>JBCNJP010000017.1:8239826-8576826 GCA_039602395.1 Deinandra increscens subsp. villosa
GTTTCCTGTTTGTATTTGGTAATTGGTTATGCCGTGTGGCTCTGTTAGGTTTACGGGTCACACCGGTGACCGGTCAAACCAGTTTATAAAAAAGGAGCACGGTTATTAGGCTGTTCGTAGTGGAGCGTTATAGGGCAAAAAAATGTAACATGGCGCCCCTATAACGCCCCTCCACCACCCCCCGTGGCGCCATGTTAGCCAAAATTGTCTCGGGCGTTACCTGCATAACGCCTCCCCCCTTTGATGTTTTTTTTTTCTTTTTTTTTTGCTTTTTTCTTATTGGTTCTCCACTTCACATAACCCCCCTCCTCATAACCCCCCACTACACCTCTTTACTCATAACCCCCCCATATGCCACATGTCACATAACCCCACATCTCTCAAAATCTCCACTACACATAGCCTTATTGTATAAAGTTATAAACTATAAAAGCAAAGTTATAAAGTATAAAAGCAATTTGGGTGAAAATCTAAAACGATTTTTTTTAACATTCATTAAAAACAAGCCCACACTAGCTAGACGCTAGGGGGCTAGAAAAGACAACCGCAAGCAATTACATCTTAAACTCATACCAATCTGGTGGGGACAAGGCCCCCGGGCCTGATGGCTTTAATTTTGATTTTATTAAAAGCTTTTGGAGTGTGCTGGAGCATGATTTTGTTTATATTCTCAACGAGTTTTATGTCGACGGGAGCATTAGTAGTGGTTGCGGATCGTCTTTCATATGCCTTATCCCCAAAGTGGCGGATCCGATGGGTTTGGGGGACTTTAGACCGATCTCCTTGATGGGGTGTATCGCTAAGGTCATTTCAAAGGTTCTTGCCAACAGAATGAAGACGGTCATGGACTCGGTGATTTCGGAGACGCAAATGGCCTTCGTGGCCAACAGAAATATCGTTGACGGCCCGCTTATTATTAATGAGCTCCTTTCTTGGTTGAAGAAGTGTAAAATGGAGGCAATGTTTTTTAAAATAGACTTTAATAAAGCTTATGACTCGCTTGATTGGGGGTTTCTTTTGTCTATTTTAGAGCAAATGAAGTTTCCGGTTCAGTGGAGGAGATGGGTGAGAGGCGTTCTCACCGCTTCTCGGGCTTCGGTGATTATTAATGGGTCGCCTACTAAGGAGTTCGATTGCTTTAAGGGGGTGCGACAAGGCAACCCATTGTCTCCTTACCTTTTCATCGTTATTATGGAAGCATTCCACTGGATGGTTTCTAAGGCCAACGAGTTGGGGATTTTCCATGGGATTGCTACTCCAAATAGTGGGCCGGTCATATCTCACCTCTTATTTGCCGATGATGCGATGGTTATCGGGAAATGGTCGGGAGCGAATTTCCTTAATCTGAGGAGACTTTTATGGTGCTTCTTTTTGGCTTCGGGTCTCCATGTCAATCTTCGTAAATGTGGTCTCTATGGGGTGAATGTGGAGGTGGAGGAGAGAGCTAGATGGGCGGGAGTCTTGGGTTGTGACTCGTGCGAGTTCCCGTTTGAATATCTTGGGCTTGTGGTCGGTGCCAACATGAACTTGAAAAGGCATTGGAGTAGGGTGGTGGAGGTTTTTCAAGCCCGCCTCTCGGGTTGGAAAGCCAAAAGTTTGTCGATTGGTGGGAGGTTGACCCTCATTAAATCGGTGTTGGATTGCTTACCAACTTATTATTTTCGCTTTATCGCGCCCCTAAAAAGGTCCTCAACATTCTTGAAAAAATCCGGTTTAGATTCTTGTGGGGGGGGGGGTGACGAAGGGCAGTCCAAAATCCACTGGGTGGCGCGCGATCAGATTCTTAAACCGATTAAGAAGGGGGGCTTGGGATTGGTGCCTCTAGCGACGTCGAATGCTTGCCTTTTAGCGAAGTGGACTTGGCGTTTCTTGACTGAACATGATCGGTTATGGAGAAGGGTTGTGAGCTGTATTCATGGCGATAGGGCGTGCAGTGTGGCGGTCCCGAGGAACCCGTGTTTGCCGGGTGTTTGGAAAGCAATTATGCGGAGTAAATCGGATCTGCTGGGTTTGAATATTGACATCAATAATTTTCTTGTTGATGGAACTGGGGGCTGGAGGTGGAATGGTAACTCAACAGGGGCGTTTTCGGTAAAAAACCTTAAGGAGATTGTTGTTGCTGCGAATTCTGGGCTGGATGGTGTGGTTTTCGAATGGTGCAAGGCTGTCCCGATTAAGGTGAATATCTTTGCTTGGAGAGCGGTTCTTGGGAGACTCCCGACTGCGGATGCTCTGGCTCGGCGTAACATTAATGTGGGTCTTGGATTCTGTCCTCTATGTAACGTGATGGAGGAGAACGTGGAACACCTCTTTACGGGGTGCGAGTTTTCGGAGTATGTTTGGTGCTTGGTCAGGCAATGGTGTAAACTGCCTTGGATGCCGTTTTTTTCGATCAAGGACATCTTGGGGATCGGGGATGTTAGGAACAGCAATACAAGGAAGGACTCAATGGTTAAAGCTGTGTTTTTTACAGCTTGTTGGTGCTTGTGGCGCGCTAGGAATGAGGCTGTGTTCAAAAGAAAGGAGTCGTCGGTGTCTTACACTTTTAAGGAAATCAAGTCTTGGAGCTACCTGTGGGTTAGTAACAGGTGTAAGGGTAGTGGTGTTGCTTGGAGAGATTGGGTTAGTTTCAATATGTAATTTTCCTTCCTGTGTTCTTGCTTGGGGGCCTCAGCTTCTTGCTGTGGTCTGTCCCTTTTTTAATATATTTGTTGTTCCAAAAAAAAAAATCCTCTTATTTTAGATCACTTTAATTACCTCTATATCTAACCTAAAGAAAAAAGACATTTAATATTTTTCACCATTAACGAAGCTTCACCGAAAAGTTTGGAGGGTGAAAAGTCACGGATCTTTATCCTGGGGGTGGTTCTCAATATATATAAAAAAATTTAAAAATCGCAAAAAAATAGCACTTCGGCCCAAAAAAACAGGGGGACGGTCTCCCCCCCCCCCCCCCCCGGTTCTCCACTATCCTTCGCTAGTGTCTTTCACCCAACCAACGATACACGGTCTTTTCTTATAAAAAACCGACTCGTTACGGCCCTTCCAAATGACCCAACACGTGGTGAAAATAATCGCATAAAAGATCGTCTTCTTTTTCTGTAGAAGGGGGGTTCGTCCACAATATGCAACAAGTCTCTAATGTCGAAAGTGAAGAACTCCGACACGCCACACCAACAGGAAATCGCAGCCCAAACTCGATATGAACAATAACACCCGGAGAATAAGTGGGAAGCAGACTCATCAACATCATAACATAACGGGCAAAGTCTTAAAAATAAAGTTTTTTGGTGAAATAAGATTTGGGTCAACTTGTGGTGATTGTGACCGTTGCTTCATTTTAGGATGCCAGTTCATCTCCTTTATTGCATTTCCTTTTTAGGGATGTTTGTATCCCCTATATAGTATGTCCCTCATATGGATCGGCCCTTTAAGATATGTTCATATAACTACTATACATGTGTGTTGCTATAATGAAAATCCGGGCCGGGTACATATATTAGGTCGAGTTGAGTATAGCATTTTTTATTTGTTCACAAGCTTAGATCCTAGCTGCACAATAAAGAACACGTTAGGAAGGCGTTAGACAGGGGCGAAGTATAAGATGGGCCAGACCAGGCCCCGGCCCTACCGGTTTTTTCGCTCACAAGTAGAAATTTATACTCGTTTGGTTTGATTTTTTTATATACTTAGTCTGGCCCGGTCTATATATTTTTAAGGAGTTAAACAAAGTAATATAATCTCTATAGTTCAACTGGTTCCGAAGCGAATATTTAATCTCAAGCACCCTTGTTCGACTCTCTGCTGCTCCGATTTTTTTGTGCATTTTTTTTCCTTTTTTTATTTATTTACACAATAACACAAAAGGGGTTTAAGTTTTTTTACTGGAATTGCGTCCCTGAGTCCCAGGCCCCGTCGCCCACTGCCCCTCTCCCACCCTCTACTTTTATGCCTCAGACCTCCAAGCTACCGCAGGCCAGCAGCCCGCCCACCACGCCACCGGCCACCGCCGGTCCGCCACACCACCTCCACGCCATCGCCGTCCTCCCATAGACAGCTCCCGCAGTCACGCTCACAGCTCCATAGACTCCAATTTCTTCAAGTCTTCAACTCTCCAAAGTTCTAACTTCTAAATAGGTTAAGATTCTATACTTTAGATGTAATTTTTAACCTTGATTATTGAGATGTTCATTTGATGATTTCATCTATGGATACTAGATATAATTAAAATTAGGGTTCTTGAGTTAAATTTGGGGAAATTGATTGTTCATTGATAATCTTGTTAAATTGATGCTAAATAATCTATGAATGCTAGATAATCTTGTTAAATTGATGCTAAATAATCTATGGATGTTAGATAATCTTGTGGGAGTTGTGCTTCGGGGCCCTGATGTTCTCATCTTCTGAAGGATGGCGATATGGCTTTGTCGTGGCTTGTGGTGGTGTCTGAAAGTTCAGGTGGGTGCTTTGGTGAGGCTCGTGATCGAATGTGGGGCGGGTAGAATCTGACTCGCTTTGGGTGAAAGGATAATTCTCAGTGGCGCTTTGTTATGGATTGGGAGTGATAGTCTTTTGGTTGGAACTTGGTGTTTCCCCCTCCTGAAGGCATTTTGTGTTTCTTTTACTTCTGTTCAGATTTCTTGTGGGTAAAATGGTCTATATGTTTTTGTTTGTTTATCTGTTTTTGTTTGTGTGACCCGGTCCGAATCAAATATTCAGACCCGACCATATAACCCAAATACCCAATTATTAAATCCTAGCGATAACCTATTTGTTTAACCCTTGACTTTCGGCCCGTTCGGAATTTTTGGTCAAGCTTCGCCCCTGGCGTTAGAGACCAGGGTGTCTGAACCGATCAACCCGTATGACTTAGAATCACAATCTATCATAATGGCTCTCTAATCCTTTAATCCCAATCAAAGAGAAAAAGCTAGATAAACTAACACACAAACAACTCAACCGAGATGCTAACCTATTACTGATATAATTGAGAACTATCTAAACTCGCTAGAGAACTAAACACATGTTTAGATAGTTAGATTTACAACTCATAAACAACAAAGATCTAAACATCTAGGATACGTCTACCCTAAACATCAAACCAATACTATCAATCATCAAATCAATCATAAACAAGATAACAAACATCGATCATGGATAAGAAATGTAATAATTATACTAAAATCATCAGGTATACATAACAAAGGTTGTCAATTAGACATAAGTATCACCATGGTTTCACATTATCTTAGACGATATTGAAAGATTAACCTAACATGGCTGTAAAACATTAGACACTTATACTAAAACTGAATGAAAACATTGTAAACACAAACCAATTAATCGAATGCTTTAGATTTTCGATTGCTTAGCTTATGGATCTCTCGAGATTGCTTGGAATGATTCTCCAACTCATTCTGGTCTCTTATGGTCGTAACTTCAATGTGAGAACCCGCTACACAGTACACAGTACACACCCCACAAATAATTAACATTTATATATTTTTTGTTAAATATATATAGAGAATCTATTCTTTTTTAATATTCTTTATTAATTATTAAATATAAATAGAGAACCTATTCTTTTTTAATATACAGAAATTAGAAAACATTAAATACTCTCCATCAAAGCAGCCCACACCCCACGCGGCGCACGCGGCTTCCTCGCCTATATCTCCTCCATCTCTCCTCCCTCTTTCCTCCATAACCGTTTTTCAACAATGACGACGGAAACCACCACCACCACAACCACCACCAACCAATCGGTCTACTTCACCAGCTCCGACGAGATCCAAAAAGTCTTCAGCCGCTTCGACGGCGACGGCGACGGCAAGATCTCCGCCGACGAGCTCGTCCACGTCATGAAAGCCATCGGATCCGAGACCTCCGACGAGGAAGTTAACCAAATGATGACCACAATCGACACCGATCGCGACGGATTCATCAATCTCGACGAGTTCGCCGGATTCTGCAAAGGAACCGCCGGAGACGACGGCGACGACGGAGGAATCAAGGAGCTTCATGAGGCGTTTGAGCTCTACGATTTGAATAAGAACGGGTTGATCTCGTCGACTGAGTTGCACCAGATCTTGACTCGGTTGGGAGAGAATTGTACGGCGGAGGATTGTGTTAAGATGGTGAAGTCGGTGGATGCGGACGGTGATGGATACGTTAATTTTGAGGAGTTCAAGAAGATGATGTCGAACAGTTCATCATCCAACGGTGGTGGTGCACCGTAGAATGGTAGGCCGCGTTGCATTTTAGTCTATTTCGTATTCTACATTTCTACTGCTATTTTGCGTTATCACGTTCTAGTTTTCAAAAATGTAATATATCCTCTCTTAATTTATAATAGAGGTTAATTATTGGTATCTTGTTTATAAAAAATACAGGAAAATAGGAAAATACAGATCGTATTGTCCTAAATGACTTGTGTTTCACTATTTCTATCAATATTCAATACTACTCCTTTAAGATAATTTGATTTGTATGTGGACTGATAATATATGTTTGCAAGTTGCAACATTGAACCTTTGATCCTTTGACTAAAAGTCAACTACGAGTTGTATTAAGTCATCCGTAGTGGTGTGGTGGTATAACGTTGACGAGACATGTCACGTAAGATGTGGTGTGATAATGAAAAAAAGAATAATTTCATATATATCCGGCAAATTGGATTTTAATAATTGAAACTATGACCTATTGGCCGATAATAATCCAAACTATCATTTTGACCAGCAGCAGTCTCAACTTTCTTTTTTGTTATCGAAAGTAGTCTTAGTCCCAAAACATCATACATTACATGAGTAATTTTGATCGTGGATTTGCTGCATAAATTATCATTAAAAGTATTGAAAATGTGTTTGTGAATAATTTGAAGAAAAGATAAATTATGATTATGAGTTAAGAATATATAAAAGTCAGCGGTAAATGGGTAAATTGCAAATTATTTTTTATGAAATATATTAAAATAATAATATATTAGATATACATGAGTTGCAATCAAACTGAGTGTAAAAATGGTTATGTTTTTTTTATTAAATATATTGAAATGGATATATGTGATATTTTCATAATTTTAAAGGGATACATATGATATTAAGAAATTGGTTTGAATATGTATAATATTTAATAAGTTTACAATATGAAATTAACCCTGGCTGAAAACGTCTCAAGGGGTGTTGTAGAGGGTGTTATGGGGCGTTTTCCAGCCATCATGCCCCCACAACAACCCCATTACCAGCCCTGTAAAGGAACCAAACGAACACGGACAAGACATGTTTGTTTTTGTTTGTTAACATTATTTCGGACAACCGAACCGAACACGAACACGAACAAAAAGTCGAACAAAATTTCAAGTTCGTGTTTGTTTGTTAAGCAAAGAACTTTTTTCGTGCTTGTTTGTGTTTGATTGTTAATTTTGTAGGTTTCTGGACAAACAAACCAAACGAACCAAATGAACCTAAAGAACCAAAGAAGCACAGTCACAAACAAGCCAAATGAACCAAACAAACAGAAATGAACCAAACAAACAAACACATATATTCTGACATAAAAAGAAATCATCCATATAAAGATCATAAAAGAAAACCAAAAGCTATGATGTTCATATGCCAAACATAATCCCATGCACATTTAAAGATAAAAAACAACAATATAAATCCAAAGTTCATAACTAAGCCAAAATACTTCTCAAAAAGTCATGAACTCTCATACCTTGAGGCTAATTAGAACTATTTATTTAAACTATATCAAAAATATATTAATGTTAACAAACAAACACAAACGAACCATATAAACCGAATGAACCAGCACTCTCAACCGAATGAACCAGCACTCTTAACTGTCTCCTCTTCACGTGTCCAAACCATCTCAATCTACCATCTCGTATCTTCTCAGAGATACTCGCCATTACAAATCTTTCCCAAAAGACCCCATTTCTAATCTGGTCCATGTCCGTGTGATCACTCATTCACCTCAATATCCTCGTCTCAGCTACCTCGAACTTACGCATCTGCGTCTTCTTGATAGCAAAGGACATGACTCATGAGTAGAGAGCAATAAGAACGGTTCATTAAAAGTTACTAACCTTAAAAATATATAGTGAACTAGGGTTAACATTGTGGTGATGACTGATGACGACTCTAATTGGCGGAGTAAAACTATATAGGTCTAGGAGACGTGAGCACAAATAGACAAATGTGAATGTTTGTTTGCTAACTCAACGTTCACGGAACCAAACTACAATCCTAAGATTCTAATGATAGCTTTGGTGATAAATTTATCATTTTTAATTAAAAATTTATAAATTCAAATCTTATAAAAAGTATATGTGTGATGATTTAGCTATTAAAAAGATTTATAAAGTGGATGAGTGTTAAATAAACACCCCTCCTCCTTATCAAAACTTTTGTGTTTTTTTAAGGAAAATTGGAATTAAATAATCCAAGTTATTGGGTATTGGCGGATAATAATCCGAGTTCCAATATTGGCCTACAATAATCCCAATTATTTGGGTCTTGGAATTCATTGGGCCGTCGTTAATTTTTCACTAACTCCGTTAGTACTTGCTGACGTGGCAGGTGACGTGGCATCATTTTTGCTGACGTGGCAAGTGATGTGTCATCATACTTGCTGACGTGGCATGTGCCACGTAAGCATACAACTAACGGAGTTAGTGAAAAATTAACGGCGGCCCAATGAATTCCAAGACCCAAATAATTTGGATTATTGTATGCCAATATTGGAACTCGGATTATTATCCGCCAATACCCAATAACTTGGATTATTTAATTCCAATTTTCCTTTTTTTAATGTCTTTTCTTTCGATTCTTATACCAATATGTTTCTTTGATAGAGGTTAGAGACTTAGAGGTGCGCGAACCAGTTTTTTATGACCAAACCGTTTTTATTAATTATTGGTCGAAACCGGTCCATATCCAAATCGGTTCGGTTCCAAATCATTTATAGGAATCAGTTTGGCCACTAAAAACTGTTTTTTTATAATATTACTGGTTTTGGCGTACTGTCTTTTAGTATCGGTTCGAAACCGGTTTGATAGGCTAGAATGTGAAATCATTTAGAACCAAAAGGTTCGGTTTAGAATCGGAACCGGTTTTAATGGAACGGGTTTCATATTAATTTGGTTCTAGTTCATTAACCGGTTATTTTAACACCTCTAGTAGAGCTATAGCAAACAACATATGACATCACTTATTAACGGAAATATAATTAATATGTAGATTTTTACCAACTTTGAATTTGAATAGTTAGATCATGCGGTATGATGGCGGTAGTGGCGTGAAAGCTACTCACGTTGTGGAACGCCTCCTCCAACCGGTATGAGTGGTGGAGTGAGTTTGTATGTGTAAGTTTTCTCACAACGTGGAATGCGGTTGGGATGGTTTGCAACGGTCCATTTTTTTGGTCTCACGTCATCTGGTAATTACCCCTCTCGCTGACGTGAGACTAGGTTCTAAGAGAAATCAAAGATAAACTTGAACACGATACTTTGAGTCCAAACTTGAATTATTATTATTGAGCTGGTTATAGAAACAATACTTGGACATCATATTTATAAGAGTATAAAACTTGGCCTCCAAGTTTCCCAAACCTATAATAATTCCTATTTGACCATACTAGACGAAAAACTAACTAAAACAACCTAGTACTTTGTAAGTACGACAATATTAGTCCCCATACTTTTATAAGATAGGCTAACAGGTTCATCCTACACCTTCGTCGGACTATACCTCCATATCCGCAGCCCCAATATCGAGAGGCTGCCAATTTTAGCGATTGCTAAAGAATGAACGAGATCATCAAAATATGTAGTACAAATGACTTCTTGCAACTGTATCTTTATATTATGTTATGATTTGAATATAAACAATTTCTTTTGTTCCTGTATAGACATGAAGAGGAATAGATTCCGGTGGTTGACGGTGTAATATATGGTGTAATATATGATGTTAAGGAACAAGACGACCAACTCAAACAATTTGGGATCCCCAAACGAACATATATCTTGAGGTCTTTCGGTATTCTAAAAAATTACGTTTTAAATCTTCTCTTTTTTTCTGGCTTGGGATCGACAATAATAACTATATTAATAGTTTATAATTACTGGAATTAATCTTTTTATTCCTTTTGCATGTGAACAAATATAATTATAATAAATAATATTCCCAGCCTTATTCGATGCAAATTGTTTAATAAAACATTCGAAGTCAATTTCTTCTAACAAAATCTTTATCAATCAACAAAATAGTTAAATTGTTCAATTTATCTTGTAAAATTATAGATCTTAGATAATCTTTTTTATAATTTTAGAATTTGTACAAATTATAGGGTCTTAGGTGGGTATAAAATGACTCCTAAATATAAACTCAATCTTATATTACTACTAAAAAATATCATCTAAATATGATTGATACGTAGACACGAATATGTTAAACTAAAACTAAGAAAAACTAAATAAAAAAGTAAAAAAAGAGATAAAAAGTACAAAAAGTAAAGAAATAAGAAAGGAGAATGAAAGAAATAAAAATATTTAAATGTAATAGGCAAGATTTGAAGTTGAAACCTTGAGGTTTGAAACTATACATTTAACCATCACAGGAGCACCTAACTTATTTTTTGATTTAATTGCATTCACATGTATATAAACTTTATTTAAAAATATATATATAAATAAAAAATTAGAAAATAAGGGCCTTAAATTTTGGGGGGCCATAAGCTTTAGTTGGATTACTTGACCCATTTGGTCGCCCCTGGTTTAGATCTAGTGGTGTATTTGCAGTGTTGCAAAAGTCGCCGGAGTCGGCCGAGGAATCACCGGGGAATCGGAAGTCGGTGGTCTGCCGCCGCGATCATTGAAAATTGGCCTAAAAGTTGTTGACCAAGTCAACACCTTTAGTTTTTGGGGCTTTAACCCTATTCCTTGCAAAGTCGGACGCTTTTGAACTTCGCCGGAGGAATCACCGGAGCACAGCAGGCAGGGTACAACGGCAGGATATGCTTTCTCGTGAAGAGTTGAGAGGGATTTTGGAAAGTGGCTGCTGTTAACCCTATTTTACTACATAAAAGTTAAAAGAAGTTACAAGTATACCCCTTTTACCCTAATAAATATCCAACTATCACCCTTCTACCTAAAAAATATCCAGCTATCACCCTTTTACTTGAGAAATATCTAACAGACCTAACATAATTCTTAAAACTTCTAAAATATTTTCATGTTTTATTAAAATCTTTATTGGTATGTTTGTTATTTAAATAATATTTATGTTTAATTAAAAAACTTTATATATTTTATATAAAAATGTCCGATCCGACTCCTCCCGAGGAATCCCCGAGGAATCCGAGGAATTCCTCCAAGGACGCCGGCTGCCTCGACTCCGACTTCCGACTTCCGACTTTCGACTTCCGCAACCTTGTGTATTTGTTAAGAAAAGATGATAGGGTTTGATTGGAACGAGGGTGGCGGTGCTTAAATATGTTTATGTTAGGCTATGTGTAGTGGTAACCACTTTCTTTTGAGGGTTATCTGTCATGTGACGAATTAGATGGCAATGGGAGTTATCACAAAAGTAATTTAGTGGGAGAAGGGTTTATAATACAGATCAATTTATTTAAAAAAAAAAAGGTGACCAATGAGAGAAGAAGAGAAAGAAGCAAGAGAAGAAGGGAGCGAATGGGAGGAGGGGTGATATCTATACCACCAAAGGGGGGAAGTGGGGTTATAACGCAAGAGGCGGAACTAGAAATTTTTTTGAGTAGGTCCACAATTTTTTTTACAAAGTCACTATTTTTAGATATTTCAGTTTCATATAAACGTATATAAAGAAATTTGGTTTATTACTTACTAAATAGTTTTTAATGCAGGCGCATGTTGCGGCACGACACCGCACGTAAAGAAAAATAACCGATTAAAAAAACTCTACATGATTTGATAAAAAATTATATACCGTAACATAAAAACGACATAATAGCAAAAAAAAATAGTAAAATGACTAAAATGAAGAGAAAAGAAAAAGTAACGCGTGAAAAACATAATAATATGACAAAGTGTTTGCCTATTAAAAAATCTATATTTTTATATATTGTAATAATTCATTATAAAAGGGTCTAAGATGAATGTATTTGAAAAAAATGAGCTTATAATGAAAGTAATTAAAAAAAAAGTTGAGAAAAATCCAGCAAAGTATCTTACCAGTTACCACTAGGCTAGTTGCTAACTTTGTTTCATTTTCACAAACTAAGTATTTATTAACTTCTCATCACAAAAAAAAAATTATAAAAAAATCATTCACATAATTTTCACTTTGCGTACGAAGTTGAGGGGGTCCATGGAGGACCCCCTGGGCCTATTACAGGTCCGCCTAACGCCTAGAGGTAGTATGTACGGGGGGACATAGGGGCGTTATGGGACGTGAAAAGTATTTTTAACGCCCCACTACACATAACTTTAAGGTTTAAAAGATGGATTTTATTAAACAATATTATGGTCAAGTTTAACAATCGTATTAAACGTGTCGTTTCTCGTGTTAAATACGACCTTTTTAATACGATAAGAAATGCTCGGGAGCTCTACGTAAAGATTATATTTATAAATTAAAATAAAAAAAATTAAACCTTGTCTAAAGTCTTAACATACACCACACAGGCTTTCCTTTACTGCCAAAAATACCGATCACCCAAAAGGTGTGACCAATCATACATCTAAACCCAATTTTCCAGTAAAACCCAGCAAATAAGTTCAAATTATCACCCCAAAAAGAAAAAGAATCAAAGAAAAGATGGGGAGCACAAACGCCCTCATCCACAACCTTAATCTCAACACAAACAGATGCTTCAACTGTGTGAATTCAAACACAAATCATTCAACTTCTTTGCAAATCAATCAAAGAAACCCCCCTTTGCGTATCTCAATTCAAAGGCAAAGAAAGATTAGCAAAGTTGCCTGCTTTGCTCTTGAAGATGCAACAAATAAGCAAAAAAGGCCTCCTGGAATTGGGGTTTCAGGAGCAGTTCTTGAAGATAGAACTGGTAGTAAGTACCAAGCTTGAGTTCTTGTTGTTCTTCACCTTTTATGGGTTTTCTTGTTCATATGTTATATAATCCCTATGTGAATTTTGAATTGTTAACTCATTCTAAGTTATTATGATCTTTAGCTTTTTTTATTTGCAAAATACAGAAAGATTAATGGTTTTCTGGTTCATATGTTATATATTCCCTTTTCTCTATGTGAATTTTGAATTGTTAACTCATTTTAAGTTATATGATCTTTAGCTTTTTTTTTTATTTGCAAAATACAGAAAGATTTATGGTTTTCTTAGGGAGGATACTATTTAATTGCCATGTACAAGTCAATATTACATAAATTTTAAAATTGAGATTTGGGTGAATTATGGATTAAATGTTCTTCTGCTGTTAATTGAAATGAATAGAATCTAAGAAGCTTGAATTTTCAAGAATATTTTGTGTGACTAGGGATTTTAATGTACAATCCTTGTTGGTTTTAAGACCTCAGGGAAGATACTATTTAATTGCCCCTATACAAGTAAATATTACATACATTTTAAAATTGGGATTTGGGTGAATTATGAATTAGATGATCTCATGTTGTTAATTGAAATGAGAAAAATCTAAGAAGCTTGAATTTTCAAGAAATATTTTGTGACTAGGAATTTTAAATGTACAATCCTTGTTGTTTAAACTCTTAAGACCTTAACATAACCTTAAGGGTGCAACACTGTAACGTGATTCGAATCCAACTTTTACTGGTTATAATCTTGTAATCTGAATCAACCACGAAATAATAAGCGATTTCAAACTACTTATTGAAAACAACTTATTTCACCCTATAATAAGCAGATAAGCATATGCACTTTCCTATTCTTATACGTTCTATGTGGTTTTCTTCTTATAACTGGAATCAATCTTTTGTATACAAATGTAACACAAAATGAAAATGTTAATTTTTAACATTGTACATATAGATGTTGCTGATGACATCCAAGAAGATGCACAAGTAAGCAATGATCTAGAAGGAAGTGCTCTTTATAATTTTCTGTATCCGGATAAAGAGCTCCTACCCGAAGACAAAGAAATGACTATATTTGATCATCTTGAAGAGCTAAGAGACAGAATCTTTGTGTCGGTTTTAGCAGTTGGGGCTGCCATAATGGGTTGTTTTGTGTACTCAAAGGATCTCATCATGATTCTTGAAGCTCCGGTTAAAACTCAAGGTGTCCGGTTCCTACAGTTAGCTCCTGGCGAGTTTTTCTTTACAACTATAAAGGTTAGTAGGGGGTTGACTTTTTAAGGTCAAACCATGACGTATAGAACTCGATTTCATCTGGGTTCTAATGACCCTTTTTACGAAACTTGTGAATCATAATAAAACTATTTTTGGATATGCAGGTATCAGGGTATTGTGGGCTTCTTTTGGGAAGCCCTGTGATTCTCTATGAGATCATAGCTTTTATTCTACCTGGATTAACAAGATCAGAAAGAAAATTCTTGGGCCCGATTGTTCTTGGATCTTCGATACTTTTCTACACCGGGATTGCCTTTTCATATGTAGTTCTCACTCCGGCCGCCTTGAATTTCTTTGTTAATTATGCAGAAGGGGTTGTTGAATCATTGTGGTCAATTGACCAATACTTTGAGTTCATTTTGGTACTCATGTTCAGTACAGGCTTGTCTTTTCAGGTAATCCTCTCTCTTGAAAGTCATGTTTGACTTTTGGAGTCAAACATACTACTTTTCATCTTGGAATTTGTAATCATTTCGTGCGGTTTTCGGATATTTGGAGTCCTTGTGTTATATTTGTAAGAAACACTACAAGCTGAAATTGATTAGTGTTTGAGATTTTAATCAGATCATCCCAAACTTAAATTCGGCAAAAAAAAGTAAATTTGACCTCAAAAGTCAAAAATTTGTAAGACAAGAGTATACCTGTTTGCCTTTTCAGGTCTAACTGTATTCATCTTCAAATTTAACACTGGTTTTTTTTTTTTTTTTTTTTAATTTAACTGTGTTAATATTAAGTTTAATCTGAGAAGTCTACACGTATTTCTACGAGTTATGTATTTTTTTAACGGCTAAATACTTCCATATATGTATGTAGGTCCCGGTTATACAACTTCTATTAGGGCAAGTTGGATTAGTGTCGGGTGATCAAATGTTATCGATATGGAGATATGTGGTAGTGGGTGCAGTGGTTGCTGCAGCCATCGTGACTCCGTCAACAGATCCTCTGACTCAGATTCTTCTAGCAGGACCCCTTGTGGGTCTTTACTTCGGTGGTGCATGGACCGTTAAGTTCATTGGTAAGTAAGCGGCTCGAGCCCAGATAAGTTGCAGGTGCAAACTGAACCATAGAATGATAAAAGACTTGATATGGATGTACCGAGAGGCGAGGCTCATGTTTTTTTCTTGTAGAATATATTCATTATTTGTTACTAGTATATAACACAGGCTTGATTATAACAACGATTTGACTATCATTCTGTTATATTCCTGTTGACCCGAATGGTTTGACTTTTGATTGCTAAAGTTGATATCAACCCCAAAGATGCAAACAAACAAATATACCTAGTAAAATTCTTCCCAGAGTCGTAGCAAGTTATAAGTTGGGTCTAAAAAGGGTAGAATGGTATTTTTTTTTTTGCTTTAACCCGAAGAATAAAGAGGACGCTCCCGTTCAGACCCGACTTCCCGGCTCCAAAAAAGCTCAAATAAATGTAAAGTAAAAGTCTAAAATAATAACATTATCATTTCATCTTCAAAACTTGTTTTTTCAATACAACTTTTTAAACTCATAAACACTATCAGTTGGACAAAAAGAACAGTTGATTTCATTCTAATGACAAGTAGAATCTAACTCAAGGTTCTTCATTTCACTCGCAAGTTCGTCATCATTGGCGCACCCTAACGCTAATTCAAGTTGCTTTAGAGAACTCTTTAAACTGTTACTTGTATGAACAAAAGCAGCTGAAGAGCCATTAATGTTTTCTAGTTGCTCCTGCAATTCACCAACAAAGCTCACCATTTTCTCAGAAGCAGTTCTAATGGCGGAAATTTCTTGAGGGGGATAAAGACAAGCTCCAATCTCATCTACCTGCAATCCCATGCTTTTCCAAATAGCCAATAGTTTCTCCAATGAGTCCACCGTTTGATCACTATCGGTTTGTGTTTGAGGGTTCTTGAGTAGAGTGGTGATTGAGCGGATAGTTTCTTTGATTGTCGAAAGGGTTTCAGACACGACCTGAATGGCTGATTCGGCAATTTTCATATCTTCGGGTGATAAGTCACCGCCTAAATCTCCCTCGGATGAGTTGTCGCTATCATGTGTATCGTTACTGGGCTCTAAAATCTCATCAGATGGGGCTGAGGAAACGGGCTTCAGCTCCTTCATTTCACGAAGAACGTCATTTATGGAAAATGCAATTTGTGTCATGGATCGGCCTATGGCAGTAATGTTTGTCCCCGGGGTCTTCTTAAGAGACGAACATGCCTCCCAAACCGTGCCTACTATCTGAGGAATCGAGAGTTGGTGTGATTTACTGTTGTTTCCTATAAAATTTATATTTAAGAGGTTAAGAAACATCTATATTCCAGGCAAGTGACATGAAAACTGTAAAAATTTAATCCAACACGTAGTTCTATCCGCCTTATAACCAAAAGTCAAAACAGATGAAAGATCTAATCAAGACAATACGTCAATTTGTCTCGAAAAGGAAGGCGTTATAGTTTTAGCGGAATAAGAGATTACCATAAGAAGCCACTGACTCTTTCAGCAACATAAAGCTGCAATCGATAACTTGCTTTACAGATGCATGGATGTAAGAAGAAAGTGTAGTTCCTGCACCAATCATACTTGCGTGTGAAAGCAAAAGAAATCCCTGAAGCAAATTGGAATAAGTCCCCATGCTCTCCTCAAGTGATTTGGCATCCGGCCCCTCTCCAGTCCAAAGCATTCCGACTGCATAACCGGACAAAGTGACACTATTGAAATATAAATCGAGAAACTGGTAATAGAATGCTATTGCAGGCTTGCAGCAATTGCCATCATTCTTGAAAGAAAATTCAATAAAAAAGAATGATTTCAAAGTCAAATACTCAAATTAGTATTAATAGAGCCCAAATTTTTTTTAAAAAGGTTCTTCATTCTCTGAATCACATTATTACATCTCCAATTCTAGGGAAAAACAACTTCTACTGCTACCAAGTTGTGTATACTGTATAGTTTCACAAGAATATATATATATATATATTTTTTTTTTGAAATATTCTGGACCATCATTTGAACACAAAAGAATTCCTGAAGCAGAAGTGACACCATTAAATATATAAATCAAGAAATCGGTAATAGCATATTATTGCAGCAACTACCGTCATTCTTGAAAGGAAATTCAACCAAAAAAAAAAAGACAATTTCAATAACTGACCCCAAAACTCAAAAAGTTGTTCTTCATTTTCTGAAACACATAATTACATATCCAAATTGAGGGGAAAACAACTTTTACTGGTACCAATTTGTGTATAGTTTCTCAAAAACATATTTTTTGAAAAATTCTGGAGCATCATAGAACACCAATGTCAAGAACATCTTTGTTCTCTAATCTATCACCAATCAGAACAATCAAAAGTTCAAAACAACTATGTCTAGTAACCAACTAGTGTCACAAGTTCACAACTAAAGATGTTCTTGACAATTGTGTTCAAATGACCGTCCAGAATTTCCAAAAAGAGATGTTCTTGACCATCACTTGAACAAACATGTCAAGAACATGTTTATTCCCTAAGCTATCAACAATATAAAAAAACATTCTTCATTCTCTGAATCATGTGATTACATCTCCAGTTTGAGGGGAAAACAAGTTCTACAGGCACCGATTCGTGTATAGTTTCACAAGAACAGAATATTCTGGACCATCATACCATCATTAGAATACACATGTTAAGAACATCTTTAGTCCCTAATCTATCAACAATCAGAACCATCAAAAGTTCAAAACAACTCTATCCAGTAACCAACTAGGGTCACAAATAAAGATGTTCTTGGCATTCGTGTTCAATAGATGGTCCAAAATTGTTCAAAAAGAGACGTTCTTGACCATCACTTAAACACACATGTCAACAAAATCTTTATTCCCTAAGCTATCAACAATTAAAAAAGAAAAAAAAATCACTCTTCATTCTCTATATCACATGATTGCATCTCCCATTTGAGGGTGAAACAGAAACTTACTCATTTGTGTATTGTTTCACAAGAACATCTTTTTTTTTTTTTTTTTAATTTATGGACCATCAATTGAACACAAATGTTAGCAACATCTTTATTCCCTAATCTATCAGCAAAACAGAACCATCAATAGTTCAGTAATCAACCAGTGTCACAAATTTCAACCTAAAAGGAACTGAAACCAAAAGTCAAAGGTCAAAAAACAAGCATATATTTATTTATGTGAGATAAGGAAGGAGATTAATAACAATACCAGTAGTGGCCTGTTTATAGATCTGATCTCCCAATTTGACGACTTCATCCCAGCTTACTTTCGTTAGCGAAGATGGCGGCGATTGATCCAAAACCTAGGGATTAGGATTAATTGTATTGTGGATTAGTATTAAACAAACAAGAGAGGTGAGAATTATAATCTTAGTAAGATGTGTGGGAATTAGATTGAACCTGGAAGGTTTCATGAATGAGGTTGAGATGCTGGATTAATAACTGATTCACTCGTTCTTTCTCTTCTTTTCCCATCTCTTCTCTTTCTCTTTCGCTCGGCGCGTTTGCCAGGGTTTTGTGGGCAGGATCCAAACCACAAGGTTTATTCACCGGAAAAAAATATATAAATACAAAATTTACCACTAAACTCGTATCATTTGAATTCTACACGAAATAACTTATGACGTTTGTATGAGCTAGGGCTTGTTTTTGGGTCCTGCTTTAGACACCTCTTAAAATTTTCTGGATACCGCCCCCTTATACACTCTTTATAGTGTAATACGAGCTATATAATAAAGTCAGTGTATTAAATACTTTTTTTTTTTTTGAACAGCAAAAGATAATATATATAAGAAAGCCACAGCGAGAGGCATGTGGCAAAAAGCAACAGTACATCAAAAGCAAATTACAACATACATCTGCTATAGCTATCTGCTATAGCTGGAAAAACTAGACCATTCTAAATCAGAATATTTGGCTTTATATTTCAGCCATATGTAAGCATCCAGTTTTATTGCTTCCAAGATTCTTTCTGGGTGTGTATTTCTACTCTCAAACTCCTTTGCATTCCTTGATTTCCAGATGTTCCATAGCCCGGCAGTGATTATAAGGGTCATGACGTTGTTCAGTTTGCTCGCATGGTTATTGGGGTTTACCGAGGAAAGTAGTTGTGCAACTGAGCTTCTTTCTTGTAGATCTGACCTGCACCATCGTGATACTAGATCCCATGTATTAGAAGCCATTTCACACCGTAACAGCAAGTGAGGGACAGATTCTTCCTGCACACTACACCAGGAGCACATTATGTTCTGTGTTTCAATTCCACGTTTTCTCAATTCAATTTTTGCCGGGATCCGATGCATTGCAGCCTTCCAAGCAAAGATATTGACTTTCCTTGGAATCCAATTTAGCCAGTGATGTTTGTAACTGTGGTGTGCAGAACCATTTTCAATGATGCGTCGAACCGAGGATGAAGAGAACTCCCCATTGTCGCTACCCAACCAAAACCACCTGTCCGACCCGTTCAGAAAGTTATGTGTCTGTATTCGATGAGAAAGCTGATCCACCAGGGATTGTTCGCTTATGTTTAGTGTTCTTTTATTCCATTTCCATGACGGTATTCTTACTTGATTCTCCAAGCGAATACGCTCCGCAACTGAGCAAGATTTATGCTTTTCCATTTGATATAGACTGGGGTACTGATGTTTTAATGGACCTGCTGGTAGCCACGAGTCTTGCCAGAAACTGATGGTATTTCCAAATCCAACTGCTCCTTTGATGTATTCAGCAAAGTCTATTCCATCTTCAACAAGGCTGTAAATTGTGTGGACGATTGATTTCCAACAGCCCGCAATTGACTTCCGTACAGGGAGAAAGTCATGCTTCCTGACAGATTGATGAATTGCCTTAACCACTTTGCACCACAAGGACGAGTTTTCTGTTTTGAATTTCCAGCCCCACTTAGTTAGTAAGGCGACGTTTGCAGCACGAAAACCACCAATACCCAACCCACCACTATCTTTTGGGGCAATAATTCTATCCCAAGCAATCCATGCTATTTTCTTAGACTCATTGGAACTGCCCCAGAAGAAATCCCTACGGATAGCTTCCAATCGCTTGATCACAGCAGCCGGTGCTCTAAACAATGATAGATAATATAGTGGGAGGCTGCCCAGAACTGACTTTATTAGAATTGACTTGCCTCCTTGTGATAAACTGTTGGATTTCCAATGATTTAATCTTGCTTTAAGCTTGTCAATAACCGGGCTCCAGTTTTCTATCAATCCCATATTTGCTCCAACAGGGATTCCAAGGTAAGTGAAAGGCATTGCTCCTATTTGACATTTCATACAATGTGTATAGTACAATACGGGTTATATTGTTCCGATACCCTATACGACATGTATAGCATTATAAGAGCTGTATTACAATTAGTCTTGTATTACAAGAAAAACTATACACCGTATAAAGTTATACGGTACAAGAAAAACTATACGTCCGGTTTCATAAGTACACTGTATAGTGTTATACGCGTTGTATGGCTCTGAGTAAAACGACCCGTATAGACCTAAACAACTCGTATACTTTGTCTTGTATTACAAAACTTAACCCGTAAGAACCTGTACAACTTGTATAGAGGTCTTATCCATTTTACATTTCAAGCGTTTTTGTGCGTATACATATACATAAATCCATATACATGTTTTCATACATACACACACACATATATATATACAAATCTATATAAAAAAATACTATACATACGTATACTCATTTAGATACAATATAGAAAACTTCGTTAAAGTTTTGTATTAGATATTGATATACAATTATTATCTACTTATATAGATACAATCTAAAAAAACAACGTTAAAACTTTGTATTAGCTAGTGATAACCGTATTAGCTTGGTGTTACAACACTATCCAGGTTGTATTAGTTTATACGACCCATATAAGGATATCTAGGTTGTATAGCTTATTTGAAATAGGAACCAAACCGGTTTAGGAACCGGTTTTTACCAAAATTGGTTCGAGTCAAAACCGGTTTGGCTTGAGTACGAACCGGTTTGAAACCGGTTCCACCCGGTTTAATTGAAAACCGGTTTCAAACCGGTTCCTCCAGCGAGGAAGTGAAATCGGTTCGGTTTGAGCGGTTTGAGATTTGCACCTCTAGTCTGGAGTTCCACTTGAAACTTAAATGGGTTGTATAGGCCTATACGAGTCGTATAAGGATATCCAGGTTGTATAGCTTCTTTGTGCGCGTATATGGGGCCAATACATGGTCCGAAGTTCCACTTGTACATTATTCCTTGTACATTATTCCCACACATCGTATGCTCTTCCTCACGAGAAAGGCTCGGGGTTCCTAGAAAAAATTATACGGCCTAGATGACACTAAACAAGTTGTATCGATCAACTATGAAGGACAAACTCCAATTATACGAATTCAGTAAAACAAAACGACTTGTATTGCCCTATACAGTCATTTGTAGTTATGGTACGAGATAAAACAAAACGATATGTATTGCTCCATACAGGTCGTTTTAGGGTCTTTTTATAATTCAGTTAATGCTATACAACTTGTATCGCTCTATACAGGCCGTATAGGGAGGTGTCTGGATAATTTTTTATGGATGTCTAAAGAATAGGGCTTGTTTTTTTTAAACGCATTTAGAATTACCCCTAAATCTTTAATATTCGAATGAGTCTTTCTAAGACGAGATTGTTACCGTTTATTGAATTTAACACTTCAGACTTAACTCAACCAAAAACACTAGTAGCAACAGGAGGAAATCCACTACTAACTTAAGACTTTAAAATCTCCAAGTTTTAACTATCATTCTCACACTATTAAGCCAAATGTCATGTATAATAATTACAATGGTTTAATCTAGTCTATAGTAGTTTGGTATCATTTTCCTTTTTATAAACTTTTTTGTTATGTGTTGGTTTTTTATTTGTTAGTTTTCTATTATGAGATATGGATAAATCTTTGAAAATAAAAATTTCTCATTTTCGAAAGAAAACAAATCTGAAAATATTCTTAAGCGGACCAAACTCATTTTTTACTCGACCCGTTTTTTTTTTACGCTCTTAATAAAAGTTTATGTATTTGTCACTATCCTTACTCGTGGAACGAAAGACCAATGCTTAATCTATATTATTTGTTTATTACGAGACTTTAACCCTAACCACTTAGGAGATGATGTGCTAAAAGGATTTTGAGTTTTTACTCTTTTCTTTCTTTTTGAACGGTGATTTTAGATCACCAATATGACATTACTCATTTACCCGATCATCTTTACTCTTGAGGTGATAGTGACTGACACGTTTCTTATAGGGAAGCTCGTACATCAGCCATACGGTCAATCATGATACCAGTTTAAGGGGAAACTGACCCACTACCTGAAAACCTCCTGCAAAAATTGAACCCCTAACCTCTCAGTTAGAAACTCACCCCCTTCCTAAATACCATTAAGACAATTACTCGTTGATTTTTTTTTACTCTAGAGAGAATGACAAACACAATTATCCAATCCGACTTTTAGATTTATATAATTTTATCCGCAATGTAATTGGAAAAACATTACAAAAAGCTCACATTTAAGATCATATGTGATACAACAGTAGGGTTGAGTTTTATAGAAATCAATATTTTGTAAAAAATCAAAAAACCAAGAAATTTTTTTAATTTTTTTTATATGTTTCTTTCATGATTTTTTTTAAGAATATTGAAAAAAGAAAAAACTTTAAAAACATTTTTAAGTTTTTTAAAAAAATAAATTAAAATTCGGATTTTAGTTTGAAATTAATAATGCACTATGTAACAATAATATAAAATTGGTTTATGAATGTCAATTCTTTGTTTTTTACATTATTCGCATGAACCACGTCCATATTTAAGTTAAGTTTGTTTTTTTAAGTAGTTTTAATTATAATGCATTATGCAATACTATTAGTACTATTGCATGATGCACTAATAAAAAAATACTAAATTTTTTATTTTTTAAAATTTTTTCTCCATAAATAAAGTTAATAAAATTATAAACTTTTTGATGAAATTCTTTTTAAAAGTTATTAATATATAAAAAAGTTATAGAGAAAAAAATGTTAGCTTTTTGATAAATTGTTGGTTTAGCAGGGTTGGGTTCTATAGAAAACCAATATTTTATAAAAAACCAAAAAACCAAGGAAAAAAATTATTTTTTTTAAACTTTTTTTATATGTTTCTTTCATGATTTTAAGAATATTGGAAAAAGAAAAAACTTTAAAAACGTTTTCGAGTTTTTTTTTAAATAAAATAAAATTCGAATTTTAGCTTGAAATTAATATTGCACTATGCAACAATAATATAAAATTGGTTTATGAATGTCAATTCTTTGTTTTTTACATTATTCGCATAAACCACATTCATATTTAAGTTAAGTCTCTTGTTTTTAAGTAGTTTTAATTATAATGCATTATGCAATACTATTGGTACTATTGCATGATGCAATAATAAAAAATCACTAAACTTTTTATTTTTTAAATTTTTTTTTCCCATAAATAAAGCTAATAAAATTATAGAATTTTTGGTGAAATTACTTTTAAAAAATATTAATATATGAAGAAGTTATAGAGAAAAAAAGGTTGGTTTTTTGGTTTTCTGGATAATTATTGGTTTTCTATAGATCTTTCCCCTTTTCGCTAAAACATAAATTTAAAATTTTCATTTGAGTAAATTACTGTTTACGTCCCTGTGGTTTGGACCAAATAACCATTTAGGTCCTTTTTTTTAAATTTCAACAAATTGATCCCCGTGGTTTCAATTTGTAACCAATTGGGTCCTTTTTGCTAACTCCATCCAAAATTTCTGTTAAAATTTAAGGAAATGACCAAATTACCCTTATTAATTAAAAAAAACAAAAACTTAAAAACAAAAACTTACAGTGGTCGGAGAAGAAAGGGGCGCCGCCGCCGCCGCCACCGCCACCGCCGCTGATGCGGCGGAACCCTAGCCGCCGCCGCCGCTACCAGAATAAAGGCAGCAGCGTTGCTGCTGTTCGCGTCATCGCCGCCGTTTTCCGCCTCCATTTCCGTCGTTTTCCGCCTCCATTACCACCAACCGCTCCGGCCGCCCTGTACCCCCTATGGTCAACGTTGAGACGGAAACCAAAACGGAATCGGAATCAGCAACTTCATCGTCGTCGTTTCCGTGACGTAGATCGCCGGAAACCGGTAGCTCCAGCTCGGATTGCACGGCGGCACCGGATTCGCCGGAATCCGGAACGAGATTCGCGCGGCAGACGGGGCAGGTGACGTGATTCTCGAACCACGCGTCGATACAGAAAATTTGGATGGGAACGACGACGGGGATTAGCAAAAATTAGGATGGGAACGACGACGTGATTCTCGAACCAGGCGATGGGGATTTGGACGGGGCAGGTGACGGAATCAGCAACTTCAATTTGTTTTTTTTTATTAATAAGGGTAATTTGGTCATTTCCTTATATTTTAACAGAAAATTTGGATGGAGTTAGCAAAAAGGACCCAATTGGTTACAAATTGAAACCACGGGGATCAATTTGTTGAAATTGAAAAAAAAGGACCTAAATGGTTATTTGGTCCAAACCACAGGGACGTAAATAGTAATTTACTCTTTTCATTTTAATAATACGTTATCACTTCTGTAAGTCGATCCTTTCGTTCTTCACATAAAACACCACCATTGAAAACACACACATCTCAATCAAACGAACACCCATCAAATCAAATGATACTCAGATTCATTCATCTCCTTCCTAAACCTTCAACCCCTCAACCATCCCAATCCTCCCCAAAAACCCACTTCAAAACTCTTCAAAAACCACCAACAAACCCTAAAAATGGAGTCTTCACCGCCACCGACCCACCACCATCCCTCACCACCGACTCCGGCCTCCTCTTCCGCGAAAAGATTCTCTACATCAAATCCCTGAAAATAAACCCCACAAAAGCCCTACAAAAAAACCCCAATTTCCGATCAACCTCCCTCCAAACCCTAAAATCCGTCGAAAATTGCCTCAATTCGATGGGAATCGACCGCTCGGAATTCGGCCGGATCTTCGACATGTACCCCCAGCTTCTCACTTCCGATCCCCACGCCGATCTTTACCCCATATTCGACTTCTTATTAACCGACGTGGGGCTCCAATTTTACGAAATTCGAAAATCGATACTTCGGTGCCCTAGACTTCTAATTTGTAGCGTGGAGGATCAATTGAAGCCCACATTATGGTTCTTAAGAAAATTAGGGTTTGTGGGTCATAGCAGAATCACATCCCAAACAACAATGTTGTTAGTTTCAAATGTAAAATGTACATTGATGCCCAAATTGGATTACTTGATGGGATTAGGGTTTGAGTATGAAGAAGTGGTGAATATGGTTTTGAGGTCACCAGGGTTGTTGACATTTAGTATAGAGAACAACTTTAAGCCCAAAGTTGAGTACTTTTTAAGTGAAATGAAGGGGGATTTGGGTGATTTGAAGAGGTTTCCGCAGTATTTTTCGTATAGTTTGGAGCGGAAGATCGTGCCGAGGCATCGGTTGTTGGTTGATCAAGGGATTTCGGTACCGTTGGCGGAAATGCTTAGGGTTAGTGATGGAGAGTTCACTGCCAGGTTGATTGAGGCAAGAGAGGCAAGGTTTCAGTTAGGTGAGACAAAGTTGTCGAAAGTGCAAAACGCGGAAAGGGTGAGTCTTGGGTCTAGGCGTATAGGGATTTAAAAGGCGAGGGCCATAAGATAAGTTAAGACGTGTAAGCATAAAATACCGTTTTCAAGGATTTTAGACATGTTTTATGCTTGTTTAGCCTAGTTGCGGGCCATTTTTCGATGTTTTAGAACAATTTTCCGGGAGTTTGTAGATTTTTATCGTAATTTACGGATTTGGTCGGAAACTCGCCTATGGATGGGTGCAAGAAGTTTTGTCTGCGCCTCGCCTGTGCGCCTAGGTGAGTCTTTGATGACTATGGGGTGACAAGAGATTGTAACTTAAGATATGTTTAATATTTTTTTTTTTGGGTCAAGTCTTGTACATTGTCGGAGTATACAGTTTGCAACAAATGAAAATGAAGTTCATTGTTATTGTAATTGTATCATATAATCAAGTAGTTGTGCATTGTCAATTCATTATTGTTGCAATTTGATTGAAAAAAGTTTATAGTTTTTTTTTTCATATCAAGAAATGATTTGAGCATATGAGTTAAAAGTGAGATTCTTTCTTTATCAAGTAAAGCTGCGATCTTGAGCTTTGAGCAGATGGTAATGTAATCATGTTTTGATTTGTGGTCTTTTTGGTGTCTATTGTGACCAAAATGTAAAAACTATAAAACTTAGATCTTGTTTAGTAAGAAAATTTTATAAATGGTTAAGATAAGTGACCAAGATGAAAAAACTATGAAACATGGGTCTTGTTTATTTAGTAAATTTAAAATGGGATCTTTTGAAGATCAGTATGATTTTAGTCTGCTAATTTTATAAATAGAATTGAAATTTTAAATAACTAAAAGACCAATTCTCCCTCCTCTTCCTCATTGTCTCACCCTAAAATCAGACCATCATCAACACCACTAAAAGACAATTTTGCCCTCCTCTTCCTTTTTGTCACTCCATAATCGTCTTCATTGAATTATCATCTTCATTAGATCATCATCTCCATTTTTTACACTCAAATCTTAGATCATTGTCTCCACTTTTTACACTCAAATCTTAGATCATCGTCTCCATTTTTTACACTCAAATCTTAGATCATCATCTCCATTTTCTACACTCGAATTAGCTTCCATTTTCTACACTCAAATCTTAGATCATCGTCTCCATTTTCTACACTCGAATCAACTTCCACCGTCTTTGATTTCCAGTCAAATAGTTGTTTCTTTGGAAACCAATACTAATAAGAATGCCATTGTTGTTGATATTAGTTTTCTGAGGTTTGAATTCATTTCGTCTCCAAATGAGTAAGGTTGTGTTTGACGCACTGGCTGATAAACTAGCTGCTAGCTTATGAAAAATAACGTTTGATAAAAACTAGCTGAAAATTTTAAAATGACATAAAAGTACATGTCATAAATATAAATAAATGTATTTATTTATAAGTTAGGGAAGTATAAAACTGGAAATATTATAAAAGCTAGTTGAAACGCTACTCCAACTAGCTTTTCAAAAGCTAGCTTATAAGCTAGTTTATGGCGCGCCAAACACAACCTAAGCCAAAAATATAAGGTTGCATATGCATGCACATGACTATTATAAATGTACGCTTGTGTAGGCTGCGCCTGCTTACTACAAATACAAGTTGCTTTTGGTTACAATCATCAAACATTTGACCCCTCCTTTGTCTACCAGAGATATCATGAAGAAACCAAAAAGAATACAAAAACCTTTTTGTTGTTTTATACCAAAATTAGTAGTATAGTGAAAATTAGGTACTCCATAGTTGGTATGGCACACAAGGAACCATTTAAATATAACATGCACAATATAGCACAACAGATGCAAGTCAAACCCAAAATCATGGGTTTATTTCTTCAGGTAATCGTCGATTTGGATGAGTACCTGCCAAGATTCAGTAGTGAACTTAACATCAGAAAGATGTCGCATTCTTGCAACAGGAATACACAAGTCCGGTGTGTGTGTCATAATAGTCGAAGGCGCTAGGCGTACACAAGGTGCAAACGGTGAGCCTTGAGCCTAGGTGCTTAAAACATGCAAGTTTGAGGGGGTTTAGGCATGTTTTACTGTTTTCGACTGGTTTAAGCTAGTTTCAACACGTTCCAGGTCACTTTTTAAACATTTTAGACCACATTTTAGATGTTTCTGGGCAGTTTTAAATGATTCAAAGCAACCTTGAACTAAACGTGCTCATGTGAGACTTGAAGGACACAAGGCGCTTTTGCTGCACTTGGGCACCTAGGCGTGTGTCTGGCTCGTCTTTGACTACTAAGGTGTGTGTGTGTGTGTGTGTGTGTGTGTGTGAGAGAGAGAGAGAGAGAGAGAGAGAGAGAGAGAGAGAGAGAGGGACCTCGATTGCAATTTGAGTTGGATTAACGCAGCAAACGTCTCCATGTCCCAACTTGGCTGCAATACCTGCATAGAATCATCCCCCTTTAGTGTGCAGCATTAAATTCCTTGTCTTCGACAAATTTGTACTTTCACACAGTGAGAACAGAAAACGAAGATATCATATTAGAAAACAAAAGTTGTCCATACGTTCCAACGAGACCCTCACATGGGCGTTGGTGTATGCTTCACTCCGTTCTTCCCAAAGTTTAGATAGTCTCTTCAACGTCTACATACATCAAGAAAATGGAATATCATGTATAAATATGGTAAAAAAGTTCTAAATTATTTCAAAAATTAGAAGGAAGATTATATACATAATACATACTTGGGTGTAAGGGTCACCAGCTCCGTGATGCAAAAGTGGTCGAGATTCAGTACCAACAGCAGTTAATCTTTGTGCTAATGCATCTAGAGGCACATCTATAAAGACACTAATACCCTTGTTCATGTATTTCCTGACAGTGAACACGGTTCTATTTATTTTTGCTGACATTAAGCACAGCAGAAAGCCCGTAAAAAAAAGAAAAAAAGGGATGATTTCATATATCCCCCCTCAAAACTTGGTATAATATCTTATTTACCCAACAAAAGATCATAACATCAAATGTACACATTTTTAAATTTATACCCTCTCCCTAAAACTTGCATTTGGATACAAGAGTTTGGATTGCAAGGGCAAAGAGAAGGGTATAATGTTCATATCGTAAATTGTATAATGAAATGAGTAAATATGAAATTTTAAGAACTTTGAGCTGGTACATTTGATATTAGTTTTTTCTTGGCCGGGTCATGCAAGTTTTCATGGGTATATATGAAATTGCCTAAAAAAGCGTAATACATCCAATGTCATACCAATTGATAGGCCGGACAACAGCACCGCCACCTGTAGAAATAACGAGTCGATGCATTGATGACAGCTTATGCAATACCTCAGTCTAAAAAAGAATAATACAGCGAAATTAGATAACCATAGTGAGAGCCGCAAACTGAAAATAATGAATAGACAAAACTACATATGGTAATTTTGACCCATTTATTTACATCACTTATGGTAAACTTGGGTTATGTTTTCCAACATGTCAATGTGTTAAGCTAAAAGATTTAACTAAATAGACTATGGCCAAATCAATTGGGCGGGTCAAACAGATCAAAGTCATCCAAAATGTGTTTGCATGTATAAAACTTTATAAATAAGTTATTACTATAATAGTACAGTTGTGTAACTACGATTAACACATTAACTATCCACTAATTTCCAAAACAATTTTTTTGTGGGTTTGGCCAACCCAAACAGTAGTAAAATTGCCTGTTTTGACCCGTTGCATCATCCAGCCGTTTTGCCACACCTAACCGAAATATATGGACTTAACAAGAAACATATACATTGTGCATACCGGATCATATAACTAACCTCGTTATTTCTGAAAAAGGGCTCACCATGCAACTTAAAGATGTCAGCAACTGCAGTTCCCCCAGCAGACTGCTCTATTAATTTATCACTGCAGGCATCTAACACATGAATATCATCCCGTTGGAAGAGAATACAAATATACAATACATGGTTATCTGAGTTAAAAGATTTGAAACTGATTTTAAAGCAATATATATACAAGCAGACATGTCACAAACCTGTCAAAAAAAGAATAACCAAGCACCTCAGATAAGATCTGGCCAATTGTTGTTTTCCCGGATCCCATCATTCCTGCATTCATATAAAATAATATAAATTACACACACGAAATAGTGTTTACAATTGACTAGAGATGACAAATAGGCAAGTCGGGCAGGATGGGCAACAAAGTCAAAACATGTTCAGATCAAAACGAAAAAAATTCACAGTTGCAACAGGTCAGTTTGGGTTGACCCGAAACACTTTTTGTCCAACATCTAAATAATTAGCATGTCAAATATGATGATACAAAATTATATTAGTCAACAATAATCTAATTTTTCAAGTAAGATGATTTAGGAGGTTTTTTGCATTAAAACACCCTTTCTGTGACTTCTGACTCATTTGAATTGTTTCCTTTATCTATACCTTATTTTATTTTACCCATTTAACTAATTATAGATAAAGAAAAAGTGAAAAACCCAAATTGACCCTTACATAAGTAAATGGATGTTAAATTCGTTAAAAGCATCACCTCTACGTTTGATAAATTTAAGACAACAAAATGTCATTAGAACGGACCTACAAGATAAATACACCTTCCACTTAGACACGGCTCAATCTCCTCAGACTTCTTCTGCAATAAGAAACACACTTGGTAAATAAATTAAGAAAACTCATTAAAGTTTATAATAGAGCTTTCTTCAATTTGGAAACTATCTTAAAATATCAGGAAGCATAAACTTATATTTTGTAAATTTACCAAATTACATAACATTCTATGCAACCATTTTATGTGACTTGCAATCACATGGTAACAAACTTAATTTCTTTTTTTCATATTATTTGTATAAATATGAAGCTTAAATGTGATAGGTGGCAACCTTGGTATATTTACTTATGAATGACCCACCTACCGTTTTCAACCTGCACCAAAATATTAACCAAATTTCTCCTTACCCATCTTGTCCAACCTCTATTAAACAGCATGTATTTCAGACTATCAGAATTTTTTTTTAAACGTACAGCTCTTAGGTTTCACTTTGTACATTCAATAAAAGGAACATTGTGGAACATCAGGTACCTTTAATACCAGATCTTCCTCTGTGGTATATATTCCAGATTCAAGTACTGAAGCTACAAGAACAAGTCAAATAAAGAAAATAGTGTTAACACCAATAAATGACTCATATATTTTGCAAAACAATCCGTACTTAGATTATATGGCAGGAATCAAACCAGCCCATCAACCCCTCACTCAGTCATGAAGAACATAGTTCAAATACATGCACTGATCTATACACATGGTCACTTGGTCCTCTGTGTTTACACATGTTTAATAGACGGATTCACGAATGACAAAGCTTAGAAAAAGTGTTTGGAATCTACACTGTTGGCAGTTCAAATACTATTGGCAGTATATATAGCCTCTCACATTTCTTTCTTCGACTATGAAATTCCTCATATACCTTCAAACATTGACTTATGGTTGGACTATGATGAAGTACCTAGAGAGTTCTGAGAAGTACACGAAATCTTTAATCCTGCTGCTCTATGCCCAATTGCTGGTTTTATGGTTTGCTCAAAGCTGCATTTAAGCATATTAACCCTTCTCTTTTTCTCAAAGCGTGTACATAACCTCATGGAATTACTATTTGTTGGAAACGTGCTATCTGGACCAATCCATGTTGACAAGTGTAAACTCTGTAAAACTTTGGCCTCCATTCTTTATGCGCCTTGATATCCAACAACTCAACAAATCAATATTTCTCTAATACGAAGAGCCTTCACCAGCAGCCTTCTGAAAAACTTGCCTGCAAAACCAAGTTATTAAATAAACGATCATTCTGCAGCCATACTGATAAAAGTTGAGACTTATACATTTATGCTTGTAATGAAATGTAGAGATTAAACTTGTAACACATGCTACCAATATCAGCATTCCTCTTGGTCATAAGTTTTACTTCTATCATACCTATAAATGCCAACTTCACATTAAGGGCTCGTTCGATTAACGTTAGTTTTATTCCCCAATCCCCAATGAACCATATCAACTACAAGTATAATTTATTCCAACTCCGGAAAGGGTAAATTTTTATCTCAATATCAATCCGATTACCTTTCGACTTTCAAGCTTCTAAGGGCAAAACTTATTTTGATTTTGATGTAGAATTCACACAAGTATTATTCTGTCTCTATTTCATAAAATATGTACATCATTGATAATTCTCTTTATCAAAATTTCAAATCCAATCCAATTAGAAGTTGAACGAAAACCTATTGGTATCCTAAATAAAAATACACATTAGGCATACTTCAGTACTTCACAGAATCACCTGTTGGAAAACCTTTCTATCAAAAACAGATCAATATCAACCACCTAATGCCGTTGTATTATCCATGCATCCTAAAGAAACAGAAACCACAAAAACACCTAACAGTTCATAAATCTACATGATCTAATCCAGCTAAAAGTCCTACGGATCTTAACAAACGAACTTCTGACGACAAAAGCTATTCAATTGAAACGGATTTGTGTAATTACTGTTTGAAACGCAACGAATTAGGCACACAAATTGAAAACCTGATTTGAGATTGAATGAAATCGTGGCCTGAGAATGGAGGAGAGCGAAGGTGAATCCACGGTAACTGAATTGTACGAAGCCAGCCACCTACCTTCGATTTATTTGACTGAATTTATAGCGAGTTTGGTTTGAGCTCCTCCTACCAACCCCCGCCACCAACCTCTTGTTAGGTATCATTTTAAGGGGATCAAGATGCAAAATGTATTATTTTAGACTAAACAAAAGTAAACGTTTTATTTTTTATAAAAATGTTGCATTCATAGACTTTAAAAGTTATAATTTATCTATATGTAGGGCATGTTTGGGATTCCATTTGAAAATGACTTTTGGCTTTTGGAGGAGGCAAAAAGTCAAAAATACCCCTCCAAAAGCTAATAAGTCACAACATTGTGGCTTTTTGTTGCTTTTGGAGGGACATTTTTGACTTTTTGCCTCCTCCAAAAGCCAAAAGTCATTTTCAAATGGAATCCCAAACATGCCCGTAGTATAGAAAACTATAAGGTTATCTTTCTATTTCTAATGGTTGGTTAAAGGGTCTTTGTCTAACTCATACTTGAGATTCACGTGTGGGGTACTTAAAACTTCTTTTTTACTCACACTTCTTAATTTTTGCCATTAATCAGTTTACAACCATCATCATATCCCATCCAACATCAAAATCTGTCACCGAATCTCTCGTCTGCAACACCTAAAATCGTCCCTACAATTTCAAAACTCAACCACCCGTTGTGGACAATACTAGAAATCAACCGAGTGTCATCATACCCACCTCAAATCGAGACGTCTACGTGAAATTATCAGTGACATCGTCCATCGTCATCTTCATCATTGTCGTTATTGTCATCACCATCATCAAATTGATGCACCTATCTGTTTTCGTCATCAACTAAAAAATCTACTCACGTGTAACACCTGAAAAATGTCACTCGAGCTTTCATATTTATGAGATATTTTTCGACATTATTAGCGATGATTTAGATATCCCTTTAGTCTTTATCATCTTTACTATATAACATGAGAGGTTTGTATGCTCATTTACATGTGTATAATTGGGACTTTTATGCTTTATAACCAGAAAAGAATTTGTAACCTTTTCAATATATCCCTTTTAAAGTTATTAATTTCTAAAGTTACAAAATATTATATCTTTTCAGATCATGTATAAATAACACTATGCATTGTGCATAGCACATAAAATTATGAAACATCTCAATCCAATTTTTCAAGCCATAAAACACTGCAAGCTGCCTTTAAAGAAAAAAATTAAACACTGCAAGTCTGCAATAAAGTACCCTTGAAATGCACTATGCAAGAATTAAAAAGACAACAATTTGCATGTACACCATGATCACACAAAATCCGACCTTTCTCCAAACCAAAAATAAACCTAAAACATGCCTATGCACTCTTAAATAAAGTAAAATGTGTTTTCATGTGTATTTCATCCTTCCAAGATCTAACTACTTTATGTCCTTCCAAGCCACCACAACATCTTCAAGGCTTATGTTGTGCAAATATTGATGATCGAACGGAATGGCGAGGAGGGACGGGTTTTCCATTCACATGTACTTGCTCCAAAAAGTCCACACGTACCGATCTAAACTCATAATGCTGCAAAAAAAGAGTTATGGTCAAATGATAAGGGCGTGCTCATTTCAAAATCAATATTGTACTGATAACTAGGAGTTATCGTGTTCATTTCAAAACTAATCTTATATTGATAACTAGGAGAACCACATAAGCACATGTATTTGGTGCTTCAATGAAAAGAGTAAACATGGAAAAACTGGTTTACTTTACTCCCCTCACTCTTTCTTTCAGTTTATCTCTTCTCCTGATATTTTTTTTGTAAGTATAACAATGTAAACATGTGCATGTACATAATATGATATCAATACCATTTAAAAAAATAAACCTCAAACTTATTACAATCCACATGCATTCTAGCCGATTTATATAATAAATAGTAGAATGGTTAAGACAGTTCTACCGGTTTTCAACCTATTAATGGTTCTAAAATGAACATTCCAGCTCACACACACACACACACACATATATATATAGAGAGAGAGAGAGAGAACAAACCTTCTCATTCCAAGAAAATCCATTGTTGTGAAAAGATGGATCCAATAGTGTAATCTGGTCACCTTCTTTAATCTGTTAAAATAACAGATAAAATGAATGATAGAAGAATAAATAGTAACAAACTAACAAACAAAAATACCCGGTAAAATCCCAATCAAATGGTAATAACCAAAATACTTGAAAATAAAATCTCAACTTTTACTATTCATACGGAGTGAAATTTTACTAAAGGTGGGATTCTTTGTAAAATTAGTGTTTTATTAAAGAAAATGCAAGACTAAGGAAAATTGTTTTTATTTTATAATACTACCCTTAGAGACCCCTAACTCCCACACATTGTTTTTCTTTTTTTTTTCTTTTTTTTTTCTTTCTAATTTCGGATTTATATACCACTTAGTTTTTCTCTAATGTATTGTAATGTCTAATATAAATCTAAGTAAACAACTTTGTTTATTTCTTTTTTTTTTTTTTTTTTGCATTTCAATAAAAATTTACTGAAAACTGAGTTATATCTAACACGAAGTATTTTTTCTGGTCTCGAAATATCCAAAAAAATACTTATGTTAGATACAGCTCGGTCAATAGAATTATATCAAATCTAGCCAAAAAAGTAATACAAAACTGTAGAATTAGATTTATACGAGATAATATATTATAAATTGGAAATTGAGAAAATAAAATGAAAAAAGAAAATTGACTTTCCAGGAAAGCAACCAGGGGTCAGAGACCCCGCTTACGAATAATACATTAAAGAATCCTTAGTTTTTAATGCATACACTACTTCTGCATAAAAGAATCCTTAGTTGCACAACTTTCGGGTTAAAGTTGTATAAACAAGATTTTTTTATAACTTACAGCATCATTGCTTATCCCGTATACTGTAAGGACAAAACATATTTGGTTTGAATCACACACCAGATAATACCTGCAATAATTCAAATACACCATCAGCTAGTGGTGGCAATTTCAACCCCCTATATGTGAAAACAGGTCAATTCGGGTTTGTTGGTTTGATAAAGTATCAAACTATAAAATTGGAGCTTCAAAGGATATGAGTCAAACTGATGCCGGTGGTCCGACCCAGTCCAACTCGGAGGCCCGGGAGACGGTTTTTATTATTGTTTTTATTATATTTAATTAGTTAACGTTTATTATTTAATTAGTTATCTTTTAGATTTCAAGTAAGTTAGTGATTAGTTATATTAGAGGATTATTTAGTTTCCAAGTTTCATGCCTAACTTGTAGTAGTCTTGTACTTAGGAGCTTCTATATATTGTTCGAATTATTCTAGTTGTAGTTAGTTATTGAATTTTGATTTGATTTTAAAGAAGAATTCTTCATTTTGTTGATTCTCTGCTTGTTTATACTCGGTATTCGATTGATTTGAGGTTCGGAAGAGCACAAACGAGTTGAAATTACTTACAGAGGAGTAATATTCTCATGCTTAATGAAGAAAAGAACTTTTCCTACAACTGCAATTTTCTTGTTAAGACCATCTAATAGATTATCAATGGTGGCCCTCCTATAAGATGGGTTCACTTGAACCAGAAAGGAAAAATATCAGATACGAGATAACGTTTATGAAGAATTATAAAGTTAGGCAGCTTACACTGAACTTCAGAAAGAGATGATGTCAAGGAAGCAAGTCGTTTGGCCTTGATTTGTCCCTGGATAACAAATACTTGATATCAGATACTCAAACATGTGCAAGAATATACAAATTCTGGACTATATTGATAGCAAAACTAGAATAGGACTGATTGAGTTATAGTAATGGCGATAAACTAACAATCATACTCATAATGTGCATATCATATGTATTTTATTCAGATTACACTTTAAACCGGATTATAAAGTCAACTAAGTATTTAACTTGTAATCTTGTATCACTTGTATATGCACAAATACTAAACTGCAAAAGTGTTCTGAATGAAGAAGCGAACAAAAAAAATTCATTTGCTGCACATATAAATATAGTTCAAGAATTTTGTTGGACTAATATTGTGAGGTGAACTAATATTATTCTCATAATTCTAGTTATAACGTCTGGAATGTTACATTGGTTCCACACGAGATAGAAATACCCAAGAGAAAATTCATGAAACTGAAACTGAAACGAAATCACTTTAATTTCAATCTCTGAAGACGATTAAATATATAGAAAAAGAGAAAAAAATGTACTAAAACAGTAAAACCCACCTTTAAAAGATTGTCCAACTTATCAAAAAGATTAATCATCTTTTCAACTTCCTCAGTGGCATTAAGGCAAGGATCTATAGATGCAGCTGCTTCGAATCCACTGAGAGCTCTTTCATAATTTTCTAGGTACGAATTTACCTGAGTTAGTGGGAAAAAAAAAGTTTGAGTCAACACATATGAGAATACAAAGGAAGTAAGAAACAAGCAATCATAGGAAAAAACGCCTGATTGAACTTGCTCAAGATAGCCTAGAGAGAGATATTTACAGTAGCGCAATTGAAATACAGGTCTGGGTTCAACTTCATGCTCTCATCTTTCTCCTATTACATGATGGAAGAAAAAAATTAGATCGATCTTGACCTTTTCCAAGAACAGTTTTGCATATAAAGCATAAGGAGGGGTGTAATAAAATTTAGGTAATATACACAAGGGAACAGATTATAAGTAGATTTCCAACATACGGCATTTTGGTATGCTTTCAGAGACTGCTGTAATTTGCTGTGATCCCAAGCACCCGTCACAAAGAAACACGTGAGACAAGCATTTCCGAGGTTGTCTGACAGTAAAATACATTGTTGTCTCAATTAAATGAGAAAACTTAGGTGATGATTAATTGCCACTTGAATGAAGAAATATGTTTAGGATTAAGACACAATAAATCTTACACCATGAGTTCCCATCTTTGACATCTAAAGCAATAGCTTCCTTTGCATGTTTGATGCTTTCGGCAACAATTTCTTCCTGATTATCTGCACCTAAAGATAGACAAGAAAAGGTAAGTAAACAACTTAATGAGCAAACATATAAAAAACAAAATTCAAAATCATGATAAACATGATTAAACAAGCAATGTTTCTTGCCTTGAGCCATTCGTCTTTCAAGCATTGATAACTGGCTTAGTATCTTTTTGTTTGGGCCCTGTATTTGAGCAATTAAACAGAAGAAGAAAAGTTCACATTTCACATGGCTAACATGAGTAGGGTTAGGATAAATTAAAACCAAGATTTATCTAACAAGCAACCTTGCTTAGAGCAAGAGTGAAACAGTTCCTTGTTGCTGTTAAATCTCCCTTTTTCCATATGCAATTTCCTAAGCATAACCAAGCATCTGCAAGAGAGGGATTCAACTTAACCTGTAAACACAAATAGCTGATTCAAAATAAGAGACTTAAATCAAGATTTAGTATTTTAGTCATTTCTATACAATCAAGGACCATGATCTTGCCACTTACAGCTTTAGAAAGATGATCTTCAGCTTTTTTTGAATATTCGGGGAAGACATCTAATATTTTTCCTTTCAAATATTCATATGTTGCACGTTGTGTAGGCAATTTTCTTTCTTCTGCACAACATAATCATAGCAACCAAATGCATTCAGTTAAACATTTGCAAACTATCAGCAATATCAATTGAATGATCTTCAATCCCATTACCACCATTAAAGCTGTGCATCATATGCATTCCATTAATCCAAATTAAGTCCCCTTACTGTTCTAGTGAGTTTCTCTAGAACAATACAACTCTAACCTAACATTTAACCTAGTCTCGTCAATTAGAATCAATTTTACCTTCTTCTCTACAACATAATCATAGCAACCAAATGCATCCAGTTAAACATTTGAAAACTATCAACACTATCAATTGAATGATCTTCAATCCCATTGCCACCATTAAAGTTGCATCATATGTATTCCATTAATCTAAATTAAGTTCCCTTACTGTTCTAATGAGTTTCTCTACAACAATACAACTCTAACCACAGATTAACATTTAACCTAGTCTCACCAATTAGAACCAATTTTTAACTTCTTCTGTACAACATAATCATAGCAACCAAATGCATCCAGTTAAACATTTGAAAACTATCAACACTATCAATTGAATGATCTTCAATCCCATTGCCACCATTAAAGTTGCATCATATGTATTCCATTAATCCAAATTAACTTCCCTTACTTTTTCTAATGAGTTTCTCTACAACAATACAACTCTAACCACAGATTAACATTTAACCTAGTCTCACCAATTAGAACCAATTTTAACTTCTTCTGTACAGCATAATCATAGCAACCATATGCATTCAGTAAAACATTTACAAACTATCATCATTATCAATTCCATTAACAACATTAAATTTGCATCATATGCATTCCATTAATCCAAATTAAGTCCCCTTACTGTTCTAATGAGTTTCTCTACAACAATACAACTCTAATCACAGATTAACATTTAACCTATTCTCATCAATTAGAATCAAATTCTCCTTCTTCTGTACAACATAATCATAGCAACCAAATGCATTCACTTAAACATTTGCAAATTATCAGCAATATCAAATGAATGACCTTCAATCCCATTACCACCATTAAAGTTGCATCATATATATTCCAATACTGTTCTAATGAGTTTCTCTACAACAATACACCAGATTAACATTTAACCTAGTCTCATCAATTAGAATCAATTTCACCTTCTTCTAGAACAATCAACAGGTAAACAAACAAGCAATCAATCATACATAAAAAGTAAACACGCAGATAAAAAAGACGATTGGCATCTTAACAGGTAGGGTTTATAGGGAAGTGTACCAGGAGGGATGGAATCGAGGAGATTGAGAGCGATTTGAGATTGCGTTTGCAATTTGTAGGTTTTGTCATTTGAGTCTGAAGGAAAATAAGTGTCTCGCATCCTGTAGAGATCATCGGCGGCTTCTGTGGCCTTTCTCATCAAATCCGATCCACCTTCTTCTTCTTTGTTGACATGATTTTGTCTGCTCATTGCACCTATCATCGGATCACTGATTACACCAACGATTTGAAGATCTCTCCCCTTCTTAATTCGAGTTTGGATCTTCCACTTCACAACAGTCCAGTTTCATTCCAAAATCTGAAATCCAGACTCGAAACAAAAACAAAAGCGCTAATCAAAGTATCAAACTTACGAAATAGTTTTCTATTTTTTTATCTATTATTAATTTTTAAATCAATATTGACGTAGATATTATTCACCTATTCGATTATTTTCTATATCCAATCATGAGTAAACTTATCATAGGTGATAAAACTTTTTGGCCCAAATCTCGACTCTTATTTTTTTTGTCACATGTGAAACTCAAACAAATACCTTTTAGTTTTAATATTTTTGGATACCCTACCTTTACTTTAGTCAATTAAGCTACTAGGACTTGTCCTAGTGGTTACCCCCTTGGCTCTTAGGGCTTTGGTTACTATGTGACCCAAGTTCTAATCCAAGGGGAGGCAGTTTTACCCCATGTTGTCCCAGGAGGGGGTTTCTGCCAGGAGAAAGCTTCAGGAGGGGGTGTCTTGGTTCTCACGGAGGTCCGAGTAATCGACCTTGGACATAGCCCCGCAAGGGTAGGTTTACACGTGAGACCAAAGTCGCCTGATCGATGCCGTTCCAAAAAAAAAGCTAGGGATATCAAAACCCAAGACCTCTCACTTTTAAACCATCACTTCTGTTTCGATCCTCCATCCAAATCAAAACCTAGTAGTTCTGCTATGGCACTCTCTTAACCGAGTAGTTATTGGTTAAGGGGCTACGATATAAATCAGTTTAAATTCAGTTATTGGTTAGTTAACCAATTTCCCCCCTCTCATTGTCCTGAAGACATTGTATCTGTCTCGACCTTCACTTTTGGGAAGTTTTCTAACATGTATCATTAGGATTATGGCCATGACAAGTACACTGAGTGCCTATATTTTCGCTGATGAGTTGTAATCATTCAATAACCTAAATCGATTCTTTGGTTATAGCAGCTTTGCATTATGGTGTAGTTATGGGCACATTGTCACCTTGTGGTTCGGTTAAGAAACAACTGTCATAACGTTTTATTTGACGAATACAATGCTTAAGAGTTACAGTTACATTAGCATAAGCTCATAGATAATAACATTACTCATATGCACACATCATACTAATTTTGTTGAAACAGGTCCTAAAATCGAAACTAAGCATACTTTTTTTACTTCTTTTTAAAAATATAGTTATATAGGTGATGTTACCAACACTTAAAACCTATCTTTAGGCTATCCCCTTCGCATCATTGGTCCACCATCTGATGCCGACATGACATTGCACACCAAGAGTGTGGCGTTATTGCTCCTCATCTGAATGCTCCATCTGTCTCTCTTGCACGTCCCAATGAACGAAAATTGTGGGCCCCACAATCTTTTTGTAACGGCTAGTTTTAGGTTTTTTGTTTATTTTTTTTAATGCTTACTTAAACACTATATCTAGTTATCTACACAACTCTTTTTTAATAAAAATTCACATCATTCTCTTCATTTTCTCTACAATTTTTCTTCTGTCAAACTACATATTTCACACTCATGGATCAAACACCACTGTTTTCATTTACCCAACACTTGTCCTCAGGTGCCTCGGGTGACAACAAGCAAAACCCAACCCGTCCACCATGTTTGCTCAATTTCAACAACCACTCGCTTTTGGTCAATTTCAACAACCATCCCAATAAGACCAATACTAACAGTTTTAAGCGCGGTAACAACAACAACAACAATTTCAACCATAACAATTTCAACCAAACCCTCGACCTTCTAACTCCTCAATTTCATGCAACTTATGACGAAGCACAACCTTCATCAAAGAAAAAGACTAAGAAGACTAAAGGGAAGAAACAAGTGCAAGAATTAACCTATGAAGCATCACACATGGGTGTGTGTGTATTTCAAGATGGGGACATTTTGGGTGTGTGTTTTAGAGAGAGCAAGAACAACCTTCACTTTGATATATATAAAAGAGAATAAAGGCATTACACATGTTTTGTTTCCGTGTGTTTTTAGAGAAGATAGGCAGATATCTAATTGCTTGAATGATGATGTAAATAAGGATGGAAACGTGTGTTCACTGTCTAACACGCGTATGCTTACGTGTGTATTTCTTACTGTACCATCATGAACAGTATACATCATCTCTACCAACGTATTTATTAATATATTAATCTATTACATGTAAAAAGATGTAAACTAAATAGATTTTATCAAAAACATGAATGTTACAATTAGCAAAAACCATAGCCTTACAATTCTTAAAATATTAACACTTTTTAAAAGCTAAATTATTACACATGTATTTCACAGAATTCGAAGTCATAACGTTTTAATAGGGGAACCACCATTTACCATCAAGTTATGCCCTTAGAGTAGCATATCATTGACGAAAAGCCATAATTCGATCAAGTCCCTAAACACAAACAAAAATCAAACATGCTTGTGTGTATTCCTCAATGTTGTGTTGATCATGTATTCATGTGTGCATTATTGATCAATAGAAGGAACCATAAGAGTGGGGTTTACACACGGGGTGAGTAGACAAATTCAAAGAAAAAGAGAGATCATGGATGACTAAGTTATGGAATGAATTAGTCATATTTTTACGTGTATGCATCATTATTTATTAAAAAAATATGAATGAAAGGCCTTTTTTACTTTTCTATTACTTTTGACTTCTTTTCCTCGTTATGAAATGAAAGGCCCTTGCTATACCAAAATAGTTATCTAGGTCACAACACTTTACTTTACATAAAAAAGATAGTTGAATTCCCGCACTTTCTACTTCTCTATCCTGCAACTCCTTTTTACATCTTTATCTTCATCATCGATCGAGATGGAGATGTCATAGTGATTTGGTTTTCGGTTTACTTAAAGGTTGTTGGTGATTTTAGTATCATCACGAGCTTTGTAATGTAATGAGATTTGCTTAACACCTAATATGAGCTTATACCATGCATCAACATCCACTTTGTCACTCGATAGCAAACTTATAAGTTGGTAGTAACCATGAGCAAAGCTTAAAAGAGCCCCGGACCCTCTCCTCGGTTTTTTTCGCTCAGTAGTGCTAATTTCGATCCCATTCCTTTAAAAAAAAATTATATATTGAGTCTATCACCAAGGTAACTGTCAAATTGTAACCAGATATAATCGTTGACTATCACCCCTTTCCGTGAAGAGTAACAACGATTCATACATATGTATTGGAATTCATTTGGTGTGCAACTTATTCTACATATCGTTCTTAGATTTTCTCTTTTATTTGATTCAAACTTCACTACCTCAAAATACTTTAATTTATTAGAATAATAATAAAAACTAAGAAAATCTATCTAGACGTATTAGAAACCTTATAATTAATTTGCCGGAGACCATGTTTCCGCTGATGCCGCCTGCTATACCAAAATGGTTATTTTGTCACACACATTTTACTTCACATGAAAAGGTCCTGTGCTTTTTTTAAAATGTTTATAAAGGGTAACATGAGTTATATATTTTATTAATCTCATGTCCAAATCAAATGCTATTTCCATGAAACGTTATTATTATTTTATATATCTTTTCGACATTAGATAAAGTCCACCGTAATTCTCTCCGTGACAACTCCTCCGTAACTCATCTTCTCCCCCCTTTTTTCCTACCACCTCCAATTCTTATTCTCTATATATACCCACACACATTAACTAATTTTCTCTCAATATTACCAAAAAAAAAATGGGGAATTACGCATCATCAGGATGCAATTGCAGCCCCATGCTCTCTCCGAGAACGAAGAACCATAAATCAGCTAGAGTTGTATTCCCTTTGGGCGAAATCCGTCAGTTTCCGGACCCGGTGAAGGCCGCGGAAATCATGATCGAGTGTCCGAATTTCTTCCTGGTGAACTCGGAGTCGTTGAGCATCAACCGAAGGTTTTCGCCTCTATCGGCCGATGAGGAATTGGAATCCGGAAACGTGTACGTCATGTTTCCGATGAGGAGGATGAGTTCGGTGGTTACACCGGCCGATATGGCGGTTTTCTGGATGGCGGCTGATAGTGCGGGGAAGCGGATTGGGGCGGAGAAGAGTGGGGAGGATGAGGGGAGGGTGGCGTTGCTCGACGGAGTTGCGGGGGCGGTGCCGGAGTTTAGTCAGAGGATGATGGCTTGTAGGTCAAGGAAGCCGTTATTGGACACAATTGGGGAGGAGACGGTTTTCTGTAGATGAGAGAGGGAGAGTAGATTTGTCATTTGTGTTATGTTTGAAAGTTTCGGTTTGCATGATGAGTAAGTTATTACTATATTGTAGTTACTAGTATGTGTTTCACTAGAAAATATATGAATTTGTGTATTTATAGTGATGTAGTCACATTATATATATAACATTAGGAAAGCAAAAGACATAGTGAAGTTTTAGTTTTTTTTTGTTTGGCCACATGAGTTTATTACTTTAATAAAATCTACCCTTACACTTTTTTTAGTTAGCTTTAGGTTTTTATACTTTGGGTATTTATGTTTCATAATTTTACGTTTTTTACCCTCTAACTTTTAAACTTTTTTAATTTAAAGTTTTGTTTTTCTACTTTAACTACGAAACTTTCATAATTTTAAGTTTTTCTACTTTTGTTTTCACATTTATATTATATATTATATTTAGAATTCAAAAGGACTAGGAAACTTTTACACTTTCATAATATGACCACTACTATTTTTTAGTTTTATGTTTTGACCATAAAAATAGTTTACACTTTTAGACTTTGCCACTACTTTTTTGTTTTATATTTTGACCACGAAACTTTTAGTTTTATATTTTGACCACAAAATAGTTTTACACTTTTAGACTTTGGCCACTACTTTTTTAGTTTTATATTTTAACCACGAAACTTTTAGACATTTACATTTTATACCCTTTAACTTTTTTGAGTTTTCGACTCTGGTCAATAATATATTATAGTTTTATACTTTTACCACATAAAAACGTTTTTTACTTAAACAGACGGGTAATGGGTGACCCGTCGAGAGACACGGACGGGTCACAAGATCAAATAAAACCTAACCACACTGTCATTGCAGGCCCGCCGCAACGCGCGGGCGGGTCTGCAACTTGTTAACTATATATAATGTTTGTACAAATTAAATGGTAATATAAAACAGACATACGTAATAAAATGCATGTCGTAACATCTAGTTGTATACATAATAGACATTATAAATTTAGAAATTGACTGTGTTTGAAAGGTGGGGGGAGATTACTAGCAAAATTATTCGAATTTGGACTTAAATAACTCAAAATTTGAATCGAACCGAATTTGAATAACGAATTCTAATTCTAATGTTGATCAAACAAAGTGCATGTCGTAACATCTAGTTGTATATACACATTAGAAATCGACTATGTTTGAAAGGTGGGGAAGATTACTAGCAAAATTATTGGAATTGGAGTTAAATAACTCAAAATTTGAATAAGAATTCTAATTCTAAGGTTGGTTAATTCGAGGTTTATTTGAGTCAAATCCTCGTCGAACCAAATAAGTTAACACAAATGCATAATCTTATTATACGAAACTGATACGATTTAAATAACTCGAATTCGTTTAAGCTTATTCAAATCGGATGGGGTAAATTTTATTTGAATTCGAATTTAAATTCTAATCCAGGTTTTACATTTTCAAATTTGAATAAGTCAAATAACTTGATTTCTATTCGAGCGAATCTAACCACCACCATAGGTCCATGCCAACACAAACAACAACAAGGCTAACGACTAGGTGAAATCGCTAGCGACCGCCAAATATCCGGAGAGAGAGAAAGGGATGATATAGACTTGTGGAGAGAGATGAGCTCAAAGAAAATAAACCATCGTTACTCGGAACCAAATAATCAAACCACTCATAACTTAGCATTAATTAAGAATATAGTTAGTTATAGGATACTAGTAAGTTAAAAAGGGTAGGTTTGATAAATAAGGGGACATGATATTGAAACAGAAGGTTTTGATATTTACACAGGTTACACACGATCATGTGTATCCAAACGGCCAATTTTTTTTTTATTTTTTATTTATTTTTTTTTTAAAATTAATAAATGTATATAGATTAAAACAAACAACGGTTACAACTTAACATGAAGTATAAGGGAGGCGGGCAACAAGCTGCGCCGCCACCCCCTTCTGAATAGCAAAGCCTAACCGAGTGAAAACCACATTCAAACCACGAGGGGTCGCCACATTCCCATCCATGACCTTCTGGACGCGGGTCAGAGTATCCACAGCTTCCGGAGCAAGGTAACCGAAGGTGTCAAACGCAAAAGGCACGAACACATGTTGATTTGCCAGACACGCCTCCTCATGTTTGCGCACTTTCCCAGCAGCAGCATTCGTGGCAGCCTGGCCTGCCCGGAAACCAGATCCCTTGAATCCCACGAGAGGGGAAACCCCAGTGAGGTCGACACATGCATGCTTCCCGTGCTTCCACCCAAAGACAAGGACGTCCGCCGGTCGAAGGGAGGAGCGCCCGTCCGCTGGGTCCGACAGAAAATTAACCGGGGCTTCCTTCTTAGCAGAAATCCCGGCTCTTCTGAAAATGTCAAATAAGACGTCCCGGACCAAATCATGCCGGTATTTGAAACCGGGCAGCTCTTTGCAATGGACCGCGTGTTCCCCATAAGCATCCAAACATGCCTTGCTGCATACTGGACATCTCTCATCCCTCGGGTACAGGGGGATCATAAGCCGATATTTAAGAATCGCCCGATATTCGACTGCCGACATGTGCTGCCCCAGCCCATCAATAGGGAGGGCGAGGAGGAAATCTTGAGCATGAGGTTGACGAAGGCATTCCCATACCGCTTTATCCCTGGCTGACATCCCGAAGGCAGCTTCCATCTCACCCACGGCTTTACCAAAAAGGACATTCGCCAAAACATGTTGGGCTTTGGGTGGGGCGGTGTCCTTGTTAGAGAAACCGCTAAGATCAAAGCCCGGAATAAGGTCATGGAGGTCAGCCAACGCGCCCGTGTACGCCGAGTCCATAGGGCACACCCCACACTCCCGAAGAATATGGTCCTGGAGCTCCCAAGACTGTGCTCTCGAGGCCACGAAAGCGTAGGAGGATAAAAATTACTTAAACGAACATAATAATAACCTAAAATAATAAATTTTTAGATTCAGAGTCTTTGCCGGTACCGTCTCGATGGCTTCTCGACAAGTCTTTTCCGGTTTTGGGTCCCCATGACCCATGGTTTTTTTGTTTTCAAAATTTTTTAAAATGTTTGTTTAGTCGCAAATATATTATTTTAAGTTACTATTACGTTCGTTTAAGTAATTTTTACCAAGCTATGATGAATAAACGTTTTTAATGTTTATAAAAATTAAATAATTTAAAACATTCATAACAATAAAGAAAATTACATTGAGCCGTTTGGATACACACGGTGTTGTGTATCCTCTGTAAATATGAAAAGCTTTTGTATTTATCCAAAGCCTAAATAAAGCATGAGTGCATGAAATGTTGTATATTTGGAAATCACAGGATATTTTCTGAAGTCGTGATAACACTATCAGATTAAACAATTGGAGTGGCTACCAATCTTTAATCGGATAAAATCAGAAATTGATTACTAGAACTATGTATGAGGAGATTGCGATTTTTCAAGAACTGGAAAACCCCCAATTCGTTTCCATCACTTGGAAACTGATCAAGAGGAGCGTATATGCAGGTTATTCCGATAACTGCTAATCCGAATTATCCCAATTTACAAGACAAGTCCTTTGAGTTAAAATTAAGGCAATTTAAATCTGAAATTAAATTTTTAATGAATTTTTAGAAAAGGACTTTTCTTGTAAATAATTTTCGGGCCCCAGCCAGGGGCTCTGCTCCTTGAACCCCGCTAGGGGCTGCCGCCCCTAGAACCCCACTCCTTCGGGGGCGTTGCCCCCGAACCGCCGTTAGTTCCGATGATATTCAAACAAACGTGCACTCTTGTTTAAATATCATCATAAACTATTATTACACTAAAATATCCAACATGAAACATATTATTGTTATAGGATGGAGTCAACAGGATGGTTAACGGTCAAAGAGGTGTCTTTTGTATGAAAGGTGAAGAACTTCCTTCCAAATTTTAACTCACAACTTTTTTTTTTTAAGTAGGAAATATATGCAATTCTTTATAAAACGAATATTGAGTCTCTAAAGAAAACTCTATTGTTGTCTGTAACACAACATCAAAAAGTAGTTAGTACCATCAGAAGTAATGAGGGAGAAAAAAATGCATAAAAGATATATGCCAAAAGTTGCTAGAAATTTTGTGTTCCAAGTGTTTCTATGACTTTGAGTATTAGGTAAGTTTTCACTCATTTTGTTTCAGCTTTCACAACTCCTATTGTTTCAAACACAACTTTTATCATCAATATTTCTTTACCTGTTTTAACCCGTTTCATCTACTCAAATTGTTTTAGTCAGTCAGTTGTTTTAAAAACATCCTTAAATTAGAATTCGTGTTTTAGTGACCAAGTCTCAATGGACATTATAAATATCACTTTTCACATAAGAATACTGAATACGACATTTACACATAACTAATCTAACTCATATTTAACACATGATCTACACTTTATCATCTACCAAGTCCTTCATATTATTTTGGTATCTCAAACTATCCCCTGATTGTTAGGGGGGACGGAGTGGGCGGCAAAAAAGCCGCGGCGCCGAAAACTTTCTTGGCAAACACCGCCGCCACTCAAAATTCTTCGGCAAAAACTTTCCAAAAATTCTACTTCTTGCCGGAGAAACTTTCCAAGAATCGATGCACATGACCGTTGAACGGTCATTAACTTAAATAAAAAAAAAAAAATCTTTATATTTTATATATAAACCCATCATCTTCACACACCATTTCACAATTTTTATACTTCTTTCATTCTCTTCTACACCAAATATAATTTCTTCCACACTCAATAACTTCAAAATGACTTGGACTATCAACGAGGATGTCGCTTTGGCTCGCGCATTCTACCACGTGTCCGATGAGAAGGTTCTTAATCAATCAACGACGGATGAATTTTGGGCTAAAGTGCTTGACCATTTCAACAAAGAACTTGGCGGTACGAATAAAACCGTGCACCAAATGAACTCGAAATGGCACAAAATAAGTTCGAAGGTTAACAAGTTCGAAAGCGTGTACATCGAATTTGAACGAAAAGCTACTTTGGCGGATCTTGAATCGGGTTTGATGTTTAAGGCGTTGTGCGAGTACCGAAAAATACATGACAGAAAGGGTTTTTCACACGTCGAGGTTTGGACCTTGATGAGGGACCGTCTCCAGAGGGCGTCAACTTCAAATAATAATATCTAAGTTTCTTATGTAATGTTTTTTTAGTGTGTGTTTTTTTTAAAGTAATGTCATGTTTTTTCTTTATTATGTAATTTTTTTTAAATAAATGTGGTGTTTTTAAAAATAAATCTACTAGTTTTTTTTTTTAAATAAATATAGTGTTTTAAGATTAATTACAATATAAATATAACTCAAAAACATTAAAATATATTAACCTACAATTCTTCATAATCCTCACCACTCCCTCACAAAATCCTTCAAAATTCTTCAAAATTCTTTCTTTTTCTCTTTCCTGCGTGGCACCCTCCTATTGGTTACAACCCATTTTTAAAATCCTAAAAATTCTACCACTCCCCCCTCCCTTACATCTATCTTAATCTCCATTTTAAAATCCAGCAGGATCAATACAAAAAGTTTCTAACCATTTTTAACCGACTTATTAAACAAAGAAATCAGTAAACTCCACCCACCCATCCACACACATTTTTGGCTTTTTGGTTGAAGACACACTCACAATTCACGGCTCACACACCACACATACTTTCTTTTAATTAGTTTATTATTTACGGTTAATTCATATATTTTATTTATCTTTTGTAGTTTTCATGTATTATTCTTTTTGGCACTTCGATATACCATTAAGTTATAGATTTTGTAAACTGCAAGTTACCGTAGGAATTATACAGTCAAACAAAATAGTTGTATTGATATAATTACGGTTATAAAAGTTGTTAGACGTTCCCAAGTCGATTGATTGGGGAGTTGTGAGTACTCACCCAAGTCAAGGAAGTACTTGGGGAACATGGGGGAGTAGTAGAGGAGTACTCGGTCACCTCGAATGAGTATTGTCACAATGAATATAATACTACGTAAAGAAAACATAAATAAAAAAAATAAAACATTCAGCCTATAGGCAACAAACTATGTTACACGACTTACCACCAATGGCTTTGCTAAATTTGTTGAGATCAGAAATAGAAAAATAAAGAAAATTTGTGTTACATGACTGCAACTATTACACAACCAACTCCTTTGCTAAGCATATACACTATACCTAATACATATAGACAACAAAATCATGTGTTAAATACTTAAATATGCTACATTTGGATAAGAAATAAAAAAATATATATATTTTATTCATGCCAGGTGACATCCACCATAATTGCTATGTGACATAGAACCATTGGCCCTTGCAATTACTATTCATAGTGAGTTTTACCTTGTTTTAACGAAGCATGTTGAGTATTGTAACATGTAAATATTACTTAAAACCAAGTTGGTACAAATATGTTAGATTTTTACCCTTTTCACGTTTTCAAATTTCTTAACACTCACTTTCACAACAATGTAATTTTTTCTTGATTATTAAATATACCATTGTGACTTACATTTTCGATCTACATTTCGATATTCAGAACCGGGTTGTCTCAACTTCAAACCTTTCCTTTTACGTATTTAGTAATCTAATATTGTATAAAAATCATTAAAAATTATATTATAAATTATAAAAATATACACAGAAATAAACCTTCTTCCCGGGTCGGACTGTTTGATTTGGCTCTGTTCGATTTTAATTTTTAAACCTGAAGTGGAAAACAATTAAAAACAGAAAAGAAACATCAACTTTATTTTATAAAAAAATGGAAAATCATAGTCTCGGAATAAAGACGAGCAGAAACCATGTACAAATTTACAGAGGCATGAATGAGTGGAATCGAATTCACCAACACTATGCAGATTGAGTGCTCCTTCGAAAGGGGATTTCCGAAACTAAAAGCAAAACCCTAACATTTTCTCAAAGATTCAATTACTTTCAACATATCCGATCCTCTTCTTGTAAGTCTTACCTTTCTTCTTTCTTTCACCTTCCTTTTATCTCTATATATCGAATTAGATTCTCGCTTATAATATGTGTTTTCATGCCATCAGGTTCTGTTCTGTTCAATTGACAGAAAGTTACACCCTTTTTTACAATCTGCAGGTACCCACTCGTGTTTTAGCCGTTAATTTCCCTTTTCTTGAATTACCCTTATAATCTGTGTTTGTTTCGTTTAAAATTTAAAAAAAGGAAAACAAGAATTTATATGGGTTACTTATCTTCTTTGATTCTTCACCTTTTTTATATTGGTTTATTTTTTATTTTTTTAAAGAAAGGATCAAAAGTTCATCTTTTGTTCTTCATTTAGGTTCCTTTTTTAAGGTTTTGTTTGAAATTGTTTTTTATTTTATTTTATTTTTTTTCGAAATATCATCTTTTGTTCTTCATCTGGGTTCCTTTTAGGTTTTGTTTGAAATTGGGGATTTTTTTTTTAATTTTTAATTCAAGATTTCACATTTTGTTCTTCATCTGGGTTCCATTGTAGGTTTTGTTTAAAATTGGGTTGTGTTTTTTCTTCTTTTTTTTTAAATTTAATTCAAGATTTCACATTTTGTTCTTCATCTGGGTTCCTTTTTTGGGTTTTGTCTGAAATTGGGGTTTGCTAATTTGAATACCTTTCTATTGACTCAGCTTGTTTTGGTCAAAAATCAACTATATCAAACCAGCTTCGTTTGTGTTGAATCATAGTTCTTGTAATTTTGTCTTAAAGATGTTTCTTAGGGAAGTACAAAACACAGCAATGCATAAACAGGTGATTTTGGACAAAAAATGCAACTTTTTTGCATTTATATGTTTTAGGATCTTGTAAATCACCAGATACAGTGTGTTTTTTGACCTTGTTCTGGGATTATATGAGAGCATTTACCTGTTTGCATTGCAAAAGACAATATGATGATTTGGGGAATTACAATAATTTTTATATTGTTTGGGTTATTAGATATTAACGACTGATTATCCCTCTTCTTGACTTCTGTGGCCACTGTTATGTTGAGGCACCCCTTTTGTTATGTTTGACAAAATCTTAGGGATAATGTTAATTATAGTCAATGATTTGTGGGGTATCTTATACTCATATAGTGAGGTTAGTGGGCAAATAGGTATCATATACCGACGTTAAGTAATAATTAAATATCTAAAACTCCTATAATAATAACAAAGCCAAGAAAACTCTTGGATCGATTAGGGTCATTGTTGGCTTGCAATAATTGATACATAAATATTTCCCTTCAAATCTTACTAAAAGGTAACATTGCATTTCTTTTTGCCTTTTTGTGGATTTGTCATATGGAATTGCTGTTATCTTGGGTGTTTCTTTATACTTTTCATGTTAGAAAATGTGTGGCAGGCTATTCATTTCGTGGTATATATATATATTCTTTCTAATTTGTTTTGTTAGTTGACATCAGGATAGTGAAGTTATTGGCGGGTGGTGTTGTTATGGGAGATCATTTCGTGTTTTTGGTTGATCGGTTGCTCACCGAATCCACTTTGGAGGCTGCAATTGAAAGCAGAAACCCTTCAAAGCAGTTGGATTCCTTGGAAAATAACGACACGATTATCAACTGTTCTTCTCATGTTCCCTTCACTCCCAAGAAATTGGTTGAATGTAGAATATGTCAAGATGAGGATTCTGATTCAAATATGGAGACACCTTGCTTTTGCTGTGGCAGCTTGAAGGTTCTTTTTTTTTTAAATATCTTATTATTATTTTAACCTTTCTTTTAAGTATTTTTTTCCTTAACTTAAATTTTAAGGGTGTTAGTTTTCTTGCATATATTGGTCATGCTTATAATGGCCCCCGTTAATTGCATTTTGGTGATATTACAAATATTTTTCTAGTGATGTGAACTTTTCGTAGTTGCCTGTGTCTTGTCAGATTCAGAAAAAAGTGTTAAAAATCTTGAATTTAAGACGTGACACTTTGATTAGTTTAATTTTGTCATTTATGTAATGTAGAAATGTTTCAAAAGGGTAGATTCTAAATAGGGGTCAAAACGGGTTGATCCATCATGGTTGCTAGAACTATAGCTTTTCATAGGGTCAAAACGGGCCCGGTTGATTCATCATGCTTGCTAAAACCATAGCTTCTAATAGGAGTCAAAAGTCAAAACGGGCCAGGTTGATTCATTAATCATCATAATTGCTAAAACCACACTTATAAAGTATTCTATTTTTTTTAACTACTTATTTTAGAAGATTATTCCACACAGGCTGGGTTGATTCATCTTTTTTTTTTCACTATTTAAGTATTTGAATACACCTTGGATGACTTTCGCCCTATTTGACCTCCAGAAACTTAATGAAGTTCTCAAATTTCATAAGGAACAATGAGTTGGATACTTGGATATTAGCATAAAAGATCCAAACACTTCATTTAACATTAATTCCTCCTCTGTCCTCTCATATACCGTTTTACTTTTTGTAAACAAAGATGTAGTTTGTGGGTCCTGTTATGAGCCGATTTCTTTGTTTTTTCTTTTACTTTCTTGTGTTCATATACCCGTTATACTTTTTGTAGTATGCTCATCGCAAATGTGTTCAAAGATGGTGTAACGAGAAGGGTGACACAATTTGTGAAATCTGCCACCAGGTACTTTATTTTCATTTTCTCTTTACATTGAAGATATATTTTTTAAAAATTAGTCTTAAGAGCCTGAAGGTATCTTATACTTTTATTAAACATGGCTTAACTGCAGCCATTCATGCCAGGCTACACAGCACCATCCCCCGTCTTCCGGTTAGGAGGCATTCCATTGAGCTTTAGGTACACAGTTTAATAAGAGGCACTGATTGAGTTTTGACTTTTGAAGTCAAAACTGTTTCTTTTGGATTTCAAAAAGAACGAAATTGTTAATCTAATAACATATAATATTCTATAGTTTTTTTATTTTATTTTATTTTTTTTATTTTTATGTTATCCATAGAATTTAACAAGTCTTCAAAAATAGAAGTAAAGAAATTATTCATTTGACCTCAAAAGTCAAATCTTATGGAATATGTGCATTTTCTATGTCATTGCTAAAAAAATCAGTTTTTTCAGGGGGCATTGGCAAATTGCTAGGAGGGATATGAGTGATAATCCGCGAATGATCACTGTTGTTTCACCTGACCGTAGTTTTCTTGATCAAGAATATGATTCCGATCCCATTTCCCGAAGCGTCTTCTGCTTCCGCTCAGTCGCCGCCATTGTACGATATTTCTCTAACCTCCCTCTTATAAGATATTTCGATTTTTGGTAAAATCAACTTTTTTTTTTATTAATGTTTGTGTGCAGTTCGTGGTTCTCTTATTCCTGCGTCATGCTCTTCCCGTCATTGCAAACAAGGCCGAGAGTCACTCTTTTCTGACGTTTATGGTAAAAATAGCATTTACAGTTTTTTATTATGGAATAATGATAATATTCAGCCAACTTGGTAAATTAAATTGACTGTGAATGATTCTTCAACTAATAAATCATAATAACTGGTTTTCCATTTGTTTTCAGCTATGGTTCTTGCGAACTTCGGCGGTTGTTTTACCAATCTTCATCATGATAAAAACCATGATGGCTTTGATACACCGAAGACGCCAACTCCAACTGGTGAGAGCTTTTTTTCTAAATTGGTTCATGCCAACTCCTTTTTGGTAACTAGCCATGAAGTCAAACCACTTATCATGTTTCGGGTTTGACCTTTTTTATAGGCTTCTAATGCATCAACATCATCATCATCTATTTCTTCTTCCGATGAGGGAGCACATGTGCCGAGCCAGCCACCCATCATTCGGGTGCACTAATCTGTCTGGGATGCGGTTTGAGCCACCTGAACCCAAAAGTCAAACCGTTCAATAGACAAGAGAATACGGCTCGTGTTTATGATGCACCAGTTTGTGAACCTGTGGTCTTATGGACTGCTTGTAAGCAAATGAACGCCCCTTAAACCGTAGATCATTTTACGTATGTTAATAAGCCCAATTTTATGGCGATTGAACGAAATGAAGCAGCTTTAAGAACCATCTGTAATATGTACAGGTTATGTATCTGGTTTTCATATGTAATTTTTACATCTATAAAGAAAGTTAAACAAATATAATACCATGGATGCATAGAGGAAAACACCCAGTTCTTTACTCCTGTGTTTGAAATGTATCACTTTTTAAGTGGTTGGAGATTTAGGTATTGTGGATGTCAAATGATGTAGATTTAGTATTAGTTAGCCATAAAAAAAACACAAACTCTAAAGATCTTTTTAATTGTTGAATTAAAATTAAAAAGGTTTTTATTAGTGTGGACTATGCCTTCCAACACACGCTTCGAAAAACGCTTCACGTAAACATATATATGAATGGAGATTGTTCATGTGGTTTGCTCAAATTTCATCTTTCGTCCCTAGGATTCAAAAAATTATGACTATCGACCGAAGCTTTGTACTTTTGTAATGCCTTTAGTCCCCGATGCTAAATGTTGTTAGATTATTTCGTTAAGACTGTGTAAATTGACAATTATACCCCTACTCCTTAATTTTAAAAAAAATCAGAGGCCGGGGATGGCGTCAACGACGACGGTGGTGGTGGTGGCAACGACGGTGGTATAGTGGCGGTAGAGGATTTTATATATTCTTTTTGAAAATAAAAGAATAAGGGTAAAATTGTCAATTTATACCGACTTAACGGGAAAATCTAACAACAGTTAGCTTCAGGAATTAATGGTGTTAAAATAATACAAACCTTCGGACGATAACTGTAGTTTTTGAAATTTAAAGACAGAAGATAAAAGTTAAGCAAACCACATGGACGATCATGTATATTTTACTCTTATCAAAATTTGTTAAGAGTGATGAAGGAGATTAGGATGGATTTGCGAAAGTGCCTCCCTCGGTTACGTCACTGAAGATAAGATATGAAATCGAGCAATACCGAGTTTGTTTAAGAAGTCGTTTATGTTAACACTTATGAAGAAATAGTAATACTAATAATAATAACAATAATTACAATAATAATTATTATAATTAAACTAGTTATAATTATGTTGGGTTGAGTTATTCTAAGAAGTATAAGAATGATTTAAAAATCTCATACACCGACTAAAATTAACTTCGATTGAACTCATTCCAGCGGTATTAAAACCGTGTCGTTAACTAAACCCTAAACTTTAAATCTTAAACCATCAATTCTAAACCTCAAAGTTAAACCCTAAAAAACAATGACAAGCATAAAAACACAATGACGAGAAAAAGACACAATGAGCTGAAAAACACAAAATCTAAAACCTAAAGGCTAAATTGTAAAACTAAACACTAAAGCTGAACTTTAAACCTAAAACATAAATTATAAGCCTTAATCCTAAACATAAAGCTAAACCTTAAAAATAATGACTAGAAAAAAAAAAGACAAAGTGATAAATAGAAAGACACAATGAGCTGAAAATATACATTATATAACTTAAAAGCTAAACTTCAAAGGCTATAACCTAAACCCAAAATCCTATTTATAAATCTTAAACCATAAAGCCAAAACCTAAAACACAATAACAAACATAAAAATACATTGAGCCGAAAAACAAAAATTCTATAACCCAAAAGCTAATTCCCAAAGACTAAACTCGAAAAGATTAAGATCGTAGAGTTCGACGAATAATTTTAAAATAAGTTCAATTGATATTCATTTGGTTTATAAGTTTTATAATCCTTATTAGCATTAAGCATTAAGATACTTCATAATTACTCGTAACTTTAATTATCCTTATTTTAATATTATGATTATTATTCATCCAAAACTCCATTTACTTAAAACAGACTTCCCAATTTCAACCGGAAACACTCCGCACCTTTCCCCGCCGGTCAACTGTTTCTCCGTCACAGAGCTCCGATCATCTTCTCCATCGCTTTCTCACTCCCATCCATGTCTCCAGTATTTAACCTTTTGACGGCCCCCTTGCTTCTCTGGAGCCTTATCTCACTACCGTTATTATCATCCGCTTTGCTGATTGATCCGGCGGCGGGATCTCGATCGCTCTTACGCGCCATCGGAGACGGCGCAGATCAGCCGGATTTCGCCGTTGATTTGAACGCGACTAACTTCGATGAAGTTCTCAGGGATACTCCTGCTACTTACGCCATTGTGGAGTTCTTCGCTCACTGGTTGGTTTCATATCTCTTCTCTTCATTTCTAGGGTTTATAAAAGTTAGATCTTTCGATTAATAATAGTTTGCTGATCGATTTTGATTTTATTCACTGTGGAATTATGCTAGAAGTGCAAAACATTCAATTGAAATTTGTTACAATATTGATTTTGTTAGAATTTTCTCTGAAAGATCTAGAATTCATATAAAATTTGTAGTAAATTTAGGCAGTTTTAATTCAAAACCTACCTCTATGTGGAAAGGATGGAGCTGGAAGGCCCCACCTGGATTTGAATGCAGGAAAAAGAACTGAAAGAACATAGATGAAGAGCCATACCATAGTAGAGAATTGTAGGATGTGTAAACCTTAAAAAGGAAATGTATTTTACTTTTTATGGCTACAATGCCCTTGTTTTCTGGATCTGTAGTTACAATAGGATTCAGGTCTAGGAAACCTATAGTTTGCTTGGTCATATTTGTTATGCAAAATTGTATTAAATCTGTACTACTGAAAGTCTTTTTTTGGAAAACAATTTTGTTGCTGAAGTCAATATGTGTTTTTCTTGGTAGGGGTGTTTTAGCTTTGTAGGGATGGTTTGTTGGTGACCCGACAGAATTTCGGTTAGCTGTCAGAGCTGTAGAGCTACTATCGTTGCATTTTAGAATTTTCTTCTAATCTTGTAGAGTTGTAAAAGACTTGCCTTACATTTTTTGTGAACCTGAGATGATAGAATCCAATTCCCCTTTGATATTCTGGCTATCATTTGATTCAAGAGGATGAACTTCTTTTTAATATATCTTATGTGGAGTCACCTGTGCGGTTATTCTATATCTGGAATATGGTTCCAGAAAGAATATATGTTTTGGGTATCCAGCATCACTATCATACACTCATACATATGTTTCAAAGTTACAAATCCTCATATGCCATCCGTAACCAACGGAAAACTACTTTTTTATTTTTATTTTAACATAGCTTAATAAGTTGAATAAAAAAACTCTTCTAACCATACCGGTATAAATCTAAGAATTGGTGGAACCATAGAAGTAGTTTGTCGAAACTATGTAGTTCAGAGTATTCTCTTCTAATATGTATTCTCCACATCTTATTTGATTTATAAGTTTACGTTTGATATTGAATATAATGAAATATAGTGTAGAATAGTTATTGGACTCGGGTGTTCTTAACACATATAGGGATAGTATACTGGTGTCATATATGTGTTGAAAGTTACGTATTATATCTGCTCTGACTAATAATATTTGGTTACCAAATATTTATCTATTGTCCTAACTCCTAATTTGGTTTTGATCATTACTCTTTGTAGGTGCCCGGCTTGCAGAAATTATAAGGTAATTTGTATTTGTATTTTTGCCTCACAATGGCTACACTTGTTTTTTTTAATTGTATTGCTTATTGTTTTTGCTTAAATTCTGCAGCCTCAGTATGAAAAAGTTGCAAGGCTTTTCAATGGAGCCGATGCTGTTCATCCAGGGATTATATTGATGACACGGGTAGATTGTGCGAATAAGGTAACGTTACTTGCTTTTTATTAGACCTTCTGAAAGTGGTATATTTTTTATGCTCCTACCTTTTTGATATTTGGTTATAAATTTTTATTATTTCATGAGTAAGCAACCAATTTCTCTTGTGTCCATGTTTGGCAGCACAGATAAACACTAAGCTCTGTGATAAATTTTCTGTTACTCACTACCCAGCACTGTATTGGGGGGCTCCTTCTAAATTTGCTGGTGGTGAGTGGAATGGAAAGAATGAAAAAAGTGAAATTCGTCCTATTGATGATGGAAGAACTGCTGATCGTTTGCTTAAATGGATTAATACACAATTGGGAAGGTATGATTGTTTTATATAAACATAAATGGGAATTAAATTTTCTTTATCAGTATCATTTTGAATCTGCTTGATTTTGCTTTTGTATGTTATAGCTCATATAGCCTCAAAGATGAGAAATTTGAAAATGATCACCTTCTTCATCCAAACGCGTCAGACCCTGGACAGGTTTGTTCAGAGAACACTTTTACAATTTGAATATACATTGTTTAATTTGTAACTAGTTGTTTTTACAATGGACGTAACACTATGTACAAGTTCTTAACCCTTTAAAATGTTTTTTCTTTCTTTCCTTTTCTGTGAGTTAGATTGCACGTGCCATATATGATGTTGAAGAGGCGACATCCTATGCCTTTGAGCTTATTGTAGAACACAAGGTGAACTCCCATTACTTACTCTTTTTGGTTATTGGTGCCTATAAATTTGCTAATTATAATGCATATTTTTTAACAGATGATTAAACCAGAAACAAGAGCTACACTTATAAAGTTCATGCAATTGATGGTGGCTCATCACCCTTCTAGACGGTTCATACCACCACCTTCCTTCATTTCATACTTGAGAATGATGTCGTCAGTACTGATTGCTTTTGTTTAATATGATTTAATATTTGGGGATTTTAGGTGTCGGAGGGGAAGTGCTGATATACTTGTTCATTTTGACGATTTATACCCGTCAAATAAGTGGCTGGCAGACAAACATGAATCTGAAAATAGCACAGAACATGGCCATCTACGTAAATTTGACGTATGTGGAAAAGAAGTGCCTCGCGGATATTGGGTAAATTTCGGACTTATTGTCTAATTTGGATAATTTTTAGTGATTCTTGTTCTCAAAAATCCTCATGATTCAGTAAAGAAATTATATGTTATTTTGGGCTTTTGTATGTAGATGTTTTGCCGTGGCAGCAAGAATGATACCCGGGGCTTCAGGTAAAACGTTCCCAACTTATTTGTTTGAGTTACCACATTTTATCAAACGATCTCAAAAAAGAATATTTACCAACTTTGGGATATTGCAGTTGTGGTTTATGGGTTCTTTTACATTCACTCTCAGTTAGAGTGGAAGATGGAGAAAGTCAAATGGCCTTTACAACTACCTGTGACTTTATCCACCATTTTTTCATCTGTGAAGAGTGTCGTGAACATTTCTACGATATGTGCTCAAGGTAAAACTAAATCAAAATCCCTAAACCTTCTTTTACAGTTAGGTAAATACCCTTAAAAAACAACACACTTTCTTATTTAGCATGAGAAAGTCCCATAATGTAATTTGGTATATTAGAGTCCCAAAACTTGTCAAAAGCACGTGAAAAATCCTCTAAGCCCAATTTGGTAATTGGTATAGTAAACCCTATAGGTCGCTAAACACCTCTAGAATCAACGTGCTGATGATGTGTTTTTTTATAAATAATAACTTATTTCCTCTTAAACTTGTCAGATTTTGATGAAGTGACATTTATCATTGTTGTAGTAAATGAAACAAAATATATCATCTTATTTTTGACCCATTAAGAGGGTAACAATTCATTATTTTAGACCTTTTACAAACCCGTGCATTTTAGACAAGTTTAGGAACTTTAATATGCAATTGATGGACTTTTTCGTGTTTTTTTTACAAGCTTAGGGACTTTACCATATCAAAATCAGGTTTAGGGGCTTTTTCAAAAAAGAAAATGTGTTCTTTTTAGTGATATTATCCCCTTACATTTTTCTATATCAATACGGCATTGCAGGGTTACTACTCCATTCAGCAGCACACGAGACTTTGTACTCTGGTTATGGACCGCACATAATGAAGTCAACACGAGACTGAAGGAAACCGAAGCAGATTCCAAAACCGGCGACCCCAAATTCCCGAAAACAATCTGGCCAACCAAACAACTCTGCCCAACTTGCTACAACAACCTAAACCAAGACGAAGACAACAGCTCGGTTGATTGGGACCGTGATGAGGTGTTCAAATTCATAACCAGTTACTATGGACCTATGCTGGTCTCCCTTTACAAGCAGAAAGACAAGGAGCAGATTCAAATGAAAGTGAATGCGGTTTCCGAAGAAACACTACAATCAACAAATGCACTTGTGGTCCCCGCAGGTGCTGCTCTGGCGATTGCGGTGGCTAGCTGTTTATTCGGTGCTCTCGCTTGCTTCTGGCGGTCACGGCAAAAGAACCGGAAGTATTTTCATAAACCCCAACTTTTAAAGATTGTATGATTATATTAGGTGAAAATTGAGTGGCAAAATAGATACACATTTAACCATGAAAGAAATATTGTTAAAGGGAAGAAAAAGATTTGATTTGTGGGGAGATAAGAGATTGGTGGTTTTTGTAATGATTTTGTTGGCAAAAATTTTTCAGGCCAAGAAGAAATTGGAGCTGATGTGAATGGAATATGGTTGATGTGCAAAAGGAAGTGAATTGAGGTCCTTTTTGGTAACATTATATATCATGTATGATAACATGAAAATATGATGTATATCATGTATGATGAGATGAAATATGATGTGATATTTATAAAATGTATAGATCTAGAAGCTACTTAATTTCTTTTTCTGCCCATTATTCTGTTCGACTGGAACATATAACTGTAACGTGTTTGGTTTAGGTAAAAAGTTGATAATTCTTTTTGAATAAAATACATAAGTTCTAAATCTATTCTTTCTAAATAAATACGTTTTTTTTTACTGGAAAAAATATAAAAGTAAGCCTATCCATAGCCATAAACTATCTTTTTAAGATTCCCTCTTATTTTGTTTTGTAATAATATAATTGGGCTTTAAATTTCGAGGCCTTATAAAATAATATTGGACATTAATCTAGGTATCCATCAAACAACATTTGTGCTTGTTCTTCATGTTTTGCTTTATAACTTAACAAGTTAATAATTCCTTAAAAACTAGATATAATCGTGGAATCGCCCCATGTGCGTTACCACAAATATCATGGTTACACAAAATAGTTACCTTGCTAAAACGCAACATAATAGAAACATAAATACCAAAAACAAATATGACGTTAAATAAAAATAGCGAATGAAACAAAATCAAAAAATTGAAATGTGAATATAAGGTGCTGTTTGTTTTTGCTTAAAACATATTCAGGGGAAGTTATGTCTACAAGCGCGCACACATATGTCTTGAAAACTGTTTGTTTTTTTTCTTATGAAAATCTAATTTAAGCTTAAAAGCTCTTAAAAAAAAGCTTATAATCCTATACTTATTTCATCTTCATACTAGAACTCACAAGCTTAAAAACAAAAGACCCACCACCACCACCACCAACAACACCATCACCACCACTACCCCACCACCCCCACCCCCACCACCAACAACACCATCACCACCACCACCACCACCCCCACCACCCCACCACCACTACATTACCACCACCACCACCACCACATCAGCAGCAACACAACAACCACCACACTACCCCCTACCACCACCCCACCACCACCACCACTACACTACCACCACCACATCAGCAGCAGCACCACAACCACCACACTACCACCACCACCACATCAGCAGCAGCAAAACAACCACCACATTACCACCACCACCACCACATCAGCACCACCACCACCACCACCACCACCACATCAGCACCACCACCACCACCACCCCACCACCACCACCCCACCAACAACACCACCACCACCACCACCACCACCACCACCACCACACCACCACCACCACCACCACCACCACACCACCATCAGCACCACCACCCCACCACCACCACCACCATATTACTTATGTGTTTATGTTATTGATATTTGGTTTTATTATTGTATTTATATTATAATTTAAACGTGAATGACTTTTATTTAGTAAGATAAGTTTGACATTTATATTTTTCAGTTTTTGCAGACAATGTCAAGTTTATAAAACAAACAGTCTTATATTTTCAGATTACAGATCTTCAGCTGCAAATATGAAATCAAATGAAATCAGATTACAGACAGTTTTTGCCTGCAAAAACAAACGGCCTCTAAGTAAGCTAGAAGCCCTTGGTGTTAAAGTTACGTGTTAATGTAGTGTTTTCAAACCCCACTGAACACGGATTTAGCACGGTTTATTTAGGAAAGCATTTGTGTTTGTTATTAAAAAATAAAAAAGACCTAAATGCAAACTATTTTAATCTTAAATTTAAAATATAATTTTGATGAGGAGTTATCTTGTCTTTTACTTTTTTTTTCTTTTAATCTTTTTATTATTTTAATTAAACTAAAGTATTCATAACTCATTTTTTATTTTTATTCTTAAAATTTTAATAAATAACATTATGTTTTCTATGTACCTTTTCAGTTAAATAATATATTTTATATCTTTATTATTATCTTGCTCTCTCTTCTCCAGAGCAAAAAAGATAGAAAAATAAACAGTTTATTTTTATCAAATATAAGGATGAAAAATATTTTTTTTTTCACTCACAATGAAACCTTAAATTTTAAATAATTTACTCCCTCAAATATTAAAAACTAGCTATAAATACTCTTAGGGCATTCACAGCAGGTTCTCTCTATCCCCATCCTTATAATTTATACTTTTATTATTACTTTTTCTTTCTCTTCCACTCACAATCATAATCAAATAATACTTTTTATATCTTTATCATTACATTTCCCTCTCTTTCATTCCCAAATTTTAGCAAATCACCAAACTTTTATCAAATATACAGATCTTGTAAAGTTTTTCTCTCTCCTCTACTCACAACCAAACCTTAAATTATATAGATTTACATTTACATATTTTTTAAGAAACCTACCATGAATGTTCTACATATTTTAATAACGAAGGAATGTTTTACATATTATTTAAGAAACCTACCATGGATTATATTCTGCAGTTGAGGCTTCCTCGTTTGCCTTTTTGGCATCAAGGGCGCAATCTTGGGTGCTTCAAGATCATATTTTGAGGGAAAGTGAGATTTGTGGCATGGACTTCGAGTATGAGGGTGCGTTGGATCGTCTACGGGATGTTATTCCAGGCTTTGACTTTAGCGGTTTCATTGACAAGGACACCGCCCCTCCTAAAGCCCAAAAAGTTTTGGCGAGTGCCCTTTTTGGTAAAATCATGCAGGAGATTGAAGTGAAGTTTGACATGACCGTTAGACAAAAAGCTATGTTCGGATGTTTACAAGCGCCACATGCCCAAGATTTCCTCCGGGCTATCCCTATCGATGGGGGCTAGGCCAGCACATGTCACCGGTGGAATATCGTGTCATTCTTAAATACCGCCTTATGATTCCCATTTTCCCGACAGATGAGAGATGCCCCGTTTGTCGCAAGGCGTGTTTGGATGCGTTTGGGGAGCATGCTGTCCATTGCAAAGAACTCCCGGGGTTTAAATATCGACACGATCTGGTTAGGGATGTTCTATTTGACATATTTAAGCGCGCGGGGATTTCGACGAAGAAGGAAGCTCCGGTCGAACTTCCTGACGGACCCGTCTGATGAGCGATCGACCCTTAGACCGGCAGACATCTTGGTCTTTGGGTGGATAGGGGGGAAGCATGCCTGTCTGGATCTAACCGGGGTCTCCCCTCTAGTGGGCTTGGGGAGTTCAAAGTGGGCCAAGCGGCTTCTAAGGCTGCGATGGGGAAAGTGAACAAGCACGAGAAAGCGTGCATTGAAAATCAACATGTGTTTGTTCCTTTTGCTTTTGACACTTTTGGGTTCCTCGCCTCTAAGGCTGTGGAAACCCTGAGTAGAGTTCAACGGGTCATGCATGGTAATGTGGTGACCTCTGGTGCTAGGGATGTTGTTTTCACAAGGCTCAGTTTTACTATTCAGAAAGGCTTGGCGGCACAGCTTGTTGCCCGTCTCCCTTATCCGCCGGAGTGATTGTCCACTTGTATTTGTATTTTTGTGTGTTCTTAATAAAATCTTTCCAAATCTAATCTCAAAATATTTTAAAAATAAGATATGAATACCAGCATGTCATCTAATTCTAAGCTGTCATTTAAACCCATTTAGTTTTTAACCCGTCATATGACTCATATCTACACTTAAACCGACATATTATGCGACCAACTTGCTTAATTTATATTTACAGTGTAAAATTTGTCACAAAATTTGTTCGAATAACTTGACTTCCGTATAAAAGAAAGGAACTTTTCCGTGACTTTCAAATACACGTGGAATGTAACTTAACGATTTTCTTATTTATATCCACATTTTGAACCCGCCCCAGAGGAGGTGGTAATCCACAAGTTATCTTAAACTTAAACTGTTAAATATAACTTGTCAAACAAATAAATGCATAAAAATAAAAAAATTCCGATGGCGAACCATAACAGTTTCATATTATCTTCTAAATAACGTTAGCTTCAAAAAAAACAAAATCCCCCTAAAAAAACCTAACACTTATTCCTCACCGTCACCCCAAGTTCTCCGGCCACAATCAAAGTCGTCGCCATATCAATAAACATCCCATGCTCCACCACTCCGGCGAGTCTCAAAATCGCATCTCCGGCCGCCCTCAAATCCCCGATATCCTTCTTCAAATACAAATCCACTATATAATTCCCATTATCCGTCACATACGCCTTCCCATTTCCATTTTCAACCCGAAGCTTCGCAACACATCCCGCTTCCATAAACATCGATTCCAGCTTCATCGCCGTGAATTTCCAGCAAAACGGCACGATTTCCACCGGTAAAGCCAACCCGCTCCCCCCGATATAATCCACCAATTTTGACTCGTCAACGATTACAACAAACTTTTTACAACATCCTTCGATCATTTTCTCGCGGAGCAGCGACCCGCCCCGGCCTTTTACCAGATTCATATCCGGATCCACCTCATCCGCCCCGTCGATTGCCAAATCGAGAACCGGGTGGGTGTCGAGATCCGAAAGGGGGATTCCTAAACCTAGGGCTTGCTCGTGGGTTTGGGTGGAGGTGGGGATTCCGATGATGTTTGTGAGTTTTTTTTGGCTGAGAAGTTCGCCGATTCGGTCGATTGCGTGCTTGGCGGTGGAGCCGGTTCCGAGGCCGAGGACCATGCCGGATTCGACGAACTCGACGGCTTTGTAGGCGGCGATTTTTTTGAGGTCGTCTTGGGTGAGGAGGAGCTGCGGCGGAGATGACATTATGGCGGCGGCGGTGGGTTTTTTGGAGCCGAGGTAGGCGAGAGCCATGGGAGGAGGATTTAAAGAGGATTTTTTTAGGGTTTTGGAAATGTGTGGAGATCTGGAAATGTGACGATGAGATTTGGAGAGAGAAATGGGGGCGGATTGGGGGTGATGGGGTGTGGGGTATTTATAAGGGGTTGATAGGGAAAGTTCGTTGAAGGTCCGGTTTCGGAATTCGGGTCAAAGGGTCCGGGTTTATTTTTGAATAAATGGTAAGAAGGAGGATAATGTGGGTCAGGTTCAAGATCTGAAACTAGTGGATAGGTTCAGAGTAACTAGTCTTGATATATCGCTTAACAAAAATATTGTTTAAGAAAATAGTTTGTTTCATTAGACTCTTGCTAAAAACCACCTCCAATGCAGCTGTCGTTGGGCTAGCCTTCGAGACGTGGCACCTGCTATTGGAAGTGGTTGGACTCGAGTGACTCGTCATTGGTGACGAATGATGAACTTGAGTTTTATTTATGTATTTTCTCTCACATATGTAACATTTAATAGGTAATATATGGGTGTTTGTATGAAGGGTTGCGTACTTGCGTTAAAGGTAAAATATGTTTGTGAAATGGACGGGTAATAAGCTGATGTAACATGGTGATTAGAACTGCTTGTGAAAATGACAGTTATTAGCGTTGAGATGGTCTAATGGACCATGCCACCTACATGGATTTTTAATGTGGCCGGTGTTCCATGCCCCACACACCATCCGTATTACCCACCCTTCTAGTTGCGTCTTTTTTTATACGTTATCTTCTTTATGTCTCCTTCATACTCGTAGGCAGCTCCATTGAACCCCATGTCGACCAACACGATGTCAGTAACTCCACATTGTGGAGATAACTTTCATTACTGAGAGTCTTAATAAGATTAACAGATTTATGATCGGTGTTAAATCGTTACTATTAAAACACCTAATCCAAATGTAAAGATTAGTGGACGTTTTCACGCGTTATATTGATTCTATTGATGTTGTTTAGTATGCAATAAAAAATGTGTAAACTTGTGGTGGTTCAGTTTTTAATAAGCGTGTTTCAACAATATACTTGAAAATTAAGAAAATTTTGTGTCGCTATATTAATGATTATTAAAAACATGAAGATTTTTTTTTTTAAAAAAAGGTAAACATATATTATATAGAGTAAATTACATATTTTGTCATTTAACTTTACTCGTTTTGTAATTTTTGTCTTTTATCTTTCACCTTTTGTCCTTTTTAACGGATTCCGTTAAAATCCACAGTTAAGTCAAGGTATTTTTGTCTCTTTACCTTTTGAGGTAATTTTTGTAGTTAAATAAAGAAGAGGGGTGTTATGTAAATCTACCATTTCTTTAAAAAAACCAAAACAAAAGAAAATGAGAAAAAGAGAAGGCGCTGGTTCCCTCTCCAAGTCCGGCGGCTGTCCGGCGGTTTCCTACAGCCACAACCCCTAATCCAGCCTCCATATACCATCCAAACATCATCCAAGTCCACCAAACATAACCTAATATCCACAACAGGTTACTTTACCAAATCGGAGCAACAATCGTCGGAAATCGCGAATATGGTCGCCGGAATCACGACTAACTTCATTCTTTTCTCACAATCGCCGATGATGACGACTGTTCCACCCAAAAAAGCTTCACCGAGGCACGAACGGACCATCCCAAGGTCGTCGAGTAGGTCGTGCAGGAGCCCACAACCGTCGCCTGAGGCCGAGCAGAGCAGCGGCGCCGCCGAAACCCTACATCGCGAACAGAAACGATGGTGGTCGTCGGAGGGTGAAAGTCATCAGGGGAGGGAGGAGGGAGGTTTCGCCGGTTGGTGCGGGGTTGCCGGAGAATGGCAGGGCCGGCAGGGGGAAAGGATGGGGCCGGAGACTGCTGGGTTTGCCGCGATGGAGCAGGACGTTGCAAGGGGTCACCGTGGGATGGGTCGGAGATGGTCGCCGTGGGGGGGGGGTCGAAGATGGTCGCCGCCGGAGATGGGGGCAGCAGCAGTTGCTGTATCTCTTTCGTTTCAATTAGGAATTAGGGTTAGAGTGGGGGGTGGGGGTGATAAAAGAGAAAGAAAAAAGAAAATATTTACATAACACCCCCTCTTCTTTATTTAACTACAAAAAATACCTCAAAAGATAAAGAGACAAAAATACCCTTGACTTAACGGTGGATTTTAACGGAATCCGTTAAAAAAGGACAAAAGGTGAAAGAAAAAAAAAGTTAAAGGACAGAGAGTGTAACAAAAAAAAGATAAAGAACAAAAAATTACAAAACGAATAAAGTTAAAGGACAAAATATGTAATTTACTCTATTATATATGACCACCCACTTAACTTGGGAATTTTGATAATCTGTACATTTACTCATAATTTGGGAATTTTCTCTATGTTTAAGCGTTTGTGCAAATAAGAAGGACAGAAGTACAAATTAGAATTTTATAAAATTTTATATGTGGTTGTAAGAGGAAAAGAATATTAAAAAAAAGACAACTTTCAATCAATTTTGAAAACTTGTACTTTTCTACTTGATGACTTGTATATTAGGCTATCCGTAATGGATAATCCCCTCATGAGAGTTATGTGACATGTGACGTCCACATTATCACAATGGGGTTATAGCAAAAATAGATGATATTTTTTTTTTCAAGAAAAACATGTTCCATTTAAATAGAATACATATTTTATTAAAAAACAAACACATTACATAGATTGAAATTTGAAGAAAAAAAAAACGTTACACTAAAAGAAAAATAAAACATTACACTAAAAGAAAAATAAAACATTACGTAGCCTAAAACTAAAAAAACGTCACAAATTAAAAAAAAAACACACACACAAAAAAAACCTAGATTTTATAAGTGGCCCTGATTCGCTCGCGAATTCTTTCTGCGAGTGAACGAGCCGGCTCGTGGGTTGGTAGTGGTTTTTCAAGTTCACGTAAGTCGTTTTGTATTTGATGACTTTTCACGAGGTCGACATGTTTTTCCTTCAAATGCAACAATCAATCTAGTTTTTCGTTCATTTCCACTTGGAGTTGGGTAGCATCCGTTATACCACCACCCGACATCGACGTGGAGGGTTGTTTTCCCTTGGCTTTGGCTCTGTCCCGACCAATATTGGGTCTTCCACGCTCGACGGGAGATGGTTGTCTTTCTTGATTCTCATCCTCCTCCTCTAGAATGTTGAGATCAATGGTGCGTGCGTCGGAAAAAAGGCGATTCCGGATCATAAGAAGAAGACGTTCTAGACTTCTTCGACGGTCGTTTTGGTTTGTTGAGAAGATCACAATTGGACAACCACTTCGGATGATCGTGTAGGAGCCTCCAACATCGCAAGTATTGAAACACCTCTTTCTGGCTTTGATATTTCGCCAAAGCGTTTTGTTGCATGTCCGCATCATTTACACCACTTTGCCATGTAGTTAAACAAACCGTCGTCCCTCGGAGTTGTCGGTTCGTTCGAAGATGCTTGTCGTGGTGGTTGGAAACGAGGGTTTGAAGAACCACGGGGATTCATTGTGGTGAGGTTTTGAGAGTGAAGATAGTAGAAGAAGAGGAAGACTTGTGGTGAGGTTTTGAATAGATAGAGGGTTTAAATAGGTAAAGTTAATAGAATAAAGAAAAAAAAGGGAATTTGACCGTTCAACGGGCGAATTTTCCTCAAAACCCCCCCTTCTCCAGCTTCATGGGAAAACGCCTCAATCAAATTTTTATTCTATAGCGACCCGGGGGCGGTTTCCAGGCGCTATAGGGGTGCCATGGGACTTCATCGGACAAAAAAACGCCTAATTATAAATAGCCTTATTATGCATCATTATATTTTCAATAAGATTTACATTAAAACTTTAATAAAAATAGACATGTGATGTGATGTGACGATATATTCAAAATTTAATAAAATATCATATTTAAAATGATTAAGGAAAAAACAAGGGGACTACTAGAGACACCCAACTTTTTTTTTCTGGACCCCACCCTTAACCCTGCGGTTTGTCCTTAATGGGGCATTTGTTCACGCCTTAATGGGGGTTATGCCCTAACTGGGGGGTTAAGCCTTTAAGGCTTAAAAAGCAACTGAATGTTTTTGGGATAGGTGCCACCAATCATTGGGTTTGAACTGTCAGGTTAAGCCCTTAATGAGACATTTTGGGTTTTATATATTTTTTTTCTAAGTTATGTTTTTTTTTAAATAAAGGTTAACTATTTTATAAAAGTTTATAAATTACTCTCGGGAACACTAATATAAACGATCGTATAGTATAAGTTTTTTTCTTTTTTTTTAAATAACTCGTTTAACTTTTTAATAACTTACAAATATTAAAACGTTAAATTTTTTATATTCGTAACTAAAAGTTTATAAAGTTCTATCGGGAACACCAATATAAACGATTGTATAGTATAAGATTTTTTTTCTATTTTTCTTAATAACTCGTTTAACTTTTTAACAACTTACAAATATTAAAACTTATTATTATTATTAAACTATTATTATCAAACTTATTATTATTATTACAAAATTTAGAATACAACTTAAAATTAAAAAAAATATTTTTTTTAATCTTAATGGGGCGTTTAGCCCTTAATGGGGCATTGTGTCACCAATGATTACATAGTTATCAGTGTAAATGATTGACTGAAACAACTTTTTAAGCTTAATGGGGTGGTTTGCCCTAAATGGGGCGGTTTGCCCGGTGTCTTCCAAAAAATTTAAGGTGTCTAAAGAAAAAGACAAAAACAAAAAAAGGTGTAAATGTGCATTAAATACTTATAGATTTTGTGTCCTTCGCATAGTTGTAAATCAATATTATAAGGTGGTGGCCAGTATAACCACTGGACTTGTCCTAGTGGTACAGGCGATGAGGAGATGACTCGTGACTAAAAGGTCATGAGTTCGAGTCTTTGAGCCACCACGTTTTCCACCCGGCCGTTCGCGGATGTGGTTTTCCCTGGAACTGTTTGACTGATGGTTCTGGGCACCTGTGGGCCCCTTTGCCAGTGGACGATCCCGGCTCAGGATTCGTTTAGTTGGCCGTTCAAAAAAAAAAAAAAGTTAATGTGGAACTGGCCACCCTTGTTTAAGCTCCTTGTTTTGGGGTGTGGTTTTAATAATATTGTCGTTCAACAAAAAATGTAGGGTGATTAGTGAAATTAAGATGTGGGCTAAGTTGTTACTTGACAATAGATGCAAAAAGTCAATTGATTGGGATTTCTTTTGTACTATGTAATTTGGTGTTATTTTGATGATCCGCCCTTGTTTAAGCTCATTGTTTCAGGTGTGGTTATAATAATATTGTCGTTCAAAAAAAATATAGAACTTGCCGACCTGATAATATTTTATTTTTTAATTAAAGTTTTTGAATTTAAACCAAAATACTTATGTATTTTAGTTTGTTAATTAGTTTAAAAGTAATAGGATAGATTCGCCATTGAAAAAAAATCAGTATTTATAAAGGTCGGTAATTGTGATATACAATATTTATACAAGGAATGAACTTTAGAAAAATTTCACTCATAAAATAGTCTCACTTTGATGGGAATGAACCTTATCTTATCTTAGTGAACATGGATTTTTGTTCCTATAATAAAATGACAATTCCGTGATTTGTTTTTTAGAACGCAAACTTGCGCACACACTCTAAAATTGATACTTTTAAGTCTACAATAATATCCATAATATAACTAGAACCTTTTCTATCTTATCTTTTTTTAACAATGGTTCCTTGAAGCCATAGAATATATATACCACAACTTATATTTTATATAGAATTAAATTCTTAATCTTTTGATGTATGACATACTACTTAACCGTCATGATATATGTATTAAGAACTCTTTTGTGATTTAAGACATAAGGTATAGCGAATGGGCGTCATAGAAAAAGTATACACATTATATGACCACCACATCATCATTTTTATTTGCAGGGACTATTAGGGACACCGCTTATTTTTCGTCAGAAACCGCACCAAATGTCCCATTTAAGCCTAAATGGGATGTTTAAGGGCTTTTTGGGGTTCAGTAATGACTAACACCGCATCCAGACGTCACAGTTAAGCTTAACCACGACATATTAAGGGGGGGGGGGGGGGGTTGAGGGTTCAATAATGACTGACACCGACTAATACCACACCTTATCGTCTCATTTAGGCCTAACCGTGATATATAGTCCCCTATATGTCACGGTTAGACCTAAAATGAGACGTTTAGGTGCGGTGTCTAGTAAAGAAAAACGGCCTCCGAAGAATAAGGGTTATTTTCACACCATCCGTCCGAAAGAGATATGATGATTAAGTATAAATCATATTTTAATTTACTTATCATTAATTATATATTGTGGGCATTTTGATTGGTTGAGATGAAACCACGGCCATAAAAATTCTTACGCCAAAAGAAGATAGTGTTTCATACCTTTAATGATTTGTTATTTTGGTATGTTAAACAGATTTGACCATGGGACCACTCTGAGTACGCGAGGGACCGTTGAAAAGGCCATCCTCATGCTTTGTTTGCTTTTGTTTTTGTCCACATAAATTCTTGTGTCTCCTTTTTTATTTATTGTTTTTAGCAAAATAATCAAATGTTTAGTAAATTGACTGTTCTTAAAATATTAAAGATTCAAAGTCTTATTTGTAGGGTGGTTATAAATTCACACTTTTTTTATACATCTCAAACGATATGCGACATGACTCGATAAGAACGATCATTTGTCCCAAACAACCAACCCCCTTGATATCTATGTAACATTTTTGTTTTCCGGTTATCCGATTCGATCCGTTTTGTAACCCGAAACCTTTGATTGATAATCGAATGAGGAATTATGTTTAATCATGATGTTTTATACTTTATTTTATGGTGTTTGATTCATTATTATGTTCATTAATCGATTTGATATTCAATTTGTCACTATTTTGAATTTTACCGCCAATACACCGATAATTCTGTTTAACCGGGAATTCAAGCACTCCAATCATGTACGAGGTTTGTATGTGATACTAGTTAAGCATACAAGTGAATACATGTGAGGACGTGCATGGATTTGAGGTTTTGAACGAAAACGGTGAACGTTCGGTAAATCCCGCGCGAATTCGATTTTAACCGGGAGATCACATTTTTGAGTTTCGTATATCAAATTTGTCATGTTTATGAGTCTTTAGGTCATTTATGATCACACATGATGTCTTAAGTCATCACCCACTTGATTGAGTCACAAATCGTAGGTGAATTGCTTAAAAGTGATGCGTACGGCAAAACCGACCAAAATTGCATGTTTTGACCTAATTTGTGCATACAATAGTGTTACGTGACATATTTGTTATCATTTTTAATGGATTTAATGTAATGAGTATGATGGGACCACTATTTGGGTGATTTGGGAGAAAACGGGACTCGAAAACATCGAAAAACGAAGAACCGAGCTCCAAAATCGTGAAAACGATAATCAGGAACCGGACTGCCATTTTAGGGCGTACCGCCCTGAAGTTATACATTCTGGGCGTACCGCCCCAGACTGATTTTGGCAGAAACCCTAATTAGCCCCTATATAAACATCATTAAGCCTCCATGCTCTCCCCATTCAGCCCCAAATCACTCCCAAAACCCTAAAACGGCTGTAAACATGAGAGGTGAAGTTCTTTGAAGATTCAAGGCCCAAGTTTCAAGCTTTATTGCTTAGGATCACCTAGAAATCATCCCTTTCGGTTAGTAATCTTCAAATCTTGTCTTTGCATCTTGAATCTTCTCTTCTACTCCCATCAAGATGCAAACTTTATGTGTTATTTAGCTTGTATCCATGTTGTAGATGATAGATCTAGGGTTTGTATGATTAAAGGTTCCACCTTTTTGCATGATTTTGCTATCTAACTTGATTCCATGATGAAATCTCCTTAGATCTAGGTTTTCCATGAAATTTGATGTATGAATCTTCATGAAAGTTGTAAGTTTGTGTTTAGATCTGAGATTTAGTCATGATAAATCACTAATATGTTATAGATCTAGGGTTTCCTTGATCAAGATTGGATTTTTATGTGCCAACATGACTAGATCTATGAAATGCATGTCATCTAGGGCTAGATCTAGGGATTTACTCATCAAGATTCAATCTTTATGTTTCAAATGGATTGATTTGCTTCATGAATGTTGTTTAGGACTAGATCCATGTATTATAATCATCAAGTTTGGATTTTTCCTTGATAAATGGCTAGATCTTAACATGTGTGTCATCTAGGGTAGAAATGCGTGTCATAAAGCTTTAAGATGTCATTTTTACCTCATAACTTGTTTAGATCTATAGTTTTCTTGTAGGATCTGTATGTAAAGCTATCAATCATGAGTCTTTAAATGTTTAAATGATAGATCTACCATGCATGCTCAATTAGGGTTTGTTTTGTGAATCAAAAGCCGGTTTGTGAATTGGATTTGGCTAGATACATGCTAAACTAAGCTAGGTTCATGCTAGATTCAAGTAGATCTATAAAATCTATAAAAGATGATGTTAGTTCTGATCCTAAATGTTAATCATGCATATTTCCTTGAATTATTATTATGGAAATTGAATTTGTTGACCTTTGTTAACCTAGTTTGACTTCTATGCTAGTTTGCTAGTTTAGGACCCCTCAATATTACTTAGAGTGTTAACTTGAACCCAAACTAAGCCCGTACGCTATCACTTGAGTAAAACACCAATGAGTTGTGATTTGGTTAAGTCGTGTCGTGTCGTATCAAGTGTCGGTTTCTCACTTTACTCATTTGTCTATGTTGGTTCAATCTCGGTCAATCATAAAGGTGATCTCCGGACGTGATATTCGCGCATCGCTATCGCTTATCTTTTCTTCTCGATTCACCCGTGAGGTGAGTATTCATAGCCCCTTTTACCTTTTTAAACTTTGGGGTGCAACATGTGTTATACAAAATCTCTAAAGGCTATGTATTCAAACTATTATGCGATCTCATGTATTCTATGTGTGAATTCTATTATGTGAAACTTGGTTGGATTCTATGTGTGGATATTCGCTAGTCACTAATCACTAATCGCTAATCGCTTGTGTACCATTAACCATCGAGCCGTGGCAACAATGATAGATCTATTGGCTGACAACCCACCTGGCCTGCCTTGGCTTGGGCGCTGGGTGATTGCTCCCTTACTTGTCTAGGTTTGGTGCATATCACTTATGACCTTGTTTACATGATTGAATGAAACACTAGTATCATGAATCGCTTATCTTTATACTATGAAATGCTTACAAACCTATGTTTACTCACCAACTCTAGTAGTTGACTTTTATGTTAAACATGTTGCAGGTGCTGCTGTTTGATTCCTTTGTCTCCGCCATCATAGGATTGCATGGGACTTAGATGACCTTATTAAATAAAATATTAGACTTTATGACTTTCTATTTGAATATTATGTTGAATTGTAATCTCGAACTATGACTTGTTTATGTTTGATTATATGTTATGGAAATGGGTTAAATTAAGAATATCGCAACTTGAATTAGTGTTGTGTGCATCTGGACAATCTTCGCGCCCCGACGTATTCCGCCGTCGGTTGGGGTGTGACAATCTAGACCCAAACGATTGTATGTAGTGTGTAGAAATATCAAAAATGAATTTAGATGATTTATCTGGGGCCTTCAAATATGAGTAGAATAAAAGATAAAGGATGCTTCAACACGTACACATGACGTTTTATGCTACGATTAATATTAGGCTAAACACAATACATCCATGTCACCTTTCACTCTCTTCACTCATTTTTTTGTCAACTCAGCATCACCTCACACCCCCTCACTTTCAACCTCAATACCTTACTATCACCTTTTCAACCCCTTACTTTATTTTTAATATTATTTTAATCCATTTAAATTAATTTTAAAAAAAAGACATAAAAGGACAATGAGAAAGAGATTTGGGGAGGGGGCCACAAAACCATTCACCGTTCAAAAAGAAGAAAGGGGATGAGACGGGAAGCGGGTACTGTGGCTTAGCCCTGAGGGCACCACCCAGACCACCTGCAGCAGTGGCCCCGAGCCCCCACAGACCATGTCAGCACACCGAGCAGCTCGGTGGATCTATTGGGGTTACCCTAACACATGTACATATTTAATGAACCTTTGAGATAAACTTCAAATCCTCATGTACATGTAAGCTTTAAGTTATGTAAAGCTCAAGTCATATTAGCATATGTGCATGTATGTAGACAAACATTTCTAAGGCTATCCGTAATGGGACGTTATGGGGCAAAAATCTGTAACATGGTGCCCAATATAACGCCCCGCACCGCCCCGCGGGGCGCCATATTAAGAAAATTGTTCTCCGGCGTTATGAGCATCACGCCTCTCCCCCTCCTTCATTGGTTGCTTTCTTTTTTCTTTCTTTTTATTGGATAGATTATTGTTTGATTTTTTAAAATAATATATATAATATAATTGGGTAATAATTAGAGGGGCGTTATAAATTGGTTACCACTACACCACTTTAGTCATGGAGCCTCTCTTGATGACGTGGACGCCACATGGCGTATAACCCCCACAAGGGGCTCCTTCCACTACGGATAGCCTAAATATTACACGACAAACGCACTACAAAACTAATTTATATATTATAAGCTAAATCAAGAATTTGAATGAATTTGATTAAGTTTATCCGAAATTAAACATTAATCCGATAAATATTGTAACATTTAGGACATACTATATTTTAGTGACATTTATCAAAATACAATATCTTCTTAATCTCTCGAGTGATCTCCCGTGTCATCATCTAGCAATCTAGTAACCTAACGTGCACAATAACAAACACAAAAAAAAAAAAAAAAAAAACATGTCTAAACATAACCCTCAATAGGCAAATAACGAAATCATAGAAACATGTAACTTATGAACATATATCTTTATATCTCATAAACATATGAACGTGTAACTTGCAATAATATATAACTTGAATGACATAACCATAAATCTTGGAATAACATAACAAAAAAGTTATCATAGATAAACGATACTAAGGATGCCTAATAACATTATTTAGTGATAACTCTTTTAAAAGACTTATACGTTTTCACACATACTTTCGTTCACATATAGAGTTTAAGAAAATGTATATTTTTCTTAAGATCCGTCCCCAGACAATGCATGGACAGATTGAGATGATGTGTTACTTCATAGGATCGATGTTTACACCTCAACACATATAACTAACAATACTTAGAAAAAATTAAAAAAAGTACGTGAAACAATAAAACAATCTAAATGTCTCGAAACATATAATTTAATACCAATTTAAAAAAACTTATTCATCACCTTCAGTGGCGGATCCAGGAAATAATATCAGGGGTAGCGGGGACTAACGGGGGTTCGGGGGCAGCGCCCCCGAAAAATTTTTTAGGTAGTTAACGGGCTTTTAATCATATTTTTAAGGGGCTTTTGATCATATTTTTAAGTAAAAGCCATAAAATTTCTTCCAGGGGTCGCGAAAAATTCGTTTCAGGGGTCGCGAAAAACCGAAAACCTATAAAAAAAAAAAATTTGCACGTCGGGGTAAAAGTTCAGGGGTAGCGGGCGCTACCCCTGGGACCTTAGTAGGTCCGCCACTGATCACCTTAGAGTCCAGAAACATATTGTTTTGGTCAAAAACTGCCTAAGCAATTAGTTGATCAAATTTCGTAAGTGAGGTAGCGTGTTTGAGATAAATAAAGCTGAAAATGTAAGTTTGGAGATTAACACGAGGATGTAACGAGGGAAAATCCAAGTATCCTTGAGTATCCTCAAGGAGCCTGACAAAAAACCTCGGGGGCCGGTTCAAAGTACCTGCCTCCTAAAACTTTTATATGAAAGAATGTTTAGTACAAAGAATGAGCTCGTATTCTAAGTGTTGCAGAGAATTGTAATCGTAAAAGAGGTGTGTGTGTGTGCAAGCCTAGAGCTCGAATTAAATACGGATTACATCATAACAAATTGTCCTAAAAAGTAGCAACTAAGTCCACGTTTTCTTGGTAACCGTTGAAGTCCATCCAGTCCACGTTTTCCTCAGCTGACCGGGTCTTTAGGACACGTGAGCAATACTCGAGTCAACCTGTAAATAACGAACAAAGAGAGAAAAAAGCAATCGTTAGTTGATAAACATAATTCAGGATCTTTACCGTGAAATGCTCATGAGCTGATGCGAGCTGCTCAATGTCTCCTGAATTCTAGTACCAACAATTGCCCCCAAATTTTTGGCGGATGGCGCATGCAAGCCAGGTGTCAAAAATTTGAATTCTAGCCTTATCGCTAAGTAACGGAGATTTGACAGATTTAGTTGGTGCAACTTCCCAGGCGAAGTTCCCGTTGAGTTTTCTTTTATAACCCCATTTCTTCTTTCATTATTCCACACAATTTTCTACTCGGCGAAAACCCCAGAGCTTCTCCCATCTTCTCCAGGTTAGTTTCTCCTTTCTTCCTTTTCCTCTTCTCTTCCGATAATGGGAAAAAAGCTGCCACGATCACCGGCCACGGTCTCCGACCAAGTGGCCGACGATTTTACCGACCAGGGTTTGCTTCCGGCCACGGCGGAGGAAACCTGCAACTTTGACGATCGCAAGATCGCAATGCTGCAGCGATCTTCATGTTTCCCCGCCGGAACTGAGTTTCGCCCTTTTGACCCGTCACTGAAAACCGACCATATTTCCGATGATTGGGTCTGTTTTCTTCACTACCCTTTCATGTTGGGGATGACATTTCCTTTCCCGGACCTGGTCGCCGATTTCTTTTCTATTACCAACCTTGCCTACTCCCAAGTGATGCCCATGGTGTGGCGAATCCTTTTCTGTCTTCATCATCTGAACCAAACCCGCAACTTAAACATTGGGGTCGCCGAGATTTGCAAAGTGTACCGGCTGGCCACCCATGGCAACAGCAGGTTCGTCTTGAAGATTAGAACCGGAGAAGCTCAGATGATCCCTAGGACTTCTCACAACGACCACGATTGGAAGCGTCAATTTTTCTTTGTGAAACGAAGTAGCCTTGTTGGTTGTGAGAACCTTCCTACCCAGTGGGTCATTAAGGGTAGGAAGAGTTTTAGTAACATTCTAATCCCGTATACTCTTCCATTGCATGTAACTGATATGATTGTGTTTCTGTCTTTGCAGCGCCCAAGTTTGAAGCTTTGATAAAACCAACCCGTGAATCCTCCAAGAAGCTCAAGGATCTTTTCAGCATCCCAGAAGCAGAAAGGAGCTGCCAGCCCGAGGACGTTTCAAGTGCCAGAAGCATTTCCCAGCAATCTCTTAGCCCTTCAAGAACCATGTCAACAGGTACTTTCATGTAATTGTTCCCTTTTCGTTTTTGAATCGTGTTTTATTATTTCTGAAATTGATCCTTCACTGTCTATGATGAAGCTCCAGGTTCAGCCTCCAACTTCTCCTTCAAGGACCTTAAGCTGCTCATTGCTAAGAAAAAGAAAACTGAAGAAACCAGCAGCAAGGCTCCTACTGACGCCTCAGCCCCCAAGTTCCGAGCTCCTAGCACTCGTTCCAAGACTTCTTCTGCCAAGAAGCGCAAAGCTCCTGACTCCACTATCAATGTGGACAGCTTCGATGATCTCCCTCCTGTTGCAGCTGCTAACACGCTGCTCTCACTGCAGGCTGTAGTGAATATTGTAAGTTGTAGCTTAATAACAGGGAAATATGTAAAAATGAAAGTTATAACACTTCCCTTTTTGATTCTGATGTGCAGGGCATTGACAAACTGAGCCACGAGGTGATTGACCTCGAAGGTAAAGTGGAAGCCCTGGAGCAGAAGCTCGAAGCAGCTGAGCAGAAGCTTGAAGCCTCTGAGCTCAAACTTGATCAGGCCACGCTCCGTCTTGAGAAGCTGAACAAGGCCACAGCCAGCAACACTCGCCACTATGAGAAGCAGCTCAAAGAGAAAGATGCTGCAGCCGCTGAAGCCCTGAAGCAGGCCGAATTGAACGCTCAATCTTCAGCCGCCATCAGCGTGCTGGAGTGTATGATCGAGATGGCGACTGCTGCACAGGCTGATGGCTTTACTCCAGAGAGCTGGCCGGTGAAGGACTGGGAGGTGAGCCTTAAGAAGCTGTTGGCTGAGAGGGGAGATGCTCCTGAAAAGGCTAAGAAGGAGGCTGAGCCGGAGGTTGAGAAGGAAGCTGAGAAGGAAAAGGGCAAGGGCAAGGAGGTTGAGCAGGCGGAGGCTGCTGGTGATAAGCTGGGCGATGAAGGCAATCTTGACTAGGTCGGAGCCCGCTTTTTTAGGTTTGTTTGGTTTGGTTCTTTTGGTAAACAATGGTGGTTGTGAAACAAAACAATGAAACAATGGTAACTTAACAATGGGGCTTGGATGGAGGGACCTTGAGTTTCAAGGCGAAGTCCAAGCTCCTTGAACAATGCAGTTGGCCTCAGGTGGAGGGATCTTGGGTTCCAAGACGAAGCCTGAGGTTAACTTTTTATTTTCCTGCAAATATATGACTTAGTAGCATTTTGATCATCATGGTGTGCCGTGTATGCTTTTAATTATTTTGAAAAATGTTTGAATGAGGATCCTACAGGATGCTCAGCATAGTTTAGTTTAAAAACTCAAAAGTTTATTAAAATTTTGTCAATGTTAACAAACCATGATGCCATCTAATACTTAGTAATAAAAATACGTATTAAACGCAGTATCAATATAACTTGTTTGAGAATACTCCAACCGTAGAGGTAGTCAGGATCTCTAAGGATCCTTAGGAATCCTTAAGATAGATTTGATGAAATTCCGATTTTAAGGCATAAAATACCTTAAAAACCTTGAGCACTTGTGAATAAGTTAAACTGGGGTCAAGCCCAATCTTGTATTCTCGCAGTGTAAAACGTTTTATAAATCTTGGGTCTAAGCCAACTGGGGTCAAGCCCGAAACTTGAGAGACACAAGTGTGTCTAAGCCTTAATTAATGCGAGAGCATCAACAACCTTTGCTAACCTGAGGACAAGCTCATAGATACTTGGGACTAAGCCAACTGGGGTCAAGCCCATAACTTAGGAGACACGAAGGTGTCTAAACCTTAGTTGACACGAAAATGCCAAAAACCTTAGGATCTTTGCGAGATGACACGTCTGCCACTCATATTGAAGTGCACTCCATGGCCAACAGTGATGAAATTATCAGCCACCCTAGGATGAACTGGTCGCACCACCTCGAACCATAGGCCACCATCGTGCGCTCCTGGTGAGGGTCTTGCGCTCCTGGCGATTCCCATTAGTGAACGAGAAGGTGAAAACCTCCTAAACCTTTGATTGCATTCAGAATGCATTTGACTTAGAAGAGGTGATCAGCCTCTAACTTATGACAGGATGCTCCGAACAGCTGCAAAACACTTCAAGGTTCGGTGAGGGGTGGGTGTTAGTTTGGCTAACACCCCTCCGATGCTTAAGTTAGTAATTACTTCACAAAAATAATAATATGAAATTAAAATAATGGTTAAAGTCATACCTGAGGTCTTTGAAGTTTAGACAAGGATTCCTTGATATGCTCAAAGGATCTAGAAAGCACTTACATAAAATATAACTTCAAGTGAATTGCATTCCAAGCTCTTGGGAGCAGCTCACCTTCCATAGTAGCCAACCTATATGCTCCCTTTCCAGCTTCTGAATCTATTAAATAGGGACCTTCCCATTTGGGCGCAAGTTTCCCATGTGCTGGATTGGTCGTATTTGAGATAAATAAAGCTGAAAATGTAAGTTTGGAGATTAACACGAGGATGTAACGAGGGAAAATCCAAGTATCCTTGAGTATCCTCAAGGAGCCTGGCAAAAAACCTCGGGGGCCGGTTCAAAGTACCTGCCTCCTAAAACTTTTATATGAAAGAATGTTTAGTACAAAGAATGAGCTCGTATTCTAAGTGTTGCAGAGAATTGTAATCGTAAAAGAGGTGTGTGTGTGTGCAAGCCTAGAGCTCGAATTAAATACGGATTACATCATAACAAATTGTCCTAAAAAGTAGCAACTAAGTCCACGTTTTCTTGGTAACCGTTGAAGTCCATCCAGTCCACGTTTTCCTCAGCTGACCGGGTCTTTAGGACACGTGAGTAATACTCGAGTCAACCTGTAAATAACGAACAAAGAGAGAAAAAAGCAATCGTTAGTTGATAAACATAATTCAGGATCTTTACCGTGAAATGCTCATGAGCTGATGCGAGCTGCTCAATGTCTCCTGAATTCTAGTACCAACAATTGCCCCCAAATTTTTGGCGGATGGCGCATGCAAGCCAGGTGTCAAAAATTTGAATTCTAGCCTTATCGCTAAGTAACGGAGATTTGACAGATTTAGTTGGTGCAACTTCCCAGGCGAAGTTCCCGTTGAGTTTTCTTTTATAACCCCATTTCTTCTTTCATTATTCCACACAATTTTCTACTCGGCGAAAACCCCAGAGCTTCTCCCATCTTCTCCAGGTTAGTTTTTTATTAGGGGTAACGATATACCCCTGATAAATTTAGGGACTTATTCTCGACAAGTCTTCTCGACAAACGTTTTTAAAAAAAAAATTAAAAATAAAAAACCATGGGCCGTGGGGACCCAACACCGGAAAAGACTTGTCGAGATGCCATCGAGACGCTACCGGCAAAGACTCTGAGTCTCAAAATTTATTGTTTTAAGTCACTATTGTGTTTGTTTAAGTATCTAACCTTTTTAATGTTTATAAAAGTTAAATAATTTAAAATATTTATTTTAAAAAAAAAAATTACAAACGGCCGATTAAGTACAAACAACCGTTTAGATTCTGTAGCGAGAGCCTTATATAACTGTTATCATATCTTTGACTTTTTATATATAAGTTTTTGAATTTATAATTATGGGAGCCCATTTTCTTTAACATTGCCTTGGGCCAGAATTTTTTTTATTCTCCAAAGATATCATAAAACAATGGCCGATTATACGAGCAAAATTGTTGACTGATGGCAAAAAGGTCAACACTGAATTTGACCATTCATCCGATTCTATCCAATTTCAAATCTATTTGATTTATTTTAATTATTTATCTTTATCATAATAAAACTAGAAAAATAACATTTTACTTATGATATCTAGTGGAAAAAACATCCGTTTCTTTGCTTAAATAATTCTTCAAAAATCCATTATCTTGAAGTTTATTATTTTTAGTATGTTTTATCTAAAAGTTAATAATATACTCTTATTAATAAACATACCTATTAAAATCTTACATTTATCACAAGGATAAAGAGGCTGCAAAAACAAACAAAAAAACACGTATACATATAACTAAAATCTTGCCTTTATCACAAGGATAAAGAGGCTGCAAAACTAACAAAAAAACACGCATACATAAAACGACAACGACAATCAAGCAACGTGATTTCATTTTTGGAGGAGCCCCATTGGGTGCTCCAAATAATACAATTTATCACACAATGCCATTAGCTTATGTCTATGTATCTTTTACACATACACAACATTTCTAAGCATCTCTCACATCTCTACTTTCTCCCCCATCATTATATCCGAAAACACAATAAGTGGCAAAATGTGAAGGTTGTGCAATGGGTTGAAACATGTTATGGTCGAAATGAGCCACTTTAGAAAACGGGTCAAATGGGTTCAAAGCAAAATGGGTTGGGTCTTACCGGGTTCACCCACTCTGTTTTCAGGCTAATGGGAACAGTGGACGACTGGGCGATGGCAACATGTAGAAACCGTAAAGCTTAACAGAATATAGCAAGTAGCAATATTCTGTCATGATTCATGCTATAGTTATCTTCAACTGGACTGTCATGATTCATGCTTTACTAAGTAGCAAATTAGTTTTCAACCATTTAAATTTTCCTGTGAACTGAGGTCACACACTTTCAATAATATACATCAATAGTTAAATGATGACCGTTGCAAATTTGTGCTAAGTTTTGATAGATTAATAACACATCTATTCTCCAAATTATCCATCTTTTTTTTTTAATGTAGTGTTTGATTTTCATTTCTCCGAAATGATTGTTTATATGCAGCTAAAATTCAATGTGACGGTTCAAAAAACCACTCATTCGTATAAGAACCTGTGCAAATTACATGATTATGCATCATATCATGAAGCATAGCTAAAAAGTTAAAAAATCATTATAGAAGTAAGAATATTACCAGTTGAACAAAATCCCAGAAACTTCAATCTCACTCCACAAAGCTCTCTGAAAACATTTTCAAGATTGTTGCTGAAGCAGTTCTGAAATTCTGGTTACTTGTATGGTTCCCAAAACTCGAATCATTACGCTTTCTTTATTGTCATCTTTCACCAAAATCCAACGCCTATTACAAAATCCGCTACATATGTATTTATATGTATGTGTACTTTATACGAGTGATACCAATTTAGAGTAGATGAATATGCAAACAGAAAGTGAAAAGAGTGAAACTATGTGTTGCCAAAACAAAAGCGCAGAAGCTTCACTAACAGCATAACCTCTCATTCTGGCAACGGCTCCCAAAAGAATGGCACTCGGGGTTGCATACTGCAACATAAGCACATATCTGTACATAGCATCATCAGGTATAAGAATATGCATCTTATCAGCCAAACCAACAACTCCAATTCCCGATATCGGAAGCACTAATAATCTAGCCACGATTACACCAACGGTAGTTTTGACTCCAAGTTTTGATACGTTCGGTCCCTCACCAAGCATGCCTCCTAAAACAAGCATAACCGAAGGCACCATGGCCCCACCCAAGATCTGTAAACTATCTGTTATGAAAGTAAGGGGTGCATCATGTCCAAAAACAAAAGATTTGGCTTGTGGGATTGAACCTATGATTATAGCTAGCAGAGAAGCAATTGTCGGAGGTTGAAATATGTTCCTGATTGGAGTCTTTTCCGCAACAATTCTAACCTTCTGCACCATTTTCGACCTCATGGGTTCGGTTCCGCTTTCCATTGCTTGTATTTCTTCATCATCTTGAAGATCTTGAGAATCTTTCGTTGAAACTTCGGTCTCCTCAATCCCCGGAGGCCATTCCGCTTCAACAACCAAAGGCGCAGTCTCACTACTCCAATTATTCTCAACTTCTTCTTCTTCAATAATTTCGTAGTACTCCATAGGAGGCTCCATCATATGATAAACAAGAGTGTAAACAAGAACAACGGATATCCATTGCGCGATAGACACATATGCAACACCTCTTTGGTGACAATCCGGGCCAAACGGATTATCATGGGTACGGCAAAGTGAGCCCAATATCGCAATAGGTAGATTACCCGTATTCCCACAAGCAGTCATGATTATGGTGAATTTCGCAAACTGTGGAGGCGGGCGGCATAAGTACACTACAATAAGGCCCAACAAGAACCCTAGAATCATGCTGATTATCACATTCACAGGGACGAACCACCAGAGAAAAAGGTTTTCGAGAGTAATTGATCGGCCTAAATCGATGAATATAAGGCAGGGTAAAAAGAGAACAAATACAAGCTTGTTTAATTGCTTAAATGTGGATTTGGGGACAAGTTGTGTTTTAGGGTGAGCAAGAACCAATCCAATAACCGTGAGTGATAAAAGCTTTAATAATGGAAGAATTGCACTTAAAACATCTTCTTTCATCGTGTTCATCTTACCTTGTAATCCGATTAACAGCGCCGTGGAAGAAAAAGAAACCCTAACTTTTTTTTTCTCAGTGTGTTCTGCAATTCATGAAGGGAATATACTAAATGCATTAGTTTGAAACCATAATTCGAAACAGATACGTGAATTTTTATGAAATTAACGAGCATAGAGATGAAATCATCGATATATTGGAAGGTTTGTTAAGCTAGGGTTTTGATTTTTTACAGATGATTAGCCTGTGTGACAAAAGATGATAAATTGGGAATGGCGAATACGAAATCAACATGGAACGTTACCTCTGCTAGATTTGAAGGTCTCTGATTGCATGAAAATGGCGATCAAATTCGAAAGTAGGAGGACACAGAATCATATTATTATACGACGCATGAACATATGATAATATTTTTGGCAACGAATTTTTAAATATTCCGGCTATAGACACCCCTTTTTACTAAAAAAAATTCAATTCTGACGGTTGTTTTAATGAAAATGATTATTTTTGGGATCGTTTCATTTAAAACAGTCGTTCAGAAAAGGGGATCCCTGAATTTTAAGGTTTTGTCGTCGTGACATGTCATCACGTTTGGATCGTTTTGGAATCGTTTCATTTAAAACGGTCGTTTTAAGTGGAACGACCGTAAGAAAAATGGTGTTTTTAGCAAAACGGGGAGGGGGGGGGGGGGTTTTCTATATAACCACTCTTTTTAAAAGTAACTAGGGCCGTACTCTACGGTTACTCGCGAAATACGGGTTACTCATGAATTTTTTTATGAATTGCATCACACATAACGGCTGAACTCGAGCCGGCTACATACAACTAAGGGGTAGCCGTGAAGCTTTGTAGACGACAAAAAGGTGTCACATAGAGGTTAGCCGAGGCTCGGTTTGTCAGCGGCAAACACTTAGCCGGATTGAGCATTGACGGTAAAGAGTTTGCCGTCTTAAACACGTGTCACAAAACCAATGGCTGAAGAGTGGGATCATAGCATGTCTATTGATTGGGATGTGGGACAGAGGAATGACATGTTAGCTTGTATGGTTGACGTTTTAGCCGGATTGGGGACGTGTCATCACGTTTGTGGCTGATACAAGAATTTTTTTTGCCGAATGCTTTAAGATGTCACCAAAATATTACCAAAATATTGATTGAGTCGTTTAACCAAGACAAATTTAAAAGAGTCATTTAAGCAAAAATCAATCTAACTTTATACATTTTTATGAAAATCCCAATACTATTTCAGAACCTTGACTTTCAATAAAGACTAAATTCAATTTGATGCTACCGAAAAGCACAGATGTGGAAAATTTATTAAAAAAATCTAGGTGCTAGATGTTAAAAAACCCATAGGGAGGAACATGTATGCTAGTTTTTGCATACGTCACCTAAACGTTATGCACCACCAACATGACCAAAATCATTACATTCTATAAAATAATCACATGAAATGTAACCAAACCACATACTCCCTCCACGTATAATTCCCCAACAACCCCACTAGTATTCTTGTCTCACCCCTCTAATTCACCTCCTCATTCCACTCTTATTTAAGTGCACTAATAACCCACCTTCCTCTTTAAGCAACATATTCATCTCCAATGGCATCTAATAGTGCTTGTTTTCTCTTTGCACACTTGATCCTCTACTTGCTAGCTACAAACACTTTGATCACCAATGTCAATGCCGCGGGTGCATGCGGAAGAACGCCCATTCGGTCAGCCGCCCTGAGCCTGAGCCCGTGTCTGGGTGCAGGAGGGAATGCTAGAGCTAAGGTGCCACCAATGTGTTGTACCAAAGTTAACGCGTTAATCACTACTGCACCCAAGTGTCTGTGTGCAGTATTGCTTTCACCGTTGGCTATAAAGGCCGGGATAAAGCCTGCAATCGCGATAGGCATCCCTAAGCGATGTAACATCAAAAGGCGACCCGTTGGAAAGAAGTGTGGGAGTAAGTACCTCTTTACTAATTTTTTGGAAATTAATTTTAACCATTTGCATCATTCATATCTATCTTGATGTGTGAAGTGTGTATTTATGTATTCTTTGTTTGTACTTTGTAGGATACATTGTGCCATGAAGATTAGATCATGCATGGGAGGGAAACTATGGAAGTTAAGATGGCATCTTACGAATAAGTTATATACTTATATATGTATGAGAGTTGATTGATGTGTGTACTAGACTGCTCGAGTTGAATTTGAATAAAATATTTCATGTTTCATTTAATAACTTTTTTCTTTATAAAAAACACGCATTTAGTAGATTGTCAATCTCCTGATAGTGTTTGACACAAAATTTAGCGCTGGTTCTGGATAGGACACAGATAAATTTTAACGATTGTTAGTTGATGGTCAATCTCCTGATAGTGACCCATTAAGTGGTTTAGAACTTACAGAACCTGGTTTTTTTTTAACAAGATTACAACTTCATGTGCCGGTAGATTTTTTTAATAGCAAAATTAAGTCTTTTAAAAACTACGTTTATAGATCTTGGGGGTCCTAACATTACAATAAATGAGCTATTCTTCGAATGATTTCCAAATTAAACACAAGTAAACGGCATTTGTTCTTGATACCGACTTCGAACTTATATATTTTTTTTGAGCAAAATATATTATTCTCTATTTTATGTCTCGATGAGATTTGAACCCGTCACCTCAAAAAGAGGGTCATACACTTTTGTCACTAGCCTAATCTAGTTATTGTGACTTCAAACTTATATATAGACTCAAACGACGCCTTCCTCCTTCAAACGTTGTTTGCGGTTTTGTTGGGATAACCGCCAAACTTCCTAACGGCGTTATGAAGAGGGTAACGACCTAACCGAGTAACCGAACTTAAAAAAAGTAGCATGGATCGGATGTGCATAAGCCCATACTATATGTCTCATAGGTCTGGGCCTTCGGCCCAAACGAAAACTAAAACATAACATTGTTTTTGAACTTACATAAAAACATAAATCTAGAACTAGAACATGAAATTAATTTTTAACACTTAACTCACACCCACTTACACCATTATTCTAAATTACACTGTTTTTAAGTTTTGAACTCGAGTCTCCATGAAAAAAAATATTATCTCTTATCATTAAGCTACAATATAAGTGACATAAGATAATATTGAGCCTAATTATCCTTAACGATAATCATTTTAACATTTCATAGCTTATTGCATTTTTCTATTATTTTCTTACATAAATTAGTTGTAACATTTTTTTTCATTTTCACTTTTACTTAATTTTTTATTTATATTTTTATAATATTTATTTTTAGAAATTCAAAACAAATAATCATATTAAATAAAAAAAATCCATTTCATTCTTTCAATGAATTAAAAAAAAAAAACTCTCCACCAAGAAATAAAAAAATCCTTAAAAGGGAATGAATCATATTCCTTATGTAATTGTTCATTTCATTCACATACGATAATAAACATATCATATTTTTGTTCAAACGTAAAGATGTATTTCATTATACCTTGCAATTACGCGTACCAAATAGTACCTTATTAGTGTTTTTCTTTTATAATAATCAATAAAACTAGCTACAAAGTTTACTAAAAAATAAACTCAACTAGAGAAGCATTAAAAAGTTGCATGAAATGAAAAGAAAAGTAAAAAAAAAAAAAGAAGCAAAAAACATTGTTTGCATCGTGTGTAGATTTTGAATATGTATGTTTAAGCTTCTCACCTCTAACCCGTTTAATGGCTTACATAAGATTTACTTTAAGTGTGTAGGGCAGAAAATTATACTGAGGAAATATAGAGGAAATAGAATCAACCGGAACCAAATCGTTAATAGTATATGCCAACCGAAAACAATACCTAATTCGAAAATATTCATCGCGCGAGCTTGTTAAATAAATAGTTTAAATAACTAGTTTAAAATGATTTTGAATTAAAATGAACGTGATGTACAAACTTGTGGACATGCACCTTGCTAAATATACCAAACTTGTGGACATGCACCTGCCTCTTTCATTCGAGCCCTTCACCTCATTAAATGCACCTTGTAACTCTATGGACTAAGGGCACATGTGATATATTTTGGTTTTTATTTCTGAACAAGTGGGTCGACCCGCGCTTCGCGGCGGAGTCAGACCCATTTGCAGTGTTACGAATAAATGAGCAGTATGTGCGGGTGGCAAGCAACTTAATGTTGTTAAGCGAATCTACGTACGGTTCGTTAAGACACCAATCTATTAAGCTGTATATATGAATCAGTGATGAGGTCTTTGTAAGGCAGGCAGTATGTGAAAGCAGCCTTTGCATCACTGCTATGCAATTTCATGTTAACATTTAAATTCCATACGTATTGATATTCAATGACAGGGTTTTGGTCATCACAAAAGTAAACAATAAACATGTACTAATTTGTGATGGTGCTTCTAAATACCACATGAAAAGACAAACAGTAAGAGAGCAAAAGACTTGCTATGAACAAAACAAAGTGTCACACTCTAACAGAAAGGTATATAATATATGAAAATGAAAGCAACGACATCACTTGCAGGTAACTGCTAGGAGGCGGACACTACTATTACCGGTTTTGTTTTAATGTATTCTACAAAGTTCTACACAATTTAATGCCAGTCAGGCTTGGGCTCTGATCAAAGAATCTCATGTATAATACCAAGAAATTATGTATTAACATGTGACATACCTATATATGAGTACATGATATGTTTAAAGTTGAGATGACATACACACATGTATGTTTGATAAAGTCACTGTTGTTTCTGGTAACTCCATTTGAGATTGATCCAAGGTGACCGGAAACAAAAACGATGGAGCCAAGGTGACCGGAAAGTAGCCTCATCCCAAAACCCCAAAGCCATAAGAAAACAGAGAGTGTTCACCTGTGAAAGAAAGCACCGCAAAGGAACCATCACGGCTTGAGAATGTAGCAACAACGTCGTTTCAAAAGAGAGAGGCCTTTTAACGACAATAATGCATTTTTTGACTGGAACAAAACATAGTAATCAGAAATATTTCCAAAATATAAAACTTGTTAACTAAAGAAAAACATACCTTCCCAAGTAAAACAATTGGAAGGGGAGTTCCTGGAGTGGTTGGATTGATAAGAGCATGCAAATCATTGACAAACTGCAAATACGATTTCAAAATAAAAACAGATTCATTATTTGATTATTTCACATTTTCTACGTTGAACCATTTGGAGAAAAGTTAATAATTTATATATAATCATACCTTAAAAAGACAGAAAACTTTCCTTGCCAAGCTAGTTGACTTGTCAACATTTTGGGCAGTGCCCGAATCACCGTTACTCACGAACTTAGACCCATATTGTATTGCTCTGCATATCTTGTCCCTGGCTTCAGCTTTGTTCAAATACAGAACAGCTAGAGCGAGTTCTGTTCTTGCAACATCGAGTGTACTCATTTTTATTTTTTATTGCTCCTAGAAAGCAAATCATCAATGAAACAATCAATCAAACAGCAACTGTTGTCAGTTGTCATATTAAACTCATGCAACTTCAATACCCACCTGCAATGAACAGAAACATGATACACATGAAACTGGTTCATATTTCACATATCAAAAGGCAAATCGAAAAGCATACAACAACTCGTTGATATTTTAGAAATCAAAACCCAGATCTGTGAAGAAACAAATCACTTGTGAACCAATTTGGTGGATCATAAGCCAAATAAAATAACCATTAACAAACCTGAAGCACCTTATTCCTAGCATATGGATTTCTCATGATGCAACCTCATTACAGGACCTTTTGAAATATCTGCACTCAAAGAGAATAAAGATAAGTAGAGTGAAAACGACAACCGACGACGACCACATAATCAATTGTTGTACCATTTAATTACCATTTGGGGCAAAACGACTATATGGACTCTAAAACGGCCGTTTGAGGCAAAACGACAACCGACGACGACCACATAATCAATTGTTGTACCATTTAATTACCATTTCCAAAATATATCGATTATATACCATTTAATATAGAAATGTATGTTTGATTATATACCATTTAATTACAAACCGAACAACCTCATTGGGTGTTCAAAACATTTTAATCACAAATACACACTCTACACACTTAAAATCTGAACATAAGCTCCTATACTCAACACCTATGTTAAATTTTCATCTGAGACATAACTCTAGTTAACAAAAAATAGGCTCGGAATAAAAATTAACCTACCTCATAAAATATCATATATATGTAAACTGGGGAAAAGTATATAAAAATTAAACTACCTGCAAGGAACGTGAGTTTGCAACAAATAAAGGCGACAGTTTTAATTCTCTTAGAAGAAAAAACTTTGAATCGGTTTACTCGAAATTTTAAGGGAGAAAAAAATCTATATTTAATTAACATTACCTTTCGGTTCTCTTCTTTTTGGGTTAAAAGGTCGATATTATGAGTTTCCTTCATAGAAACGATGGCTTCTTTCACATTGGCCGAAGCTTGCATCAAATGCTTTTGTTGCAGACTCACGTTCCTGCGCAATAAATGTGTCACAACGAATAAAGGCGGTAATTTTGATTCTCTTACAAAAACAAATGAGACCAAAAATCTAATAGAAATTAAAATTGCATGTAATTATCAAGAATACTTACAAAGCCATAGAAATACAGCTACAAACAACAACATAATGACACCTGCATAAGAGAACATAGCAAATGGAACCAAAAAAATTGTTTCAATCTAGGCACACATCATCAACTGCAAGATTATAGATCAGTTGAAACATATACTTCGTCTCGGTTTGACAATAGAAAAATATTTAACACAAATGATTTGAACATTATAAAAAAGAAGAATATAAAAGAAGCAAACTCAGCTATGCTCTTATGCTCCTATGCTCCTATACCCTATGCTCCTATGCTGCTGCAAACCAAACTGTAAACATTCAAGAGAATTAGTAGTGAAAATCTCCACAATGCAAAACTCAATTCACCAAATTTAAATGGGTAATAACATGTGTAAAAATCTCTTCATAGACTCAACATAATTCATGTAATAGGATTCAAAGAACTGAAAACGATCAATTTTCACCTCTTTTGGCACTATAAAAGTACAACTAATTATCCAACAAAATGTGTAGTCACAAAGCATAATCAACACCACAAAAAACAATAACTGTAAACATTCAAGAAAATCAGTAGTGAAAATCTCCACAATGCAAAACTCAGTTCACCAAATTTAAATGGGTAATAACATGTGTAAAAATCTCTTCATAGACTCAACATAATTCATGTAATATAGGCTTGATTCATAGGATTTCAAAGAACCGAAAACGATCAATTTTCACCTCTTTTGGCACTATAAAAGTACAACTAATTATCCAACAAAATGTGTAGTCACAAAGCATAATCAACACCACAAAAACACATCTACAGATCATGCAATTTCTTCACATTTTATAGTTGCAACCATAACCTACAAAATAAAATCAAATAAACAATAAAGGCCTCAAAATATGGGAACTAAACTATGGACCTCTTTGAAGTAAACATTTGACAGAATATGAACACATTTCATCAGAGATCTAAGAAATACTCCAGATCTTTTCAGAATCTAGATAAAATCATAAAATGAATCAAAAACATGCCCTTTTCAAGAACAGGAACTTTCAAAATTATAGGAATTGAGAGGTTTTCAGCCCCAAATAGGAAAACCAAGTTCAAATTTAAAGCATACCTTTGATTTTCCATGGCAAAGCCGAGGTCGGGCCGTAATCAGATGTGCAACGGCTATCGTAGAGAGGGAAAGACGGCGAGGGAGGCAGAGTCATCGTCGAAGCCATCGGAAGCCATTGGAAGTGACGATTCAGAGATTAAAGAATCGTCGTCACGATGATGACGTGGACCATCGCACAACGATGCTTACACCGGCGACAACAATAAATGGCTAGGGTTTGGAGAAAGAGAGCTATAGTTTGAGCCGGTAGAAGAAGAAAGAGATCGCTAGCTCTAACCCTTTTTACGGTGCGATCAGACCTTTGTAACGGAGCTGCGCGGAGGAGCGATATCATCGCGAAGCCAAACTCCGGCTTATTCATAAGCCGCTATGACAACCATGGTTTAACGGCGGCAAGAATGCCGTTAGGCCGGAACGGATGTAATACTCCGGCGAGAATGATTGTGATCAAAGAGGTATAACAGAGAGGAGATCGGTGTGTAAAAAGAGGCACAGATGTGCCCTAATTCTTAACCCACACAACTTATTTATATGGGTCCATAAAAGATTTGGATAGTCCACCCATCACTATGACCCGAATCCTCCTACGCACTGTTGATGAACAGGATATATGCAATAAGGGTTTGTACAATGAGCTTGGGGAAGTTGTACCATGTGTTGTCATTTGTATATATAGGTTAATGAGAGTTCTGTCTTGTAGTCGTAGACGGTGAAGTGATTAGACTCATTCACTCATATACAAATTTATATAAAAATGGAATATATTATATGAGTTGGGTTAAAATGTAATATTATATTTGAAATAAAAATATTGATTAAAATATAAAAAACATATGTAAAATAAAATATAATAAAATAGTTAACGAGACCAAAAATACATGTCAAAAGTGTTTACGAAACTATTTTATTTAAAAAAAGAACAAGTTTGTTTTCGTTGAAATTAAAACCAGGGTGTTTGAAAAAAATAACTAAAGTAGACTATGAATTTAGTTTTTCTTTATAAAATAAAGTTAACATGTAAAAGTTATTAGAGAAAAAATCTAAACTAAAATACAAATTTTAATTAAATAAATTTAATAATAAATGAAATGTGTCAATCAATGATTGGAGGGCTAGAGAGGGGCCATTGACTCAGGCCGTGTTTTATTTCGCATTGTGGATTTCACGGTGATCACGTCTAAACTCACGGACTAATGGCGTGTGGTGTGTCATACCGTGAGTTGGCTCACGCAGTCAATTACACGAGGTATACCCCATACCCCAATATTGGTCTTAAAGTTACATTTGAATTGCAAAGTGTTCGTTTTATATGAACGGTTAAATTTTACACCAATCCATATTTGATGGGGCTTATCTTTAACCAAAGCAAAAAATTGACTCAATAACTTTTCAATTACAAAGTGTCCGTTTATTTAAAAGTCATATATCCCCAAGAGTTCTGATTCGTGTGAATCATTTAGTGATTTTCACATCTAGACTATAAGGCCGGACGGAGTGGGCGGCGTGGGCGCCGCGGCGCCGAAATTCTAGGCGGCAAACACCGCCGCCGGTCGATCGGCAACGGCAAAAACCAGTTTTGAAATCGACATCTCGCCGAACGGCAAAAAAAATTTATAGCCGTTGAACGGCTCTTTGGATTAAAAAAAAAAAAAAATTCTTTTACTTTTTACAATATATATATATACATATATCACCACTAATTTCACTCTCACATTTCTCTCATTTACCAATTCATCTCCTTTCATCTTCAAAATTCTCAACTTTCATCTCACTTCAAAATGACTTGGACTACCAACGAGGAGCTCGCTTTGGCTCGCGCATTCTACCACGTGTCCGATGAGAAGGTTCTTCATCACTCAACGGCGGATAAATTTTGGGCTAGAGTGCTTGACCATTTCAACAAAGAACTTGGTGGTACGAATAAAACCGTACACCAAATGAACTCGAGATGGCAAAAAATAAGTTCGAAGATTAACAACTTCGAAAGCGTGTACTTCGAAATTGAACGAAAAGCTACCTTGGCGGATCTTGAATCGGGTTTGATGTTTAAGGCGTTGTGCGAGTACCGAAAAATACATGACAGAAAGGGTTTTTCACACGTTGAGGTTTGGACCTTGATGAGGGACCGTCTCCAGAGGGCGTCAACTTCAAATAATAATATCTAAGTTTCTTATGTAATGTTTTTTTTAGTGTGTTTTTTTTTAAGTAATGTCATGTTTTTTCTTTATTATGTAATGTTTTTTTAAAAATAAATGTGGTGTTTTTAAATAAATATAGTGTTTTAAAATTAATTACAATATATATATAACTCAAAAACATTAAAAATAAATTAACATACAATTCTTCATAATCCTCACCACTCCCTCTCAAAATCCTTCAAAATTCTTCAAAATTCTTTCTTTTTCTCTTTCCTGCGTGGCACCCTCCTATTGGTTACAACCCATTCTTCAAAATCCTAAAAATTCTACCACTCCCCCCTCCCTAAGACCACCCACAACGGTGGGTTTTTACCACGTACGTACGTACGTACGCCGTACGTATGCGTTGTGGCGTACGTACGTAGAGGCGTACGTACGTACCTACGTACGCGCACGTACATGATCTAGTGGGCCCCAACTTTTTCTTTTTCCTTTTTCTTTTTCTTTTAAACGGCTAGATTTAATTAAATTCAAATTTTTTGTTTTATTTTAATATTAAATAATACAAATAAAATATAAATAAATTTCAAAAAAATCTGAAAAAATTACTAAAATTCATAATTAATTAAAACATTAAATTTAATAATTTTTAAAAAAAAAACGGCTAGTTTTTTTTTTGTCTTATTATAACGGCTAGTTTTTTTTTGTCTCAATTAAAACATAATTAGATTAAAACTGAAAAGCAAACAAGGATACTTTTATTAAAACTGAGAAACAACCTAAAATACTTATTAAAACAGACAACCTAACCTAAAATACTTATTAAAACGAGTTATCAGACGAGTAGCCGTTGTATCCATCTGAGACGTAGTCCTCTGGATAGTGTACTTGTCCATAGTACCAAGTCTCAAAATCATCAACGTTGTGAACATCTTCAATGTTCATCCCAGCTTCTGCTTCCCGTTCCAACTCAAAGAGTGCTTCCCACTCTTCAGCATGGTCATCATCAACAAATGGTGGGGATGGTGTACGGCCAACACGAGGTTGTCGTACTCTTCTTGCAGCAGCACTGCTTGACTCAGCAGCACTGCTTGACTCGGCAGAGTGGAGGTGGTGGTGGTTCATTTGGGTGATTGGTGGAGGTGGTGGTGGTTGGTAAGGTGGAGGTGGTGGTGGTTGGTAAGGTGGAGGTGGTGGTGGTTGGTGATGATGGTGGTGGTGGTGATGGTGCTGGTGGAGGTGATTGTGGATGTGGTTGAACTGGTTGGGTACTTGAGGTTGAGGTGGTGGTGGAAGTTGTTGTTCATAGCGGGTTAACCACAACATCCGGTAGTGCTCTGATACATCTTCAGGAGGTGTGCTAGACATGGTGGTGGTAGAGGTTGGTTGATGGTTGTGAAATGAGAATAAATGTGTGAATCTAAGCTCTATTTATAACCTTTTGAAAAACTAGCCGTTGGCTAAAATATCTAAGTTTGAAAAACTAGCCGTTGGCTATTAAATATTATTATTTTAAATGATTTAATATTCAAATAATAATGATTAAAAATTTAAATAAATATTTATTTATTTATTTATTTTATAAAAAAAATATTATTTTAATTATGTCGATAAGTTTTTTTTTTAAATTAAAATAATATACGTTTTAAATAAAAGAATTAATTTGTTAACTAGTTTTTAAAATAAAGATTAAATAAAATGGTGATGTGGAAAATAAAGGAGGTATGTGGGGAAGTACTTGATGTGGGAAAAAAGTGAGTTTTGTGGTATGTGGGAAGTAAATGATGTGGCATGCTGACTGGACCAAAAAGGTGATATTTAGGTGGTATTTAGGTTGTATTGATGTGGGTGGTCTAAGAACATAAGAAAATACTACTTTCAAAATAGTATTGTGTTACTCTTCACATATCAATAGAGTGATACATTCAGCACCCATTTCATGACTCTATGTTTTGGTTATTCAATGCACTAAACAGAATACACTCTAACATCATGCAATTTTCATAAATCCTAACAAATCTTTCCCACAAAGTAAAGAATCTGGACCAAAATTTTCCTTCGTATATGTTATTTTTTCTTTTCAAAATTATTTATATTACATTCGTAAATTTATAGTTTATATCAGATCAGTGGCGGACCCACTAAGAGCCTAGGGGTAGCGCCCGCTACCCCTGAACTATTACCCCGACGTGCAAATTTTTTTTTTTTTATAGGTTTTCGGTTTTTCGCGACCCCTGAAACGAATTTTTCGCGACCCCTGGAAGAAATTTTATGGCTTTTACTTAAAAATATGATCAAAAGCCCTTAAAAATATGATTAAAAGCCCGTTAACTACCTAAAAAATTTTTTCGGTGGCGCTGCCCCCGAACCCTCGTTAGTCCCCGCTACCCCTGATATTATTTCCTGGATCCGCCACTGTATCAGATATATGTCGGTATATATATATATATTATGGGCCCAGAATTATTATGATAATTTGATAAAACAGAAAGAAAAAAGTTTTAGGACACATGTTCGATCGGTATATATTATGGGGGCCAACCCAACCCCCACCTAATGGACATACATACATACCCAATTAAAATTGGTGCATCACTTCTTCTCTAATAAAATAACCGAATACATTCTTCCGCCCTCCTCCACCACCACCACCACCGGCGCCGCCGCCACCACTTCCCGCCCATTAAACCGTCAGAATATTCCAACCCTTTTAGTTTTTTTTTTCTTCTGGTGGTAGCTGCCATCCTGAAAAACATGACGATATCTTTCCGAATTATTGCCTTCATGACTTTCTTAGCCGCCGTGGCGGTCAATTCAACTCCGATCACCAAGGAGGAAATTATCAAGTGTGGTACAACTTGCTACACCGCTCCTCCACCACCACCACCACCATCTCCGCCACCATCGCCACCACCATCTCCACCGTCACCGGAGCCAGAACCACCGCTACCATGCCCACCACCACCGCCCAAAAAGACGCCTCCGGCGACTCCCGGAGGGAGCTACCTTCCGCCGCCTATGGGCGGTGGTGGGGGGCCTGGAGGGGCGCCAGATGACGTGTACATTTCTGGCCCCCCAAAAGACATATACCCCGTCATGCAAGTTATCTCAGCTGCTCGCCGGAGTTTGATGGCGGCGCCGCCGCCGCTTCTGATGGTTTCTGGATTACTGGGTATGATAGCGTTTTGGTGAATTTCATATGATTTATTAGAGATTTTGTGTAAAAAGGCTGGAATCCTTTTGGATAGGAGTATGAACCAGATTCTATGGAGAAAAAGAATAATCTTTTGTAATAAAAATATGTTGTTACATTTTACGATTACAATTGTAGTTTGACATTGATTAATTCCCTAAATAAAGTTAGTTCTTTTTCCTTATCGTCTTTGTTCTTGTTATTAGAATATTTAAAAAAAATTGTTGTTACATTTTAGTATTGTAGTTTAACATGAATTAATTCCATAAATAATATTGTTCTTTCTTCTTATCGTCTTTGTTCTTCGTCTTTGTTCTTGTTAATAAAATATTCATAATGAATTCTTCATTTTCAATCTGTATTATGTAGAGTAATATTATAACATCTAAATTTATAAATGTAGTTTTTAAACAGTTTTGTTTTACTATATAAAAAGTTTAACGATATCGTTTGTCGTTCGTTTGTCTTCAATTTCCTTACAAACGATATCTGAATATTAAAATCTAATTTTTTTTAGAAAAGAGTAATAAATGTGTGAAATTGTCTATAAGTTCAAATTTTAAATTATTTACAAAGCAATTCGGTTTTCAAAAAGATTTAACTTGTCCAATTTAAACTATAAATATTGGAGCTTTAATTGATATGTTAACCGTGTTCGTGACCAATCCGTTTGTTAGGTTGATTGGTCTTCTTTTTCTTTGTAATATTCTTATTGTTTTGTTGCCATTAACGCTAGTATGCTTGTTTTTTAATAAAATTTTCGCCATTCTAAAAAAAATAATAGTGTTCATATATGTTCAAAGATCCTAGAATGTTGACGCTAGTGTTTCCACTGCCGCTACCTCAAATGTCTTATCTCCTCATCTATATCACATGGTTTTTGGACCATTGGGTGGCTTTCACAAATTTTATTGGAACACATTTTTTGAGTTTTTTATAAGTAGATGATAAAGACTTTTCAAAAGTGCGTTTTTTTCTAATTTAATACCAGAATTCATTTATTTATTTATATTAATATAGTTAGTTATTATAAGTTGGCTCACAACCTTCTGGTAAATATATGTTTTTATTAATATTTAAATACAAATAAAAATTATTATATATGTGCTATGTAATTAATTATTTTTGGATTTTGGGTTATGTTTTTGTGTAAGTATCACAATGAACGAAACGTTGGGGCGGCTCAAGCTTTTTGAAGGCCTCAAGCGAACTTTAAAATTGGGGCCTTCAAGTCTTACATTTATTTCAATTCCCTAAATAACCCAATTCATAACTTTTTATTCCATATCAAAATTGAATTATCTTGCAATAAACATAAAACGATTGATAATAACAAGAGCAACTTTTGAGCTACTATATTTCTATGCAACCACAATGAAAGTACGAAACCCTAAATCATAAGATCAACCATCAAGATAATATCGAGATTCCAATACAAGTAAATTTAAATAAGCATAACATACTCTCACTTGCATTTTTTTGTGTCATAATGTCATCATATTAGAACATTAAAATTCTTATATTACATAACTATAAAAAAAGAATTAAAACCAAGTTTTAAACGAGAATACAAATTAAACAATTTCAAAATAATAAAGCAGATATTGATTTGTATTAAAAAAATAATTACATAATGTTGTTAAAAAAATGTAGAAAAGAAACAGAAGAGGCGAAGGATATATGAATATAAATTGTTCTTACAATCTACCTACTCTAATAAATGATTACAATTGTTGCCACATGTCACTCTTACATTCATTTTCATCTTATTTTTCCTGCTTCTCTCTCATATTAAATATCAATTTTCTTATCTATTAAATATTAATCATTTTAAATAGTTATATTATATAATTAAATATAAAAAATATAAATCTTCTTATTCTAATTATTTATTTAAACTTAGTAAATTAGAATAAGATTTTATTTATATCTTATCATATAATTTTATATTGCTTAATCTTTATCATTATTTATTTTATAATTTTTAAGTATTCATTATTTCTTATTTCACAAATAGTTGATGACATCTAATAGATAAATCTTCACAAAAGTTATTGTTTATAATAATTTGTATTTATTCAACCCATGTAATACATGAGTTCTAACCTACTTCTTAATATTTTAAATCAAACAAATCATAATAGATTTGCAATAAAAAATATGTAAAGGGTTTGAAGTTTGAACCTCTGTCAAATACCGGAAGTACAAAAGATAAGAAAATAGTAACTATTTCGAAGGGTTTGGAACTGGTCGCCAGAATGTTTGGGCTCTTATTAGAGAGAAAAGTTCTAGAATTTTTCAAGAGAGTTAGAGGAAATAATTGTAAAAAACGAAAGAAATGGTGGGTTTTGAACCTGCGAAACAGCTATAGCAGCTTAACAACTTTACCCACAAAGCTACTAGTCAACCTTGTGTACAATCCCTGCACTAAAACCTTGTTCACTCACACACTATTAATAATAACTAGAGATCAACCGCGCGTTGCTGCGGTAATCTGGAAAAAAACAAATATAGGTTTATAAATGTATTAGGTAATTCTCAATTTTTTTGTTTACCTTTTTTACATGTTATATATCGGTTGCTGTAGCCTTGCTGAACGACTAACTCTGCGCAGTTTATGTTGAGAGCGGTTGCCATTGCTTGATTGAAGATGACAACAGGAAGTCTTGCTGTTTCGTCCATGAGTAGCGCATTTATGCAGTAGCTGTCATGTATTGTTTTGTTAATTGCATGTATGTAATGTTTTGGTAAATATTCGACGTTTATGATACTTACTGATAGACTGCCTCTGTTACAACATGGGCTTTTGGGCAGCTGAGCGTTGGTGGTGCCTCATTTTCTTCCTCGCCATCTGAGAATTCTTCAACCAGTGTTTTTGAACATTCTCCGTGTGTGCATTTGGGTAGAAACCAATGACGGTTTGGTTCATACTCTTTGATGGTAGCTTGACATGTGTAGAGTTCTGTCTGTTTTAGTTTAGTAGAAGTAGGATATTTAAAATTGGAAATGATAGAAACTTTAGTATTCTGTAAGGTGTTTTTTTTATATTTGTACCTTGTATTCCTCATTCTCTTTCAGTTTAAGCTCAGGCAGTGTAAGGCCAGTTTCTGTTTCTGATTAAATCATTTGGAAGGTTTCATAAGTTGCTTGCTTTACCTGTGTGTTCCTGAAGCTGCAAAAAGTAAAGAGAGTGACTTGTAAATGAATAATTTAAAATAAATGATGGTATCTCTTATTATTCACTTACAAACAATCATTTTGTTTAGAATTAATAATTATCCTATGTTTATAGTTTGCCTAATCACCTATACATGTATTTTTTTTAAATGATAAACTGATATTTTTTCAAAATCACAAACAAATATGAGACATACAAACGCATATCCGATATTCACAAACAACATGAAAAGATTCCAACCTGATCCCACTGAGATGAGATTGGTGACATATATACAACAAACATCACCTGACCTAAAGACCAATCTTTCTCCTAAAAGTTAAGTGAATCAAGGTAAAGTAAGTACTTAAACAGATGATTACCTAAGTTGAGTAGAAAGAGGAAAAAGTACAAATTGCTATCTTTCCCATGTCTAAAAAGCAAAGGAAGTTTGATTGGTTGATAAAAGAATACAAATAAAAAAAACATAAGTATAGTGAAAAAAAACATCAGTAAAAAAATTAATCAGCCAAAAAAAAAATAAACATTACTAAAAATATGAAAACATTACAAACCTCAGGTCCTTTGACATGTCAACTCACAACAGACTAACAGAGCCAATGTTAACCGCTTCATATGCGTCTCATGGGAGAAATGAGACACATATAAAGCGGTTAACATTGGCTCTGTAAGTCTGTCGTGAGTTGGGATTGTCTAGAAAACCAAACAGGGTTCTGTTTCCAGCCAATAAAGGATAACATGATTGTGACCGAGCGACTAACACTGATGGTCCGAGATTGAGTGTTATAGTTTTCAAAATTAGTTTATATTACTAAGTCAGCATCATAAGTGGCATTCTGCCGTTTGAGAAAGACAAAACATCATTTAAGTTTCAGTTATCTAATGAAGAGTACAAATGCAGAAATGTAAAATATTTGATGTTCAAAATTTCTATCTCAACATTATCTTTGAGGTGACCAACTGAAATGAATAATGCCCACAGTTTCAAGCTAGCTTCCCCAACATTGCACAAATCCATTATTACAAAAACTAAAATATTCCTGGAAATCAAAGAAAGGCTACAAAATAGATCGACGATTTATATGCAGTTATGCACTTCAGTTTTACTCAAGCATCCAGCTGCATTGCTAGTCTATGGTTGATCAAACTACATTTTAAAACATTGTTAACGGACGAAAAATGTCAAGGATCTAAAACATACCAGCAAACGCTTAAGTATGCAATTTGCTCTTGTTTCTCAAGAACGTTCATAGCTCGAAATCGGTTGATCCAGGAGGTCCTAGAAGCTAATTTTCTGCAGTAAAGCTTTATTAGGTATGTATTACAAAAGCCCTCAATCAATTTCATGATTCATAAAATCTAGATATGCTTTTTAGAAAAGATCCGAAATTAGGGTTCTTGAGCATGATTCTTCAAAATTGAGGAATCTGTTTGAAATTAAGGTCTGATTTTTGGTATGTAAGCTTAAAATAACATGTTTTAAGAAATCCTTAAGTTAGTTTCATGTTTAAAGAAGGGTTGGTATGGTTTCACCATGTTGGTTTATCAAGAACTAGTAAACCAAGAACAAGAACATAAACATTGGTGTTTTGATCATAGTAATTCCGCCTCCTGGTCATGATAACGCCTATACGGTCGGTCATGATCATCACCACACTAAAACACAAATATGGGTGATATATCATAGTAATCCCGCCTCCTGGTCGTGATAACGCCTATACGGCCGGTCATGAGAATCACTCATCAAGTGCATAAAGGCTTGGACAAGGGTAATGATATTCAACAAAAGAACATGTTTTTATATATAATAAGTATGTATAAGTTCTATTGTGATAATTAGTAACATATACCGAGCTATTCGGGTACTTAGAAGTTCGTGCGGACCGGAAGGGTAAGCGCCTGTACACTGGGGTTTCTGGCATAGCGAGGGTGTCGCATAAATCCCAAATGGGACCTGGCATCCCTCACTGGGCGATCTCGGAGTGAGCGTTTACTTATAGGAATGCATGTCTTCATATTATAATTAGAAATGTTATATTGCCTATAAAGGGCATTTTGGTCATTTCGACCTCTGAGAAAGTATAATTTTAGAATTATAGAACATAGAAGATGTTTACAATATAAAGTCTTGCATTAATGCAACCCGATACACGATTAGGTTTGGATCAAGGCCTTTAGTGAAGATTCTGCCTGAGATTATTCAAGTAAAAGACAGAGGTGAGTCACTCTCTCACTGGGCAATTACTTTTTATAAACGGGATGTGTTGTTCTGTATTTAAGTTTATATTTGACTGCCATTAGTATCTATAAATGTTGAGGCCTGAAGGGTTAGATACGATCTTGGAAGAGGGCCCATGTGACACGTACAAATAGGTAGTATGCATACAGATAAACCTAGTTGCTTGGACGATCATTCCCGATTCTCATTATGTGATCCCTGCCATGGATATACATGTTTATATGATGCTGTAGTCAAAATTTAATTACATATGAACTGCTACGTTTATGAAACTCACCAGCATTATGCTGAGCCCCAAATGTTGTCTTTTTCTTTTGGACGCACATCTTAGGTACCATGTAGTAGCAGATAGCTAGACATGGATGGGACGAGGAAGAAGCTAGTATAGAAGTCTGAATTTTGGTTGGACGAAGACATAGACTTCTAGTTTCAAATAAGAACTTCAATGTTGTATTATCTTTGTACTTTGTAGATCCTACAACTTTTGTTATGAATAAAGTTAAAGACTTCCGCTGTAAACTTTGATTAGTGCCATGTGCTTTCTTTTATTCGATGCGTAACACTCCCTAGTGCTTATCCTGGGATACGGGTGTTACACTTAGCCCATGTAGTTAGCCCGATACGGACCCACGTCATCACTTAGCATATATGGTTTTCTATTTATGCAATATAGTGTATGGTTGTGTTTGTTGTTCGAATGCACAATATGTGTGATATAGATTAATGGTTGGAAGAATCATATACAAGTGACTTGTGACTGTTATCATTTTCCTTATGTTACAAGTATCAGATAAAAGATAGATTTTGTATTCACCTAGAGCAATAATATTATATATGTAATTATATCAAGAAGATGTACTTAATATTGCTTAATCAATTAGCTACTAGGTTCTTATATAATAATAGAAATTATATAACTTATAAACTCTAATTATTTATTGTAATTGACGTTACATATTATACGTAATAATGAAAAAATGATCAAAGTTATAGTTTATTCATAAATTTTCAAATATTTCTTTCTATACAACATATGATGTTCTATTGGATGATAGATAAGTTTATCATCTTTATCTAAAATTAATAGTTTTACCTTGTCTTTATTTTAATTTAAGTCTGGATAATACAACATAGATGTGATACAATTGAGTATGTGTAAAACCAATTATCTAAAAACAAACTAACATACAATTGAGTATGTGTAAAACCGGTTATGTCTAAAACAAATTAACCACTAATATTGGTCGTCCTGGACTCTTATTTTTGTCATTGTAAAACATAAAAGAAAGAAAATTACCTTCTTTAAAATTTACATGTAAACATTATCTCTAAAGATGTCAAACCAATATAGGAATAAAAATAAGATACCCAATATTGCTTATAGATATGATATTTGCTACTATAATATAATTACCCATTGATATCACATGTAGTCGAGTTTCATTAAATAAACCATTTTTTTATCAATATTTCTCAGTAGCATGACTATAAATTGACCTTTACTACTAACTTATAATTTAACATATGTGAGAGTTTAAGCTCCTTTATTATATGAGAAGGAGAAATCGAATGAACTTTACAAATAAAAAAACGCCTTTGTCTTGGTGCCCAACACCGCTCTTTCATTTACTACACAAAATGTGTAAAAAAATCAACATGTGTTATAAGTTTCTCTGGTTGTTCATAAGTTTCGTTACACTTCATCTAAAATAACAACATTGTAGTAGCCACAAAACATGTGTTAAGGATATAATCAAATATCATTTGTAAAATTTAGTTGACCATGCAACCCAATTTATTTCCTTTTTATCCAACTCATCATTCCCATAAAAAATAAAATAAATAAAAACTCTTTTTTGAATTTAGGACGGGCTAGCTCTAATGAAAAGAAGTAAACGGGTAACCTTGATAGCACGGAGTTGATAAGAAGAGTTTTTTTTTTTAATGTCAAATTAATATTTACACCAATTTACACTAGGCGTGAGTTTGAACCCATAACTTACATCTTAAAAAAAATAAAACCTCCAAGTTGACTACTCTTGAAAATAAGAAAGAGTTCTGCCTTGCCTCCCAAAGACAACCTTTCTTTATACACATTAACAATAGGCGTCCAACTTTTAACCAAGTTTATGTTTGAACCTATAGGCAACCCCAAGTAGTTGAAAGGCAAGCACCCACCTTTACAACCCTTAAAGTAAGTGTGAGACCAAAAGGCCAACACCCGGCAGTTTGATATAGGGGTGTGCACAAATAACCGAAATCCGAATAAACCGGTAAACCGAACCGTATTCATATCCGAATAAACCAAACCGAATTGTGAATTTAGTTTACGGTTCGGTTTTCAACCGTAACCGAATTGTGAACTCGGTTTACGGTTCGGTTATGGTTTTGAGTTTTGTTTTTATTTCGTTTATTCGATTATTCGTTTATCCATTTAAAACCAAATAAGATTCATATATATATATATATATATATATGTATATTTATTTATGAACCATTTAACCATTTAAGCTAAGTCCACTTATGATTTATCCACAATCCAACTAAATACGCATCCATGCTTTTTGGGGTAAAACAGGTTTGTCGTAAAAAGTAGTCATCGACTCATCGTCTTCTCCTTTTCCACTCTACCAAAAACAAGAGCCTACCTTGGTTGTAGGTATTTTGGTTGTATATCGGAATATGGTTTTAAACTTTATAGATATGTTAAAGATTGTTATTCTTTGTTTTTTTTTTGTTAGTAAAGAAAATACGCAATATATGTTATTTTGTGAATACAGTTTAAACCGTTTGAATACGATTTATTCGGTTCTCAACCGAAACCGAATCGTATTGAATATGGTTTATTCGATTCGGTTTGTAAGTTTTTCAATACGGTTTGGTTTGGTTATGGTTATCTTAAAAAAACTTCAAACCGAATAAACCGGATCGAATAAACCGACTAAACCGTAAACCAAATCATTGAACACCCCTAGTTTGATGTCATAAAAAATACCGGTACTTGTGGCCTTTTTCATAATAATAAAAAAGACGATTTCATCGCAATCACAAACAAAAACGGAGAGAAGATCTCCTTTAAAAAAAACAAATTTCTATGTTAGAGAGTCATTAACCAAAACGGACACTTTGTTGTTTAAACTCATAAATTTTCATCAGGAACACTTTTTTCTAGATACCTTTACAAATGAATTTGTGGAACACATGCATGAATGTACACAATTAATAATCAATTCACACATTAACTACAGATAGCAAAATTAGGGGGGACGGAGTGGGCGGCAAAAAAGCCGCGGCGCCGAAATTCTTGGCGGCAAACACCGCCGCCGGTCGATCGGCAACGGCAAAAAACAAAGATTCCATCTACATCTCGCCGATCGGCAAGTGGGGTTCCCCATGTACTTCTAGCCGTTGAACGGCTCTATTAATTAAAAAAAAAAAAAATTTTCCTTTTTTTTTTTCAATATATATATATACATACATTATCACTAACTCACTCTCACATTTCTCTCATCTATCATTCTCTCACATTTCTCTCATTTATCCTCCCACATATTATTCAAAATGGATCGGTTTCCATTCAACATACCCAACCTCCCAACCAGTTCTGAAGAATCATCGGACTCTAACGATGAAGATACTAATTTCCTCGAATTAGTTGTAGCGGCCCACGAGCAACAAATACATCGGCCGCCACAACAAAGACAATATGTTTACCGACAACGTATCGAAGCTAGAGACCGACTTATGAGACACTACTTCGATGAGGATTCGGTCTACAACGAGGAGGTGTTTAACGATAGGTTTCGGATGTCGAAACGATTATTTTTAAAGATAGTTGCCGACGTCCAAGAGCACAACAATTACTTCGCAGAGGGGATGGACGCCCGAGGAAAAGAAAGCTTCACGGCTATACACAAATGCACATCCGCCATTCGCCAACTCGCATCAGGTAACGTTCCTGATGAATACGATGAATACCTAGCTATGGCCGAGAGAACCTCACGTGAAACACTTGATCATTTTGTTACATCTGTTTGTCTATTATATAAAGATGAGTTTTTACGTGCCCCAACTAGCCACGATATTGCACTTTTATATCAGGCACACGATTCGTATCATGGTTTGCCCGGCATGTTAGGCAGTATTGACTGCACGCATTGGGACTGGAGAAATTGCCCAAAAAAATTTCGAGGGCAGTTTCATCGGGGTGACCACAAGTACCCAACCATCATGCTTGAAGCCATAGCATCACAGGATCGTTGGTGTTGGCACGCGTTCTTTGGTGTTGCAGGTTCAAACAATGATATCAATGTTTTGAACCAATCGCCATTGTTTACTAATGAGTTGCACGGGATTGCTCCAAGGTGTCCATTTGTTGTTAACGGTCGTCAATACAAGAGGGGATACTACCTTGCAGACGGTATCTACCCAACTTGGTCCACCTTTGTGAAGGCATATAATCATCCGGTTGATCTAATTGACAAAAGATTCAACAAGCTTCAAAAGGCGGCAAGACAGGACGTCGAACGCTTTTTTGGTACCTTGAAAGGTAAGTGGAGGATACTCCTACGGGGTGCCCGAGCAATGACAAGAGAGAAAGTTGCAAGAATCATATATGCGGTAATTATTTTAAACAACATGATTCTAAAGGATGAAGGGAAAGCGATATCACCAGTGCATATCAGAGACCCTCCCGTTAATGTGAACGTTGATCCGAATATCATTTCGGAGTTACGAGATGCGGAGACACACTTCCAACTTCGACATGATATCAAGATGCACATTGAAGAGAACGTCGAGGTTATTTTAACTGAGGCGGAAATTGAGGAGTAGTTTTTTTTTATTGTATTGTATTGTCTTTTTATTTTAATTAATGTAATGTCTTTTTTTATTTTAATGTAATGTCTTTTTTTAATAAATGTAGTGTTTTTATAAAATAAATATAGTGTTTTAAAACTAATTACAAAATATATATAACTCAAAAACATTAAAATAAATTAACATACAATTCTTCATAATCCTCACCACTCCCTCCCAAAATCCTTCAAAATTCTTCAAAATTCTTTCTTTTTCTCTTTCCTGCGTGGCACTCTCCTATTGGCTACAACCCATTCTTCAAAATCCTAAAAATCCTACCACTCCCCCCTCCCTTAACCCACAAAAGTAATTAAAATATAACTTCTATGCAATAAAGTTCATGAGAATATGCAAATTTATCAATCACCAGTAAAATTAAATGTAAATATATAGCTAGACAGCTTCCAGCAATTCAGGATAAAAAGTTGAACACAAGAAGAATAAAACCAGACAAGGATATTAAATCAACTTCAACTATATAAAATATTCAATTATATGAACTGTTTATTAAACAACAAAAAAAAAAAAATTATATGAACTGTTTTCATAAAGATGGACGGATGGAAGGTGATACTAAGATTAAATAATCATCATATCCCCTAACAAAACATTATGTCGCGCTTAATAGCACCCGCTACCTCTGAACTTGCACCGTGTAGTGAGAAATTTGTATCGCGTAGTGAGATTTTTTATTTTTAATATTTTTTTTTACGTTTTAGGTATTTCGTTACCCCTGAAACAATTTTTCCGGTAAAAGTCACCCCTGAACTTTTAGTCTAGATCCGTCTATGGCGCTTAATGTTATGTCACATTTGGTTTTTTCGCACATGAAGCCATTAAACTACTTGACAGGGTACAACGTGTCATACATAGTAATATTATGACACCAAAATCTATGTATGTAGTTTTTAGACAACTTTTTTGTTTTGCTATACGAAAAAGTTTAACATGAAAGCTTTGATTTGCAATAGAAAAAAGTTTAACATGAAAACTTATAAAAATTTGAGATCGATGAAATTTCTATAAAAAGAAAAAAAAAGTCCCTTAATGTTAAAGACAAAGAAGGAAAAGAAGATGCGAAAACTAAATGAGAATAGATCAATAAGAGAAACAGAACCATGTTTATTCTTATTCTCAGTCAATTGATGCAGATTTAAATCCAGCAAAACTAGTAATATATGGAACTTTAAGAGTAACTTCCAACATATTTTTAGGATATGTTTTTATTTCTTTTAAAATAAATCATTTATTGTAAGCTACAAACTTTTTTGCAAAAACAATTCTCCTACTTCCATCAACAGTCAAAACTTCAGTCAAATCGGTCAACCACACCCATACGTCTCCCCAATATATATATATATATAGACACCATCTCTCTATATCCACACCTCTGTTTTCATCTCAAATCCAAAATGATCAACGGCCACGACTTCTACTCCATCCTAACCGCCATGGTCCCGCTCTACATCGCCATGTTCCTCGCCTACGGCAGCGTAAAATGGTGGCGAATCTTCACCCCGGACCAGTGCTCCGGCATCAACCGTTTCGTCGCCATTTTCGCCGTCCCTCTCCTCTCCTTCCATTTCATCTCCATGAGCAACCCCTACGCCATGAACCTCCGCTTCATCGCCGCCGACTCCCTCCAAAAACTCATCATTATTTTCCTATTAACGTTCTGGACCAGATTCACAAAAACCGGCAGTTTCGAATGGCTAATTACCATCTTCTCCCTCTCCACCCTCCCCAACAGCCTCGTGATCGGGATCCCGTTACTAAGCGCGATGTACGGCGAGTTTTCGGCGGACCTGATGGTTCAGGTGGTCGTGATGCAGTGCATAGTGTGGTATACTTTGCTATTGTTTTTGTTCGAGTTTCGCGCGGCCAAAGCGCTGGTTCGGGACCGGTTTCCCGGGCACGGAGGCGATATTGTGTCGTTTCACGTCGAATCCGACGTCGTTTCGCTTGACGCGCAAAATTTGATCGAGACATTGGCCGAGGTTGTTGAGGATGGGAAATTGCATGTCACGGTGAGGCGGTCGCTTTCCGGGGCGGAGATTTATAGTGTGAGCTCCTCTGCGGTTCAGACGCCGAGGGGCTCGCATTTTAACCATGCGGATTTTAACTCGATGGTCGGGTTTCCGGGCGGGCGGTTGTCGAATTTTGGACCGGCGGATGATTTATATTCGATTCAGTCGTCGAGGTTTCCGACGCCCCGGCGATCGAATTTCGAAGATGAGGTTTGTTTTAACTTGACGCCGAGTTTTCCGGAAACGGGCGTTACGAAAGGGAAACAGCCGTTACAGATGTTGTTAAGATCAAACCCTAGTAGTTATGAGGATAGGTTTGTTCGGAGCTCTAGTGCGCCGATTGGTTCCAAAGGTGGCCGGCCACGTAACAAACTATACGTTACGCCGGAGCAATCGTCTCCGGTAACGTATAATAAAGGTGCGAAGGAAATCCGGGTGGCGGTCTCCGATCATGCGCAAAATAGCAAACCCGGAGGTAAATAGCAAGCTTTTTATTTATTTATTTATATGAAATTTTTTGGAATTTTAATTCGCATGTTTAAGTTGTATATAACATTTTATATGAATTTTTTTTTGGATTTAATTCGCATGTTTAAGTTGTATATAACATGCGTACGTTTGAAAAGAGTCTTTGGAATTACTCGATATTGAATCGATAAAAGTTTCAAAATGAACCGAGCATTAACGAGCTAAAGCCGAGTTCAAGCTTTGAATTAGAGCTCATTTAATAAACGAGGTCGAGTCCGAGCTTTTATAGCGAACTCAAGCATGCTCTCGAAAAAAATTATTATTATTACTTATGAAATTATAATAAAATAAGTAAATAATATGTATTATTTTTTTATATAAAAAGTGTAATTCTAAATATATATAAATTTAATCATAATAATATATAAATAAACAAATAATAATAAACCAGTCGAGCTCGAGCTTAGATACTTTTTCACGAGCTGAGCTTGAGCTTCAAAAATAAAACTCGAATCGCTCCGAGCTTGAACTTCAAAAATAAAGCTCGAATTGTGCCGAGCTTAAACTTTATTATGTTTAAACGAGACATGCTTGAGCCTATATGAGTTCAGGTTGACTCAGCTCGTTTGCTCCCTAAATTAATAACCGGTCATTTTTTTACTTTAATTTTTTTCAAAATTTTAGAAGTTTGAAAATTAATATTTGAGATAAACATTCAGCCATCCAGTACAACTTACAATATGCCATTCCATCAAATCTTAATAGATTTTATGCTCGGATTTTGAAAAAATTGATACATTTGAATGTGAGTGTAGAGATGAAAGAATCAGAATTGGAGAAGGGTGGGGATCGGGAGAGGATGAAACCGGGTGCCGTGGACTCTGCGAATGAAGCGTCCGGGAATCAAATGCCGTCGGCAAGTGTGATGAGCCGTTTGATAGTGTTGATGGTGTCGCGTAAACTCGTTAGGAACCCTAACACGTATGCAAGTCTCATAGGACTAGTTTGGGCTCTAGTGTCCTTCAGGTATATCCTTAATGTATCATCTATAAATCTATAATTTTTTTGTTTATTATAGGGTTTAGAGTTAACTTCGTTTTTGGTCCCTGAGGTTTACCGGTTTTCTCACTTTTAGTCAATTAAAAAAAAAACAATTTAAGAGCATCACCTTTGGTTTTTTTCTCAATTTTTGTCACCTTAAAAAATTATCCAAATTAATCGTTAAAATGAAAGGTATTTATGTCCAAATTAAACTCTTATTCACCAACTTAAAATGGAAGTCGATCTATCTAAAGGTGAATAAAGTTCAATTCGGACATAAATGTCATTTATTTGAACGATTTATTTGAATGAATTTATAAAGTGACCAAAATTGAGAAAAAAACTAAAGGTGAGGCCCTTAAATTGATTATTTTTTAAAGTTAGATTAAAAGTGAGAAAACTGATAAACCTTAAGGACAAAAAACGAAGTTAACTCTAGGGTTTAAATTGAAATTCTTACAATTGTTAACGGGTGGTTTTTATTACAGGTTTCATTTGGTAATGCCAAAAATAATAGGGAATTCAATCTCGCTGATCTCGAATGCTGGTCTTGGAATGGCTATGTTTAGTTTAGGTAAGTTATATTTTTATTTTTGTTTATTTATTTAAGCAGAATATATATCGAAAAATATACCATTCTTGACTTCTTGTACTTATTTATGGGTGATAGTCACACTACTAGGCTAATATAATTCATGTAAATTTATGGGTGATAATCACACTAATACTATGCTAATTATTTTATTGATACCAACGTGTTAGGCTGATTTCTCTCTAACGTTGAGGGTATAAATTATGTCGTTAGTGGTTTTTACTTTTTACATATTCGTTTTGAGTGAATTAAACTGTTGGTAGCGGTTTTTTATTGTCGAATATCAACTAAACTGTTAAGATTTAAAATCGAACCGAACATACCGATTTGGTTTTATGTTTGCAAAATTGTGATTATATAAACGCATAAATATAAAACGAAAGCATTGTTCAAAAATCGGAAACATAAGTATCTAATACACTTAGCCTAGTTTTTATTTTCACTAAATTAATATAAATATAAATAATCAAAAATATGTAACAAAAAGTATTTATATTCAAATCTGAAGGTCCCATCGGTTTTAGTCAGTTTTGTTATTTTTGAAATATTTGAAATCGTAAACCAAACCATTTGTTACTAGTTGAAATTTCTAAAAACGACTAACTGAAAGTCAATAAGAAAAACCTAAAGGATAACCGGTTTGAAATTTTTTAGACCGAATCATAAACACCTATTGTCAAAAGCAAAATCATATAAATATATAAGTAAATAAAATATAGAGCGTACTAGAGTACATCGTTCTATGAATAATTTATTTGGAACCTCTTTTTGAAACGTTTATATTTTATCTAACGCCTAAAATCCACGGTCAAAAAGTCCTTTTTTTTCTTGATAACTTTGTTGAAAAAAACCTTCCTCACATTTCATATCTTTTTTTTACTAACATGATATCGTAAGTTGTGGTTTTGGTGGTTAGTTGTTACCTACAAATAGAAACAACATAAATACGATAAAGTTGTCGGGCTTTTTGCAAAAGGTGTTATCGAATTTGTCTCTTAAAGTTTCATATGTCTTATGTTGTCTATCCGTTGTATATATTGTGTCATGTTTTTTATATTCTGTTTAAAAGTATTGTTAAAACTAGAGAAAAGAGGTTGTTCCGAATAAGACATTCTTTTAAAATGACTAACGTTTTGTATGTTTTAAGGTTTGTTTATGGCGCTTCAACCTAAGTTAATAGCATGTGGGAGATCAAAGGCTCTGCTTTCTATAGTAGTGAAGTTTCTAATAGGACCGATAGTAACCGCATTGGCAGCATTCTTGGTTAGACTCCGTGGTACACTCTTCCAGGTCGCAATTGTTCAGGTATATCTTCGGTCTACACGTTCTTGTCTTTGTTTATTTTCGTTTAAATTATGTAGATCAAGATTAATTTCGATATAACATTAACTTTTGTTTATGTACATTGATAGGCTTCACTATCGGTAGGGATTGTACCATTTGTTTTCGCTAAGGAGTATGACGTTCATGCAACAATTCTTAGTACTTCGTAAGTATATAACTTAAAGGGGTTGAATCTTTTGTTATTTGATCATGTTGGCTATTTGTTTGTTTGTTTGTTAGTATGAACTCATATCGGACTTTGTTGTTTCAGGGTTATTTTCGGAATGCTGATAACTGTGCCTATAACTATATGCTATTACATCGTTCTTCAACTCTAAGATTAAAAAGATAGGCATTAATTTAGAGAATTTTTATGTCATTGATGATCTTGAACAAAAAAAGTTACATCTTGCTTAGCTTGTTGTAGTTAATTTCGTTTATGTAGAAAGCTTTATAATCTTGAAAAGATGATTATTTGAAAAGATGATTATCAGGATCCGATTGGGCATATATATGAAAACGTAATTATGGCATTCCAAAATGGGCTCTATGCATCACATTTAATTCCGATCCATTACCAAAATGGGTAATTCTCCCTTCTTTTTATATACGATGGGATTTTCAACCAAAGGATTGTTGTTTTGAATCCCACGTGTCGCTGATTTTATTCTACAAAATCAAGTTGTTGAATAAAAATCATAATGGGTTTTGTGTTTTACATTTTCAAATATGAAATACAGCCGAACTCTATGTTACCTCCATTTTCGAGATCACTTGTGTTTGTGTTTGGCGCGCCATAAGCTAACTTATCAGCTAGCTTATAAGCTAGCTTTTTGATGTTACCAAACGGGGCTTTTTTTAATAAGCTAGTTTTTTTTTAAAAGCCCCGTTTGGTAACGTCAAAAAGCTAGCTTATAAGGTAGCTTTTGAAAAGCTAGTTGGAGTAGCTTTTCAACTAGCTTTTCAACTAGCTTTTATAATATTTCCAATTTTACCCTTCCCTAACTTATAAATAAATATCTTTATTTACATTTATGACATGTACTTTTATGTCATTTTATATTTTTAAGCTAGTTTATCAGCTAGTTTTTACCAAACGTTATTTTTTATCAGCTAGCTTATAATTGAGCTAGCTTAGCTTATCAGGTAACAGCTAGCAGCTAGCTTAGCTTATCAGCTAACAGCTAGCTTATTAGCTAGCAGCTAGCTTTTCAGCTAGTGCGCCAAACACAGCCTAAGTAGGAAAAAGAAAATAAACGAAAGGAAAGAAATTAAAGGAAAGAAAACTAAAGGAATAGAAAAAGAAATGATTCATTTCCTTTCAAATTGAAAAAAAAAACATAAGAAAATGACCTAGTAATTTTCCTTCCATTTTCTTCCTTGAGTGAAAACACAACATGTTTTATTTTCTTTTCATTTCCTTGAGTAAAAACTCATGAACACAAACATGTTCACATTTCTTTTTCTTTTCATTTTTTTCTCTCTTTTAGTGAACTCAGAAACGGAGTGTAACACCTAGTAAAAAAGTAGACTAAATCACAAAAATATTCTTTTTAAGTTGTGAGGTTGATGACGTATGTTCGATTCGAATGACATGACACGCCTACATGTTCTTGACATCCAACCCTAAACAGACAAGTCGAGCGAACGAAGGTCGACCGACCACAAGCGATCAAGGTTGGACCATAACAGGTCGACCGACAACATACTCAGGGTCGACCTGTTGACTTGGTCATAGGTCGGACTCTAAACACGACAAGTCTGAGACGAACACCACATGCCAACGCTCATACACACAGTTGGTGCCTCAAGACCCGACCCGACACAACAATTAATGCGATTACCCAAAACGGCTACTATCACTCCTTGGCACAGTCCAAGAATTAGACCTGCAATATGCTATTTCGGGAGCCTCGCATTATTTGGTTTTTAAAATAAATATGTATCCGACACACATGTAAAATATCAAAGTATTTCTTAACGCACACGTTACAAAAATAATATTGTTTACATAAACCTTGTTTTAGTAAAAATTACATTTAACGCGCACATTAAATGACCCGACGGTTATTTAAACCTTGTTTAGTCAAAGTGCATTTAACTAAGATCATTTTTCAAACATGCTCCCATTTTGAGTCAAGAGATAGATAAATAAACACATCCCATTTGATTTCAGCTTTCTTCAGACCTCGAGGAAAAACATGAAAAAAAAGCTCGAATGGTATGATCCCTCTGTCACCCCAGAATGAAAGGGGTGTTAGTCTTCTAAAAAAAAATATTAAATGAATTGATCGTAAATTATCGGATTGAACTACCCTTCCCAATTTGCTCGTTATTGTTTTAACTGACTAACTGGGAGCCACTACGAAGAAAGCAACACTTCGCGTGACATGTGTGCGAGCAACCAACTCGTGTTACAGTCCTTGCCCGCCAGCTTGGCCCGCTTCAATACTCACTCACACAGGCGTCTCTCAAGCGTCTCGCGATTATGTGTGTGTGTGAAGTGTAAAGTGCGTAATCAAAGTACCACATTACGCACATCGCCCACACCATGTGCACACACTCGTGTGCGAGTGCGAGTTGGAGGTGTCGCGCACCCCTTGGGTCCATGGGATGTCTCCTACTAAAAAAACAATCTTTAAGGAATGCTCCTCCATATAAACCCTTCAAGGTTTAGTTTACCCTCCAATGTGGGATAGGTTTTCATGGCACCTCATATGTAAATTCATTTTCTTCTCATTTTTCACCTAACGTTGAGCTTCGATTTCTCATTCATCTTAGCTATATTTTAGACATTGTTTTGTTCATTGTGATACTCTCACAAAGTAGATCCGAAATCCAAAAATAATTAATTATATAACATATATATAATTATTATTATTTATGTTACTAAAAATTTGGTATTAAAGAGAATAACTTATAAATATCTTAGGTCCTTGGATGTGTCCATCCATGCACATGACAAAGCAAGCCCTATGACCGAAGTCCATGCTTGGTTCATTTTAAAGAGTTTGAGTTAAAACTGAAGTGAATTTGATGTTGGATGAAATGGTAGAATATAAAATGGTGTGGTATAAAATGATGTGACTATATAGTTTATATAAATATATTTGAAATTTGAAAAGAAAAAAAAGTTTAGTCGTTGAAGCCTTAGCCCACATAAATCCTCCAAACGCCATTTATTATGGTCAAAGAGAGGACAACCCCATAACAACTAGGGGCGGGTGTTTGGTGACGTTTTTGGTGCTCACAAACTTACCGAGCCACCAAACTCCCACTCCACACTCCCTAAAAAAAATATACTTATCTAATTTTAGCTTTTAAATCTACACAATGGTTTATCATTGAAATTGAAGTGTCAATCTCAATGAGATGCACACCATCGGATAACATTTAACTACTATGCCTTTAACAAACAAGAGCATAGAAACCACTCTAATTATTTTATTAATTTAAAGGAATGTTCAAAAAGTCACCATTTCATAAAATTTTTTTTTTTTTATGTTTGTTCAATTTGCTAATACCAATTTAAAGTGTATTTTCTATAAAACGAATGAAATAAACCTTAAAAAAATGATATGTTGTGTATGAAAAAGAATATAACAAAGCATACTTGAGTTAAAACTACAACAAAAAGAAAAGAATAATTAGATAAAAAGAACATCAATAATTCAAGTTCGTGGTTTATTGGTATTTGAAAGGGCTTAACACTCTAAGGATAGGGGTATAGTCGATTTTAAAGCCTGAGGCTTTAAAATCTCTACCCAATCAGAATTTGTCACGTGAGAGAGAATGGAGAGAACGAATTTAAAGACTAAGGCTTTATTTTTAGATGTGTAAGGCATCTTGAAGTCTAAGACTTCATTATTTTTTTAACATCTTTTAAAAAAAACACATAATATTAATACTAAAAAACCCCTTCAAACGGTCGGCTATACACGGCTTCACAAAGCCAATCAGCTACCAAGATGAAACCGATAAGTTGAAGCCGCAAGGGCAGGAGTGGGTAGCCGCACGTTGCCGGTGTAGAATCTAGATATCTCCGACAATCGGATAGAAGCTCTAGGACGGATTGAAGAGGATATTAGACTACAAAGATGGTTGAATAATGATGGTGGTGGATTCCTTCCTTGAACCTACACAAATAGCAAACCGTTGTTCTTGGAGCGCAGGACAGGGTGTCCTGCGACCAAGCTCCGGCGTGAGAATCAGTATTGGTTCCGAAGAGAATAAGAAGGAATGTAAAAGATTAGGGTTTTTGGAACTTGTTCTTTTTACCTGGTGATCGATGAGTATTTATACTCATCAATCCTTGTCTTACTCTGAATTGTGTGTCTACCACTGAAAGGTACGATCCACGCTGACGTGGCCGTCCTTGTGTCCCCTCAGTGGAGGCCGTTAGTGGCCGTAACAACGTTGTAGGAATGTTTCTGACATTGTCGTGTGAGCGTTGGTCTGTTGTGCGAACTTTGGTAAGTCGAGTATCGACTGGCCGAAGTGCCGCAACCTTTGTCAAGTACTTCGGCCTTTGTCATTGGCCGAAGGCATGTACTTGTGCATAAGTCAGGATGTCATGTCCTTGCCGGAGTATGACCTTCGTGGTATCGCTTCGGCAGGTGACATGGACGGGTGTTGCTGCTGCATGGTCGACCCTCATATGGTGATTGGGGGTTCGACCTCTGCGTGGCCGAAGATAGCTTCGACCGTGGTGTGTGGTCGACCTTATTCAGGTCGAACCTCGTGTGTTGTATTGTTTGCTGAACATACACACGTCATCAGCCCCCCAGTCCGATGTATGATGGTCTCGACTTCGTCATCGGACTAAAGTTGCACGTCGACTGGCCAAATCCTGACGCCGAAAGCTGTGTGGGCCGCCTAATGGGCTTTGATGGGCCTGTTTGGGCGAAAAAGCAAGTGGGCGACAGCTGTAGGGTTTACGTGTCGGGCCGTCGACGATTGATGGGACGGGGGTAACTGAAAGGTTGCCCCAGTCCTATAAATACCGGTCGACGGTTTCATTTTATCCTTTACACCTTCAATTTTATCTCGATCTCATTCTTCTCTCTGCGTTACGACTTCGGTACATTGTTGCCAGATCAAATCTGATTCTTGCTGCCGTGCTCGTTAGCATCATCTGCTATTGTGTTTGCGCTATCATCTTTTCACTGGTACGTATATCCTTTGCTTTTGATTTTCTTGTTTACATATCATGGCCACGAAAGGGGGTAGAGGTGGATCGGCAGAGTCGTCCCGACGAGGTATTAGGGATTTCCGTTCAGCGTTGACGAAAGATGCGTTAAAGACGCACTGTGAGACGTACGGCGTATCTCGGAAACTTGGGCCGATATTGCCGACGACAACGCAGTCGATAAAGGATGCACCTGACGGCAAGATGGGCGTATATACCAAGCACTTTAGTGCAGGGATGCTTCGGCTCCCTGTGACGAAGTTCTTTCGGGAGGTCCTTAAATACAATCGTGTGCATTTAGGGCAACTGCACCCGAATGCGGTTCTTCGGGTTACACACTTCGAGGTTTGTTGTAGAATTGTGAATGCCGAACCTTCTATCGGGGAGTTTCATGCGTTCTACCGATTGACGCATCAAGGTGATTGGTTCTGCTTCGAGCAGCGAGCTATAACGTATGAGAATGAGACTTTTAGCCCTCGTTATTTGACGAAGCTACCGACGAATTTGAAGGACTTTAAAGACAAATTTTTCTTTGTTGCCGAAGAAGTACTGGGTTTGGGGGACATTCCGTGGAAGCCGACGAAGTATAAGAAAAGGAACCTTGAAGAATTGCCTTTTGACGAAGACATAGTGACGAAGCTCGTTGCCTTACAGGTGCCGCTGGTACAATATCCTGAGAGGGTTCTAATCCTCACTGGGTTGAGCCGAAATTGGCTGTCTCTGACTCGAAAACCCAAGTAGCCGATAGCCACTACCCAATGACCATACCAGACATTCTAAGATCTTGAGTTTAAAATTAGGTGTGATAAAAAATTCTACCGGGAAAGTTTTCCCAATAATAATCATGTTTCCTCTACGTATATGAGAAGTTAATACGGCTAAGTCTAACATACAATTCAGTAAAAATAACATGATCTGATAAAGCAAAAAAGTAGGCCCATTCTAAAAAAAAGGAGAGAAAAAGCAGTGATTGCAATAAACCCATTCTAAATAAGACAGGTAAGACATCGCCATCTTCAAAGTCAAACACATGATCTGATAAAGCAAAAATAAAAGCAAAAGCTATAAATAGCAATCATAATTACACCACCACCAGTCATCCGATAACAAATCCAACCAACACATTAATTAACTCACCTACATTCATTAATTTTCTCATGGATCATGGCTCAATCAGACTCTAGCCCATGAACTTGATCCGGGTTCAAACCATTATCCACCTGGCTCGCACCACGCAGCTCTACAATCCGGCTCGTGACCTCCGACATTGTGGGCCGGTTGTCTGGGTACGGAGCCGCACAATCTATAGCCAACTGCAAAAGCTGCACCATTTCCTCCTCTACATCCTGGTACCTCAATAGCTCAAGATCAAACACCTCGGAAGTCCACTCTTCTTTGACCGTCGACTGAACCCATCTCGGGAGGTCAACCCCTTCCTCGTTTAAAAGGGCATGGGTCGGGGGCTTCCCGGTTAGAAGTTCCAGAAGTAGGACTCCAAAGCTGTATACATCGGCCTTGTGGGAGACTCTGCGTGGGTCAGTGACCTCTGGTGCACGATATCCAGCCACTCGGTTCGGGGTTGAGGGGGGTCCCACGAGATGGGCTAGGCCAAAATCAGAAATACAGGCGTCTAAAGATTTGGTTAAGAGCACATTTGATGATTTGATGTTCCCATGGGAGACATCATCACCATGACTGTGTATATACTCGATGCCTCGGGCAGCTCCAAGAGCAACAGCTGAGCGGACTTTCCAGTTCAATGGTGTCCTACCACCTCCTTTGTTCCCTGGAATAACCAACAATCACAATAAATTAGCAATATGTCTAAAGTTAACTTAACTGTTTGGAATGCTCTTGAGAAATTAACCATAGAAGATTGAATTGATTCAGGTTATGGTTTAACTCTAAAGGGTGAAATGAGTGAACTTTAAAAGAAAAATATAGCATAAAACAAAACAGGTCAAATGGTGCAAAGTTCACCTAAAGTGTATTTATAAAGCATCATTATGTCCAAAACATAAGATTGTTACTTAAATACTATCACTTTTGTAAGTGTTTCGGGTCCACCAAACACAGACAGCTTTTAACCCTTGGAAAATTACCCCTGACCCAACCCGCCTAAGCTACGCATTTTGCCATTACGTAAAAGAGATAATCCCTTGGTCCAGCAAAACCGACATTTTACAAATGCTTGAAATTTCAAGAAGATTTTGACTTCAAATCATTTAGAGTTTCTTCGAACTACAAGTTCAAAACAATTATGTACAACTCAAATTTTGAAGGCAACACTTTGATTTCTTGTGGTTTGGGACAAAATCAAGTCGTCAGGCTTCTTGCATTTATAAAAAAGTTAACAGGACATTAAACTACAATTGTAAGGGAAAGAAAGAATGATTATGAACAGGTTTTGCAATTGTAAAATGCACAGGAAAAAGAAAAACACATTATTGTCCAAAACAATTTGTTCTTACCAAGTGGCCAGCATTTTCATTAGATCAATGGCTTGTACTGTTGTACAACACAAAAAAAACTATACTCTATAGGCATAGTTGTTTAGAATTAAACTCCACTTTCCATGAGTAAAAGTTGCTAAAGGAAAGAATCTGGACTAAGTGCATAAATGCAGGGACAAAAACACATTTGCCCATATTCATGAGCAACTGAATTAACTTCAAGTCATCAAGATTTGCATTTAAAATAGTAATTGGTTTGCCAGAGAATGAAGAAAGATGCAAGAAATAGCAAACTTGTATGCATTTTCACATAACTATAATTGTTGAGCTATAATTTACTCATTGCCATGGATATTTATTCACTGCAAATATTTAAGAAAAGGATAAAAATGATCAAACCATGAAGAAGTGCAGAGAGGCTTCCCATTGGCATATAATCACAAACAACAAGTTTTTCTTCTTTGCTGTAATAATAGGCTCTGAGTGGAACCAAATTCTTATGATCCATTGCACCCACAAATTCAATCTTCTCCCTAAACTCTGGCTCAGAAACACTAACATCCTTCAATCTCTTCACCGCAACCATCATACCAGCCTCCAAAACCGCCTTGTAAGCCGTCCCAAACGTCCCTTTTCCAAGAACCTCCGCAGATGCCCGCAGCAAATCCTCCAGATCAAATACAGTCGACGAGTTTTTAAAGAACACAAGCTTCTTGGGGGCACAAGCTTCACCACCACCCGTGGCCGAAGATGCCGTCATTGCAGCCGTGGAGGCGGCTGCAGTAGCCGAAAATCCGTTACTGCCACCTGTCAACGGCTTTTCGCCTAAAACTTCAGCATCTGTAAGCTTGGCTACTACAGTTGTTTTATTAGAGCTTCTTTTCCTACAAATGATAAACAGTAGGAGAACTAGAACAATAAACCCTAGCACAGATCCGATTACAATTCCGGCAATGGCACCGCCGGACAAGCCGTGTTTCTTCTTCCGGTTTCGGCTTAAATCTACTGAAACCGCCGGAGGAACGTCTTCTTTGCTAGGGCACAGTTTTTCAAGGGGGGAACCGCAGAGGGAATTTCCGATAAACGATTCCTTAGGTTTTGATTGTAGCGATTTAGGAACGGAACCGTTTAGGTTATTGAACGAGACATTAAACTGCTCTAGATTGGGGATTTTGAGCTCCGGTAACGAACCGGAAAACCTATTGTTCTCGAGATAAAGCGTTCTCAACCGAGTGAAATTGTTGAAATCGTTAGAAATCTCACCTGATAAATTGTTTCCGGCGAGGTTTAACCTAACGAGATGACGTAAGCTACTGAAAAACTTCTCCGGAAACGGACCGGAGAAGTGATTTCCCTGGAGATACAGGTTACGTAAATCGACGCAGGACGAGAGATCCGACGGAAGCGGACCGGAGAGCGCGTTAAACCGGAGACTTACCGTTCGAAGGCGAGTCAAGTTTCCGAAAATGCCGACAGGTAGTTGGCCGGAAAGTGAGACGCCGGGGAGGTGAAGAGCGGTGACTCGGTTAACGGCGTTATCGCATTGCACACCGGCCCAACCACATGGACTTTGCTGTGTGGTTGTCCACAGGAGAGTACGGCCGCCGACGGCGGTGCGGAGGGAGAGGAGGGCGGCTCGGTCGGAAGTCAGATCTGTCACGATTCCGGCGGGTAGAAGCAGAAAAATGTTGAAGATGAAGAGCAACATTGCCATTTCTGCGGTTACAGAGAGAAATTGACGAAAATGTATGTGAAAATGGTAGCTTAGAATGTGAAGAAATGGCTGAATTTTCAGAAACTGGTGTTGGTTGTCGCCATTAATCTGCTTTCGTCATCTTTTAGCCCACCGGAGAAGAAGAGAGAGAGGATACAGACTGTAATGGCTAAACCCTAGGTTATTTGATCTTTAGTCAAATATAGTCCTCCTCTCGAGGCTTGTTTTCACTCTTTTGCGTTAATTTACAAAACTAACCCACGAGGTTGTGAACTTTACACAAATTGATGGAAAGATTTATTAAAGAGTAAATTATGGATTTCGTCCCTGTGGTTTGCATGAATTTCACATATAGTCCTTAACTTTCATTTATTACGGATATAGTCCCAACCTTTTGACAAACCGTTACGGATTTCGTCCTTTGGTTGGATGGTCGTTAATTTTTTCTGTTAAGTGACTGTTAAATGACTAATATACCCTTTTCTTTAATTTTAATTACATAAATACCTTTAATTAAAATAAAACCTAAAATCCTAAAGGAAACCTTCTTTGCCCAATCTCTTCCACACCAGATCCAGACCTAAACTCACCGGAGGAACTGAAAAAATTGAGGAGGCGGCAACTGTTGTATGTGGCGTTGTTTGGCGACGGCGGTATATCGCGACCCCTCCGCCCCGTCGTTCTCCGACCTGGTTCCAACATGGCGGCGACTCCACAGCAGCAGCGGTGACACACCTCATCCCCTCGTTTCTAGTTAGTAGCGTCGTAGGTAACAATATATGGTGGTGGTTCTCGGTGCAGAGGGAGTTATTCCGGCGACGGGAGAAGGGGCTTTAGCTCCACACGAGCAATGGCGAAGCTTGAAATAAAACTTCGAGGGGGCGGAGTTCAAAAACTCTATAGAGGGGGCGATGCTCAATACATTTGAGGGGGCGATATGCAATATATATAAATGCTTGTACATAAAATTGTAAATATATGTACTTATGGACGAAAAAACCGAGGGGGCGGTCGCCCCCTCCCGTCTCTTCTAAGCTTCCCCCTTGCACACGAGCCGAGGAACGATGACAGAAGGGTCGGGGGTTAAGCTCAGGCGCAAAGTCGGCGGTGAGATGGGAGATGCTCGTATTAATCTTCATCATATGTTTTGATTGTTTAAGAATGTGAGATGCTCGTAATAATCTGACATAAGCTTCTATACTACACACAATCAATTAAAAGACAGATACACTTTCAGGCTTTGGTAACCAACTGATGATAATTTCGCAGATCAATCACTTGTGCTCTAATCGATTTGTTTTCTCAATTTAAATGGCGATGATGTTAGTGAGGTTGGATGAAGTTTAATTGTGTTTGGTGATTTAAATGGGTGGCAGTGACAGAGACGGTGTCGATGATGGCCAGAAATGGTTGTAAATGGTGGTGGCTTTGACAAATGATGATGAGTAAGAACAGGGGTGTTTAAAAGGGTCCTTTTTTTTATTTTATTTAAAAGAGGGTATAAATGTCATTTTAAAAAATTTAACATAAAAAATTAACGATAGTTAGACGGAAGGACCATATCCGCAACGGTTTGTCAAAAGGTTGGGACTAAATCCGTAATTTATGAAAGCTAAGGACTATATGTGAAATTCGTACAAACCATAAGGACTAAATCCGTAATTTACTCTTTATTAAAATTGTATTTTTATACCTTTATATAACTTTTTTCATTACAATTTTTCTTTTCTTTTTTTATTAAATAATATTTTTTATTCTTTTATTATTATATTTTTTTCTTTCATTCACAACCACCATAAAAAAAACTTCGGTATCTATAATGTTTCCTCAAATATAGAGATGAACAGTAATTTTTCTCTATCCTCCACTTACAACCAAGACTCAAATTTTAGGAACTCCACTCATTTAATTATAGGAAACCTATTGTGAATGCTCTGATTCATAAAAAATATGTTTTTGTTTCCCTTTTATTTCATGATTGAAGTTAGGCCATGTTTGATTGTTCATCAATGTGATGACTCATTTAGTCATTTCGAAAAGAGAGACTACATCAGCACCTAAATACAAATGGGTTAGAGGTGGTTGACTTGGTTAGCACCAAATCAAACGGTCTGACTGGCCAAAACCTCTGACTGGATTAGCAGGTCAGTGGTTTTGACCGGGTTAGACATGCAATTAGACATCCCCTTAGTTGATTTTACATGTTCTATTTTATCGTCGCTTCAACAATTCTTTAATTTGTATTTCAGTGTTTTGACGACACCAATAGAAGTATCACGGTCCAGAGATGATTATAGCTCATGATGTATAACAATTTGTTTAGAATCATGTTCGATAGACGATTCAAAAGTGAAGACGATCCATTGTTATTAAAATTCAAGGCCTTAAGTGGTGAGAGGAGTCAATTGGCACATAGGATCGAATGTAACTGTTAGATACGCCTTAAATGTAACTATCAGGATAGCTATTCAGTGAATAATATAATTCAAACTTTGCTCACTCACTCATTCATCTCTCTATCATTCTGGCACCATGCCCTTCAAACTGCTACATATCTTCTAAATATCTTACCTAGGAATTTTTTCAAAGTTAAACTTGCATATGTCACACCCTAACCAACGGCGGAATATATCGGGACACGATGATTGTCCAGGTGCTCGTAACAACTAAATAACACTGCATTATGCTTAAACATGCCATTTTATTCCATATATAGAAATAGTCTTCCAAAATCCAAATTCAAACGGAACAAACATGCTAAACTGAACTAATATGATTAACTAGGTCCAACAGTCCTAGTGTGATCACACAAAAGCTTAAGTGTTGTTTCTTGCAACATGTATAAGATAAAGAATCAACTACAAGTAGTTGGTGAGTGAACATAAGTTTGCATAGTATATAGTTTAAAAACATGTGATTATGCGTCAACCGTTACATTCGTGTATTGAGGTATGTCAACACTACACCGGGTCAGGGGATCTTGTATTCTGATCAGGGTCACTTCTGTGTGGGTGCATTTACAGAGGAGGGAGATAGACGTATATCAGGATTCTCAGATGCGTATTGCGTATATGCCTGATTTCATGACGATCTATGACTGAGTATTGTGTGTTTGTTGGTGGAAATCTTGTGTCTTGGAAGAATAACAAGCAACACACAATGTCTAGATCGAGTGCCGAGTCAGATTACAGAGTCATGGCAGATTACATCAAAGATGATATGGGCCTGTCATCTTCTTAGAGAACTCGAGTTTGTTATCACCGATTTAATGCGATTATATTGTGATAGTCAATCAGCTATTCATATAGCAAAGAATCAATTATTTTATAAGCGGACGAAGCATATAGAGATTGATTGACATTTAATTAAAGATCGGGTAGTAGTCACTCAAACTGACCCTCCATCCAACTGATTCATGTAAAAACGAAGTTTAATTTTTCTAGTATCTTTACCAACCCTTTTACGGAAACCACCAATAGATTTTATTTATAACAAGTTGGGCATGATTAACATATATGCTCTAACTTGAGGTCTAACTTGAGAAGAAGTGTTAAAATAGTGTATATTTTAAGTCTATTAGGGTAAGGCCCATGACCTAATATGTAGAACATTCTTGTACTTTGTATGTATTGAGGTGTTTACCTCCTTAGTGAATACATCATTTGTTCATCTCAACCTGTTATTTACAAGATGGATATAATCAAATGCATGATTCTTGATGATATTGACCAAGTTAAGATGATCTCAAACAAAAGAGAGCATCTTGAATCTTGCATAGTTTGTTATGGTTAATTTTGTTTATGTAGAAAACTTAAAGATCATAAACAGCTTTCATAATATCTCAGGCATACATTATTAACACTTGCTTGGTTGAATACCACATTGATCATTGGTATGATCCAAAACCTTAAAATCATACCTTATTTCTTGTTTACATGGATAGAGCCCATCAAGTATGAAAGTTCACAAATAGTTCCTAATACCACAGTTGACCACAGATTGGAGTCATGAGTGTTGTTCTAAACCTTTCAAAACAACAACAATGTTAAAGATATTGAGATAGACTTTAAACATGCTTATTTAGCAAACAAGCCTCTATCAAGAACCCAACTTTCAATCATGGCTTGAGAATGAACACCCTGGTCAGTTGGCACAAAATGACCAGCCCCTAACACCACAACATGGCTCAAGTTATCCGATTTCTGCACGTAACCCGCAAGAGCATCGTTCACTTTCCAAACACTTCTTTCGGCTTCTAAGAACTTCGGAAGCCCGTCCCACCGCATCTTCCTCACCCAAGACTCAACCGACACCACACCATCTCGCAAATCACATTGACCTTGATACAACAAAACCTTAGTGTGCTTAACAAGATACTCCACCTTGTATCTAACACTCTTCATTACATCCGCGTGCAATGCGGCCCCGACCACAGCACTGCACTCCTCGAAAACCATCGATTCGTTCACTCCCAACGCCTTTTTAACCTCCGGGTCTTTTAGCAGCTCTTCTACCCAATCCGTCCGATAAGGACTCTGCCTCCTGAAGTCGTACAAAGTAGCTAGACCGGTAACGGTTCCTAGAAAGCGCGCTAGATTGTTTTTCGTATCGGTAGCATCACTCCAATTACCGGCTTTCACTAACCCGATAGCCTCAGTTTGCAGCTTCTCCATTTGGGTTTTCTGTTTTTCATTGATCAATCCAAGATTATAGTTAAGCAAAGCATGTGTGCCTACTTGAACTTCTGGGTCGGTCAACCCGTTTCCGATAGCCAATCCGAACAGATTGACCCGTTTGGAAACGGGTAAACGGGTATTTCTTTTAAGAATGTAGTACCCGATTGACGGCACGTATTTTCCAGCATAACTCTCACCTGCTATGTAAATCGGACGAGATTTAAACATCGGGTCTAAAGCAATGAACTTTCTTATCGCAATGAACAAATGTTTAGCTACGGTTTGTTGGTCCGTTGGGATTTCTTCGGGAGTCGAAGCAAGGCTAAACCCGGTTCCAATCGGGTTATCAAGAAAAAGAAGACCAAATATCCGGTTCCAAGAGCCTGGATTAGGCTCGAGCGTAAGGTGTTCGACGTTATGCCTCAGAGAAGCTGTAACTCGCCAAGGGCCGAGTTCGTAGAAGTTTCCGGTCATGGAGGAGCACCCGGGTCCGCCTTGAAGCCAAATGACAAGTGGAGTATGAGAGAGAGAGGTGTAGTTGCGACTTTGGGCTTCATAGAAGGCGTAGAAAATGGCGGAGTTGGTGGTGGAATTGACGGTCAGATAGCCGGATTTGGTGGGGAGAGCCTCTTTGGGAAGTGCTGAGGATGATGAGGGCGGATGTAGGTGGAAAAAGATGGTGAGGAAGAGGAGGAGCAGCTTCAGCTTCAGGGGCGTTGACTCCATTGCTGCACGCAGAGAAAAGATGAGTAAATTTTTCTTTCTATGAATATGCATGTATTCTCACTTTTACAATATTATATATCAATATCTTGAATTTTCTTTAATTAGTTTAGATTAGATAGATATTTTTAGAGAGAAGACAAAGAAAGTTATTTTGTTTTTATTTGCAGTTTTCTTGCAAGAACATTTGAATCATGTAATTATTTTATTTTAGATAAAAACACAAACTGTAAGAAGCTTGCTATATTTTATTAACTTCAGGAGTTTTTTTTTTCATTTATTTAACATAATCTCTACTGCACAAACCCAATTCCCATCTTGGTCCATCCTTTTTTCTAACAGTAGATAATCGAGATTCCTTCGTCACCAGTTCAGAGCTATATTCAACTAAATGAAACAATGACGCATATTTCTATATACGTACCTGTAGACTGAAACGAACACCCCATCAAATGACTTTGCAAGCCTGCAACAATAGTTCTTAGTGAGCTCACAGAGACAGTGTAAAAAAAAACACACACCACTAACATCACAACTATAAAATCCCATTAAGAGCAAGTGAAATTAAAATAAAAAACAAAGATACTGGTTGTTGTAAAAATCAATTATCTGGCTAAAACAATACATTGTCAATAGCCTATAGTAATGCATACAACTTTATTGACCTGATTAAAAGCCATTAGGGGTAACTAAACTCTAATTCTATATTGTTGAATAAAGCATCACATACATATTCAGTCACAAAGAACAGAATTTAAGCAAAAAGAAATTTAAAGCTTCAAATCAGACAAAAACAAAATCTAATATTTGGGCACAAAGAGGTCAAGAAAATCGTATACACAAAGACCAAACAACGAACCTGACACGACTGCTCTGTTATTCATTCGATTAAGTCGAAAACATCTTTCAAACCTCAAAACACAGAGAGACGTTACATCAACAAAAGTGCTGATGATGTGTGTGAAATTGTACATGGTTAAATGGCAGATTTGATCTAAAAATGTTTTCTATTAGGGACTTTCCTGATAAATTTCTAGATTTTTAGAATTTCAAATCAAAATACTATGAACTTTTAGCTAAACATATTCAAATCGACATTGGATTCATCATTCATACGACTTATTCTTTGAATTTATCTACAAATCAAAACCAAATATGAGCTTGCCGACTAATGAAAAACCTTGAACTTCAAGTAGGAACTCGAATTACTTTGTGCTTTAAACTTCGAATCTTTGAAACAACTCGTATCTTGAATTGAATAAACTGACTGAATACTTACTAAATTTCACATTTCTTACCTATGCAGAACCCGCAACGATGAGACCAGCAGAAAAAAAAGCATTACACCTGCATCCAAAATATAAAAATCCACAAAATTAGGAGACATCCTAAACCATAAAAGAAAGAAAGAAAATCACAAAACAAACCTTTGCAAAAGTCTTCCTTTCACCACCAACAAAAGAAAGTACACAAATGGAAGAGAAGCCGAGTAGTTTAGGGTTACCAAACGGAGAAGCCGACGGCATAGCGTACACATCCTCTGCCTCCCGCCACCAACAAAAGAACAATACAACTAAGGTAGAAAGAACAACAAACAAATGGAGAAAGCAACTTACAAAGCTAGCCCATTTTGTACCAAAACACATTACTGGCATGTACATTACTGTTACCCAAATTCCTAAACTAAAACAGATAAAATTGCTAAAGAAAGATGAACATTATCCTATAACAACATTAACACTTTCTTGAAAACCACATTGATCAATGGGATGATCCAACACTTTAAAATCATACCTTATTTCCATCAACTAAGAAAGTTCACAAAAACTTCATAATACAACAATGGTAACAACTGTAAACATCCAACCCTATGATAGTTTCGCGGGCTGGCTAGCCTTATACAAGAGTCAATACCACAAATTGGAGTCATGACTCATGAGTGTTACTTTACATCTTTCACTAGACTTTGCATATGCTTACTATTACCAAACAAACCTTTATCAAGAACCCAATCCTCAATCATGGCTTGAGAATGAACACCCTGGTCAGTTGGCACAAAATGACCAGCCCCTAAAACAACAACATGGCTCAAGTTATCCGACTTCTGCACATAACCCGCAAGAGCATCATTCACTTTCCAAACACTTCTTTCGGCTTCCAAGAACTTCGGAAGCCCGTCCCACCGCATCTTCCTCACCCAAGACTCAACCGACACCACCCCATCTCTCAAATCACACTGCCCTTGATACAACAAAACCTTAGTGTTTTTTACAAGATACTCCACCATATATCTAACACTCTTCATCACATCCGAATGCAATGCTGCCCCGACCACATCGCTACACCCCTCGAAAACCATCGATTCGTTCACTCCCAACGACTTTTTAACCTCCGGGTCTTTTAACAGCTCTTCTACCCAATCCGACCGATAAGGACTCTGCCTCCTGAAGTCATACAAAGTGGCTAAACCGGTGACATTACTTAGAAACCTCAACACTTTGTTTCTTGCATCTGTGGCATCACTCCAGTTACCGGATTTCGTTAACCCGATAGCCTCGGTTTGCAGCTTCTCCATTTGGGTTTTCTGTTTTTCATTGATTAATCCAAGATTGTAGTTATGCAGAGCATGAGTGCCCACTTGAATTGCCGGATCGGTTAATCCGTTTCCTATTGCTAATCCGAATAAATTGACCCGTTTGGAAACGGGTAAAAGAGGGTTTCTTTTGAGAATGTAGTACCCGATTGAGGGGACGTATTTTCCGGCGTAACTCTCACCGGTGATGTAAATCGGACGGGATTTAAACAAGGGGTCTAAAGCTATAAACTTTCTTATCGCGATGAATAAATGTTTAGCTACGGTTTGTTGGTCCGTTGGGATTTCTTCGGGAGATGAAGCGAGACTAAACCCGGTTCCAATCGGGTTATCGAGAAAAAGAAGACCGAATATCCGGTTCCAAGAGCCTGGATTAGGTTCGAGCGTAAGGTGTTCGACGTTATGCTTCAGAGAAGATGTGACTCGCCATGGGCCGAGTTCGTAGAAGTTTCCGGTCATGGAGGAGCACCCGGGTCCGCCTTGAAGCCAGATGACGAGTGGGGTGTCGGAGAGGGAAGTGTTGTTGGGATTTTGGGCTTCATAGAAGGCGTAGAAAATGGCGGAATTTGTGGTGGAATTGACGGTGAGGTAGCCGGATTTGGTGGGGAGAGCTTGTTTGGGAAGTGGGGAGGATGATGACGGCGGATTTAGGTGGAAGAAGACGGTGAGGAAGAGGAGGAGCAGCTTCAGTTTCAGGGGCGTTGACTCCATTGATGCAAGCGGAGAAAACATGAGAATAATTTTTTGATTTTTTCTACATGGTTTCTCACTTTTAGAATATTTTATTATATCAAGATTTTGGAAAATAATGAAGATATGTAACAAGTGTGCTGTTCGAAAAAAAAAATATGTAACATGTGTACTCACACACATTTAAATAAAGAGTGTGATAGAGCTTATTCTATAAAAATCTTGGTGTTAAAAAGTGTGATAAATTTTGGTTTTTATGTGATAAATTTTTGTTTTTTATAGTCATTATCTTTAGACATCGGGATTTTTAATTTAAGGCATCGGGCTTAGGGGCTGTTTGTTTCAGTCTGTTTCATTTGGTGCTAAATGAATAAGCTGTCTGTATAAAGAACTGCTAAATCAATAAGGTGCTGAATCATTATGTGCTCTTTGTTTGGACATCTAAATGACTTGTCTGTAAGGTAAAAAAACGCTAACAAATCAGTGTGAGAACAAAAAAGTAAATTTTTTTCTTTCATTACCTTATCCCATATTGGTGTAGGAACAAAACACCAAAAATTTGATTCATTACTTTGTCCCATATTGGTTTGAGAGCAAAAAGTCTATTTTTTTCCTTTCATTTAGCTTGTCCCACATTGGTGTGAGAACTAAAACATTGTTAGTTTATATATGAAAACCTACATGACTTATTAAGTTCTTATGTTGTGTTTTACTCCGTCGTCCCTTCGTCGCCTCGTCTGGATGAAAAAGGCTCCCGTCTTTGGCTTTTTCGGTCAGACGGGAATGCCTTTTTCGGTCAGCTAGTTCGCGCCCAACCAAACACGCTCATATGCTAAAACGTCTAATTCGGTCAGCTGTTTTGCCCATTCAGACGCCATTAAGGCGAAACAAACAGGCCCTTAATACCCTTATTAAGGGGTAAATGCATCATATAGGTTTAAGGTAGTTATAGTCAATCATTTGCACGGATCGCAAAGCAATGATTGGTGATCTAAACATCTTATTTGGGATTTAATGGGGCATTTAGGGAGGGGGGAGTGGTAGGATTTTTAGGATTTTGAAGAATGAGTTGTAACCAATAGGAGGGTGTGTTGGGCTATAATTATATGAGGCATGAACATTTGTTTTGGGCTTGTTTATCTTTTAGTTAGTGGGCTAGTTAGTGATTATGATTGGGCCATGTGGGCTTCAACTAGGTTTACGATTTTCATTGAGGACTATATAAGCCTCATATGTTTGTGTTTATGATCAAGCTTTTCAAATACACATTTGCTATTTACGATTTCTCTCTCTTATGTGTGTTTGCGATCAGCTTCATTCAAGTAGTATTCTTCATTCAAGACTTGATCTTTTCATTAGATCTTGTCTATTTCATCTACTTATCTCTTGAATCAATCTTATACAAGGATTCCGCACTTGTATTAGATCAAATATCGTGTGTTTGGTTTGATTTCGGACCTACAATTGGTATCAGAGCCAAGAATCTTAGATTCGAGGCTCTCACGATATAGATTCAAGCGTTTTCTGGGTTTGTGTTCATGTTTGGTTGAAGATTTGAAGGTTTTTGGGGTTTACGACTGTGGTTGCTGCTGTTCATCGAGCTTCTGGGTGTTCACGATCAAGTTTTCTGGGTTTCTTGGCGTTTACGACAGTTCCAGTTGAAGATATTCATCAGTTTGGGTGTTTACGACATCAAGACTGAGTTTTTGAGAGTTTACGATTCGTACTATTGGAGTTTACGACATTTCCTTGTCGTAATCGGTGTTTACGACGTTGCCAATCGGATTCGCGGAGTCGGAATCGGAGTTTACGATCAAATCTGATCGTAATTGGTGTTTACGATTGAGTCAATCGGAATCGAAGGTTTACGATTATCGGAATCGTAATCGGGAATCGTAATCGGGTGTTTACGATCTTTCTATCGGAATCGGTGTTTGCGATTTGGAGTATTATCGGAAACAGAGTTCACGATCGTAATTAGCCATTTACGATCGTAATCAAGGGTTGGTTATCGTAATCTCATATTTTTTGGACGTTTGGACTTTAGTTTTAGGTTTCCTAAGCTTTCGTAATGGATTTTGAGCCGAGCATGTACCAGAAATTGGACTTCGAGATCGGATCTATAACTCGTCCGCCAAGACTAACTTCAGCGGATAATTTCTTAGAGTGGAAATACAGATTCGAAAATCATTTGAAGAGTGTGGATCTGAGGTTATGGAGGGCTGTTGTGAATGGACCGTTTACACCTACTCACGCAACAGGAACAAATGCAGGGAAAGAGAAGAAAGAAGACGAGTATGATGATGATGACTGGGAGAGGTGCAACAAGGCTGAGAGGGCATTTGCGATAATGACTATGGCCCTAACTCCAGATATTGCTCAGGGATTCAAACACTGCAAAACAGCAAAGCAACTGTGGAATGCCTTGATTGTTGCTTATGAAGGGAACCCTGATATTAAGGCTAGTCGGAAGCAGATGTTGAAGCAGAAGTTTAACTTGTTCAATCATATTCAGGGCGAATCGTTTGAAGCTCAAGTTCAGAGGTATGTGTCACTGATGGCAGAGATGTCAAGTTATGGAGTAGAGCCAGATACTGAAGACAAGAATTTGAAGTTGCTGAACAGTCTGCCTAAGTCCTGGAACACCAATATATCAATCATCAAAGACAACAATAGGCTGAGTGAAGTGACTTTGGATGAATTAATCAACAAGCTGAAATCCAAGATGATCGATGATAAGCAGAGAGAGCTGAACCACATAAGTTCTCTAAGTTTGGCTGGAAAGTTGAATCAGGCCTTGCTATCGGAAGAAGTTGAGGGTAAGCATGAAGGAAAGTTTACAGGGAGTGGATCTAGCTCAGCTCCTATGTCTAGTGCTTTTGTTGCACAGCCTCAAGGTAGTTCAAGCGGAGGTGTCAACTCTGAAGATGTCAATGATCCTAACTTTGCCCTTGGTATGGGTTTCATGAACAGCTATCATGCCCTTGTGGCCGGGAATCTTGTACCTTCTGATATGGTGGCTGGTGATCTTAATCAGATAAATCCTGAGGACGTGGAGATGCTAGATGTCTCTTGGCAAATGGCCATGGCTGTCTTCAGAGCCAAGAAATTTATGGCCAAAACTGGAAGGAACGTCTGGAAGGATCAGGATAAAATCAGAATGGGGTTTGACAAGTCAAAGCTAAGGTGCTATAACTGTGATGAGTATGGTCACTTTGCCAGGGAATGCACGAAGCCCAAGAAGGAAAGAGCTGAAGAAAAGAAGGTTGCTGAAGTGAAAGGAAAGGGTGATGCCAAGGCACTGGTGGTTCAGGAAGGTGGTGGTTATGACTGGAGTTCTCAGATGAAGGATCTTAGTTTGTCACATGCTTTGATTGCTACTGCAGAAGAGGATAATGAAGAAAATCATGCCTTTGTGGTCACTGATGAAGGAAAGCCTGAGGAGAGTCAGATAGAAGACAAGGAAGCGTTCGTTGCTGATGCTGAAAACCTAAAGGTATGTTCTGATCCCACTTGTGCTCGTATTATTCCTGGTCTTAGACAAATCTGTAAGAATTATCAAATAGAATTGTTTGAGGTCAAGTGTGAGAGGAGCTCATTTAAGGGTAGATGGGTAAAAAATGAGGAAAAGGTTAAGGCACAAAAGCTAGATATAGTGAAGTACCAACAGATAGCAACTGAGAAATCTATCCTGTATGATAATGCCAAGTTAGAAATAGCTGACCTTAGAAAACAGGTAGATGAATTGACTCATAAGACTAATGAGATGCAAGTTCAGTTAGATATGAATCAATTGAGAAACAAGAGAATGCTTCAGGCAGGTAAAGAACTATCTCAGGCAGTTGTTTGTGGACAAGTAGGAAAACACACACCAGGTTTTGGGTCAGAAAAGTCTGACAAGTCCGTGGCCGCAAATGTTATAATTCCCCCACCTATCCCTAGAGATATCATAGGAATGCTCTATGAGGAGGACCAGGTAGATAGAACTAGATCAGGATATCATGAAGCAGGTCCTCCTATAGATAGCTTGATGGTTGGTGTGACCCCTATGACAGAAGTAGAGAAAGAACAGGAGAAACTTGGTTTATATAGGACAGGTAGTCAGAACAATGTAGTTGACCTCACAACTAAACCAGGTTCTTCCCAGGAATCTTTAAACAATAATGTTAGTTCATCTAATGTTTTTGTTACATGTGCAGATGTTGTAGGCATTGAAGATGTATCTGGGGAGGATGCTGAATGCTTGAGGGTCAATGAGTGTCATGAGTCTAGTTGTTCTGTTTCTAGTTTACCTAAGGATGACGTTCTGGCATCTGTGTCAGAACTTGAAGCATCCAAGTCCAGTCAAATTGTCTTGTTAAAACATGTTTCTAATCCTAATGAAGTCGTTAGTTCCTTTAAAATGCGTGTTCCTAACACAAAGATTGGCCGTAAATCTAAGCCCAATGATTTTGTTCCGTATCCCCAGGTTGTGTCTACTTATAATAGAACTGATAAATCAAAATCTGAACAATTTTGTTTAATAACACAACCTGAAAAACATTCAAAACGTGTGATACACAAATGGGATGATCAACCGGAATGGAAGTCGTCTTACCCAAGACGCTCATACTTGTGTAGCAATGTCAATGGGCCTAGACAAATGAATTGTTTTCAATGTGGTCAACCAGGTCATTTTGCTGCTAATTGTATGAACAGACCCTATGAGCCATATTATCCGCAGAACAAGCGGACAACTATGCTTGAGAAAATGATGAGGGGTGAGAACAGAACTCAAAAACAGCAAGCATCGTCACAGGGGAAGCAAAGTTCTGAACCAATGAAGACTCAACAGTCTAAGGTTCTAAACACAAAGGCCCCAGTGACGAAGCCTGTTAATGAAAGGAGAGATGTGGGCCAAACTTCCAAACCTGCTTATGCAGCTAAAGGAGTTTTCAACAAACCAAATAAAATGAAAACAAAACCTTTTGAGAAACAAGTACCTAAAGTCAATCAGGCTGCTAAACCTAAGGGTAAAGCAGTTATGGAACAACCAAAAGTTGTCACTCAACCAAAACAAATGGTTTATACCAAATTAAAACTTGAGTGGACACCTATCATCAAAACAAAAGGTAAAAAGGCCACATCTCCTCCAAGGAATGTTTCACCCACAAAGAACTCTGCCAGTAGCTCTAACTCTCAAAAACAACCAAATTGGAAACCAAAAGTTCATGCTAAAGTTTTAAATGAATCCGAATCAAAAGCAGGAATGTCTTTCAAGATGGTTAATTACACTGACTCCAAGGGAGTGCCCAGATCTGTCATGACCTGGGTACCTGACTCTAACTGATTTATGGTTTGTGTAGGGACAGCCGAGAAGATCTGTCAACAATCTCTGGTATGTTGATAGTGGTTGTACCCGACATATGACCGGAGATCTGTCTTTGTTAGATGAGGTTGAAGATTTCAATGGAGGAAGTGTTTCTTTTGCTGGAGGTGTGGGAGGAAGAATTTCAAAGAAAGGAGTTGTCAAGAATGGAAGTCTGACTTTTTCAGATGTGCATTATGTAGAGGAGCTGTCCCACAGCCTGCTAAGTGTGTCACAGATATGTGATCGGGATTTCTCTGTGATGTTCAACAAAAAGGAATGCATCATTCTTAAGCCTGGTGTAATAATTCCTGAAGAATGTATCTTAATGCGTACACCAAGGCACGGGAATTCTTATCAATTGAACATGGGAAAGCCTCCATCATCTGAAGCAGCTTGTCTAATTTCAAAACAGACTGAGAATCTTGCATTGTTGTGGCATCGTCGTCTGGGACATGCAAACATGAAGAATCTATCCAAGCTGGCTAAAGGAGAGCATGTCAGAAATCTTCCGATCAAAGACTTCTCTTCAATAGAGAAGTGTGTGGCTTGTGCTAAGGGGAAGCAGCACAAACTGCCACATCGTCCAAAGGTTGCAAATTCTGTCTCTTCTGTGCTTCAACTCTTACATATGGATTTGTTTGGTCCCATGCAGGTACAAAGTGTCAGCAAGTTTTCATACTGCCTCGTGATAGTGGACGACTACTCGCGGTTTACTTGGGTCTTTTTCTTGTCTAACAAGTACGAAACTCCAGCCCTAGTAAAGCAGTTTGTGACTCTTATTGAAAACCAGCTGGATAAAAGAGTGAAGGCAATCAGATCTGACAATGGGACGGAATTCAAAAATGCTGAGCTGAATATGTTTTGTGGTGAAAAGGGGATTGAAAGGCAGTTCAGTGCTCCTTACACTCCTCAGCAGAATGGAGTTGCCGAAAGAAGAAATAGGACACTCATTGAAGCGGCTAGAACAATGATGTGTGAAGCAAAATTACCGATCTTCTTTTGGGCAGAAGCTGTGAATACTGCTTGTTATGTACAAAACAGAGTTCTTCTGAACAAGCGTCACGAGCAAACTCCATATCAGATCATTTATGGAGAGAAACCGAAGGTGGGTTATTTCAAGACGTTCGGGTGTCCGTGCACGGTGCTGATCCAGTCCGATGTAGGGAAATTCGAAGCGAAGGCCGATGAATGCTATTTTGTGGGTTATTCTGCAAATAGTGCTTATCGTGTCTATAACAAGACCACTGGGTTGATCATTGAGGCATTCAATGTAGATTGGATGGAGGACAATCCTACTGATGCGGGAACTGGACCTAATTGGATCTTCGACTATGGATCATTGTTTGAGGGATTTAATTTCTCGAATGTTTTCCACAATTTGGGCGAAGAAGAAGACATTGTAGCTCCTAGTGCAGATGTAAGACCTCATGTGGATAGAGCATCAGCTGAATCTTCTCGGAATGCAACTGCTGATATTCCAGAATGTTCAGGAACACGTGATGCTCCAGTGGATTCTCAAGGCTCAGGTATGTCTGAAAATGTTGTTAATACTAATCTGCCTGTTAATGTTTCAGTGCCTGAAGTCCAAGAGAGCAGAATCAACAAGGATCATCCACTGAGTAATGTTGTTGGGCCAGTGACAGCGGGTGTCACCACAAGAAGCCGCACAGGACACATCAACTTTTGTATGTTTTCCTGCTTCATCTCCCAGATTGAACCTCCCAATGTGATGGTTGCTCTCAAAGATCCAAACTGGATGGAGGCCATGCACAATGAACTCAATCAGTTTTCAAAGCTGGGAGTGTGGCGTCTTGTGAAGCGGCCAGAAGACAAGAAGGTGATTCCCACGAGATGGTTGTACAAGAACAAAAAGGATGACTCGGGGATCATTGTAAGAAACAAAGCAAGGCTGATAGTACAAGGGCACAGGCAAGTCCACGGTATCGACTATGATGAGGTTTACGCTCCGGTGGCAAGATTGGAAGCAATTCGGATCTTTCTAGCTGTAGCTTCGTATCTCAATTTTACCGTACATCAGATGGATGTGAAGACTGCCTTCCTGTATGCAGAGATGAACGAGGAAGTCTATGTTGCTCAACCACCAGGGTTCATAGATGAAGAAAATCCAGATCACGTTTATCTGCTGGATAAGGCTTTGTACGGTTTGCATCAAGCTCCTAGAACCTGGTATGAAACGTTGTCCAATCACCTGGTGGAGAATGGATATACAAGAGGAGTCGTTGATCAAACATTGTTTAGGAAAAGGGTGGGAGAAGACATTATCATGGTGCAAGTGTATGTAGATGATATTATCTACGGATCGACAAACGAAGAATTGTGCACCGAGTTTGAGGAGATTATGAAGAAGAAGTTTGAGATGAGTGACCAAGGCGAGATGAGTTTCTTTCTTGCACTTCAAGTCAAGCAGAATGATTCTGGGATTCTTATTCATCAGGAGAAGTATGTGAATGAGATTCTGGAAAAGTTCAAGATGCAGGATTGCAAGCCCATCGCCACTCCCATGGCATCCAGACCACTCTTGTCAGCGGATCTTAACGGGGAGTCAGTGAGTGAATTCCATTATCGGTCGATGATTGGATCACTAATGTACTTGACAGCAAGCAGGCCAGACATCATGTATGCAGTTTGCGTGTGTGCTCGATATCAGGCTAACCCTAAACTCTCTCATTTAGCTGCTGTTAAGCGTATCTTCAGGTATCTGAAGGGCAGGCCTAGGCTTGGTCTTTGGTACCCGAAGAACACTGATTTTCAATTATATGCTTTTACTGACAGTGATTATGGAGGTAGTGACCTTGACAGGAAATCTACTACTGGAGGATGTCAGTACCTGGGAGATAGGCTCATCTCTTGGCAGAGCAAGAAGCAGCATACCGTATCCAAATCAACTGCCGAAGCTGAGTACGTGGCCGCATCTGCCGGTACTTCACAGGTAGTGTGGATCCAAAACCAGCTCACGGATTACGGTATGGAATTCGTTAACACTCCCATATTTTGTGATAATGCTGCTGCTCTTGAGATTGTGAAAAACCCTGTCCAACATTCCAAAACCAAGCACATTGATATCAAGGTACATTTTATTCGTGATTGCTTTGATCGTGAGCTGATTCAGCTACAAAAGGTAAGCTCCGATCAGAATGTTTCGGACATCTTTACAAAACCCCTTCCTCGTCCTAATTTTGAATCTTGTGTTGAAGGCCTGAAGATGATTGCCTTCGAGGAATGATCTGATCATCTATGTTTTTGTACAGAGTTTTTGATTTTTAAATTTTACTTAAAAAAATATATTTAAAAAAAAAAAATAGAAAATGACTGAAAAATTGAGTCTTGTTTCAAAAGCCTCACAAAAACAGGGGAAGAAATGGTGCTGGTTAAACTGAAAGGTTTTTATGATGTCTTTTGATAGGACTTAAATGCTTAATGACGGTTGGAGACTGACACGTGTAAGGCTGATGTGAAAGATTGCTCGAAGATGATATGTCGGTAAGCTCAACCAAAACAATGATCATCTATGTAAGTGCAGTAATCTTAAACTCTATACATGTTTAGTTTCCCATCCTAGTCTACATGGTTTAAAAAACTGAGTCCCGACAAAAACGGGTTGAGAGTGGTATTTACCTAGTATTCACTCTCTCACACGCCATGCTTATACTGTATAAGACAACACCACAGCAAAAAGGAAAAAGAAAAAGAAAAAGAATTCAAAAATTGAATATTCTGAAAAAGAAAAAGAAAAGAAAATAAAATTATTCAGTTGGTCTTCTCTGCGTGCTTATGCGGCCGACCTGATCATCAACTGATAATGTATGAAAAATAGGAATAAGTGGTAGTCAAAACAGTGTTGCATGGTTCCTCAAGTTGGGGGTTTGTGAATCCTCAATAAACTCTGAGGTTGGGTAGGTTTTGCCATGGAAAATTGGGAGTGGGGACGGTTAAACATATTGGTAAATCTGTACAATATTTAAGCACTTTACTGGATGTGAGTTTCTGTGTTCAAACCACCTGACAATTGTCTAGAGTGTCTAGTAACAGAAGCTGAAAAGGGTTCTTCAGTCAAAGACCTGTCTCAATTATCTGTGAAAAATACCAGCACCAGGAATGTGAATATTTTAAATTTCTGAGGTAAGTTTGTAAATATTTTAATTTGGTTTTGATGTTATCTGTTTTATCTTTTAAAAAAATTTTTATGATCATGATCAGATACTCGGGGTATGATTCTGAGGGGAAGTTTTGTAAAATTCTCAAATGTCAAAATTTTCAAATGTTTTTGAGAATTATCAAAGTTTGGGGTGAACTTATTGGTTTTTGAGAGTTTAGGGGGATGAATGAAAGTATTTAAATGATTATTGATTCTTGAGGGGCCAAAGTGTAATTTTTTGAATCAAACCCCTTATAACCTCCCATTTACGATCCAATCCCCATTTCCGATCCACACTATCTCTCTTCCGTTTACGATCCTCTCCCGAGAGAAACCCTAACCGCCGCTGGCTCGCCGGAAAACCGAAATCCGACCACCTCCATCCGCCCTCTGTGTAATCCGACCTCACCAACACCCTTGCAATCCTTTTCCGACCAAGAACCCTCGTTCAGTCAACTGTTTTCACGAATTATCACCGGCGGATTCACAGCTTTTGTATCCGAAACCCTAACTCGAGTTTTTAACAGATTTCGAGTGCTTTGTTACAAATTTTGAAGTCGTTTTGTGTCTGAATCTGTTATAAGGTAGTTATGTGTGTTTATCTGGAATTTTTATGATGTTTGATGGTGTTTACGAGAATTTGCAGGTCTCAAAAATGGAGGAATTGGGTGTTTACGATCGGGCAGTCGAGGAAGACGACGCTTCGGGGTTTACGACTCGGGTTTACGACCCGGGTATACGACTCGGGTTTACGACTCGGGTCAAAGATTCGGTGTTTACGATCCGAGTCTACGTCTCTTGTTTACGATTGGGCTTTTGACGAAGTCGCGGTGTTTACGATTGATTCTTTAGATTACGATTGGGCCTCATTCAAACTGATCGTAAACCCGTTTAATGTATCGTAAACTCATTACATGGATCGTAATCACATGATAAAGGCTTATACACTTAATTTTTTTTAAAATCTCTTCAACCTTAAACATGTTTAAGCTAAAATTTAGGGTGTTTTGTTAACATGTGATTCAAAATCAAATATTTGTGAGCGTGTGTTTAAATCAATTATTTTCCCTAAAAAGTTCAAATTGAAATTTTGTGAAGTTCAAAAGTAAAATGTGATCGTCAATTGAACACGTTAAGGGTTAATAATCATAATTGCTTATTTAAGATTGAACAAGTCTGATGCATATGTCTTGTATGTACTCAGATGGCTGAAGAGATGCTGATTGGAGATATAAAATATGAACCAGATCACTGTATGCCGGCATACCTAGAAGACCCGCCAGAAAAACACATGGAGTTATTCTACTCACTGGTGGCCGGAATGAACACATGCAAGATTAACCATGCCTTGAGGACAAATGTACTCATCGACGAGATGCTGGTTAGAGAATTTTGGGGAACTGCCAGGGCAAATTCTGACAAGACTAAGGATTACCGCAACGGTCAATAACAGACAAATTGTCATTGAAGAAGAAGACATAAGGCAGGGGCTGAACATTACTGATGATGCTTCTCATCCTATCAAGTATCCGAAGGAGGTAGTTCTGGCAGGTGCTCAATCAATGGGGTACGAAGGAAAGTTTCCGCCCATCTTTAAGAAGCTTCTGCCGCACTACTGGAGGTGCCTGGCACATTACATGCAGAAGTCTTTCCTTGGCAAGAGAACGAGTTTTGATCAATTAAACCAACTCCATGGAACTGCCTTTGTAGCATTGGCCTTAGATTGGAATTTTAACTTTTCAAGGATGATGCTGATTGATTGGATAGGCAATGCAGAACTGAGTGCCAGAGAGCAGTTTCTAATGACGCCAAGGTTCGTTCAAATGGTAGTGATGAAGAAGTATCCGATGATAGAGGAGAGAGTTGAGAAGCTTGATGTGAAGGTCATGGATTTTGGAGTCTTTGGCTTGCAAACACAGGATAGAGCGGGTAAGCAATCTTTTGAAGGAAGATTGGAATGGACGAAGAGAGGTGCGTTCCCTGAAGTTGCACGGGAACAAGTATTGGATGACACTGAGCCAGAGGCAGATGTTCCTGAAGTTAATGCATCAATTGCTGAAGATCAAGACTTGACAGTAACTCAAGCTGTTAATGTTCAAGATGAAGATGTCATTCCCTCAGATGAAGAAAACATAATGGATGACATCCTTACTGGCCAGGACATAACTGAAGATGATATTTATGGGGATTTGGAGCCACTAACCCATAAAAGGTCAAGAGAAGATATGATTGGGTCGTCTGGCAGTGATGATACACCTCCTGAGCTGAATATAAACGTTGATGAAGCTTTCGTAGAAGAACCCGTCCCTGCTCGTGAACCATCTCCACGAAAGAAATCTGATCCTAGGAGCATACGGTTCAAATTCACCAAGACTAGCTCGAGCCTAATGATTGTAGAACCAACTGGACCCAGTTCTGAGGGTCCCAGTGGTCAAGAAGAAACTGTTAATGAAGCCCTTCAAGAGCAACCGTCTCTCACACAGACTGAAGATGGTGATGATCAACCTGCCCCTGTGCAGCAAGCTAGTCCGATTCTGAACGTGCAAAGCCCTGTACGTGAAGATAGGCAATTTATGGAGGTTGAGAGCACCTTCGTTGTTCCAAGTCCGGTTAGAGTGAGCCTCTCTACCGCGACCAGCCAACCACTCGCAGCTCCAGGTTTCCGCCCATTGATGGCTGCTGAGCTTCCAGTTGATTTGAGGATTAGTGCTGATCCTCAGATCAACTTCCTGATCTCTCAGAATAGGATCAGACAGAATGAGATCAAGGCTCTCACGGAAGAAAACCAGCGTTTGAGAGAGAAGGAGGAGGCAAGCAGCAAATATATGAGAGAGTATGAGGTGGCAGACAAGGAAAGAATGGAATATCTTTACAAGATGATAAAGGACCTGAGAAGGAAGGTTAATGCACTGACAGATGGTGCAGGGCCTAACAACACGGGTGCCTCTGGTCAGAGTTCATCTCAGGGAAATCAAGCTGCTGATGCAATGGAGACTGACGAAGGAGATGAGAATATAGTGATGCCGGATTACGCCCACTGTGGCAGGATCATCTCAAAGGCTCCAAGATTCCACGAAAACTGGTTCAAGGAGTTTTTCCAAGGACCAGCTCCCACACAGTACACCATTGACGTTGGTGAAAGCTCAATTGATAAGCGTGGGAGTCGTGAGGCAATCTTATGTTGGCACTACGATATGGAGAAGAAAATCTTTGCCGTGATCCGTGACGGCTATAGTCCAGTGGAGTACTACTCTACACGTGCTCAATTCCACTCCTGGACTGAGCCTGAGATCAGGAGCCTTCTGAGAGCTCCATTTATTAACAGGTGGAATGGACCAGAAGGTAATCAGATCAGAGATAATCTGCTTGGCCACATGGAGAATGATTTCAGAGATTTCGAGCTGAAGGAGGTCAGGTGGAGAGAGACCGGGACTGACCCCGTGACAGGGGAGTCTATTGGAGAAGCACGGAGGCCACCAACTAAGCGCACAAGGGTGATTAATATGTTGGATGAGATCGAGGATGAAACACTGGTAAGAAACTTTGATTGCTGGTATTACGATCCAACAACACATGAAGTGGTGGTTCTCTGCAAGCCGATGCGTCAATTCAGATTTTATGACCCGGTGGATTTGCTTAGATTTGGTGAGAAAGATATCAAGCTTCTGGCCACCCAACCCATTCTTGGAGACGAGAATGATATGGTAAATGCTATAAGAGTTGGCATCTTTGATGGAGCAGCTAAGAAGATTGTAGAGAAGGGATGGTGGTTCAACAACATTCAAACCTCATTCCGGTTTGATTTGATGCTGCCTTGAAGGTTCAAATGATTCATGCCTAGGGGAAGATTGTTGGGCTATAATTATATGAGGCATGAACATTTGTTTTGGGCTTGTTTATCTTTTAGTTAGTGGGCTAGTTAGTGATTATGATTGGGCCATGTGGGCTTCAACTAGGTTTACGATTTTCATTGAGGACTATATAAGCCTCATATGTTTGTGTTTATGATCAAGCTTTTCAAATACATTTGCTATTTACGATTTCTCTCTTTATTGTGTTTGCGATCAGCTTCTTCAAGTAGTATTCTTCATTCAAGACTTGATCTTTTCATTAGATCTTGTCTATTTCATCTACTTATCTCTTGAATCAATCTTATACAAGGATTCCGCACTTGTATTAGATCAAATATCGTGTGTTTGGTTTGATTTCGGACCTACAGGGTGCCATGCAGGAAAGAGAAAAAGAAAGAATTTTGAAGAATTTTGAAGGATTTTGGGAGGGAGTGGTGAGGATTATGAAGAATTGTAGGTTAATTTATTTTAATGTTTTTGAGTTATATATATTTTGTAATTAGTTTTAAAACACTATATTTATTTTATAAAAACACTACATTTATTTAAAAAAAACATTACATTAATATAAAAACATTACATTACTTATAAAAAAATGACATTACTTAAAAAAAACACACTAAAAAAAACATTACATAAGAAACTTAGATATTATTATTTGAAGTTGACGCCCTCTGGAGACGGTCCCTCATCAAGGTCCAAACCTCGACGTGTGAAAAACTCTTTCTGTCATGTATTTTTCGGTACTCGCACAACGCCTTAAACATCAAACCCGATTCAAGATCCGCCAAAGTAGCTTTTTGTTCAAATTCGATGTACACGCTTTCGAACTTGTTAACCTTCGAACTTATTTTGTGCAATTTCGAGTTCATTTGGTGCACGATTTTAATTCGTACCACCAAGTTCTTTGTTGAAATGGTCAAGCACTTTAGCCCAAAATTCATCCGCCATTGAGTGATTAAGAACCTTCTCGTCGGACACGTGGTAGAATGCGCGAGCCAAAGCGACCTCCTCGTTGGTAGTCCAAGTCATTTTCAAGTGAGATAAAAGTTGAGAATTTTGAAGATGAAATTTGAGAATTTTGAAGATGAAAGGAGGATGAATTGGTGTGTGAAGGGGTGAGTTATATATATATATATATATATATATATATATATATATAAAAAGGCAATTTTTTTTTTAGTAAAGTGACCGTTCCCAACGGTCCTATTTCTTGGATTGCACAAAGTTTCATCGGCAACTTGTAGATTCAAAGTGAAGTTTTTACCGAAGAATTTTGAGTGGCGGCGGTGTTTACCAAGAAAGTTTTCGGCGCCGCGGTTTTTTGCCGCCCACTCCGTCCCCCCTTAGGTGTCAATTTGACACTATAGGACGAATCTAAGTAAGGGGGGATAATTGGCACGACGAAATAAACTAGATTTGACATTAAGGCCCAATTTAAAGCTTAATAGGGTATTTTGGTCCATAAGATTTTTTTGGGTGTTTCTAGTAGCATTCATAGCCCATTCCCTATCCTTATCCCTATAATTTATATATTTATTATTATTTTTATCTCTGTTCTACTCACAACCACATTTAAATAATACTTTCTATACCTTTATCATTACTTTTTCTCTACTTTTAAACCTTAATTTTTAAAAATTCACCAGATTTTTCCTTAAATATTTCTCTTTTATCTACTCACAACCACTCAAAACTACACCTTAAATTTTAAGGTTTACCCTCACAATCATTTTAAGGAATGGACTGTGAATGCTTATAAGGTTAAAAGCTAGTTCACTAAAGTAGAAAGAAAAAAATAAAAAAGTGGTTATTTTTATAAAGAAGACAAAGAAAGTGGTTTATAGGCACAAGTGTCAAAAAATACATAATTGCGCTTATTGCATGTTAACTGGCGTACACTGTTAATATGTTATGCTTTTGATTTGGAGTTTTCTTTACTTACGTTTAAACTAATTTTTTTATTTTTTTTTGGTGGTAGTTAAAAGTTTGTAATCGAATAAGACAAATGTTACAACTTATATATATATGTGTATATAACTTCTCGTTTAATTTAACTAAAGTGAACAACTAAAATAATTTTGATAACGTTTAACTTCAAAACATATAATTATCCTAACAATTTTATTTTGGATTTTCTCTCATTTTCATATAATATTGTTCTCATTACAAATAATATTTCAATCTGTATTTGGTCCTTTTTAAGTGGCGTGTTTTGTGGTGGTCCTATGCTTTCTTATCTTGCTTTTTTTTCTTTTTTGAAGTTGATCATCTACAAAGACATTAACAACAAAGACATTAACAACTTTAGTCATCAACAAATAGATTACTCACCACATTTATTGGCAAACAAAACTTATGTACGAAAGGCCGGATCTAGAGATCTATTCCTATGGAGTCATTGTTATTAGATGTTTAAACTTTATAAAAATGATTTTATAGAAATATTAATAAAAAAATCGGCTCGGTTCAAGTCGGGTAATTACATATTCAACTACGATACAATATAAAAAACATCGTCATCAAAATTTAAAAAGTTACACAATGTAAATACAGGGCCGTTTCTGAGAACGTTAAAAAAAATTTGGACCCGGCACAGAACAAAAAAAATGCCCTTATATTATAATATCCATAATCAGTTACGAAAAGTCAAAAATACGAAAACCATTTTTTAGACTTTATAAAGGCTTCTTGTTTTGCTTTTCTTTTTCGTTTTGAACTAAGGGATGCTTGTTTAGGAGGCATAATTTTTTCTAAGTAAGTTCCTATAAAGACTAATTTAGTGTGACTAAAGTAAAATTATAAAAAACAATAAATTGATATAGACTTAATAGTTAATTTTACATGATGTCTTTAAAATCTAAATTACACAATAAATTAAGTGACTTACAGAATTAGCAAAACTCGATCCTTGATTGAACTAGAAGATTGAGAGCGTAGCAAACTAGCAATCAAAGTCGAAGGTTGAGAGACTTGTGATCTCAATTCTTAATGTAGATTTTATAGTGGACTAGTGGGAGACGTGGGGAAAGGGTAGCGAACTAGTGTCCCGTGATCTCGTAGACTAGTACGTAGGGTTTTTTTTCCTGCGATCTTGTTTATTTCCTTTTTTTCTCTTTATCAAAAATAAAAACTGGACTGGACTCCATTATATATATATATATATTGGATCAAATCATCAAAAAGAAAAATGGACTGGCTATTAATGGACAGTGGGACTAGACCAGTATATATATATGGACTTGTAAAAAAAATCTGGTGCCCCTAATTTTATTAGGCCCGGCGCATTTGCGCCTCCTGCGCCACCTCAAAGCCGGCCCTGTGTAAATACAATGGATTTTCTCAATTCTTTTGATATCGAGCTTGGCTACAACTACCTTCAAGCCCACATGAATCGTGCATATTCCCATATTGACCTCCTGTAACAAATAATTGACTTATTTAACGTACGCGCAGCGGAAGAGGATACACATGAATGTGTACCCGTACAAGATACCATTGATCAACTGGTATTGTGAGGCTATGCTTAATGTTTTTGTTCTACCGCTCTATCCGCGGGTAGGGTACCATTGGTCAGGTAGTCCACAATTGAGTCATCCCTCCCTCATGTCGCTTCATAAACTTTGATGGTGGGTTCCTTCAATTCTTCCATGCGCATAGATTGCAAGGGTTTGGCGAAGTTGGATGCAGGGCGGACCTACGTAGAGCTTAGTGGGGTCAAGCGACCCCCATCGAATTTATACTGATAGTAACGTATTTATACGAAGATCTCAATGACCCCCAAGAATATATTTAAATGACCCCTAATTACTTAACAAAATTCACTCTGGTGCAATGGTCATGAGATTGTATTAAGTTTAATGTTTCACTGTTCCACAGTTGAAAGGTCCCAGGTTCTACCCTCGTGGTTATCCTTTTTTTTTTTAAACTTCTTTGTATTTTTTTTTCCCTTTTGTTTTAAAAATTCCTGGAAACCCTAAATGGCTTAATGGGTCACGACTCACAACCCATCAGTTTCACACATAGGGACTTTCAATCTTCCATCTTTCCAAACTTGGATCCTTCCAAGTTTCCATAGTTGCTAACTCTCAAAGATGGGACTTCGATCCTTAATAATAATAAACTACAAATAATTCGTGGAACTTAAGAATTGTGATATTTTATGGAAAAAAAATGTTGTTAAAAAATTGTATTATGTTTATGTATTTAGCCTAGTTAATCTTAATTTGTTTCTTGTTTTATGACCCTCTAATTAAGAGTTTCTCGATCGGCACTAAGCGTGGAGGAAAGGAGAAAGAATAGATGTATTTATCTTTTTTTTTTAAATTATATGCCCTGACCTGACCTGACCCGACTCGAATCAATACGAAAAAATGTAATGTTTGGCAATAGACAATAGACCTTAAAAAAATTTTGAACCCCATGAAAAAATTTCCTGGGTCCACCACTGGCTCGATGCTAGTTTGCTTAAGGCATCAACTTTTTAGTTTTAGTCACACTATACATGCAAAATTTCCCACATGTCAAACTTATTTAATAGGGCCTTGCAAACGCATAAGTATTGTGCCATGACAGGGTCTTTCGCATCATACTCCCGATTAATTTGATTAGCCACAAGAAGCGAGTCAATATGCGTGCGGATGTGGTAAACCTTCATTCTCATAGAAAGTCGGTGATCAGCAATCAGTGCCTCGTATACTGAATCATTGTTGGGTTATTTGAAAGCTAACTTGAGTGCGCGTGTAAACTCTTCGCCCATGGGTCTATTCAAAATGAGGCATGCTACCGCACCTTATGTGAATGATATGTCGTTAACATGTAATTCCCAAACTTGATGTCACACCTCGACCGACGACGGAATACGCTGGGACGTGAGGATTGTCTGCCTGTCCGGATGCACACAACACTGAATTAGGGTTGCGATAATCTTAATAAACTCATTTCATAAATTATACCAAATACATAAATCGAATGATTAGCAGACAAACAACCATAAAAAGTCTTGCAACATGCGTCGTAAGTGTCATCATCAATTTCTTCACATCTAATGACATATTATGTAACATGTACAACATAAAGGTCAACTACAGGTAGTTGGTGATTAAACATAGATTTGTGTATAACATTTGTGCAAAGCATGCGATCCATGTGTTAAGTGTTAGTTCCATAAGTATGACAAACGAGCATATAATGTAATAGCGTAAATCAAACCATTTATGGTTTAGCTCTCAATTACCCGATGCCAAACATGTCAAGTCAGGTGGGTCGTCAGCCAATAGATTTATTTGTGTTCCCCCAGCTTGGTGTGTTAATGATTACCCGTGAGTTTGAGCATCACATCCACCATAATCCACTAAAGTTTAACATACCAGAAACACGCATAAACAAGCATAGAGTCAGATATAGTTTTAGAGTAATGTATATAGAGTTTGAGTTTGAGATAGAGCTTGATATAGTGTACATGTTATGTCCCAAAACAATGAAGACAAGGGGGCTATGAGCCTATGAATACTCACTCACCTTGGGTGCGAGCCAAAAACAAACTGAATGCTCTGAAGAGGTGGTGAACCAACAAAACTTAAACTATGACAAGTTGACTCGACGACAAATTGATGATTTATTAAGTGACATCGGCGAATAATTAACGTAACATGCATGCACTACGCATGGATCACAATCAAATAGCAAATTTCATGCAACCTAACGTAAGTCTGAACAATTAACCATATTCGAGTTACATGCATCATTGGTACACTTTGCATTAATTCATTTATTTCGTAGGTAGCAATCACGTTTCCATGTAAAGATCAAATTTGTATCACATGTTCATCATTGAAATTCCACATACATCAGGACGCATGCATAACTAACCATCAAACTCACACTTAGCTACTAATCATCATCAACAGTGGCGGATCTTGAAATTTTTTTCGTGAGTGACCGAAAATTAGTGGTGATCGAATCAATATATAAATTTTTATTTAGTGGTGACCGACACGATATATATAAAATATTTCTTCGTAAAACACGTATATATAAAAAAAATCGTAAAACAAGTATACTCAATACCTCTGGACAAAAAATCAGCAGTGACCGAGGTCACTGCTGGTGCTAAGAAAGAATCGCCCCTGATCATCAAGATTCAACATTTAATACAATACACGCATTGATCTACGTATAGTTTCTAACCTTATTGCATATTCATCATTAAAATCCATGTTTTAACGTTATGCATGCAAGACTCTACGCAAATCCATCAACTTTATAACAGATCAATCATCAAGGCATCATCTTTATATGTAAACATACATGCACGGCTTCAAAGATTCAAACTTTATCGCACATGCATCAACAAGATAGCAACATTTTCAACTTTGTTTTTGGTTAGCCACTATGCCATACACTTCAGAGAGTTTTTTCCCAAGACAGCCCAAGACTCCCTCTGTAAGCTCACTCTCATATAACCAACTCTAACGGTTTCTTCTATTCATTTCTCTAAAAATAGTTTTTCTTGATCATTCGTAAGTTTTAGCCTCTTGTCACCCATGCCTAATATGCTACCACCACATTATAAATCAAATATAAGAATCGCTATAAGATAACCTTATACATATAATATTGTTTATATAACTAATGCATATACAAAAAACAATAAGTAGCAATCAGTAGGAAAAAAACACAAATGATGACATGTATAGCGGAGCAATTTGTAGCAATCGATAGCAAAAAAAAAAAAACAAAGGAACACAAATTTCGCATCAGATGTAAGAGGTTATTAAGATGTTTTGGTCAAGTTTACAAGGTTGGAGAAGGTGGTTTTGGTCAAGTTTACAAAGGTAAAAGACAAGCATTTTCTTTTTGATCTTCACATAAATATTCATAATTACAAACTGATCATATATACAATTTAATGAAGTTAAAGTTGTTTATTATTACCTTGTACGTAATAAACTGATAATAAAGGATAAGTGCAAACTCGTTAATAAAGCAAGATGTCACAATTCTAGTTAGCTATAAAAACATATATAACTAGATTGTAATATTCAGGGTGTGTTGGAGGATGGACGAGAAATAGCCGTGAAAAGGTTGTCAAAAACATCAAGACAAGGTCTTGTGGAGTTTAAAAATGAAGTTAAATACATTGCCAAACTTCAACATCGAAATCTTGTAAAGCTTATGGGATATTGCATTCCAGGTGATGAAAGCATGCTGGTTTATGAATACATGCCAAATAAAAGCCTTGACATGTTCATATTTGGTACGGACTCTATTTAGTATTTGCATCGTTCATATAAATCTTACATGATCTATTATTGTGACTTGTAAAATAAATGTGTCTAAAATATGTATAAATGAAGAGCGACATTTTTTTCTTAGATCTAATGATATGTAAATATATGATTTATAGATAAAACTTCAAGTTTGAAATTAGATTGGTGTGATTGCTTTCACATCATTCATGGTATTGCTCGAGGGCTTCTCTATCTTCATCAAGATTCACGAATTATAATTATTCATCGAGATCTTAAAGCTAGCAACTATCCGACTTTGGTCTAGCCAGAGTGTTCAGAAAACACGAAAACGAGGCAAACACAAACACAATAGTTGGAACTTTGTAAGAAATCATAACTTAAACATCTGCTACGTGTGTTAGCTATACATTTTCATATGCTTATAAAAAATTATTATTTTCTTTTATGGGTTACATATCGCCAGAGTACGCTACAGATGGGATAATTTCAGAAAAATCAGATGTGTTCAGTTTTGGAGTTCTTGTGCTAGAAATAGTGAGCGGGAAGAAGAATAGAGGATTCTCTGAGGCAAAGGATGGTGATAACCTTCTTGCACATGTAAGTTTTGTAAACCTAAAACTATGTCAAAATAAAATTTAGTACACCGATCGAACATAAATTTATACATAAAAAATGATGTGATTTTTCTTGTGGTTCATGTCTTGTTCTTTTAGGCATGGAACCTCTACAACGAAGGCAAGGCTCTTGAGTTGCTTGGTTCAAACATGTATGATTCAAAGGTCGATTTCGAAGTACTCCGCTCAATACATATCGGTCTACTATGTGTGCAACATCATGCAAAAGACAGACCAACTATGTCGTCTGTGGTTTTGATGTTTGATCAAGATGATGCATTGCCTCAGCCAAAACAATCTGCATTTTTTGGTAAGGGTGGCTTCTTTAATCCCGATCAATTTTCCATTAATGAGGTCACGATGACAATGTTAGAAGCTCGATAAAGTGTGGATTTCCATATGTCAAAGTCCATTGGTACATGCCTTGCATATAGCCTAACCCATGCATATTGATATGTACCGGATTGAATTCGGGTCATGGGTCAACCATGGGTTGATGAGTTACGTTAGCATAAATTTGGAAGTTTGAAGTTTAGCATGCAACGTAGGTTTCTTTAGGGTGTTTGAATTTTCTTAGTTTCCTTAAGTTAATTGCTAAATAAGGGGAGTGGTGGGATGCCACACTATCCATATTCTTTTACTTATTACTTAGTTTTTTCTTTGTAATTCCCTTTAAAAAAAAAAGAAACACATTTGAGATGTGGAGCCTCCTAATGGCCTGTAAGAATCAACCTATCGATCCTCTTAAAACCTCTTACTGCATCAGATGTAAGAGGTTATTAAGATGTTTTTTCAAAAAACAAAATAGAGTACTCGAATTTCATAAATATGCAAATCATCCATCCATTAACAAACAAATTGAAAATTAAGTGTATATGCCGTAACAAGCTTTGGTGAGCATAAAATGCTACGGACATAACAAGAATTCAGAGCCAAAAGTCTATCATTTATAACTTGGGTCTTTTGTAAAAAAATTATTATATTGTGGGAGGGGGAAGTGTATTATTTGCAAATCCTTTCGAAAAAAATACTTTTTATAAGTAGGATCTCCCGATCTATACGTTATTTTGATGTTACACATCTCGGCCCTTCAAAAGAGAGATAGAAATTTATTATTATCTAAACTTTAAAAAACATAGTTAGCCTTGTAACTCCTTTATCATGTGTCGCGGCTAATAATATGTCATCAGGGAGAACGACTCACCAGAGATTCAAGATTTTCATTAATCTTAATAATAGTTCAATGTGCGGTATAAAGTGAGTTATAACCTGAGTTGGCGTTTGGTTCATTGAATAAAATGGAATTGAAATTAATAATTTTTCCTTTCAATATAGTTCTTGATTGGTAAATAAGGAATTTGAAATGCAATGAATTCTTTTGATCAATTGAATTTGAGACCATGTAATTTTCCTTCGTTAAAGTGATGATTTCTAAAAAAGGTTGAAATAGTACTAAATTTCATTGATTAAATAAATTCATTGCATTTCAAATTCCTTCTTTACCCAATGAAGAACAATTTTAAAAGAAAAAATAGCAAATCCAATTCCATTGAATTCCATGAACCAAACGTCACCTAAATGTATTTCACAGATTAGTGACTTCCTTATATTCTTAAACGTTGTGGATAAATATCAAAAAATAACATGATTTTATTCGAAGCTAAGTCATGTTACAGCCTTAATGTGCCGGATATAACCTAGTATATATATATCAAGCTACGTTGTGACAAAAACCTTTTTATAAACAATTATATATGCATAGGTTAAACATGTAAACTCATAATTAAACCCATCAAGATTACAAAAATACAACCCATTCAGCCAAAAAATTTACAGGGTTCCATCAAGATCACAATATACATAGGTTCACTTGGTTTCAAAAAATTCAAACCCTTACCAAAAACCCATCAATCTAGTCACTTTCAATCTTCCCATTGAATTTCATGTTTTCATCTCTTCCTCTCTAAAAGATCACCATCTACTTTTCTACCGCCTTACAGTCAAGTATCAACCTCCGGTATCGTCATCTACAACACATCAATCCATAATCAACCAAAGAGTCGTATGGTTACGAATAAGCGTGTTGTAGATGACGGTACCGGTAGGTGAAGGCGTTAGTAAAGTCTACAAGAAATGGAGTGATGTTATGGAGTATGAAGATGGGGATTTTCAAACGAATAATCGAGCAGAGAGAGTCTTGTAGATAATAAAGTGGTGGAGGGGTTGCGACGATTTTGGAAAATTGGAAAGAATAAATTAGAGGGAATGATCGTGATTAATAAGTAAGAGATTGAAATTTGAATCGTGGGATACGAGGATTTGGAAATCCCGGTGATTATGAAATTTTGTTACATTTAAGAGGAAAGAAATCAACGGGATATCGATTTATTCATTATTTTCCATTTTCAATTTAACACCTATATATATATAAAGTTATAAAAGCATGTAATGTGTTAATTATTTAATTGTAAAAGCTAGGTAACTATTTTGATAATCCACATAATTATTTTAAATTAAAAATTTAAAGGTAACCCAATGTGAAAAGTATCTATCGTTGAACAACAGAAATGAAAATTGATTAACTATAAGGCTAATGGTGCCTTCACGCTAAAACCCACCCTTCGTGTGGACTACTCCACGCGTGAATCACTCACAATTTTCAATTTTTTTTGGAACGGCATCGATCAGGCGACTTTGGTCTCACGTGTAAACCTACCCTTGCGGGGCTATGTCCAAGGTCGATTACTCGGACCTCCGTGAGAACCAAGACACCCCCTCCTGAAGCTTTCTCCTGGCAGAAACCCCCTCCTGGGACAACATGGGGTAAAACTGCCTCCCCTTGGATTAGAACTTGGGTCACTAGTAACCAAAGCCCTAAGAGCCAAGGGGGTAACCACTAGGACAAGTCCTAGTTACAATTTTCAATTACCCCCTTAATACCTTGCAACGATTTATTTAAAAAAAAAAATTACACTATATACCATGTAACCGGTATATAGCAGTTTTTCTTAAAATAAAAAAGATTTTTACCTATACATACCAGACTCTGTTTCATCATTTTCATGCCAAATTGTCTACATCTCTCAATCACAATTCTATCCATCTCTCTTTACTTTTTTTTTCACAAGAAATGAACACACAACGATGATCGTCTCTAGAAGAAGACAATGTAACAATATCTTGGCTCGGAGTTTTGGATTTGGATGAGCCCATAACTCCTCTCAGAAAAAGGTTTTGGGAGCACATTACCGACTAGTTTCTTATAACTAAATTGGTTATACGGACTAAGACAATTGTAAAACTGACTATTTGATATCACTTACTAAAGGCACTTATCACTTACTCGATAATTGGTCAATGCGTTTAATTTGAGACTTACCTAGCTCCTTACCCGGTTATAGCCCCTTACACACTCCTAATTTACCCCTTACTCGGTCGGTTCCCACCCAACCTTTTAATCGGTCAGCTCACTTCTGGGTCAGGAGGGCGTTACAAACAACCCAAGTTTGTTAAGGCTTAATGTGCACTTTTAATTAAGGGAAATCTTAGGGACACCATGGTGTACCTAACTTGGGTACACCATGGTGTACCTAACAATGATTAGCATATTATGGTGTGCCTAATAATGATTAGCATGGAGTGGTGTGCCTAACAATGATTAGTACATACATAATATTTAATTGTTATATTATTAGAGTTTTTTTTTTATCAAACTAGTGTAATTTTAAAACTTATTTACCAAACTGGTATAGTTCAAAAGATATTTTACAAAATAGGTGTTTTTTGAAAACTTCACTTTATCCTTCTTTTTTCATTGGATATTAAATTTCCCACTTATATTCTTATTAGACAAAATGAATTATTATAAAAAAGTATTTCTAATAATTAACAAAAAACTTGTTGGGAGCGTGATGTTTAAAAAAGACATTTTTGAATGTTTTATAATTTTTGTATATTAGTTTTACGTAGTTTCAGTTGTTTAAAAAATTGTGTTGTTCTTCTATATGTGTTTTTTTCAATTTTTTTAAATACAAAGAAAATTTCTTATCCAAAAAAATTAAATAAAACACTTATGCAAATTGAGAAAAAATACACATAACGATTTATAAAAAATAAAGATTTATAAAAAATAAAGTTAATTTTATTAGAAACTTTCAAATGATATTTTTGAACTGACTATTTTTATCTATTAGAGTAGTTATTTAATTAAAAAAATTAATTTTCTTAAGAACTATTCCTTTTAGCTATTTAAAAAAAAAATATGTATAAATTATACAAGTCATATATCCTATACCTAGAGTTGCGAGTTTGGAACCCATTAAAAAAAAAACTAATGACAAGCCAAGCTTGAACTTAATGCTCACGAGTCTACATGAGATTGATAAGTGAAGTTTGAGTTTGCGAGTTTGGGCTTGTTTTAGCACGGCTTGACTCATGATTTTAGCGAGTCGGTCTCGAATAACAAAATACACAAATATTTACAAAAGTTTAAAAAAATAAAAGATCATTTTAATTAAAAAAACTAGATTGCGCAAGAAATACAAGGTAGTCGCAAAAGACTTTTTTAACATTTCAGTAGAGACATTATATTTTTTTATCTCTACTCTAGCAAGTGATATTGATTTTTGAATTCTAAAAAATACGTTGAAAATTATAAACAATTTAAATTTATATGTTTTATACCAAATTATATTAATGTAACTAATAAAAATAAAATTTTAGAAAATCCTAAATATTTGGTTTTATTTTTACGATTACAATGTACAAATAAGAGATTCAATAAATATATAACTAACTAAATATTTGGCATAACTAATTAAATTTATTATGGTTTAACAAATTGTCATACACAATTCTCAAAGTTTATAGAATTTCACACTTATTATTATCACACCTTGGTGTACCTAAACTTGGGTACACCATATATCTATACTATTATTAAACATGAGTTTTTAAAGTACAAATGTCATGTTTTAAAGTGTGTCACATATCTCCTTCATTTCTTAACAAAAGTTCAATCCGTAAATTGTTTTGGATTCGTGACAGAAAACCTAACAAAACTAGATCCATATCGCTTAGGTTTTAATCAACGAATGATGATGAACAAATCAAAAAATAAAGTCACGACTCACCATTGATGATCTTGAACTCCAATTCAATCATTCGTTGAAAAATATTCAAAATTTATTAAGCCAATCGATTCATATGCTCAATACCAATCTGTAGCAACAAGAATTAATCAAAACCATTAAGATTTGAGAAATCCACCATTAAAGGACCTCAATGAAGAACAATCATTAATATTATTAAATATTTATCGGCTCTTTAGATTTATGTATTATTCAGTTTAATTTTTCTTTTCAGTTAAGGTTCATCTTCTAATTCGTATAATTATTTTTATATCACAATCTCGAATATTTACCCGGATCAATTACTAGTGATGTACTTAACATAACCCTTAATTAATTCCTTATCAGAATGAGTCTCCTACAATACAATCCCTTATTCCTTTTTGGACTTTTAATTTTATATTTGATTATCACTCATTGGTTGAATGCTTGATCTCATGTCAAATCAAAATCTAAATTCTAAATTAGGAATATAGTTGGAAAGGAAAAAGAATATTAAACTAGACGTCTAAACTGGGGGAAAAAAGGAGAGGTTTCAATAAGGCCTGACCACACAGGTCGTTGCTAGTGTTCAAACCAACCAAACCGTTATGAACCAATTTTTATCTCTTTTCAGTTTTCACCTTTCGTGTAAATCTCAGTATAAAAATATACATTTAATTTTGTGATTTTAAATCTTCACAAAATATAAAACTACGGCAACCAAAAAAAAAAGTCGTCTAGTTTTTCTTTGTATTTTTTAATAAGTAAACAACTATTGACATATGGATGGATATACTAGTAGGCATGAATCATATGAGCAAAATTATATTATTAAACCCCGTACTAAATCACATGTGCTAGGCCATCCACGTCGGTGACTTTTGAGTTGGTTAGTCGGCACATATTGGGTAGTATGTTTAATCGGAGAGACTTTAAAGTAGTATTTGAGGAGGTTACACTTTTAAATTTTAGCCATCATAAATACTGAGGTATACTATAGCCAGGTCCCGTCATGAGAACCTTAATATTTTTAAAATGCTTGGACGAGAATAAAGTTTTGAGTCTCCGAGAAACCATTTTGGTTTAAACATAACATCACTGTGTGCGTTTTAAAGATAGAAAAACGCTCGTTTTTATGGTTTAATTTTTTTTTAATATAATGTCGCATGTAAAAGTTATGAAATTTTAAAAAATGAGAAAACTTAATAAAAGGTCAACAAAAATGACTAATACTAAAATACCTCTACTTTAATAATAATAAAAATAGACATGTATCACACTTAGAATATTTAAAAGACTTCTTATTTGAACCTAATTCATAAGTGCATTTATTTATTTTAGCCATTTTTGGATGATCAATTAAACAAGTGATCCGGAAGCATAGTCGAGATCTGAATCTAAAAGTGATCAAAATATTGGGGCATGAGGTATACCAATGTGGTGTGGTGGCCACATCAGCGATGACTGGACCACATACATCCACCACACACATGGTAGTATACCCATGTGGTGTGGTGTTGATGTGGTGTCACATATTCATTGGCTGGTCAATTGTTGAGAATCACCATCACCCACCAAAAGTTGGCGTGAAACATTTCATGTGGACGATCCACGCAGCTCAACCACTAAGAAGGGGGTGGAAATTCGTGGCGCCATGGTGGCGTGAAGAGAGAGAGCCACCCATACCGGGTGGCCTTATATGTTATCTTCCTAGTTTTTTTAACTGAAATTTTATATCAACCCCTCGCCTAGTTAAGGCATGGAAATTGAATATGGGTTTTATGTCTAAACTGAGTGAAAAACTCCTCATTTGTTATATCTATAATGTTGGATTTTTTTTAACGAGGTAAATAACGTTAGAAAACGGAAAAAGTATCTAATATTAAATGACATCTTAGATACAAATATGAGTGTAAGTGATATATTTTATTTTAATATACTTTTTTTTGAAAATATACCCTAGTTGATGCTTTAGTGCTAAAGTACTAAGGTTAATGACAATACCCACACCAAGACATCAAGATACCAAACTGCCATATCACCGTGACACCAAGAACCTCCGTCGTGGTGTTCCCGAGTTCACCGCGACAAAAAAAGGGAATTGGGAGAGGGAGATGTGCTCGGTGAAATCTTCCCAATCCCCACTTTCACCGCGACACCGAGAACCTCCGTCTCGGTGTTCCCGAACTCACCGCGATCCCAAAACCCCCTCACCGAGCTCCTCGGTGGGGGTATTGCCAATACCCTAAACTCATATTTTTTCATAAAAGTTCAATTAAAAAAAATCAAACTAGTTTAAAATGATATTTTTTAATAATCAATGAATAATATATTCCTTAAAATTGTCACACTTGAAGAATACTTAAATATATAAAACTTGTTAAAATAATAATTATAACCCCATAAATTAATATAATCACTTCAAATAAATGTATACCTAATCATTTTAGATGATAATCATAAATCTAATTATTTCAAACCTTGGAAATAATAATAATAAACAAAATTATCTCATAATAATGTCATAAATAATGAAGTTTTATATGACTAAGTTTTAAAAGAAAAGACCGGAGTACTACTTTAAATGTTAGGTAAAAACTAAATATTAAAAATATGAAAACATCTAATGAATAAAAATAAACAAACGAACATGAACGAGTGTAAACTTACAACATAAACGAACACTTTATCGAACGTTTACGAACATAAATGAACAAACAAGCCATTTGTTCTTGTTCGTTCATTTATTAAACGAACGTAAACGAACTTTTTATCTAATGATTCACGAACGATTCACTGAACGTTCAATTCTTTTAGAGCCCTAACTAAAATAATTAAAATGTCGGGTGGATTTAATAGAACTCGTAAAAAGTGAAGGTGGAGATTGAAAAGTTTGGGTTTTCGTTAGAGCTTAGGCTGTCCACAACGCTAACACATATCCTTCCCACAAACGCGTCCAGTCAACATGCCGTATCAGCTTTTTCCCCATACTTTCAAATCCTTCCCACAAATAGATTTTTGCCACAAAGCTGCACTTCCCACAAACACTCAATATATATATATATATATATATATATATATATATATATATATATATATATATATATATATAGTGAAAAGTTCATTGTAGACACCCCCATAAGTGTAGACAGGTAGACACCCTTTTTCACCATTAGATCTCTTGATCTAATGGTTGTGATTAATTTTCTTTTTTCTTTTTTTCTTTTTTCTCATTAATTAGAAACTTTCACATGTGAAAAAGAGCTATTTCACATGCGAAAGTGTCTACAATGAACCTCACCCTATATATATATATATATATATATATATATATATATATATATATATATATATATATATATATATATATATAGTAGCCGTATGCCCGCGCGTTGCGGCGGCGACAGTTTCTAGCGTGTTATTCGTGTTCCGATATTCATTTCTGTTAGCACGATGTGACCTAATGACAATTTCTAATGTGGTACATATGCGTTCACCGGCGAAAACAACCAATGTGTTACTTGTGTTTAATAATAATCAATGATGTTTATGGGTTTATGAATCTGAACACGTTCACGAATTTAAGGTATACAACATACAAAAATTGATGGATTTAAGTTCCAATGTCCAAACACTACCATGCCATATCTGGTCTCATACATTATGTAGTAGAGATATTTGAAACTGTAGTAGTGAGAATTGAAACTGGATAATGCGGTACACCAACGTGGTACTTGTGTTTAATAATAATCAATGATGTTTATGGGTTTATGAATCTGAACACGTTCACGAATTTAAGGTATACAACATACAAAAATTGATGGATTTAAGTTCCAATGTCCAAACATTACCATGCCATATCTGGTCTCATACATTATGTAGTAGAGATATTTGAAACTGTAGTAGTGAGAATTGAAACTGGATAATGCGGTATTGTACGTTTGACGACAATGACAATTTACAAAACTCATGACATTGGGTGCAACCCATACAATTGAAATAAATGAGTTTTATTCAAATAACACAATTTTAGTAATCATAATTTACATTAATTATTTGTAAAAATTGAAATTTTGACCCATTTGTGACATCATGTATCCTTTGTGTGCCACTAATCATGTTTGGCTCTAGAAACTCAAGCCATCTTGACGAAAATGGATCTTGAAATCACGGAAAGGCATGATTCATCACATAATTCTTTATTCTCATGTCATATGTAGTTTTTATAACTGAAACTTGATTATGCTTGTAAAATGAGCCATAATGATTGGTAGCTTGATATCAATAAGGCTACAGTTTGACATTTTTGGTTAAAGGGACCAGTGTTGAAATAATTGAGATTTGTGCTCAGTTCATGATGTGAATGTCATGTATATATTTGGCCTTTTAACATTGTGTACACGAATTTTGTTTGGTAGGCATGTCATATCCTAAAAATTTGGAGACTGCATGAATTATCTCTATCGAAGTACATGCCAAACTGATTATGTATCAAAATGGGTACTGATTTTAACGAACCAGTTGCACCTAAATCTCTCCATTTAGTAAACCATTTTAGTATGGTATTAAACCTACTTGAAACAATATTTAACCAACACCAAGATATGTTATATTTGCAAGTTTCAAGAAGCACTGGTTTGATGTATGAAGGAAGTAACATTGGGTTAATGGGACTGGTTTTCAAAAACATTGACCTCTATATACTTGTTAACCTGCACAGCACACACCACAAATCGGATCAGTTGAAAGACTTCTAACAAAAGGGAATAAAAGAGAATTTACTCTTCTATAAAAGGACAAAAGAAAAAAGGAAATTAACTTTAAGGGGAAAAAAAGGTTTGAGTGACTTAAAGGTTTGAGTGACTTTGGTGGAATAATGAGTAAATTTGGTTACTATATTCTGTGAAGTTTTTCCAAAAAGGGGTTATATATTAGTTATTTATTTAATTTATTTATATAAATGTTACCTAGATACCTTTTATGAAATTAATTGTATTTTATGGTATATATTTGTTATAAAATAGGTACAAAGGTGTAAGGTAGGTTCATTAGTACAAATTATTAAAAAAATATATTGAAACGAATTGTACAGGTAGAGATACAAATTGAAAACAAATAACGATATTTGTTTAATTACATAAATTATTAACTTTAAAAAATTGAAAAGATTTACACACATTTTGGTTATAGATGATTTTGTTTCCACATTTCAAAAACCAAAAGTTAGTAATTACTAAGAAAGAATTTGTTTAATACTGTTTTTTATAACATCGTTTGAAACTACCACAAATCTCTGATACCCGAATGAGCCTTTATGGGGCGAGATTGCAACTCACAATACTAGATTTGACACTAAATTGGATTTAAACTTGAAACCTCAAAGATCCAAGCCCTAACTATCATCCCATGTCAGTTGCTCTGAAGGAATTTGCAATAGAATTTGTTTAATAACAAGCGTTTACAAGGTTTTTGAAATTTATTATATACAAAAGATACAATTAAGATAACATTAACTTTTACAGATAAAGCAAGTAACAAACATCGTACATGAACAGAATCTCCAACACACTCAAAATCAGTTATTTAGATTTGATTATGATAGTTGATTTGTTTAGTTTAGTTTTGGAGATGGTGAGTTTCTATATCTTTGGTTATCTTCTTATAGAAGTACATAAGTGTGTCTGGATCAGGAACATCCGGGTTAAGCTTCTCATACTCGATGGTCCATGTCACTAGATTGTTCAAACCATGTGTGTCGACATGAATGTGAGAAACGATGGTCTTATATAGGTCCAGCCAGTGTTGGGAAAGTCGGGCTAGGCGCCCGCCTAGGCGCTAGTCGCCGGTTTATAGAGGAAATTTACATTCCTCGGTGAAATTAGGCGTTAGGCGGTCTAGGCGTTTCTAGGCGTTTCTAGACGGATTTAGGCGGGGTTAGGCGGTAGTCGGTAGGCGGGTTTAGGCGCTGTTAGGCGTTTGACCCGAAAATTGACCCGTAATTTGACCCGAAAATAACCCTAAATTTGAACTTTGAAGTTGATGACTTTGAATTTTAAACTATGTTTCTAGGAACTTTGAGCAATTTTAGGGAATATATTTATTAATTTTTAAAATATATATATATAAATCTTAAAAATTTCTAAAAATTTCAAAACCGACTAATTCCGATTAATCCCGATTAATCCCGATTAATCCCGATTAATCCCTAGGCTCTACCCGACCGCCTAGCTACCGCCTAGCGCTTTCTACAACATTGGGTCCAGCAGATCGCCTTCTAGTACCTCGAAGGTGATCGACTTTTTTCCTTCGTTGATGTCTTTTATTATGGTTTTTGCAACACGATCTTTTCCATCTACAATATCATATATATCACTACTACATAAACATAAACATGTATTTGCTACGATTTTTTAAATGCATAACTTATTGTTTAGTGGTATGGTTTTTGCAACACGGTCATTTCCATCTATAATCTATAATAACATATATATCACAACTACATAAACATAAACATGTATTTGCTATGGTTTTTTAAGTACATAACTTTGATTTTAATCAAATGTTTTAATTTTCCAAATTGATATGCGTTGTTTAGAACCTATATTGTTTAGTGGTATGCTTTTTGCAAAACGGTATTTTCCATCTACAATAACATATAGATCGCTACTACATAAACATAAACATGTATATGCTATGATTTTTTTAAATACATAACTTTGATTTTAATCAACTGATTTTGCAAATTGATATGTGTTGTTTAGAACCTATGACCTTATTGTTTAGTGGTATGGTGAATACCTCGTAAATAAAAGTGGTTAAAGTTTAAATACTTATAAAAATAAAATTAGGTGATATTAGAGTAACAAAATTGCTGTTAAAAAAGGTATGCGTTGTTTACCATGAAAATAGTTCCACAAGAGAACCGAGCCCACGATTCCAACTTCACCATCATGGGTTTGACAATTTTGGATAGCGGTCGAGGTCAAGCTCGGAATTTGGTGTGGGTTCGACTTCCATAACTCGTGAAAAACGTCACCGCTCGACTTGATCTCAACATGAGCAACTTGTTTACCACTCAGAGACATCTCTTTCTACAACTTGAACACAAATGTGGCGTTTGGTTCACGGAATGTAATGTAATTGGAATTGTAATGTTTTCATTTTAAAGTTGTGCTTAAGTTTGGTAAGGAGGAGGTTTGAAATACAATGAATTCCTTTAATCAATGGAATTTGGGGTCATGTAACTTTCCTTCGTTAAAGTGAAGGATTTCTAAATTCCATTGATTAAAAGAATTCATTGTATTTCAAACACATTTCTTACCCAACTTAAGCACAACTTTAAAAGGAAAACTTTACAATTCCAATTACATTACATTCCGTGAACCAAACGCCACCAAAAATTAGATTACTTGCTTGTATTTATAGACACGTTCTCACATCTTTGTAGGTTAATACAATACTATTCAATAATGTTGAGTTTAAACATTATTATTTGATCACATGATTCACGCATAGTAGTATTTTTTATTTATTTATGGGCTATGTATCCTCTATGTTTAATTTGGCTTTCATAATACATTTTTATGGTTTTGACTTTTGAGCACGGACGAAACCTTTAAAGGTTCAGCGGATGACTGTGCACCATCTGAATATAGTACGCGCAGTGGAATTTTTTTGGTTAGTTTTATATATGTGTTTTCTAGTTCCGCCACTAATTTTGAGGCCCAGTATAAACATTATTAGTTATTTTAAGGGAGTTTATAAAGTGGGGATGATTGACTGATTCTGAGAGCCATGAGCATTAATACGGATCACATCATAATCAAAATCACTGTCCGTTCGTTTCCCTTTCAATGTCCCACTAACATCATTGTGGAGGATGTTTGTCAGGTGTCCGTCCGACTCAAATCCGTTGGAACGTGCGGCAGCTCAAAGGATCCGTTGATTTTATTTTTTTATTTTTTTTATTTTCTTTAACTCACACACACACACACACACATATATATATATATATATATATATATATATATATATTACTATATATAATACATATTGCCCTAAAGGGCATTTTCGTCATGAAAAATGCTGAATCCTTAAGATGCGTACAAAAAAACTTAGCACCATGTACAATCTTTAAAGCCTAACATCTAAACCAACCTCCAACATGTACAAGCTTATTGAGTGAGGGTATTTTTGTCCGGACAATTCTTAAATCTCGACATCCCTTTTTGCCGGCCATCTCCTCTCGATAGCCACGCCTTCAGTCGTCTCTCTCTTCAATTCACGCATCCTTTTTTCTGTTCTCGAGTAGACACATGCTTCTTTCTGTTTTCGAGAGTTAAAGCAATCAATAGCAGACGCATGCTTCTTTCTATTCTCGAGACCAATAACAAAATCAAGCGTACAAGAGTGAGAGAGGCGTCTTTAGATCTGCGTTCTCTCTTTCTTCGTCTTCCTCTTCAGATCTACACTCTCTTTCTTTCTTCGACAGCCGATTTCAGATGCCGAACCATATTCTGGTTATAGACGGTGACATGAGAAGGTATATGAGTGTTGGGGCTGGTATACGAACTGTTTGTCGATTGCTCAGCTTGGAGTTATGCTTATTTTGCCTGCATTTGGTTTATTTGTGTGTATATTTGTGTTCGACATTACCATTCTAGGGTTTGTTCATCTTAATGGCTTCTAACATGGTTTCTTCATCTCTGCAGCTTTTAAGTAAAACCATTCTAGGGTTTTTTCATCTTCCTGAACCAGCCGTTGTCAAGACTGAAAAAGCATCTTGATGAGAGAGACGACATTTACCGATGCAAAATCATCATCTCTCTTTTCTTCAAATTAGGGTTTATTTTAGTTTCCTCTCTCTCGCATTTCTTCAAATCCATGACTTCATTCTGGCTCTCTCTCTATCGCAGCATCCACTTCACCGGTTGGAGTGTAGTTAATCTGAGTTCATTCCACTTTTTACAGGTTTGTCACTTCGCTGATTCCATTTCCCCTGCTTCGTCTTCATCTCCTTACGTCTTTAGGTTTGGTAGTTTGATGAGTCTGGGGCTTTCGTTCATTCCAGATTATCGTTGAACACAAGAAGGAGTTTCATCCTACAGCTGCTGAGGTAAACCCCATCCCATATTTTTATGGTATTTTGGGTGAATTGCGTATCAAATCTTCAATTGTTTGGGTTATCGAATGTAAATTTTGTTAACCTTTCTTCTTCTTCTTTTGCAGGTTATCGGTCTAGGGTTTCTTCTTCTTTCTTTCTATAACCAAGAATGTAAGGCACTTTGTGTTTATATGTATTTATCTTTGATTTGTCAAGTCTGCATTGTATAACTCTGGTTTTTAATGTGAAGTATGTTCTGGTTTATAGCGAACATTATTATTTTTAGGTTGTCTTGTGGCTGTTAATCTAAAAATGATTGGAGCTGATGGTGTATCAAAAAGGGTAGATCTCAAAACAATAACAAGCGAAATGATGACTCATGGTGTAAATCAATTCGTGATTATGATTTCTAACAAATGAAATCAATTTGTCACTTATGTTGGCTTATTTTTTACACCATCTAAATAGAAGATTGATGTGATGAATCTTGATGAGAAGTTGATGAACAGGACCGGACCTAATCATCCATGTTCCCGGCTACAAGTCTTCAAACATGTAATGTCCATAATGATCTTTTTCCAGTTCTTTTGTCGTTTCATATTATTTTTTAATTAACATCTTCCCATGTGGAATTAAAGATCAAGAATGAGGGTTTAACTCATGTTCGGTAGATGGCGTGTAGAGATATTATTTATCTTAAAGAATGATTATTTTGCTTTTGAAACACTTGTTTTTCTGTTTCAGATTTGCATTCTGTATTATATCAGTTCATTAGGATAAAGGAGTCCCATATATTTTTACAAGTGTACCAGTTAGGTTTGATGACTAAATTTTATGTTTTAAGAATTCTTCCTTCTGAAAGAAAAAACTTTTAATTAATTGATTTTTGAAACTAATACTGTCTGTCTTTTATCTTGAAGCATTTAACAGATCTTGCTAGCATTTGTGGCTGATTTTAAAAGCAAAACTTTTATATTATATGTGTTTTGGAATACATGTGAAGCTTTAGCAGATTTGTGGTTGATTTTAGAACACTGTTGGAGGTGACATAAATACATTACTAAAGCAGGTATGCAAGTCATTTTGAAGCATGTCGTATGAAATTATTTAAAAATCCAGTATCAATATTTCTGTATATGCATAGGCAAGTCCATGGTAATGTTATTTTGGGTGTACTTTGTTAACTTATGAATGCGTGGATTAGGTGGTGTTATCTTTCTAAGGGGTCATATATGATGTTCTATTTATCAAGGGTTTGAAACATTTATGGTCATGATATTCACATCTATGACATGTGGTGAGACACGTCTAACTGAAACTAAAATAATCCTAATGGTATGTGGAATTGCCAAGAATTGGAAGCACCCCTTTGCTTTCAAAGATATGTCATTGTAGCTAGAATATTTTGTTGATGTATGGAATTTGTGTCTTTGGTTTAGGTTTAGCGACAGGAAGGAGGTGATGCATAGATGGTAAGATATCACAGAGTCGATCCTAGAAGTAAGTCGATCCTAGAAGTATGCCCAAAGTCTGTATCAGCTTCATTTGCTCGGTACGTTTCATCTACACAGTGCTTGCATCAGCTTCACTTTTAACCTATTAACTTTTTTGGTTTTCTTATATGTTCCTAATTGTGTGTGTATACTCCAGATCGTGGGTCTTTGTATCGTTTTTTGTAGGTGTAGTCTTCTACTTTTTATTGAAGATACTCCAGATCGTGATTTCAAACGGAAGAGCACAATAGATCCGATGTTCAAAACTCCACCTACAAATTCCAGAAGGTACGAAGACTCTAATTTATGTCCTAAATTTGTTTTACACAGACCTTAATCCGACCATTTTCATACATATGTTGAAGAAAGCACAAATCCAACGGTTCCTCTTAATTGGGTGGCTACATGGTTGTATCTAGCACACTTTTAAAGATAATTTTAAAATTGGTTCTTTTTTTTGCAAAATAGATAATTAATTTGATTCCTATCGAATATTTTGGTCATAAATTTTGAAAGGGAGAAAATCATCTCTAATGGAATATTCCAATTGAAACTAAAAAATTTATCATAAAAGAAAATATTTATGTAAAAAATGGCTTCTCTTACCTTCTGTTTCTAGCATGCAAATGAGAAAATGTGACCAACCCCATAAAGAAGTTCTCCCTTGTTCTGGATGTTTGTCAGCAAGTGGCATAGATGCATCAAACTCTTGCGTAACCTGCTACAAATAAGACCCCATACCATCATCATGTTTCATATTTTGAATATTGTTAATATCGTTGACAATCATTGAATATCATTAGTTAACACTCATATGCCTTGGTCCAAACCTCATTAGGTCCGTACATGTGCTAGGTTAGTTTACAGTATATCAATATTCATTGATTTGTCTTTACAATATATGGTAGTGGAAGGGCTGCACTTTGATTTGTCTTTACAATATACTCCACTCATTCATTCAAAATTTTGTTCAGGGAAGGGGGCTTTTCTGTTGTGTATTAAGGCTTTTATGATATTATGTTTAAGATATTTTTACAAACAGTTAGCCACTTGGTAGCAACACATATGAGAAGGATATGTTGATTTAAGAATATGTTGATTTAAGAAGGTATAGTTTGGTTTGGGTCTATGTATTAAAAAGGTTCAGTTTAGTTTGGGTCTATGTATACCTTTTAAGTTGCTTGGTTTATGTTCAAATAATAATGTTCAACATTATAATTTTAAAGTTGCTTGGTTTATGTTTTTGTAGGTTCCCAGATTTGGGTGAAGCACAAAAACTTGGTAAGTTAGTTTTATTATACCCATCTACATAAATCTTTTGTCCAAATGATGCGTTTATGGCCTTATGATTACTTCATTCATGTTCATATCATTTTTTTATGCTCATATCACTTGGCTGATTTCCTTCTTTTAAAGATGGTTGTAACTAATTTCGTCTTTTTAAGATGGTTGCAACATGGCTGCAACGATGCTTTAAAGTTTTAAGTTTTGGAATATGGCTGCAACATGGCTGCAAATTTTGAAACTTTTATATTTTGGTTAAAAGTGTTGATATGAATCATCTGTTATATTTTGGTTAATACCATTTTAAACAACCACAGTTCATGTTCATATCATTTTTTATTTCAAATGCTCATGCTCTAGATCATTAAAGCAACCACAGTTCATGTTCAAGATCTGGTATTCAAGTTTATTTGATTAAAGTTAAAGAGTAATTATGAATATGTATGTGACCAGAACTAGACCAAACATTTGTGTTATGATTCATAAGAATGTGGCACTACTGTCAGTTATGGGACTGAATGGTACTATATATGCTCAAGTGGTTGCTAAATGCTAATATATTTTAATTGCTACAGAATATGATGGGCTTGGGAGAAGGGTTCAAGTATTAAAAAGTTTTATTACATGATTTTAGGCTGCACCACTTTCTAGAAAGATTTATTGTTGAGGTATGTTTATAGTTTCAAAACATGATTCGGGGGCTCCAATTTGGTATTTGTTGTGGTTGTATAGCTTATCTTGGGTTATACATGCAAGTGTGTAGTTACTTGTATTGTTGGATGCAGATCCATAACCAAGTTGTTATCATGAAGATGCATGAGGCTGCGAAGATGGGTTCTGCATTAAAATCAATAATAGACACTTTTATTGGCAATGAAGGAGTATAAAATGATACTTAGCTCTGGTTTGAGTCTAACTTATGATTTATCTTGATGTATGATAGTTGGTAATCATATTGGCTTCAATATCATTGTTTTTCATTTGTACTTGTAATGTTAGAGTTAAATGATGAACTTGTAACATAAACTCTGAATGGCTGAGTTTGGATGCAGGATCTTTGGGTACAAGATTAGCGGAACAATCATACTTAGTTGGCGAAGTATGAGGAATTTTCTTAAAAAGTTGGTCCCATATCAGGTTGTAGTAATAAGTTGTTCTTTGAATTTTTTTTATTTTTATTTATTTATTTATTTATTTATTTATTTATTTATTTATTTGTGTTTCAGAGGGAATGCCACATTGAGATCAACACCTAAAAAATGGATAATGCAGGTCAATGTTTTAATGCCACAAGATGTAAGCGGTCAATTGGGACCCGATGCTGCTAGGAAACTGGGACCATTCAAAACGAATAAGTCAACTGATAGATTTGTAATCAGGAGGTTGATACAGGTTTTCCATGTATTGCCAGTTGTTGCTGCAGTTAATGTGCCTACTTATATAATGTTGTGTGCTGATTGGATCACATGTTTTGAACTCTTACAAATAATGATGTGATGTAGAAGAGTAGATTCAGTATATATAAGATTTCAAGATGTTATTCAACTTTAATTAAAATCAGGTACCTATTTTTTTTTATGAATTTTTAGTTATTATAAAATAAAGTGAGAGAAATAAAAGATATATGAATATTAATTAATATTTATTAATTAGTTTTTCAATTGGACTTCAATTGAACAATTATAAGACTTGTTTATGATTTAGTAACTTCCGTTCCATTACAATTACTTCCTATTACAAGTTAATATTAAAAAAAATATTCACTAAATATTAACCGATATTCATATATCTTTTATTTGCCTCACTTTATTTTATAAAAACTTAAAATTTATAACGAAAATAGGTACCTGATTAAACACTTTATTAAAGTTGAGTGACTTTAGTGGGACAAAAAAAAAATTAAATGACTTTAGTTAAACAATTGAGAAACTTGATTACTATTCTGCAAAATTACATTTTTTAAACCTCGTGTAACACATAAGGTTATTACTTTAACTCTTCATGTATGTTTTTTTTTTCTTTCTAAAACCTACAGATTTTTGCAATAGTTGTGAAAGTAGAAGACATTTAATATCACAAGCCAAAAGGGAAGATTGTAAGGGAATAATTTGTGGCTTGTGTATTAAATCACCTATTGGCGGACTATTTTGAAGGCCTATGTGATACAATAGGTGAAAATTAGCTGGGTTATGGTTATATTGGGTCATTGGGCCAATTTAGACATGGTTGGGCTCATTTAGAATGAGTTTAGGTGGACTTTTATGGGCCATTAAAGTCAAATACGGGAATTTTATATTAATTAGGGTTACCAAAGATAGATTAGCTTGTTTTCCAAGCTAATCTCCCCCTATATAAGGATAGCTAATCTAGGGGTTTAGGGCTGCTGATTTTGGGTGTTCTTGTACTTAGTGTTTCACGATATTCTCCTTGAGAATTTCGTTTAAGGTGTTGCAATCCAAGGTTGCCTATTCAAGTGATTCTCAATCGGTTTGTGTTTATTATTGATTTTCATTGCTTATTTACTTTATTAATCAATTGTTCTTGAATCACCAATCAAACCGGATTCCGCACGGTCTTGATTGGATTAGATATCGCGTGAGGACCGTTTTCGGGACTTACAATTGGTATCAGAGCCAAGAAACGCAAGTTTCGAGGCTCTCGCGATATCCGATTCAAGTTTTTATTAACTGACCGTTTGAGTTTGTGGTGTTTTCGTGTGTCGCAAGGTGGAAGATTATTTGTTTTGCAGGTTTCGAACTGAACAAGAAGAGATTGTGACCAACAGCTCCTGTTTTAGAGACTTTTCGGCCCTGTCAGAGACTTTTCGATCAGTCAAACTGATCGAAAAAACCCTTTTCTGCCACACTTTTCGATCGGTAAAGCCCCCTTGAGGCTTTTCGATCAGGATATATCAGTCGAAAAGTCCCCTTTTGTGACTTTTCGATCTGCCAAACAGCTTTTCGATCAGCCAAACAGCTTTTTGATCAGCCAAGACAGCTTTTCGATCAGCCAAACAGCTTTTCGATCAGCCAGACAGCTTTTCGATCAGCCAAGACAGCTTTTCGATCAGCCAAACAGCTTTTCGATCAGCCAAGACAGCTTTTCGATCAGCCAGACAGCTTTTCGATCAGCCAAGACAGCTTTTCGATCAGCCAGACAGCTTTTCGATCAGCCAAAACAGCTTTTCGATCAGCCAAGCAGCTTTTCGATCAGCCAACCAGCTTTTCTACCAGCTTTTTGATCAGCCACACTTTTCGATCAAAAAGTCCATTTTTCGATCAAAAAGTCCACTTTTCGATCAAAAAGTCCACTTTTCGATCCAAAACTTGACTTTTCTATCCAAACTTCACCCTTTTCTATCCAACCCTTCGGCTTTCACTCTTTGATCCAGAAGTTCAATCAAATACATTCATGGCATCCTTTCTTACAGGTAATTCTGTATCTACCAGCAACAATGAGGTATGTTCTAACCCTAAATGCCAAATTACATTTAATGAATCTCAAGACTGGCAACGCAAGTTCTTTAATGAAACGTTAAATCGTGAACTATCTGATAGAGACCTGCGAGAGTACAAAGGTAGGAGTAAAACATTAAGTGAAAAACTAGAAGCTGCTAAAATTGACATAAAAAATCTTCAAAGGGACTTGAGTAACAAAACCACATATCTAAGAGTTGCTAATGAAGAAATTGTCACATTGAAAACTGAACTTGAACAATTTAAAGGACAATTAGAAACATCTCAAACCAAAGTTGAGCGAAATGATAAGATTGTGTCAGAAATGATGAAAGCTAGTTCACTTTTCTACAACACAGACGCTCGAATGCGTCATCTAAAAGCCAACTCTGGTTTGGGTCTTGGTACTGAAATAAAAGATGAAAAATCCACTCATACAGTACCGATGCCCCTGATGCATGAAATGATCTCAGATTATGAGTGCTCTAAGACCAACTTGGATGCTAAAGCTGAGATTGAAAAGAAATTAGCAGCTTGTCCCATTAAAATTTCTGCTCCTGTTTCTAACATTACTAACACTTCTACTTCTTGTGCAGATAAAGTAAATGAAGAAGCAGGTTCAAAGAGAAAAAGTGTTTGTTTTGAGAGTTAAAAGTTTCCAGTTTTTAAAACTGATAATTTTGCTTCAAAAAGTTTTGAGTCTGAGTCAGCATTTCCCAAGTCAACTGTGTTTGATGAATCTGTTACTTGTAGTGTGTTTAACTTTGGGAAATGTGATGCTAAACCTGTGAAACCCTTAAAAACTGTTAAAATTTTAAGAAGGGATAAGGGACCACAGGTTGCTGGTCCCAAACTCACAAATGGTGGGGTGTTGGGTGGGAAACCTACAGAAAATAAGAATGATTGTCATGATCAAAATGTGCAGAAAGTGCGGGACCTTAGACCTCATGATTTTGTCCCGTACCCAGAAATCAATTCGGCATATGACCAGCTTAAGCCAGTTCAGCGGGAGTACATTTTAACCACAAAGCCCCACGGTAAAACCCATTGGATTCACAAAAATTGTTCAAAACCAACTTGGATTTCCACTGGGCGTAACCAACCACAGGCTCCCGCTTACCCAAAGAAACAATCTTGCCATGTCTGTGGTAGACCAGGACACGTGGCAAGAAACTGTTTATACCGGCCTTATGAACCCTATTATCCCAAAAGGGTTCATCAGAGACCCAGTCCAAGGACCCAGAAACAAAGTGACCCAACTCCAAGGCCCGGTCCATCAAAACCCAAGGTGCAGAAACAAGCACCTCAGAGTCACAAAGTTCAGCAGAAACCCAAGGCTCCTAAGCAACGGCCAAAGACCATTTTTAAAGAAAACAAAACATCTCAGAAATCTGTCAAAACAGCTTGGAGACCAAAATCTGTTGAATCCCCAAAACTTGTTTTCAAAACTGTTTCAAAATCACCCATCCATCCAAATCCAGTTGGTTCAGCTAAATCAAATGGTTGGAGGAAGGATGACAGGTGGAATGTTTCAAAAGTTGTGAACTTGTCTTTCAAGCCTACTGGAGTGTACAAGAAACACTCCAAACAATTTCAAGAAATAAGAGTTCAAAATTCTAATAAGAATCCACCGAGAAACCCACAGGTTTTTGGGAAAGAAAATCACAAACCCAGAGATGTCAACAAAAAGGACATTCTCAGTCCAACCAAGGCAGCCACACCCCCAATTCCTGATTTTTCAAAGGGCATGTGTTTAAAAGAAGTAACTTTCATTGATTCTTCAGGTATACCCAGAACCACAATGGCCTGGGTACTTATGGCTAACTGATCTCTCACGTTGTGCAGGAACAGTCAAGGAGGACTTTCATTAACCTTGTTTGTTTGTGATAGTGATTGTTCCAGGCACAGGATAGGAGGCATCTCTCTACTACAAGACATGAAGGTTTCAATGGAGGGTATGTCTCTATTTGAGAGGTAAATCTGAAAAGATCAGCAGAAAAGGTAACATTGTCTGAATTGTTTGTTTTTTGGCTAATTTGATGTGAAGTATGGTTATGCATGAAACAAAACCCAGTTCTGAAAAATTTTTAAAAGAAAAAAACTTTGAAGGTTAGCTTGGCCAATTTTGTCTTATAGTGTGTTAGTGTGATTTATAAAAATAAAAAAAAATAAATAAAAAAATTAAAAAAAGAAAAATTAAAAAAAAGATGTGTGTTGTTCTTAAAAATCAAAAAGCAAGGGGAAGAATAGAAAAGATGAAATAGTAGACCCCTCAAAAATTGTGCTTTTTAATTTTTAATCTTTTGTTTGTGTGTTTGAGAATGTGGGAAGTGAAATAAATTTCCGTTTTGGAGATGGCTGACACGCGTAAGGCAGATGTGAAATATATGATCCATGGTGATATGCTGGTAGGCTCGGCTCTAAAATCTGAAAAGGTATGCGTTACACACTTAAAGATAACGTATGGCAGTTTGTTGGGTAACAGCACTTAGGTTAATTGCATTTCTATTTAACTGCATGTTCAAGTTCCCGATACACACGCTTGTCTCCAAGAGTGTGAAAATGAGCTCAAAAAGTCGGTGTCCCCTCTGCTTTGCGTGAGCAATGACCTGGGGATGCTTCACGTGTATGTAAGGCTCTCCTCTGCTTTGCGTGAGCAATGACCTGGAGTTGTCCATACATACGTGCTTCTAGATCACCTAAAATAAATTAAAGAAAAAAATAATATACACCCAAAAGATGCCAAAGAGCACATCAAAAGAGACCCTCAAGAGTCCAAATCCCTCAGCCTTTGTCACTGATGAAAGCATTATCAAAAATGTTTCAAAAATTCAGTTGACGTGTATATTATACCCAAAAATCTATGTGATCTATTCTTTCTCTTCTCAACCAAGTCTCGAGCTCAGTTTCAAACTTCTGGTTTAGGTTGTGAAAATATGTGGTAGGGAATTTATATGCTTGATAGTGTGTAATAATATGTACCTAGGATTTGTTGAAACCCACTTGCTGTTCATAAATAATGCACCTTAAAAAAAAGATATAATAAAGTGACAAACAGCCTGATTAAGAAAAGGGTTAGAGTTTAAAGTGGATCAGTATATTGGCAATCACCTGGACGTGTTCGAGTAACAGAAGCTGGAAAGGGTTCCTCGGTCAGATTCATACGGTTTGATCCCATAGAAACCTTCTCGTTTAGTAATTTGGTATGTTTGTTTTTATTTTTATTTTTCTTTTGTATTATCTTAAGTTTTTATTGTTTATTTTTCAACCATGGCTAGGTTAATTTAAAGGTTTTTAATAAGTTTTTATGGGTTTTATGCAAGAAAGTATCACCCCTCCAGAATCACAGGGGTAGATAATGTGAAGAGTTCTCGGGTTCAGGGGAAGTGCTTTTGGTTAAAAATTGCTAACCCGATAACCAGTCATCGTCTGGTTAGTGTTTATTCCATGTTGTGCATGACAGGTTAATTGAGATGTCATGGAGAAGAAAAGTCAATAAGTGCTGCTACTGTTCGTGTTGAAGAACCAGCCGGAAAAGGACTTACCCTATGCTCAGGGGAAGTTTGTTGGTTGTTTAAGTAAAGCTTCCAAAGACACCGTTCTCAAGTTTAGGGGAAGCTAATTGAAGAAAAGATGCAGAGCAGTCACATCAAGAAATTCAAGAATGCCAAGACAGAGGTTTCAAAATTTATCCTCTGAAGTTAATGTCAAGTCAAGACAGTTACTGATGATTCAGCAAGGACTCAACAGTTTTCAAGAAGGAGCAAGTATTTGAGAATCCTCCTCTCATTACATGTTTGTCATTTGAAGTCCAAGCTAATGCTGATTGAGAGAACACTCCCTAAAGTCATTTGTTGTTGCCCAATGAAGATTGTCAAAGATAAAGAATCTTCATCAACCCATGCTCAAGCCAAGGAGAAGACCGAAGTCTGAAGATTGAAAGTAGAAGACATTTAATATCACAAGCCAAGGGGAAGATTGTAAGGGAATAATTTGTGGCTTGTGTATTAAATCACCTATTGGCGGACTATTTTGAAGGCCTATGTGATACAATAGGTGAAAATTAGCTGGGTTATGGTTATATTGGGTCATTGGGCCAATTTAGACATGGTTGGGCTCATTTAGAATGAGTTTAGGTGGACTTTTATGGGCCATTAAAGTCAAATACGGGAATTTTATATTAATTAGGGTTACCAAAGATAGATTAGCTTGTTTTCCAAGCTAATCTCCCCCTATATAAGGATAGCTAATCTAGGGGTTTAGGGCTGCTGATTTTGGGTGTTCTTGTACTTAGTGTTTCATGAAATTCTCCTTGAGAATTTCGTTTAAGGTGTTGCAATCCAAGGTTGCCTATTCAAGTGATTCTCAATCGGTTTGTGTTTATTATTGATTTTCATTGCTTATTTACTTTATTAATCAATTGTTCTTGAATCACCAAACAAACCGGATTCCGCACGGTCTTGATTGGATTAGATATCGCGTGAGGACCGTTTTCGGGACTTACAGTTTTTATCTAATGTCTTAATTTATGATGTTTTTCGTTAATGAAATTAATCTGTCGTTTAGACCTTTCACGTTAATGTGCATGTATATTAATTTTAAACGGTCGAAACGACCTATTTATCGGTCGTTTAGGCCGTTCTCAAAGATCGAGGAACACTTATTGCATTTAATAACGTAATGTGCATTCATTAGACAGTCTAATATATAACGGTCGGACGACTGGAACGGTGGTCGCCGTCGACCACGGTCGTTACGACCTCGGATAAGAAAACCAGATGATTTATTATTATTTTTTTAAGTAATCGTTGTCGACGCACCCGACAACGGTGTCAGAAGACCGTTCAAGGAATCTTTGAGACGGAAATTGCCGGCGGTCGTTTGACGGAAAACGACGGTCGTCGACGACCTTTTTCAGGTATTAACGACCGTGGATGACACATGTCGCACCGTGGTTGGTCATGGGAATGGTCGTTTTGGTTTTAATCGGAGGTCGTTAGCGACCATTAAGGTATGGATAAAAGCTGGATAAAAAAAATTCATGGGGCTATTTTTATCCCAAACTTGGTCAAAATGACTATTTTCGTCTTTTTACCTTCACCCTTTGGTATGAAATACAACAAAACATGACAAAAGGAGGAGACCCCAACTTAAGGATGAAGAAAACATTTGGATCTTGACATGTATACAACAAATCTAGACCTTTCATTGTCACATGTGTTTCATTTCTGGTCTTATAAATGGGCTATAAAGATCAGACTTGAAGTTTCTGGGGTGTGAACACGTTACGTACAGAATACCACGGAAGCAAATGTGAAAAGATCAGTATGGGTGGATCTACTCAGGGAGGATGTTGTTTAGTACCCGTTTTAATAGGTACTATGTACATGCAATGACCGGATGTGCTTGAAAGTGGCTATTTCTGTTTAGACTGTCTACTTCCATGGCTGTTGCTTGGTTACATGATACTATGGTCGAATGAACCGTTATGTTTTTCAAAACTCACCAGCATTGTTTGCTGAGGCCCAAAATACTTTCTTTTTGTTTTGGACACACATCCTAGGTACCATATTTGTAGCAGGTTGCTAAATATGGATGGGACATTGAAGACTTACTATAGAAGTTTAATTTTGCCCAGATGAAGACATAGATTGATCGATAGCATAAACTGATATGTTGTATTTTAGATCATTGAAAAATATTGTAACTTTTAAGATTGAATAAAAGTTAAGACTTCCGCTGTAGACTTGATTATTGCCATGTGTTATATTATCTGACGTGTGAAATCCCGGGAGTCGGGGTGGGTGTTACACGGTTGAGCTTTAATCAACACTGGCGGCCTTGAAGAGTTCTTAAATTTCAACACAGTTTCTGGTAGAAAACCGGGTTGACTTTCGAGGGAGATTCGGGGCGTTCTAGGAACCCAAATGGCACTAATTTTACATCTAAAGTGAAGTACTTTTAAAGACGAGGAGATAGAAAGAAAAATCAGCTCAAAAGGATTCCGTTTGCTACCTCAAATACGTCACATAAAGTAAGGTCATAAAACAACGAGATCTTGGAGCAGTCATGGTTCAATACTGTCTAGAGGACTGAATTCTTAACAAAATTGAGTGAGGCTAGTTGGGACTTTTAGAGGACTCTCATGGAAGATTTCTAGACAAGAATGGATGGATTTGGACAAAGTATGAGGGAAACATAGTTCACAGAAGTTGTTGTAACGAATATGATGAAAATCTATGAAGGTGAATGTGTGAGAATTCTAGTGTTTTGCTTAGGTATTTATAGGATCAAGTGGATGAGGACTTGGGAGTTGGCAAGCAAACGAAAATATCCAGCTAAAGGGTGTCTTGAATGCCAATGATCTCTAGTCCAATTGGCTAGGGGGAGGTACCCAAGACATTTTAATGGGGAGGTCTTGGGTTCAAGTTTCACTTGTAACAAAAAATAAATAAATGGGGGTTACAGGTTGGGCAAGGGGGTTTTCTCACCTATGATGAGTTTCCTCCTGATGGGGATTAGAGATGATCGGATGAGTGGGTAATGCCCCCCGTCAGTGATCCAAATTTGCCGTTAAAAAAAAATGGTGTCTTGAATGACTCAACGGTGGTTGGCGGACACGAGTAGTAAGGTGGTTGATAGGTTCGAGGTTTTGTCAAACCATTATTTAAGTGAAGTTTACTTGTGCATGTGTATGTGAAAGCAAAGTATCTGTGAAAATATTTATTGATTTAATCTGGTTTTATATTTAAAAAAAAAACCACCCTAAAAATACTCACTTATTTTTGTCATATGTTTTCTTGGTATGTTTAAATAAGTAGGGAACTATTAATCAAGATAGATATAATATTACGCGTGACTCATATGAGCAAAATAATATAATTTAAATGGGGTACGTTGTTAAGCTACTAAGATGTGGGAATATGCCTATAAATACAAGCAACTAATCTAATCTTTGTGTTCAAGTTGTAGAGAGAGATGTCACTGAGTGGTAAACGAGTTGCTCAGATTGAGATCAAGTCGAGCGGTGATGTTTTTCACCAGTTATGGAAGTCGAACCCACACCAACTTCCAAGCTTGAGCCCGACTGCCATCCAAAACTGTCAAACCCATGATGGTGAAGCTGGAACCGTGGGCTCGGTCCTCTTGTGGAACTATTTTCATGGTAAATAACCCACCTAATTTTCTTCAATTTTGTAAGAATTAAACCCTTGTCATTTTTACTGGATATTCATCATACCATATGTTACAAGCCTATAGGTCGTAAATGACGCATACCTAACACCCTTTTTTTCAATTTGTAAAAAATCGCTTGATTAAAGTCAAAGTTCTGGATTAATCACCTACATGTTTATGTAGAAGTGATTTATATTTATAAATATATGTTATTGTAGATGGAAAAGATCGTGTTGCAAAAACCTTAATCAAGGATATTAACGAAGGCAAAAAGTCAGTGACCTTCGAGATACTAGAAGGCGATCTGCTGGAGCAATATAAGACCTTCGTTATTCATGTTCATGTCGACAAGCATGGTTCAAATAACCTGGTGACATGGACCGTCGAGTATGAGAAGCTCGGCCCTAATGTGCCTGATCCAGACACACTTATGGACTTCTATAAGAAGACGACCAAAGACATAGAAACTCACCATCTTCAAAACTAAACAAAACAAAATTAAAATCAAAATCAATATATATCATATTAATCACCAATATAGGTGACTCTAAATAAATGATTTTGAGTGTTTTGTAGATTCTGATTCAATTCCTCCTTATTTTATGTACCATGTTTGTTATTGTAATTGGTTGTTTATCTATGTATAAAATCTTCTACATGTAATAATAAATATTTTATGTACCATGTTTGTTATTGTAATTGGTTGTTTATCTATGTATAAAATCTTCTACATATAATAATAAATATTTTGCCACATTTTAAATTCTCATGAAACTTATATATTTTTGTGTCTTTTTCTTTTATTATAATATTATAATTATAATGTTTAAGATATATACCAGGTGCTTGCATTGCATTATTGAGTTTTTGTGGGTTATTTTTTTTATCGAATTTTAATCTCTAAAATCGATCACAAAATACAAATCACCCCGACAGACAAAGAAGGTGGGCAAAATGATTATTTCTATTAAATTTTGATCCAAAATAGCCCTTTGACAATTTTGTTTCTCAATTTAGGGTCGTTGGCGACCCTATTTATGTCCAATAGGATTTTGACACGTCGTTGACGACCATATAGATTTTCAAGACGACTGTAGAGCTGACACGTTGCTACGATCATCGGCGACCGTCTAACAGGTCTGTTGGAGTCGTCAGCGACCCTACTCGCCCTAATGTGCCTGATCCAGACACACTTATGGACTTCTATAAGAAGATGACCAAAGACATAGAAACTCACCATCTTCAAAACTAAATGAAACAAAAATAAAATTAGAAACAAAATATATCATATTGGTCACAAAGGGTTCTATGTAAAATATCTTCTACATGTAATAATAAACAAGTAAATATTTTGCCCGTTTTAATTCTCATGAAACTTATATATTTTTGTGTCTCTTTCTTTGTTATAAATTTTATAATGTTTAGGACATATACTAGGTAGTTGCATTGCATTATTGAGTTTTTTTGGGTATTTATATTATTATTTTTTTTTTTCGCTTTTCTCACTTTCTTTTATTTGTTAATGTTTTGCTCGTTCATATTTAATATTTCTTCTAATCAACTTGTATAAATTAGGATATATAACTTAGTTTTGAGGAAAGATCGGATTATCTTTTCACATTAACTTTTAATAGTTTAGAGTGTAAACTTGTCTATCCACACCTTTTCATGAAGGTGATGAGCTGAAATGGGGCGGGATTTTGATGATACCCATTGGGTTTCGTTGGGTTTCAAAGTGAGTATAGCTAGTTATTATGTAGTAGATAATGAGAAAAATATATTAAGATGGGAAGTTGGAGATAAGAGGAAATTAGTGTTGTCAGGAGTTAAAAATGGGAATGTGGTTGAGCTTCATAATCTTTGACAGGTAAATTACAGATTTATCCATCACATGACATACACATGCTTTATTTAACGGAAAAATTAGATGAAGATTATTAAAAACGGTGGATGTTGCAATATATTTGGTTATAAAAGACATTTGGTGTAATAAGTTTTCGAAAATTTGGATGCATAATTATGTATATTCACAATTGACATATATAGTTTGTAATTTACTCTAACACCTTTAGAAATTTGATTATGTAAACATTCAATTTCAATTTTAACTATATTCTTATTTTTATTTTTATTTTATTTTATTTTATTTCATATTTTCTTTATATCGTACATTTTTGTTAAAACATTTAACCAGTATTTGTATTAGTGTGTTGTGTTTCCAACGTATCACACAAACACCCTCTAGATATATATGTTGGAACTATATGACCAAAACGTAACATATGTCAACGTTGCCATTGACATATGATCCCAAAAGGTCATACACACCAAACAGTTATTTCAAACACGTGTTTAAACATGGTTTAAACATGTATGACCCGGTAAGTAGTAATGTCACTCATATTATTGTTACATGAAATAGTAATATGAAATGAATCATTATATTGTTAAACCTTATTATTATACTCAATGCAAGTATTATTAAAAATATGACATGTGTTTTAATTTACACGATCTTGCAACTTGATTTACGGTATTAGTTTTTGATTTATGGTATTAGTTTGTGACGTAATGTGTCATATGCACATACATGTTATGCACTTATATACAACATCCAAGCTACATGGATAATACATACAATATAGATCATAAGATTGTTGGGTTATTTTTTGTTAAAAACTAGTCACAATTGTCTTCACTTCTTCTCTCAAAATCTAAACCAAATCCTATGGGTCCCGCCTTAGTAATGTGATGGGACAAGTGATTGGTGGAGGTATAATGAGTTTTCATGTTAAAAGAGTAATCCATCAAAAAGAAATTATTAAAAAAGTTGGATTTTTTTTCTTCTCTGGGACACACTAGAATTGTAGAGAACAATTCATTTTTTAGTGGATGAAAATTGAAAACTCTTCTATTTCTCTTATATGAACTCACACTATTTTCTTTAGTGTGAAATTAATGTGGAGTATTAATTGGCATGAAATGGATTTTATTTTCTTTAGTGTGAAAACATATATTGAAAATCTTGAGGAGCTTGAACACAAAGAACTAAGACAAAACCTTAAACCCATGAGGTTGTTTGTTAAGGTTCATAAACGTATTCATACTTAAAAATTAAGTAACAACAAAAGAAAGATATCTTCTAGTTCATGACATTTGAAGGTTGTAAAGGCTAGCATCTTTTGTAACTAAAAACTAAAGTTGCTTTATTTGGATTACATTTGGAGAAGAGCATTTGGATTTTGTTCATCCATTTTCACCAACTAGCTACCACTTCTCTTCAAAGGTTGTGATTCTAAATACTCTATGGTTATGGCTATGTTTAATTTCAAATTATTCACATATAATTGGTGGGTTCCATTCAGCATGTCAAAATGCTTAAAATTTTCTAAAATTACATATTAAAAACCCAACAATATAATAAAGATTTGAGCCGGGTTTGAATGAGAAATGTTCGTTTGGATACATTTTGTTGTATTGAATTCATTTTAAAGATAAAAAATTATACTCTTCAAATATAATGTTTTAATAATATGTTTTATTTAAATCAATTTTTGGACCGGATGATTTATTTGGTCGAATAAATAGTGAGTAGTGAAGAACTTCTATCTTCTTTTCATCAGGGTATCTTCAAAAAAGTTCTAGGTAACAAATCTGATGTGTTTTGATAATATCGATATTAAGGCTATATCTAGACGTGTTTTGATAATATCGATATTGTTATTAAGGTTATATGTAGTGATAAAGCTTAGATTTGACAAAATGGGCGGGTCGGGCTGGACATGATATTTCTTTATCTCTCTATTCTATCATCTATAAACCATCAAGTTTTTCACACCTTTCTATAAATAAAATTCAACCGTTCGTTCGATCACCGACGCCAAGGTCTGGTGAAAACGAACAAACACCGACCAACGAAGAGTTGTGAAATATGATCGCAAATTAACAACCTCCACAAGGTTTCTCCGGTTACTTGCAACAACAATAACCGTAACATAATCTTCAACCATGTTCGATGTTTCAAGGCCCGTTTCAATAACCGTTTCAAGTCCCGTATCCACAACCGTTTCAAGGTCCGTTTCAACCAACAATCCAACCACCGCAATCTCAACCACAACGATCACAATCTCAATGGATGTTCTTGATATGAAGATGAAGAAGAAAATTAAATGATAAGAGTAAATGAAAAATGAAGAAAGAAATAGATGGGGAATTATCTAGGGGAAAGAGATGATGAGATGACACATTGGAACGACAAATAATATAATTCATGGAAAGAAGAGGAAAATACTAAATTACCCTTTTGCTAAAGACAATCTATGTCAGGTGGATAGGCTACCAACCATTGGATGAGTTTTCAAAGATTTTACAACTCAAAGGTGTTTTCACACTTGAAACAATAGAAAGAATTAAACAGTCAAGAAAGAACTTTCTACATACAGGATTAATTGTAATAGAAATAAAAACTTTAGGAAGAAAAAACTTAGGAACAAAATTACTAGCATTATTACTAGATAAAATATGGAAATGTGAGCTAAAAAGGCAATAATATCAGGAATGGAAGTTGACCTTAGCCAAAATACAGCACTATTATATTGTACACCAAGTCTCTTAAAATATATTAGAGATCTACAAAAAATAAAAATAGCATTACAAACAAAAGGTTATGAAAATTATGAAGGTAATAATATAGTTATCAGTATAAGAGTGCTAGGAAAAGCAAGTAACAGATCAGGAATGAAATATAAAGTAAACATAGAAGGAATAGTTAACACCATAGCATCAAAATCAATACAAATGATAGATCCAGTAAAAGTAGATCCCGAAGAATTAGCAGGATTAGAATGACAAATAGATGATTTTAAAGAAGAAGAAAATGTAAGGTTCGTACCAAAAAGAAGTTATATATATGAAGGAACTAATGAAAAACAAAGCCTAAGATTTACAGATTTTAAAAAAGAAGAAAAGGAAAGTGAAGACAGTGAAGAAACATAATATAACTTTATGAATATTATAGATATTAACGAGGAATATAATGAACCAATTTATGATACAGAAAATGAAGAAATTAATACAGAATTCTATAAATTTGAACAAGAAGAAACAGATTATAGTTTGCTAGAATATTTAGAGGAAGAAGAAACCATTACAGGATTCAAAATAGAAGAGACTAATAAAACCATTGAACAAATAATAAATAGAAAATTTAGAGAAATAAATATACAAGAAGAAGTTGATGACATGATTATAGAATGTATGTTAAATCTAGGAATGACATATGAATAAAGTTATAATAAGTTACAAGAATATTTTAACCTACCATTAGTAAACAACATTCTACAAGGAAAGACAATGATTTTAGACTTTTATAAACAAGAACAATCCTTTATGGATCAAGATATGAAAAGTCAATATAAAAGAAGAAGAGTTGATTGGAGTGAAGCAGGAACTTCAACGGCAAATGTCATGGGTATAGAACCATGGACAAAACCAACAGTAACTTATCAACAAGAATCAAATATAATTAGACATGGAAATAGATTACCTATAGGATATATATACAGTAGCAATATGTTGTTATTAGAACAACAAAAACCACAATTATGGAATGATGAAATATTAACATGGGAACAAACAGTGGTAAGAATGTGGGAAACAAATAAAAAAAGAAAGCATGGATATGTTTTCATACTTAGAAACTACATTAGGACCAACAGCTCTAGGAATCTGACAAAGTAAAAAAGCTCAAGATCCAACAGAAATGAACAGAATCAAAGCATTAGGAGACAACCCTTATAATTTCACATCACATATTAGAACGCTCATTTTAGGGGTAGATCCAGCAAAAAATAATAACTTAATTCAAGATACTGCCATTAGAAATTTAGAACAATTAAGTATTGCAGATATGAAATATATAAATGAGTTTACCTTAGATTTCACAAGATTATTATCACAAACAGGTTTAGCCATGGATGATGACTTGTGTAACAAATACTTTATAAAATTACCAGGTGATTTAGGAAAAAATATACATGAACTATGGAGACAAACATACTGTGATAAAAAAGAATCTAGGAATATAAACCATATTATAAAAATAAGCCTTACTATAAAAATAAATACGTTAAAAAACCTCAAACAAGACAATGTAAATGTTATATCTGCGGAGATGAAAAACATTTAGCTAATATATGCCCAGACAAAAATAAAAAAATTGAAAGAAGTAATCTAGTAGAACAACTAATGACTATGAAATAGAGGCTGTAGATACAGATCATACAGACAATGAATCAATTTATAGCATATATAGCGAAGATGAACAATCAGTTACAAAAGTAACATATACATATATGAATACAGAAGAAGAATGTAGTCATAAGTGGATATCTAACAGAGGAAATAATTATATAAAATGTTATAATTGTGGATATTATCCAAGTATAGAAAAAAATCACAATGTAATATTTGTTTTAAAGAAATATCTTATATATGTCTAAAAAGATATACGATGAAGAAATAGATACACCAGAAACAAGTAGTAATATGGAATCAAATAGTCAAGAACAATCAATAAAGAAGCTTGAGATGATAACAGAATTAAATAGTCTAAAAATAAATAGTATAGAAAGCAAAATAAAAGAAATTGAAGAATTGGTTCAAAAGAAAAAAGAACATGTTAAGTATAGCAAGATGTCAATAGAAACACAAGCAAATCAAACATACATACAAACACAAGGATGTGTAAATATGATAAATATAGAATGTAGACTATGGCTAGATAACAATAAAGTATTAGATTTACAAGTCCTACTAGACACAGGAGCAACAAAGAGTTTAATATTTTACAGCTTAGCACCACTAACATATTACAAATTGAAAAGAAAAAAAAATTTATATTCCATTGTCTAAAATGTGAAATTAAAAGTTATATAGAAAAGAATATGGAAAAGTGAACATTAGTAAATTCAAATTTGTAAATTTGGATATAAAAAATATGAAATTAAAAGTTTATTACATAAATGTGGAGAACAACTGGTATGTCCATGTCTTATTCATTTGTTTTTATCGAAACCATATATGTACCTTTTTTTCTTGATGAAAGTGAAAACAAAAGAGTAATTACTATTTTAGCACATTGTCACCTTACATATTTAAATTTTAAAGTCAATCAACCATACTCCACACTCATAAAATTCTCCTAGCTTCTCTCTTTCTTTTTAAAATGCATCACTCAACTCACTGATCATCGTAAACCTTGGCGTCCCGTCGCAGTTAACCGACGATAAAATAGGCGGGACTTCCGGCCAGATTCTTGGGACAAAACCGTATCTTAATAAAAAACTTGAAAATTCGATTCACTATTTTTTTTAACGGCAAATTTGGATCACTAACGGGGGCATTACACCACCCACCCGATCATCTCCAATCCCCATCAGGAGGAAACTCACCACTACTGAGAAAACCCCCTGGCCCAACCTGTAACCCTTATTTTTTTATTATTTTGTTACAAATGGGACTTAAACCCAATACCTAATAATTAGAGGTCATACACTTTTGCTACTAGGCTAAACTAGTGGGTGTTTCGATTCACTATTAATTTAAAAACTGACCTAGAGAGATGATGAAGTTTATTATTCGAACGTGGTCAAATAAACTTCTAGAAATATGGTATAAAATATTAAAATAAATAATGCTATGAGATAACTTATATTAAAGATTTCTTGTACAAAAATGTCAAACTTTATGATAATGAATTACGAAATATATCATCCTTTTCTCCGGTACCGTTCACCAAATGGGCCACATAGCCTATCTTAGTATCTTGGCGGATGTTACGTGTTATTATTTATTTAAACGGTAAGATGTTTAAAATAGAATTTTATTGTATAATAAGTATAATTGTGTAATATAATTTTTAGATATTATGTTTGATGCCTTGACTGTTTGGTTTTAATTTTAACATGGTTATGTATTTTTTTATATCTATGTTTTTTTTATATTGTGTTGTAAAGAATACAACAGATTTGTTTAAATGTGCTATCCTTTTGGCATACTATATTCAAAATACATGCTGGGTGAAGGGTAAACTAATTACGTGGCGCAAAGGAAGATTGGTTTGTCTCCTCCTGTGTGGAGTTTATTGATTGTTTTTTTTACAACCATTCTTTTTAAGTTAGGTTATTATAAAAAGTTTATACAATCTAAGAATCCTAAGAATGAAATGTGATAATTAGATTTGTTATTAGTATTTAATCAATGGGTGAGATTAAATTGATGGAGAATAAAATAATGAAGAGCATTATAGTCTTAGCTATTTTGTTGACTTTTTATCAAGTTTCCTTATTATTTTTTTTAAATATATAACTTTAACATTAATATTAATTTTTTTTTTTAGATTACAACACAAAAACAAGCATGCGCTATATATAAAAAAAAATAATAAAAAATGGGAAAATTGGATTTTAATAATATGAGTTTTAACTCATTGGCGAATAATAATACGAGTTTCAATGTTGGCGGATAATAATATCAATTAATAAGGTGGGTGTCTAGAATGATACACCGTTAGTTTTTAACTAACGGTGTTAGAATCTTGCTGACGTGGTACTATTATATATAAGGAAAATTGGATTTTAATAATATGAGTTTTAACTCATTGGCGAATAATAATACGAGTTTCAAATTGGTGATAACACCGTTAGGGTTCAACTAACGGCATTTCATTATTGACACCCACCTCATTAATTGATATTATTATCCGCCAACATTGAAACTCGTATTATTATTCGCCAATGAGTTAAAACTCATATTATTAAAATCCAATTTTCCTAAAAAATAACCCTTTGGGTTTTCTTATGTGTCATTGTGTCTATTTCCTCATCATTGTGTCTTTAACTAATCATTGCGATAAAATTATCTAGTACATAAAAAGACAAATTAACATATTGGTGTAGTGGTTAAAATTGTAAGCTTGTGGTTGAAGAGACCCAAGTTCTAATCTCACTCACACCACTTTGTGAGATATTGGTGGGCAATGAAAGATTGAGCTTGCTTGATCCTGAGTCACAAGGGAGGGTTTAAGGGCTTGCTCGGTTCCCGCCCGATGGTGCAAATGGGGGGTGCTCCCGGGTTCACTCACTATGAGGTTCGGACTCGGGACAGTGGGTAGGTGCAGGGTAACCAGTCCCGATACTCCACTGAGCCAAATTGCCGTTCAAAAAAAAAAACATAAAACACAATAATAAATACATATTACTCAATGATCTAAACATAAGACACAATGAACCTGAAGGTAAGACACAATGAACTTGAAGGTAAGACACAATGTGTCCTTTTATTATTTATAAATAAGAAAACCACAATAATAACCAACGGAAAGGCACAATGACGAGTGAAAGCATGGTTGTGAAAATCTCGTCAAGCCTCCGATTAATCGCCGACTAATCACTTAGCGACCTTTAACCGATTACCAATTAATCCTGTCAAGGACAATTAATTGCCGGTTAATCATTGATTAATCGTCGATTAATCTCTTAACCTCAGACGACCGCCGAACTTTCGCCGAGCATTTTTTACAACCTTGGTAAAAAGACACAAAGACAAGAAAAAAGATAAATGAAATGAGTTAAAACATAAAACACAATAATAAATACACATTACACAATGACTTGAAACATAAGATACAATGATCTGAATGTAAGACACAATGTGTCATTTTATTATTTTTAAATAAGAAAGACACAATAACCAACAAAAACACGCAATAACAAGCAAAAAGACACTAACGAGAAAAGACGCAATGACTAGCAAATAGACACAAAGAAGCATTAGAAAATTCAGGGAGTGATTTTTTTTAATTTGATATATATAGCAACACTATACGCGTTTTAAAGATAAAAAACGTTTGTTTTAATAGTGTAATTGTTTTTAAATAATATGGTATGTTAAAGTTATGAAGGTTTTACAAAATGTGGGAACTTGATAAAAAAAATGTTAACAAAAATGGCTAAGATTAAAATGTCACTACTTTAAAAATCAATAAAAAGACACGTGTTAAATCTATAATCTTTTTTAGACTTCTTAGATTTAGAATACTTCTTTATGAACTTAACTCTCCTTCTTTTACATATATACCATTTGTTTCATTTTAAAACCGCATGATATCATAATGCCACCCGGATTCGATTCCCATTAGCCCCGTTCCTGAGCAATCAACGTATTTCTTTTTTTAATAATAACTTTGATATATGCATGTTTCAACGCAGCTAGAGTAACAAATAGACTATTTGGCCTATTGGTATAACGGAAGTTGTGTAAACGTATGGTCCTAGGTTTGATACTTTGAACTTGTCACACGTGCTATTATTTTCTTAATTGCTACTTCTTTTTTTTTATCTTATTTTATTTTTCTTTCTCTGTTTTTTACTTAGTTTTCCTTAGTTTTAGCTTGATATCATTTTTATTTTTCATTTTCTCTTTTATTTTTGTTTTTAGGTAGTTGCATTGTACATAATATTTTATCTAAACTAGACCACTTTCTTGCTAAGTTTTATATTTAAGATTGTACCGTCTCCGCCAAAGCGCGAGGCTAGCTAAAAAATCTACGGGAGGCTAAGTTTTATATTTGAGATTGTACTGTCTCCGTCACAACGCGAGGCTAGCTAAAAAAATCTACGGGAGGCTAGCTAGCTAAAAAATCTAGTTTAATACATTATTTATGTCAACCCCCAAGAAAAATAGTAAAATCCACAATAAATGGTATGGGTTGTTGGCCCAACCGTAATTCACAAACCCAGCCACAAGTCGGTGATTGGGCAAGCCTCTAACAAGTTGGTTAGGGTGGGATGCGATTTTGTATTAGTTCTAATAAGATAATTTGTTTATCAAGTTTGTTTAGATCTATAAATAGAGATTTAGATTAAGGTTGCTGTTGGTATCAAAAATTCATCAATAAATGTTTGAGTTATTTTCTTCATACATGAGTGTTCTCGGGTACCAATTTACTTTGAATTAGTATCAGAGCAGTGAGAGATTTCTGGTAACCTACTTGAACCCGTCAAGGCGGACTGATTCAAAACAGCTTCACGACGATAAAGGCAGCTAGTCGGTTTCGGTATCTTCGGTGCGGACCGTAGCAAGGTGCGGCTAGGGTTAACCACGTTCGAACCTAGGTGACTGAAACTTGAAAGATGACACCACCGTTTTAAGGAGTGAATGGAAGGAAATTAAAAAAGATGATAGGACGGTAGTAAAGAATGACTCCGATCTCCATAGATTAACGATTCTTTTACACCAAAACATCAAATTTGATGTTTTGAAATATATATATAATTGATGGTCTTATAATTCTTATGAAATTAACAAGCACATGAGAAGCAACTATCTTAGATGACACCGACTTTTTGTTGGATTTTTTATATAAAAAAAAAAGTAGGTTACCAGAAATCTATTTTAAGGGCATTTTTATAAAAAAAAAAGTAAAAAGAAAAAAAAACACCATTTTGAGTTCACAAAGTAAAATCTCACTCAGATGTTGATAAGATAAGAGAATTGCTCCCATTAACCCTTACTAAGTTAGAAAATCATTTATTAAAAATGGAACTTCATCTTAATCAAATTGCAGCTATAAAACCATCTATAAGCAGTAACCATTAACAATTAGCCTATCTTCATAAACAGCAAATTAACAATCTCTAAGCAAAAACACACCATTGTTCTACATTCTAATCCAAAGTAAACAGAAATCCAGTCATCACTTTAATCATGACTAATTCTACAGAGGAAAGAAACATTAAAGAAGAATATGTAAATATGTTACCTTAAACTCAAGATTTGGTCACTTTAGTTGAAGTTCTACCTTAAAGTCAGGATTTGGTCTCTTTTAGCCTAACAACTTACGTTTCTACCGCTCCTCCTAGTCATCTTATGCCTTCCATCGCGTTTGTACTTAGGTTGAACCTTTTTCTTTCCAACTTTTCCCTTCTTAGCCGATTTAGAATTGCGCAAAACCTGCTCCTTTTTGGGTTCCATACGCTTTGGATGCCTACCACGACCTTTATACTTGGGTTTATCCTCAATTGTTAACTTTTCTGGTTGCTGATCTTGTTGAGAGTTAACTAGATCCTGCACTTCTGTCGGTTCATCATCAGGAAATCGGGTGGCCTTCAACTTTGATGATATTGACTTTAAGAGTTCTATCAGTGGCTTCTCTGAACTTGGACTTCTTGATTTCTCCTGTTCTTCATTTGACACATACTCAACTATGGCAAGCTTATCATTTGGCATATTTTCATAACCTGCAGAACCTGTTAACTCTGAGCTAGCTGCTAATGCATCTTTCTTTGAAACTGTCTTTAACTGTGATCTTGTCCAAACCCGTTTGCCATTTTCGTGTGATATGGGATTGGAATCAGGAGATTCTTCAAGTTGCAGAAGCTCGGGATTCTTGTTCGTTTGAATTTGCTTCAAGTTAATACAGTCAGAATCATAATAGCATAATTCTTGACCCGCTTCATTTTGTTCTTGAATTTGCATGTCACACCTGTTAACTTCTAACATTTGCGTCTGCTCATGCGATTCATCATTTTTTTGTTTCAAATTTGCTTCATCCAACAGCTGAAGTTTAGCTTCGTTTATCTCGTGTTTCTTCATGCCCTTGCTTCTTTTCCTTTTAGACTTCAACCCCTGCTTCCTCTTCCTCTTATGTGTTCCTATTTGCTCTTGAATTTGCAAGTCACTCCTGTTAACTTCTAACATCTTCTGCTCGTGTGATTCATCATTTTTTTGTTTCAAATTTGCTTCATCAAACAACTGAAGTTTAGTTTCGTATATCTGCTGTTTCTTCATGCCCTTGCTCCTTTTCTTTTTAGGCTTCAACCCCTGCTTCCTTTTCCTCTTAAGTATTCCTATTTGCTCCTTCTCATTAGTTTCCTGAATACCCAACTCGCAGTTTTCTATTTTCTTATATTTTTTGTGGGGCCTACCGATTTTCTTCTCTGAACCCGGCTGTCTCTTTTGCTTCTTACGTTTCTTACTAGGCTCGCTGATTTTCATCCCTAGTTCCGACTCTGCACCAGCAAGCAAATAGCATTGCTTGTCAGTCATACGAATTTCGTTCCGATCACAAAGCTTTTCAAGGTGATGTTTCAGCAGTGTTGGGTGAGCCCAAGGCAAATCAGCATACTCCTTTTTTATGAATTTCGATATTGATTTCTCACTAGAACCTCTTTTCTTGTTCAACTCCCATATCGCCCTATAAATCATCTGTATCCATCATTGATCATGATGTAGTTAGAAGTTAGAACATATTAAATCACCCATCAAAGTGTAATATATAAGCATTGATCCTCAAGCAACCCAAGTTAGGGTTGTGATCATGTTCGTTAGATTAACCTTAACACAACAAATAAACGAACATGAACACATAGACAAACGTATTTTCTTATCCGTCTTTATTCGTTAAGGAAATGAAATGTGTTCCTGTTCATTTATGCTCATTCACTTATATTTTAAACTAACATAAATGAAGATTAACAAACAGAAACAAAATTAATATATAAATCCAAGTATCCAACTGATAGTTTGAAGAGGCAAGACATGCAAGGAAAAATTGTCCATTTTAAGAAAAAACGTGTTTAGGCCCCTTAACTTATTTCTTGCAGGCCCCTGTTTTTTAACCAAACTCAGACATGCAAGGAACCATTCTCATGTAAAGAAGGGATTGTGGATGGTCTCAACATATAACTTTTCATTATATTTTAATTGGTTTTAAAAAGTAGTTTATATTCTATTGATTGTGAATTTCGAGATGTATTTAGACCAAATTAAAATGTCACTAATTTGCGTAACAAATAGCTTTTTATGATTATATCATCTATGTTTAGAATCAAAACATAACTAATTTTCATATTAATTAATCTTGATAAATTACCATATGATAATTTCATGTTTGATATTTTTGTTGTTGTACAAGGTTAATAGCTAGATATATTCAAGACACTCTCATTAGTTTATTATTATTATTTACATGTCAAGTGGGTTAAAATTTCAGGTTTGAGATATAACTTTTTACAAGGAAAGCAATTTACGTTTTGACCGACCCACTTGACTAGTTTTGCCAGACTTGTAAATGTGTCTTTGACTAACGTAATTTTTTTGCCCCCGACCGATTCAAAATCCTGGATCCGCCACTGTTTACACCCCTCTATATGTACATAAAAGGACCTTGATGAACAAACATAAACAAACGTCTAAAATATCAAAATGAGAGAACAAGACATGTGTTCATTTTGTTCTTCTAACTAAATAAACGAAGCCGAATGACTCATGAAAGCTTCGTTAAACTTTCGGTTCATTTACAGCCCTAATTCTAATTCTATGCATGCAACCAAAACATCAAGGAAAACTACAACAATAAACATCTCCTAAAACCCTAATCATCCAAAAACCTTCAAAAGTAACAACATTATCACTCGATCGTTTTCCTTACAGCTAATTGCGTTTCAGTGTTTCACATATCATACAAATAACTCAATTCCAACAATTCAACCCCAAAAATCCCTAAAATCGGAGTTTACTTGAAATCAAAGTTAAAAAACCAACTAATAAGTGTACTTACAGCTGCATAAGGTGGATGATTAGGAGTGTGAAGATCTGGAAAGAATTGAGGGAAACATTGTTCGATTAGCATGGAACAGGAATCAGCAGAAGCGTCATTTGGGAATAAACTAGGGTTTGAATGGGCAAATTGAATGAGGGCTTCTTTGAGATTCTCCATGAGTGGTTAGTGATCGTCGCCGATTGTGTTGTTAGGAAGGATTAGGCTATGGAATTGAGGGCCGTGATTCGAATTTTGGTGCGACGAATAATCGAAATAATATCTTATTCATCTCAAGATTCGGAGAGAGAAATGTGTGTTTTCTCACTTTTTGCGTGTAGTACTGTGTAACGGTTCCGGGGAGCTAAAACCCTTTTTGTTGTTTTTTTATAAATATTCAAAATTTCAGATATTTGAAATTTAGATATCCAATTTTATTTTTGAATATCCGGATTTGAAAACTTATATTTTTTTTATCAAATTTCCATTACCTTTCTTTTATTATTTTGATTATTAGTATATAAGTTTATAAGTGAAGTTATTCTGAGAAGTTTAGTTTGTATAAGAAAGATAAGAATGAATATTAGTCATTAGATCTTCAATTAAATGGAGATCTATATACAAAAAATTTCTGTGTAAAATTAAAGAGAAAAACTAAAGAAAACAAAAGATGAAATGACATTTTGACTTTTTATCAAATTCTTCCCACTTTTTTAAACCTTCATAGATTTCACATACGATATTATTTTTTTTTTTAAATTACACCATAAAAACAAGCGTTTTTTATCATTAAAACGCGTACAGTGTTGTTATATAAAAAAAATTAAAAATCACTCTTTCAAATGTTCCATTCATTGTGTCATTGTGTCAAAATGTTCAGATCATTGTGTCATATTATGTCAAAAATGTTCAGATCATTGTGTCATATTGTGTCAAGATGTTCAGATCATTGTGTCATATGGTGTCAAAAACTGAAAGAGCATTTAATTTTATATATAGCAACATTATATATACTTTTGACACAATGACACAATGATTAGAACACTTTGACATAATAACACAATGATCTGAACATTGTGTAAAAAATCGAAAGAGTATTCTTTTTTTTATATAGCAAAATCATACGCGTTTTAAAGACAAAAAAAAAAGGAAAATTGGATTTTAATAATCCAAGTTATTACCAATTGGCCAATATTAATCCCAATTTCAAAATTGGCCTACATTAATCCCAATTATTAAGGTGTTGGATTTCATTGGACCCCTGTTAAGTTTTCCTTAACTCCGTTAGTTTTTTGCTGACGTGGCAGCCACGTGGCTTTTATTAAACAGTGCCACGTCAGCAAAAAACTAACGGAGTTAAGAAAAACTTAACGGGGGTCCAATGAAATCCAACACCTTAATAATTGGGATTAATGTAGGCCAATTTTGAAATTGGGATTAATATTGGCCAATTGATAATAACTTGGATTATTAAAATCCAATTTTCCTAAAAAAAATACTCGTTTTTATGGTGTAATTTAAAAAAAAAATTAATGTCGTGAAACACTAATATCTTATAGGGTAGTGTTTCCTTAATTGCTCAAGGAGCCATGCTCACCAACCAATCATCATGTGCCAACTCAATTTTGATGTTTTTGAAGCCATATCAAGCCACAACACCCGGTATGGTTGCCAAGAAGAGCCATGCGGCTCCCCTTGGAACATGAAAAAACAAATGAGACAAAACAAGTGGGGGTTGGTGCGGCTCTCCCCGGTTCCCTCGTGCCGCATAGACCAAAAATTCGGAAGCCATGTGGGGAAACCGCCCAAGGCGGTATGGTTGCCCCTTTGAGCCGCCCGGCTCCTCTTGGAACCGCCCAGCGGTAACCCAACCACACCGCCTCCCCTTAGTATTTACTAATATCTTATAGGGTAGTGTTTCCTTAATTGCTCTGCCATTAATGACATGTGTGGTTTCAGAAGTAGGCAGGGAGAGAGACCGTCTATGGTTAGTCTTCCAGAGGGCTCAAAATTTCAAATTATTTTTATTATCAATTTTTTTAAGTATGTGTATATACATATGAAGACAAATAAATTTACAAATGAGTTAAGATAATGTAATGAAAAAATACATATGATAAAACCTTTATGCCCCAAGTTCAAATCTTGTAAACGTCATATTCAGAATTATTTTTTTCATTTTTATTTTTTAGTTTTTTTTTTGTTGTTTCTTTCTTATTTCATTTCCTTATTTTATTCTTTTATTTGGATTTCCTGTTGTTTTAGTTTAACACATTTGTGTTTACGTATCGCTTATTACATTTTTATTTTGTTTGTTATTTTTGTTCAACATCGTTGTCTTTACATGTATAATATTATTTTATCTAAATTAGAAAAAAATTTGCTAAGATGGTGGACATTGTGATGCTCTTCTTTTATTTGCGATTTGATATTTGTGTTCGCGTCTCCGTTGACTCGTTTCCGCAACGACGACTAGTATTTTTTTGTCTGCATACAATATCGAGTCACAACATGTTGAAATTGAATGATATTTTTATCGCCTATGATATAAACATATATTTTAGATGCCTATTTTTTTAATCACGTAGGCCTCGGAAATTTTTTAAACTTTTCAGAGACGGCTCTGTTTAGTGATTACATTGCTCATGCAGTTTTCACGACGTTGGAAGGAGCGTTGTCATGTGTGCTGCTTGTCCATGGTGTTAGCTAGTAGTTCATGTGTTAATAAATCTGGCATTACTTTTGTTGGTGTTCGGCAGTGATAAGTGCTCAAAACGTTAAATACTTTAGACATAAGTTGCCTTGAACATTAGGGGCTCGTTGCGTTAGGCATTATGAAGTAAATAAGGTGAAATACTATCAACCCATAAAAAAAACTATGTTAATTAATCAAAACATGTCACATTTTTATCTTGATTATAAATACAGCGTGAAGCCCTGAAGCTATCTTATATTTTTTATTAAAAAAACGTATAAAAACATAATTTTCATTAAACAAACAAAAACAATGTGGCTTCCCTTCATGGATGTCACATGACACTTTATTTTTGTTTTTCATTCAAATGTAACACATTAGTATAAAAATTGGTGGTGTATTAGAGTACACTCGTTTAAGATAACATTTAGGTCTTATGGTCGATACTTTGGTTGGTGGTGCTATGAGTAACTCGTGTACGATAACCTTTAGGTCCTATGGTCGATACTTTGGGTGTTTATCATTTAATTTCAATATCGTTACAGTCTTTTTGTATTTCCATTTTCTGTTGCGTTATAGGAATGTGATTGTTTTATGTACCTACGTTATTCTCACGGCAACGCATGGATAGTAAATCAAAGATAACTAAAAAAAATATCTCCATCACGTCTGGGGTCACGGAAATGTAGATTTTTGTGAAAGTGGGGTGATAATTGAAACATATTGGGTTCAGATTGTGAAACTACGAATTGACCCGGTGCAATTTGAAATTGCATGTTTGGTGAAACTTGAAAGGGGTAGTATTGTGGACTCGGTTTTTGATAGAGAAATGCTTAGGGTGGAGTCGATCCACTCGAACGGCTTTTAGGTTCGCTTTGCGGGTGGAAGATGGTTTTTTCTTCGATCCATTTTAGTAGAGTGGAAGTAGAAGTGTGAGAATAAATGAATGATGTAGAGAAGTGGTTTTTTGATGCAAATCTTCACTTAGAACCAACTTTCCTTCTATAAATAAATTATGTGACAATATATAAACAACATTAATCCAGATACACTAGTTGAAGTTGTTTAACAACTTTCTCCAACATTTCACAAACATCAGCAACTATATTAGCTACATCAAGACCAATCTGTCCATGATAATTTAGTACAACATCATGCAATTCTACAACAAACCTAGTTAGTACTTATTGCATACAACATATTGGTTCCTACAAACTACATGTCAATTAGCATTCTCAGAGTTCTAGGAATCATAAACCAGTTCTCCGAGTCTTCCTTGTGCTAGGCACTTGTTCTACTTCTGCAATTACGGGTTTCCTCTTGGAGGACCTTGTCCGCCCCGAATGTGTTTCTTGCTCTTTCGAATGATCAGGAACCTGTATAATTAAAAGATTTGGAGCTTAGTTAGTCACGAGTAGTATCAAATAAAGCAGAGTCAAAGCCGGGACAGAGTTCACCCAGGCTCGAGCCGTGCTCTTATAATTTAAAGAGAGTCAAACCCTATATAAATATATAACTTTTATATATTTTATTTCATTGACTTTCTCATAAGTTTATATATAATAATTATTATCATATGATAATCTAAAATATAAAGTCCCCTGAGTAGACTATTAGAAGGACTTGACAAATATGGATTACTTGAGAGAAAATCAAAATCCCACTCCTATAGTCTTGAGTGTATACCCCTAGAGGGACTTGAACACTCGTTTTCTCCGTGAAAGAGAGAGGTCGTAACCACTGGACCATAGGGGCCTATGGCCACCTTGATTCATAAATGAACTAGAAATAATAGGTCCTGGCCACCTTTAGGAAATAAAAAGCACTAGAAATACAATAGAAATACAATAGGTAATAAGAAAAAGACCATGGGTAATTAATGCCTAAGGCCACCTTAACTTAATATAACTCAGGCCGAGAGCCGCCTTTAGGAGATGAATCAAACCTAAAAACTCCTTAACTATTATGTTTACCATTAAATTACAACCTTGAAACTTGATTTCATCGGTCTTTCTCGTCTTTATCTCTCTCATTCACAAAGGGTTCTGCGTTGGATCCAAGATCCTTTACTATTCAGTGGATTCAAGGTGCTTTACCAAAATATTAATATGAAGCTTGGGCTCAAACTCGTTTGTTAAATGAGCTTGAATATAAGCTCGGCTCATAAGGTTTGACAAGCCCATGTTTCTTTTACACCCCTGGTATAGAATACGGACTATATAGTGAGTTCTATTGGAAATTAATCTTGATTTATATTTTAGTCTAGGGATCATAGTAGAGTGTGGTTTTCGATCATAATAATATTAGAGTTCGTGACTTGTGATTGGTCACAAATTCGGTTGTGTTTGATTGTGTTCAATCTAATTATTTCAACAAGTTCTATATACATTTATAATTATGACTTTATATATAACATAATATATTATATTTAATTAGTTTTATCATAATTTTATGTATAATAATCATTATTATGTACATATATTATCTAAAATTATATAAATAATAGGCCCGCTTAGACTCCTGAGGGTAGTCAAACTTGATATGTGAAGCGCGGGCTCGAACTCGTTTAATAAATGAACTCGAATATGAGCCCGCCTCGAATCAAGCTTTTATCAAGCCAATGTTCCGTTTACACCCCTAGTAAAAAAAAACACCATACCTCAGTTATTACAGCTGCTTCTGAAACTGTTTTATGAGACCTCAAGATTCGACAAACAGGTGTCACAAGCTCAAGTTGTTTCTGTAAGCAAAAAATCAAATTGAATGCGACATATTATTACTGAAAATAGAACACAAATCTGCAGGCAAGAATTATATTTCTAAGAGTAAACATGAATGGATGGAATATGGATACCTTGGAGTTTAAAGGTACATCTTCTTTCTTGCTGCTAGACCTCAATCCTGGTCTCGATGGCCGCCTCGATCCTTCAGTTGTACTACCTGAGGATGTCATATTTTCTTCATTTCTCACCGGATTCTCTTTTTCTTGAAGTGAATCTTTCTCGGATATTTCAGTATGTCCGTTTTGCTGTTCAGTTATTTCAACAATTGGTTCTTGTTGGGCTTCAACTAACATAATTTCTTTTTGATTTTGATTTACTTCTGTTTGATGCTCTTCCTGTGCAGCTGGCTCGACTTCTACGATTTCCAGCTGATCCTGTTCACACGGTTGAGGAGATTCTTCAGTCTTTTCAACACATTCCCCTTCTGGATGATCAGGTTCTTCAGTGACATCATCAACATACAGATCTGCAGACTGCTCTTTTGTCTCTTCTTGTTCTTTAGTTAAAGAGTCAAGCTGCTTATTAGGTTCAACACATTGCATCACCACTAAATCTTGTGGATGATCAGGTTCTTCAGTGAAATCATCGACATGCAGATCTGCAGATTGTTCTTTCGTCTCTTCTGTTTCTTTAGTTAAAGATTCAAGCTGTTTATTAGGTTCAACATATTGCATCATCACTAAATCTTGTGGATGATCAGGTTCTTTAGTGACATTATCAACATGCAGATCTGCAGAATGTTCTTTCATCTCTTCTTGTTCTTTAGTTAAAGAGTCAAGCTGCTTATTAGGTTCAACATATTGCATCATCACTAAATCTTGTGGATGATCAGGTTCTTCAGTGACATTATCGACATGCAGATCTGCAGATTGTTCTTTCGTCTCTTCTTGTTTTTTATTTAAAGAGTCAAGCGGCTTATTAGGTTCAACACATTGCATCATCACTAAATCTTGTGGAACATCAGGTTCTGTGACATCATCAACATGCAGATCTGCAGATTGTTCTTTTGTATCTTCTTGTTCTCTAGTTAAAGAGTCAAGCTGCTTATTAGGTTCCACAAATTGCATCATCACTGAATCTTGTGGATGATCAGGTTCTTCAGTGAAATCATCGACATGCAGATCTGCAGATTGTTCTTTTATCTCTTCTTGTTCTTTAGTTAAAGAGTCAAGCTGTTTATTAGGTTCAACACATTGCATTATTACTAAATCTTGTTCTTCATGCAGATTTTCGTCATCTATTAATCGTTCTTCCCCTAAAGTATGTCTCTCAACAACATCAGACTGCTGGTTTTCTTCTTGTTGGTTATGTTCTGCAGCTAAGGCTTCTTTTTCTTCTTTTTCTTCAAGTTGTTCAACATTTTCATCTACTTTCGCATCGCTGACATCATCTTCTAGCACAGTGACTCCAACACCAGACTGTACATTTAAATTATCTACATCAGGAACATCTCCATCTTGAGTTGCATAATCTTCAACCTCCATAACTATAAATTCATTTTGATCTTCAGTTCCCTGTTCGGGTTCTTCTAGCTTTTTTCGTCCTTCAACAACAAATCTACCCCTACCCCGACCCCTACCTCGTTGCCCTACCTGAATCTTCACCGGTTTTTTGCCCCTGCCCCTACCCCTACCCCTACCCCTGCCCCTACCGCTCACCTGAACCGTCTTACTCTTTCTTCCCTTTCTACCCTTTCTATTCTTTCTCTTTTTTGTTCGGTAAGGATCACCCCAGCTCAGGCTAGAGCTGGATGAACTAGGGCTAGTGCAAAGGCTACCCGATGAGCTAGAAGTGCTTGAAGGGGAGCTTGGGCAAGAACTAGTAGGTTCGGGCTTGGCGATTGATGAACAAAGTATATAGCATCCCTCATTTGTCATGGTAATCTTGTCTTTCTTGCAAAGATCACTAAGATGATGTTTTAGTATGGTAGCATGTGCCCATGGCAGTTCATGGTATTCCTTTTCAATAAAGTGTGAAATGGCTTCCTCACTAGAACCACCTTCTGCTTTCAACTCCCATAGGGCTGTTAGTATCATCTATACAAACAACCAAATAATATATGTATAATGTATGCATGTTAATGAATTCACTAACAAGCCAATGACATAAGGACAAAATAAATACTGATATATAATGAATGAACACATAAAACAAAACAAATGGCAAAAGGCGAACATATTGACCTATAAAACTCGCAACTCATCTAACAAGTGGATAAAAGTTTGTTTTCTACCACATTACCCTATTATGAAGTTTCACATATGTATTAATAAACTTATAATATGGCATCCTTCTTTAACCTATTTAGTGACCTTTGTTAGTTTGTAGTCTGCACACACTCCCTTAAGGCCCCCCTTTTTTACTTTCCAAAATACAACACTTAACCATTTCACATCCTTATGCCACAAAAAATGATAAGGATGTAAAGAAAAGGTTGCTCTGGGTGAAGAAACAATCACCCACTTGAACCCAATAACATTTTTAAAAGCTCGCCCAAAGAGGTGACGAAAAGAAAACTTATGGACATCTATGAGTTCATCATTCGAAAAACGTCCTAGAAACAATCACGATGACAAATGTGCATATAGTCTCTCTTCCATGTTTGATAAAAGGATGGTGCATATGGCAACTACGGAAATACCAAAATTTGGTTTTAAAATCATGCCTCAGGTAAGGTGAGGCCTGCAAAGCAACCAGAAAAACGCCTCAAGGCCTTGAGGTGGTGATTCATGCATATCCAGGCCGACAGTTATTCAAAACTAGGGTGTGTAGGAGGCTTCATGAATGAAAAATTCCTTGACAAAAAGACTAATATGTAAAAGACATGAGATAGATGCAGCTTTTTGGTTGTACATAAAGCTTATTTAGCCGAACATAGAGCAATCAGACAAATGTGAAGCTCTCGTCTCTCGCCTCGGCTTTTAGGACCAAAAGGCCTCGGTTTATTAAAACCGAAGCCATATATTTGATCCTATATATTCTTCCCTTCCTCCTAATGTCACAGTTCTCTTAAGACATTCCCCCAAATATTATTGCTACTGATATTTTCTACACAAAACTTTGACATACAAATCAACACATATAATAACAAATTAACAATCCTCCATAAAAATAGGGGAAAAGAGCTCCATGACTGATTCTGATTAACTCCTACTTCTACACGCAAAACGATGCATACTCAATTTCAGATTTAACACCAAACATTTCCATAATTTGAGCACAAAATGTAAGATCATCATCATAAAACTGAAATTGAGCACCAGAACAAAGACTTACGTCATCGTAAGGAGGGTGATCGGGGACGAGAAGCTCGTGAGGGAGAATATCATCGAATCGGCGGTGGATGAGCGATTGATGAGCTGGAAGCAAGCGTCCGGCGAGGTTAAACACGAGTGCTTTGAAGTTTTCCGTGTTCCGGCGAGTAGTGTGCTTTTCGCGTTTCTGGAAGGCGGAGGGTTCGGTTGAGGCATCGGGGGGAGTGTGAGGGGTCGGAGGTAGGTACGGTGGCGATTGTGGTGACGGGGACGGTGGCGGAAGGGTTGTGGGGTCCATGGTGGTTGAGTGAATGGAAACTGGAAGATGTGTAGTTGACCAGCAGTAGTTTATAACTTTATATAGAGTATTTAACAGTGTCTGTCAACATCCACTTGGCAGGTTTTATTTCTACTGAACTAACATAACTACATTATGGTATGTGTAGTTATAATGCCCCACTATAAGACATTATATGACATGTGACAGTGACGTGATAAAGGGGGTTATGTGACATGGATGTATAGTCATAAAGTCCCTATCATCATTACTTCAATTATTATTATAATTATTTTTTTTTATATTTTAATATTTAATTAAATAAAGAAATTAAAAAAAGATATTTTTTATTTCTAAAAATAGAAATACAACTAGAAATACAACATAATGAAAAAAAAACTAGTCATCGTCCTGTACGTCATCGTAGGCTTCATCTTCATCACTTTCATCATCCTCATCGTCACCATCATCACCTCCATCGTCATCATCATCACCTTCATCGTCGTCGTCATCGTCATCCTCAACCTCATCGTCGTCGTCATCGTCATCCTCATCGTCGTTGTCTTCGGGTTGAGGTTGAGGGGCATTTGGTGGTGGTCGAGTATCCCATACATGTTCAATCAAATCCACCATAAGTGCGTTATGTCGTTCTCTTGAACGCATTTCCCTCGTATTTTGAACACGTTCTTCCATCGTCGCGTATGGTCGATCCTCGACGTGTGAAGGATCAAAATAGGTACAAATTGCAAGCCCTTCGTCCTCCTAGATCATGTTGTGCATGATTATAATGGCACGCATACAATTTTTCATCTTCGTCATCGTCCATAATCGACATGGATATTTCACGTAATGCCATTTTTTCACCAAAGTACCAAATGTGCACTCGATGTCCTTTCTTGCCGCTTCTTGTACCGTTTTGAAATATTTCCCTTTTTCATCGAGAGGGTCTTGGAAAGTCTTGACAATAAACGAATATTCTGGGTAAATACCATCACCCAATAGGTAGCCATGAGGGTAGTAGTTGCCATTTGCATAAAATGCTATGTTTGTCTGCTTCCCCGACACGTAATCCTCAATGACTTGTGATCCTTCCAAGACATTTATATCATTGTTGGATCCGGCTACACCAAAGTGCGCATGCCAAATCCTCAATGACTTGTGATCCCATTCCATCGCGTCGTTGTTTGAAATAATCTAAATTTTCTTCTAAGTCGTGTGCTATGCGTAAAAACAAACGCTTGCTCATTCGAAAATGTCTGGCAAACGTTTTCGGATTGCGGTACGTAGGGGTTTCCGAAAAGTAGTCATTCATCAACCGGTTGTTCGCCGCTTCACGATCACGGTCAACACGTGTTCTTCGAAGAACCGGTCGTGGGACGGAACTCGAAGCCACTAACTCGTTTACAACTTTGACACATGCCGAAATGACCTCATCCTCTTCTTCGTCGTTGAAGTTCCAGAGGTATGAGGATGATGATGACACCGGTGAACCCATTTTGTTGTGTGTGTGTAAAAAAAATTATGTAGAAGAAGAAGATGAGAAGAGAATGTGTAGAAAATGTGAGAGTTTGATGTATATATATAGTAAAGATGGATTAAGAAAAAAAAAGAAAATGGGTTGGTCAACTAGCCGTTCAACGGCTAGTTTGAATATGTTGGAAACCATGGGGCGCCATGCTCATCACGCTGAAAGACAAAAAATTACAACATAGCGCCCGAGAGGGTGCCTAGGGGCGCTATGAGGGGCGCTATGGTGGTGATTTTTGGGCTATAGCGCTCGATTACACACAACCTTATCTCATCTTTGTTTTTTTTTACCGCAAATTTAGTTCATTTTTACGGGTATGGGTGAAGTTTAGTTAGGGCCGGTCGTTTTCGTCTTTTCGTTATGGCTGAAGTTTAGTTAGGGCTGATTATTTTCGTTTTTTCGTTAAGTGGTACTAATTTTTATTTTGTTTTTTTTTAAAAAGATTTTATATAGAATATCCGGTCTTTCATATATAGAGTTTGGCTCCCTCTGATTTTTTGTTCAAACTCCGCCAGGATTGATGGGCCACTGGCTCACCAGATAATGTCACACTTGTTACTCGTAAACTCTCTCGTTTTATATTGCGTTAAAAGGTCGGTTTGTTTTTTTTCAGTTTTTTTTAACACTTTGCATGTATGGAAAATCTAAAATCATCAACTTACATGTTTATTTTCAGAGTTAATTACGGTTTGTGTCCCTGTGGTTTACAAACTGCTTTGAATTGAGTCCAAAGGTTCAGAAATTTTCATCTGGAAGTCTGGGGTTTGCATTTAATTTTGAATTGATTCCTTCTAATTAACAGAGTTAACTTTTTCTGTTAAATGAAAGGGCATATAAGTCATTTTACACATAAGGACCCAATTATGTAAATTAATAAAATATAAGGACTGTTTTTGTAATTTAGATAAAATATAAGGACCTAGTTATCACCAACCAATGCACCTATCCCGTCTGGGTCGGCCTTCTCTCCGACGCCGACACTCCTTCGCTACCGACCACCGGCTTCCCTCTCGAACCGAGCCAATCAAACTCCATCTCCATCGATTCCGGCTGGTCCAGCCAAATTTGGGGCCGTACACTCTGCTCCACCGATTCCGCTGGCAGATTCACCTGCGTCACCGGCGATTGCGTATCCGGAACAGTCGAATGCAGCGGCGATGGCGTTGCACCTCTGGCGACGTTAGTCGAGTTCAAAGCTTTTGCCCCTTGTTAGCCAGCCGTCCAAAGCGGCTAACGAAACTGCAAATCCATCCTCTACACAGCGCCGCTGCCTTCCGATGGAATTCCCGTCATTCAACCACCCCCACCACCACCACCATAACAGGTACGCTCCTCGTTCCTCCTCCACCGCCGTCTTACAACCCACATTTTTTCTTGACGTCCAAAACCCCTTGTTTCTCAATCACACCCAATCTTCCCATCCGCCTAGGGTTTCCAACCAGCCTTATTGATTCGATTACCGGACTTGTTCTAGATCAGATCTGAATAGGGCTCCGCCGGCACCGCCTCATCACAATCCGATTGTAACTGAGGAACACCACCGCCGCTTGCACTCGTCAAATCCCCAATATGAAAATCATTATGCTTCTGCTCGTTCTGGTATTATATTCATAATTCTACTATCTCTATTTCAAGAGTTTTAGAGGGTTATGTTGAAAAGTATGGTGGAGAAGAAACGGAAACAGAGGATGGTGGAGTTCGCCGACAATTTAATCGGAGAAGAGGGCTTTGGGCTTCTAGACTTTTCAACATATGTTATTTAATATATTATGTTTTCAACATATATATATTTAATATTCAATATGTTGTTTAATATATATATATATAACATTTTAAATTTACATAGCTAGCCCCTTAGGGTGTATAATGACTGAAATACCATTTGACTTAACAGAAAAAGTAAACTCCGTTAGTCAGAATGACTCAATTCAAAAAGAAATGCAAACCCCAGACTTCCAGATAAAAATTTATGAACCTTTGTACTCAATTCAAAACAGTTTGCAAACCATAAGGACACAAACCGTAATTAACTCTTATTTTCAACTCTACCCTCGAAAGTTTAACATAATTGGTCCCTACTTGTACCGAAACTTCAAAACACGCTGCCACCACCATTAACCACCCGTAATGACCGTTCGTCCAATTTCTTCTACGCTAGTTCTAACTCCCTTCAATTCAAATTCTTAATTCAATGGCTATGAAAGTATTCATAATTCCGCAATTCTTTTCAACCTCCAAAAATAATGAACAAAGACATAAGAAAGATAACCAGATTCTAATTTTTCTTAGGACGACAACAATTTTATTAAACGCACGCCTAGAAGGAAACTAGGCGGGGAGAAAAAGAATTACAAATACATCAGAGGGTTAGATAACCAGTTCACCCAAGAAACATTCAACTTACGGTGTCTATTAACGATCCAAGCGAATGAAAAAACTTCATCAAAAAGAAAAGACCTTCTAGAATTTGTCGGATTAAAATCCATTGAGTTTCTGAACTTCTATAGAACCCACCTAGTAGTGATTACAAAATTACAATCTCTTCGAGAACTTGCTTCTTTTGTAAACTGGCCTGCTGAGAGCCAATGGAATCAATCAATGATGCACGGGAAGAGGTATTCAACAAATGAAAATTAAGCCAGGACCAGGTGAGCTGCCAAAGGCAACAAGAAGTAGGACATAATTAAAATAAATTCTACAAGTTTTCAATATGCATACCACATATTGGACAGAGAATAGATGGCACGTCCAATCCTTTTTTTGCTCAAATTAAGACGAGTTGGAAGTTTGTCCGGAAGCAACCGCCAAGTATGGACCTTTCTAGGGACGAATCGATTCCAGATTGTGATCCGAGGGCCAACTGGTAATAGGCAAGAATCAATGCACTTTCTTAACCCTTAACCTCAAAGCTTTCCTTAGTTGAATTTAAAAGCCAAGACCAAGAATCAGGCAAGTTGGACAATGAAAAATTAGCCATGAGGTTCATGAGAGAGCTTAATTGCGTAGTCTCCACTCCCCCACGGATTGGTCTCCTCTTATTGCCCAAAAATGTACCCGATGAAAGCATGTCAAGAACCGAGCAAGTAGAAAAATATTCAAGCCTATATAACCGAGGAAATCTGAGTTTAAGTGACTCACTTCTAATCCAAACATCGTGCCAGAAGTGATTAGCCTCCCCCATCCTTGTATTTCTTTTGAGAGCCAAAACAGGGATAACCCCTTTGTCATGGAGTTCCAGGAAGGAGCTAGCAATACGGTGCCATAGACCCTTATTAGTTAAATGAATTGAAGGATTAAGAACTAGGGGTGTTCATCGAATCGAATACGAATTAGTCGAATTAGTCAAATTAGTCAAATTATTCGAATCGAATTATTCGAACTTTGAACTTCTAAAACCAAATTCGAATTCGAATAAAACCAGTCGAATGTGAATCGAATAATTATAGTCGAATTCGAATCTATTCAAATAAGAGAACTATTTTTTTCATAAAATTAATATATATAACCTTTTCAATAATTTTTTTGTGACGGTCCAAAAATAACTCCAAAATAGTCTCAAACTTGTCGAATACGATAATTTCCAAGTATCCAAACAAGTCCGAAACGATATGGAACTAATGACAAAACAAGTATGAAATTACTAGATAAAAAAAGTTAAAACAACAACTCTAAGCCTGTCAACGAGTAGCTCCAAACATCCCTCCAAACAGCGCTCCAATGTACTGCCATCGAAGAAGATTGGACTTTGGAGAACTGACTAGCTAGTTAGCGACTAGCGAGAGACGAGAGTCAACATATGACTTAATTTTAATGGGTCATTTTAATGAATATCCTCAATTCTTTATTGTGGGATATTCTTTTAGTTATGTTAAATACAAGTGGGTCAACCCGCGCTTCGCCGCGGAGTTGACCCGTTGGCATTTCCTAATGATTTTGTGCTTTGTAAAGGTCCTAACCTACCTATGGTCAATTTATAAATATTAAATAAGCATACAAACAGAGTAGTTGTAGTAGCCGTGAACCTAACCACAAACTTGTACACAACACACCAACCTATTTCTTTGGTTTCTTGTACATCATTCTATGTGAAAAACCAAACATGGATGTCACTATTGTACTATTAATCACTACTAAACCTACCCACAACCACCTCCATCACATATACTATTACATTATTGAACTTACCCACAACCGCTTCCATCACATATTCTTGAAGATCACGCATCAACTGTACTCTGCCAACTTGAATATAAATCTTTTTTTTTTCATAAAATAATGTCAAAAAATATAAGACAAAATAATAAGTGAAAAAGTTTTGTTCCAAGATGAAAAGAAAAAAAACTAAAACTTCATATAACCACCAAGTTAAAGTAAAGATTTAGTATCAAAAACCATTATAACAATTAAAAGTTAAAAATCATTACTCGCTTCTTTTTGTAAAGATTAATTGCACATGTATGTCACTATCTGCATGTCACCATAATAAAATGCATGTTCATAACTTTTCTTTTATTTCTATCAAAACTTATTTAATTTTAAGTAAAAATGTTGGTCAGATCCTAGAGATAAGAAAACTCCCTAACAAAAAAGTTTAATGAACCGACTCTACCGTCGGAAAGATCATTATCAAAGAAAATGTTAAAAGCTTCATAAAATTACTGAATACAAAATTCATAAGAGAAGTGAGGCTCAGATTAGATTAGGGTTATGTAAACCCTAATGTAAATCATCATCGTCATAACGAAAGCAAAATACTACCAGATCTGAAAATTGGGCTCAGACCAAAGTCATCATCGTCGTCGCCTCAAACCCGAAACCAACAACTAAAACCATTCGGGCATCAGAGCTATTGAAAAATCCGACCACACCGTAAAAAGGAGCTCAGACCGAAGTCATCATCGCCATCATCATTGCCACCATCTCAAACCCTAAACCCACAAATAGTAACCTTCGCCATCGTCTCAAACCGTATAAACGGCGGCGTCACCAGCCGCTAGGAGCCGCGGCGTCACCAACCGTCATATACGGCGGCGTCACCAGTCGGCGTAACGGCGGCGTCACCATAAACTCTAACAGATTTGGCAAAAAAAAAAAACAGAGTCTCAGCTTCATAGCCGACCATAAATAGGTTCACCATAAGTAGGGATCCAACAACATCAGACATATAACTTCCGATCTAAACAAAACCATCAACAATAGCAACAGATCTGAGATTAACAATGAGTAAAAACTACATCACATTTAGCTATCGTAGACAACAGTATCCCAGCCGCTCATAACCGGCGACGGCTGCGATAAACACAGCAGCCGCCTGTGAGATCATCGGTAAGGCAAACCGGAAAAAGAGATCAAGCAGAACACCCTAACTCGCTCATAACCGGCAACGGCTGCGTTAACCGCCACGCCGCCACCGGCAATATCATAGCGAGAGTGACACACGACCATCGCATCTACGACCGTTCACCGGAGTTCATGAACCCGGTTTCCCTTTGTAGAGGGAGAGTCGCTACTTTGTACAGAGAGAGAGAGAGAGAAGCCAACGATTATAGAGAGGGAGTGAGAGGCCTGCTTTGAAATTCTTGAAATGAGAAGATGGGGCAGAAATTGTTGTATAAAGCAGATAAAAGGGGAAGTTGTACCCAAGGCTAAAAAACTTGGACCCTTATCATGCGTAGCCACTTGTACATTGTGCATAAGAAAATGCAACTTTAATAAAATAGAATGTGCATTAGTTGCTTGTACACCATGTTTTGAAATTTGTACTCCAAGTTGTATTATGTTAGTATAGGGTAATATGGTGAGCCCAATCTTTTCTCACATATGAGTATTATGTGAGAGTTTCACACTAACTTTTTTTATAACAAACGAACTTAATATTATTGGAGACTAACAAGAACTTAAAACCTCAAAAGAAAAACGATCACCATAGAAAAAACAAAAACCAGAAATCACTATAAGTAAAGGCATGTGGTATACCCATGTGGTGTGGTAGCCACGTCAGTGCTGACAGGACCACACAAAAGTATCACATAGAAGGGGGTATGGTGGTGTGGTTTATTGTTTAATTAGTTTAAACAAAAACAAAATGAAATGGCATCGCATGATTGGTTTAGCGCACAAAACCGCGCCAACATATCACGTGGGTAGGGATGGCAATGGGGCGGGTTTGGGACGGGTTTGAGTAGTACCAACCCCATACCCGGTTATAAAAATGTGTCCCAAACCCGGCCCAAAACCCGTCGGGTTTCTAGCTGGTATTTACCCATCGGGTATCGGGTATACCCGCGGGTTTCGGGCATGCCCGCCGGGTGTATATCGTTAACTATCCATTTTTATTTATCACAATTATAATTAAATACCTCAAGTAACTAAACATATATAAATTTAATAATATGTAAATTAATGTTTTTAACTACTAACTTAGTATTATAGATAAAAATAGAAAATAGATAAATAAAATCATACAATATATACTTAAAAATAAACAAAATTTAATAAAGAAAAATATAGCGGGTATATTATCGGGTAATCGGGGCGGGTTAGCGGGTATATAATCAAATCCCATACCCGACCCATACCCACTAAAAAATTCAAAAGTAATCTCATACCCGCTCCCATACCCGATTACCCGACCCCATACCCGCCCCATGTGTGTCGGGTTTCGGGTTTTCCCGTCGGGTTCGGGTTTCATTGCCATCCCTACACGTGGGGGTGGGGGGTCGGGGGGGGGGTGGTTTTTGGCGGCATGATGCCATGGCACATAGGCTTAGCGCCGTGATGGTGCTCCCATACCACTTGCTCTAACATGGTGATTAATTAAAACCTAATAATTACCTCAAGCCTTTGTTTTATTAAAACCTAATAATTAATTAGGACCGTACGTTACCGCATAATCTTTTAAAGAAAGATAGCCATAAAAAGGTGGCATAAATAGACTGATATATATACGCTAAAAGAGATCAGACTTCAGAGGAAGTAGTAGAAATCAACAAAACTGTCACGAAAGCAAGCAAGCGTCTGGCAGCTTTCTTCCTCCCCCACGGCACCATTATATACACACACTTCACCTTTTTCATATTCCACCTCCCAAACCTCTCATTTCGATTCTCCTAATCCCTCCATCAAAAACTCCCATTTCTAAATCAATGATCATTTCCCCCTCCATCTCATCTCTACCCTTCCACTTCTCCAAACAATTCTGGCGCCCCACCGCAAGAAGAAGTTGTGATGCTAACTCTGCCGTTCAGGAAGATCGTAAAGGATCGGGTCATGAAGAAAGGCGGTCAAAAGCGGCGGATTCTGATCAAGATTGATGTACTGGGAAGCTCGGGACCCATTCGCTTGGTGGTTCATGAAGACACGATTGTGGCGGCTGTTATCGAGACCGCGCTCAAATCGTACGCGCATGAAGGACGGTTTCCCGTTCTCGGGACCGATTCTAATGACTTCTTTCTTTATACTCCAGTAGCCGGGACCCAAGGTACATTAATTTCGACCGTACGTTTAATGATCGAGTTTTATATAATTTAGAGCATCTACGATAATACCAATGGCATCTACTGGAGTTGGTTGAGGCTTTGGCTTGTGTTCCTAGGGACCCAAGTTCTATCCTCACTAATGACATTATTTGTCCATTGGTATGGAGGCCAATGATAGGAGATCCGGGGAGACCCGGATTCGATCCTTGAGGCGACCGGGTTTTACCGTTAATTCGTCGTCGTGCTTACGGGCGGGCGGGTTAGCGGGTTTTCCCCCGGAACTGGAGTCACATGGACGCTTAAGGGCTCCGTACGGCTGGGTTGGGCCAGCTGACGGTGGCCTTTAGCCATTGGGTCACCCCGTACGAAGTACCTGGGTTTATTCTATTCGTTGGCCGTTCAAAAAAAAAATAGCATCTACGATAATAATGAGACTAGAAAACTATTGGAATATAATGTTATTAATTAGTTTTATCAAAAAGTCTTGGGTTCAAGTCACACTTGTAATAAAAGAATAAAAAAGAAGGTTATAAGTTGGGTCATGAAGTTTTCTTACCAGTGGTGAGTTTTCTTCTGATGGGGATTGGAGATGATCGGGTGAGTGATGTAATGATCCCGTCAGTGTTCCAAATTTGTCGTTCAATAAAAAATTAGTTTTATTAACACATTTAGTAAAACACTCTTATCTTTCATAACATCAAAAAGTTCCCTGATAAGAAAACCCAAGAACATTGTGACGACTTCATCGTAACTCTTTATATCTAAAAGATTAACACCACATACATACTATCTACTTAAATCTTGATTTAATGCATGTATAAGTGTCACTACTATAAAACGATTTACATTAAACCTAATGTAACCTAATGTAACGTCTGTTTTATATAATGTAACTTTTTATATTTAATGCAATACTTTTAAGATACAAACTCTTTCATAAAATTTATATATATTATGTTGTAAAACTATTGTATTAGGTCTAATACAATTGCTAACATTATTATCACAAAAAGTAGCATATTGGGCTCATAAATGTCCGGCGTGTTTTATACGATTTTACGGTTCTCAACTTAAAATTTGCTTTCAAAATGAACGCTCGTTCTAATAACAAAAAATTGATGGCCACACCTCACATTTTTGTCGTCCCAACCGGTAAACGGCTCATCAAAAAGCCAAAAACCCCAATAAGGAAATGATCTAATTAAAACGGCCACATGGGCTCTTCAAAAACCGGGTAGCCTATTGTAGATGCTCTTATATACTGGGGGTTTCTTAGGAACATCTCTTTTTTTTTATAATACACCCCTTCTATACGTGAAGGATAGGGCTATCTTTCACGTATAGAAGGGTGCATAAAAAAGTGGTCACGTTTAGCTCTCATCTTCACCCCGTAAAACACTAACTGGTAGTTCCCCGTCAGTATTATCTGGGCATTTTTGGGTCATTTTTTTCTTTTTATCCTTCACAAACATGTACAAGATTCCGTTTGTTCAATTTATTTGTGTGACGTCGACCTCCAAGTCGTTTTGTATCGCGCACACATTTATATCGAGGGAAAAAGAGGATAACTTCACATGGATCTTTGAACGGATCAAATATTTGATCAATAGGTGTGTGGAGCCACGCGTACGTGAATGATAAAACGAAAAGAAAAAAAATGACCCGATAATACCCAGACAATTAATACTGACGTGAAACCAGGAGTTAGTGTTTTGAGGGGTGTCAAGGGGGGAGTTAAAGGTGACAATTTTTTTATGCACCCTCTCTATACTTGAAGGATAACTCTATCATTCAGGGAGTGTATTACAAAAAAAAAAGTGTCCCTATAAAAACCCTATATATTTTTTAACGTTTTTATTCCAAATGAGCACATGATCCACTATTTCAAAAGTGGAGGCATGATGATTGACTATTTTAAGAAACTCCAGCCAATTACCAAAGTACAAACATATATAACCGATTTCTGTATCCGTCACTAGTTCCTAAACTACCATGTTTACCTACCTAAAATTCATCACAAACTTGCACTTTTATATGCAATTGTTTGTTAACTTTCATGCAGCTCTAAATCCAAAGGAGATGATCGGATCTTTTGGAGTGAGGAACTTCATGTTATGCAGGAAACCGCAGCAAGCGGCAGAGATAACGAGGAGGAGCACCAGTGGCAGCTGGTGGAAATCATGGTTCAGTAAAACGTTTAATCTGAAAGTTACTCCTAACTGAATTAACTGTAACCATTGGATTAGCAGGTTTTCAGGATATGATCGATCGATATATGCGACTATGTTTTTTTAAATAAAAGGTATAGTATCTAGCTATGGTGCGTGATTAGCAATATAAAGACACTCATAATCATGGTTTACATGGTTAATAATTGATTTTCTGATTATATAGAAAAAAGTCGATGCCAATCAATGGTGATTTGTAAACCCTTTATTTTTTCAATATAAAACATTATGTCAAATTATTATGGAAATTATAAAAGTCGTTACCGAAAAATTTATGGGACATGTGTATGTAACTAACAAAATGCATGTAACTAAGAGTTAACAACTAGTTTTAAACGAGTCCGGCGGCAAAGTATAAAAAATATCATGCTGTCATAAACATATTTCTTCGCATTCCAAATGATATTAATATTTGTCTAAGATTATAGTAGAATGCATTTAATCTGCGAATATAAAACTGACCGACTCACAATGAAAATGATTGAAAACTATAATAATAAGTGCAGACGTTACAAATTTTAGTTACAAATTATAGTCTTGGAAGTGGCTTCGCGAGTATATCTTTCTTTTGAGAGCTTACACATATAAAGTTCACCTTGATTAGCTTCCCAATCCTCGCAACAAGCCTTGTGCTTTATCGAGATGTTGATGTCGGTTTGCATTACCTTAATTAGTACCTAAGTAATACGTGAGCTTGCCTAAATCACTCATCTCGAACTTGGTGGCCATTTGATGTTTGAAATCAGTCACACTCTTTTGTGATGATCCAGTTATTATGATGTCATCTAAGTATACACCAATAAGAAGAATTTCTACCTTGTTTGCTTTTCGGTAAACGTCTTGTTCGTGTATTATAAGCATCTTGTGAAGTTTAGTTGCTTTAGAAAGTTGTCTAATATTAAGTTCCACGCCCTCGGAGATTATTTTAAACCGTATAAAGCTTCATGTAAATGATAAACATTTTCTTCTTCACATTTTTCACGAAATCCTCTCGTTGGCTCAAATATACCTCTTGCTTAAGTTCTCTATGCAAGAAAGTTGATTTAACATCTAAGTGTTGTTAGACCCAACCTTCATAAGCCGAAATCCCCATTAATAATCGCACTGTTTCAAGTCTCACAACATGCAAATACCTTTTCAAAGTCCATGAAAGATTGAAAACAAAAGAATTAAGAACTGGAAATCGAAATTATTATTGATGATCACAAATGAGGAATTGATTACATATATGGAGAGCTGAGACATCTCCCAATTAACTAACCTAAACAAACTCAACGGCTAATTAACAAAAGTTTAACCCGGTTGGCAGAATCAACCCCTCAACTATATGAACTTAACATACAGACCCATTAACTTTCAACTTACAAGAATTACAGAAAATACCCCTGAATTTCTAACAAATTCCCCCCTAATTCTTGTAAGTTCTACCATACATTCCAGTCCTATTCCAATACAAGAAGTATTAGATTCTCAGCCCAACACTCACCAAATATCATTGCATACCAGAGGTCCAATGGACTTTTGTATACTAATGTACCAAGTAAGCATTGAAATCAGAAAATCAATCATACTCTTTTACACCTAACAGTTTCTTCATATCTAGAAACTGCATTCTAGGCAGTGGTTTTGTTAATACATCAGCTCTTTGCAGCTTTGACTTGATGAAACTAACCAACACTTGACCTCTTTCTATGCATTGTCTTATGAAGTGAAATCTAAGGTTAATGTGCTTACTTCTCCCATGAAAAACTGGGTTCTTCATCAAGCTTATAGCAGACCTGTTGTCTACATACAACACAACCTTTTCTTGTTTTACACCAGTTAACTCTTCCAATAAACCTGCAAGCCATAAAGCTTCACAGGCTGCAACTATTGCTGCCATGAATTCAGCTTCACAAGAGGACAAAGCAACAGTTCTTTGTTTCTGAGAATGCCAGGTTATAATTGAACTGTTATAGTTGAAGACATTACCACTTGTGCTTCTACAATCCTCATGATCCATGAGATGGTTTCTGTCACTATAACCTTCTAGTTCACCTCCAGATTCACAACTGAAACATATTCCCTCATTCATAGTCCCTTTTATGTATCTGATGAGATGTTTAACAGCTTTGAGGTGTGCTTCCCTAGGCTTCTGCATATACCTGCTAACTACACCTACTGCATAGCATATATCAGGTCTAGTTTGGGTTAGATACCTGAGAGAACCCACTAGCTTTCTGTACTCTGTTGGTTCCACAGCCTCACCACCCTCTTCTTTCAACAATTTAGTACCAGGGTCCATAGGTATCTTTGTAGGATTGCAGTCCTCAAGCCCAGCTAATTTCACCAACTTTAAAGCATGGGCAGACTGCTTTATTGCTATACCTTTTTCACTTTGACTTACCTCAATGCCTAGGTAGTAATTCAAGAGACCCAAATCTGTCATCTCAAAATTACTTTTCATTTGAACTTTAAAGTGTTCAATCTCATCTTTACAGCTTCCAGTAACCAAAATATCATCAACATAGACCCCTATTATTAGATTCTTGCCTCTTCTAATTCTTATGTATACAGCTTGCTCATGCATACATTTCTTGAATCCTAAATTCTTCAAAACAGAATCCAACTTGATATTCCATGCCCTGGGGGCCTGTTTCAAACCATATAGAGCTTTAATGAGCTTGTATACCTTGTTTTTAGCACCTTTTACCTCATATCCTTGTGGTTACTTTACATATACCTCTTATTTTAGAGTGCCATGAAGGAAGGCAGCTTTAACATCAAGGTGATATACCTTCCACTTCCGCTTTGCAGCATAAGCTAAGATCAACCTGATGGTTTCTATCCTTACCACAGGAGCAAAGACTTCTTCATAGTCTATGCCTTCCTTTTGTACATAACCATTGGCAACTAGCCTTGCTTTGTACTTCACTATTCTTCCATTGGCATCTTTCTTTATTTTATAAAGCCATTTCAAACCTCTAGGATTATAATCCCTGGGAGGATCTACTAATTTCCAAGTTTGGTTCTTTTCTATGGCTGCAATTTCCTCTTTCATTGCTGCAATCCATTCGGACTTGTCAGCAGCTTCAGAGAAAGTCAAAGGTTCACTCTCTTGAGCCAACAAGAGCTCAATCTGCTCTCCTTCATCCTGCCTTTGAGTACCCATTTTCAGTCTTCTATCCAAAACATAATCCTTTAATTTGGATGGCACAACAGGCACTCTACCTGATCTCCTTACATTTTCTCTTCCTTGTTGAATTTGCTCATCAGTTGTTTCTGCAGGCTCCATATCTTCTGCATTTTCACCATCATCTGATTCATCTGAAAAACCATTTGCTGGTTGATTTAGATCAATTTCTGGATCTATGAACTCTTGTTCTTCATCATTAATCTCATACAAAGTATGATCTTGTAAGAATTCTTCATCTTGATCCTTGTAGCCTTTTTCCCATATCCACCTTCTTGTTTCCTCAAACTTTACATCCCTTGATATTACAATCCTCTCATTCTCCACATCCAGCATCCTGTGAGCCTTTGTACCCTCTTAAACACCAAAGTATACCATCATTTTACTTCTGCTTTCCAACTTGCTTAAACCAGGCTTGGTCACCTTGACATGACCAACACACCCAAAAACCTTTAGATGAAGAAGACTTGGCTTCTTTCCTTTCATAATAGTATATGGGGTGCTGTCATTCAGAGATTTGGTCATGGTTCTGTTTAGAATGTAAACAGAATGTCTGACTGCTTCCGCCCACAAGTCATCAGGCATTTCCATGCTCCTCATGATGCTCCTTGTCATGTTTATTATGGTTCTATTCCTTCTCTCCACCACTCCATTTTGCTGTGGTGAATAAGGGGCAGTGAGCATCCTATTAATCCCATTCCTGTCACAAAACTCATTGAAATCATTAGAATTAAACTCCCCCATCAGATCTCAAGGATCTGATCTTCCTTTCAAACCTATTCTCAACATCTGCCTTGAAACTTTTACAGTGTTCAAAGGCTTGATCTTTGGTTTTCAGAAAGGTCACCCACATATACCTCGAATGGTCATCAACAAGAAGGAAAAAATACTTATTACCTGTTCTTGTCTCTGGGGTTATAGGTCCACACAAGTCCATGCTTATCATATCCAAGGGATGCTTGGATCTAAACTGAGATTGGTGCGTGAATTTATCCCTCACTTGCTTGCCAGCCATGCAGGCATCACACATTTGAGTTTGATGCCTCAGTTGTGGTAAGCCAATAGCTAATTCCTTCCTAGCCATTTTTCCCAAAGTCTTGAAGTTGGTATGCCCCATTCTTGCATGCCAAAGCCAATCCTGATCTTTTAAATTTGCTTGCAGGCACATTGGATTTCTAACCTACAATGGTATTTTATAAAGTCTGTTTGGCTGTCTCTTGACTTTCATCAAGAGATTTCCATTTTTCTCATAAACCCAAAGATGGCCCTGTTTCATTCTAACATCACAGCCTCCCTCAGTTAATTGTCCTAGGCTTATGATATTACTCCTAAGTGTGGGTATGTAGTACACATCAGTTAAGACCCTGTGTTCCTGTAACTTTCCTTCTAACAGAATTGGGCCCTTTCCTTTGATGGCTACTTTGGACCCATCACCAAAAGTAATTTGACCTCCTACATCTCTATCTAATGATGAGAAAAATGAAAGATTCCCTGACATGTGGTTTGAAGCTCCATTGTCAAGATACCACATCTCAGATCCATCATTATAATCATAGAGAGAGGGTCTAACTTGTAACATCCCGATTCTTATATGGTTAAATTCCCGTTAACGTCAAGTTAAATAAAGTTGTAGTTAAAATTTAGCCCCAAATATTAGTAGATATTTCTTTAATGTGAAAGTATGGGGTATATTGTGTAATATGATATTATGGTTAAAAATTAAACAAATGTTGAATTTAAAGGGGCCATAATTGTAATTATGCAAAAATTAAATAAAGAAAAGAGATGGAGAGGGATGGTGGTCGTGGGTTACGACCTGGAACAAATCCCAGGCCCCTCTCCTTCTTCTTCTTCATCGAAATTCAGCAATCATGGGCATAGGGGCTGCGATTTTGGCTAATAACTTGGAGTTAGAAGTGGTTTTCATTCCCTAGACTACTCTTGGTGTCAAGTAAGCAAAACCCCAACTCCTTGCATGTGATAATCTCGAAAATTAAGACCTCAAAACTGCAATTGATGCTTAAATTGTGTGTTATATGATGTTAGGAACATTATTTGTAGCATAATTTATTATCTTGATAAGTAATTGGTGTAGTAGGCATCACTTTCTTACACTTGAACATCCATGGTAGATGACTACTTATGATGGTCATGAAATTGGTTCCAATGATGGATTTCTAGCTTGTAATTGATGTCACTTGTATAATTGATGATGGGTTGGAAGGGATTCCACCCATTTTGTGTTAAATGGTAGATAGAAAGGTTCAAAAGATTGAATTTCATGTATGTATGGAATTATGCACACTAGGTGTTTGTTGAAATGCCTCACTTAGATGGAATGCTTGAATTCATGACTAAATGTAGGTATGTACACTACTAAGGATCATGAAGTAGGAATGTGCATGAAATGTGAAATCCATGCTTGTTAGATGTGTTAAATGGAATAATGTAAAACCATAAAAATGATAAAAATCTTGTTGTGGGGCTGTTTTGTAAGGGTTGTGTAAGATCACTCGTATGTCCGTTTGGGATGTATGATATACGGTCGAAAAGCTTGTTGTGAGTACTATGTTTCGTGTTTGAACACTAGAAGCTGAATCTGATGTATAATGGGTCAAAATGACCCGTTAATATGGTCACTCAATTTTCCAGCATGCTGTTTGGTTAAAAATATAGTTGCTGTTCTGTTTTTATAAAAATTATATAAAATCATAGAAAAATCGTTAGAAGGTGTACCATATACGCTTAGAAAGGTCCTTCAGTATACTACCTTTCATCTTTGATCATGGAATGTTAGAAAAATTCGTAGATGGGTCAAAAATGACCATTACTGCAGCACTGCTGAAAATGTGCACATGAGTTCATGTTTTAAAAAGCTAGTAAGAGTAAACAAGTTGAATTGCTTGTATATTGATAATTTGTGATATACACCTAACATGGGTGATAACCTTAGTAGGTAACAAAGTGGAAGGAGCAAACGGAAAGCGGGTAGTAATGGTTAAAGCTCTCGAGGTAACCTTTATGTTATGTTACACATTTAGTTTATTGCCCATTATGGTTATAATGTTATGTAATGCAACTTGACGAGTAAAGTGTTAAACTTGTTCAAATCGGAAAGGTATGAATATGCTAAGAAGAGTCAAAATCTAGCTAATTGATGATGTGCCTAAACAAGGTTACACTATGACATCATAGATGTATAATGATTGAATCTTGTACGGTATGGATACATGGGGGCTAAATAGCATGTAGAAAACCACAATCATGGTATAACTTGTTATTTGGAGGTTAAGCGGATTTAGAAACCTCTATGATACACTAATGGTAGGAAATATGAATAATAGGATTCATGTTAACGGGTCAAGCGGGTTAATGTGTAAAAACTCAAATGAATCAAGGTGATGAACCAAGTTTTAGTTGTCAACTAAATGAATTATGTGAACCACATTAATTGTGAAATTTTAGGAATGGTCTTGTAACGTATTCCTACATGTTATATTCATATGAATTATGTTGGACAAGTGGTCGTTGAATTGACTAGGTACCCGTTATTAAGTGCATACTCGAGATGGTAAAATGACTTGTAGTAGTCATGCCTAGAAAAGGGATTGCATATGGTAAAACGTTGATGCACCTAAAGGATAATGGTTTAACAAGTTGGTCCATAAGGACGATTGTTAAACCTATAGTTGTCTAATTAGAACACCAAGCGATGTTGAGGCCTTAAGGATTATTGAATCCTCATGCGTTGGCCCAAAGCATCGATGGTGACCAATGGATCGATAAAAAGAATTTTGGTAACTAAACCGTATGTAGAAATATGTATATAATGTAGTTGAGTTAGACCCGTTGGGTGGTTTAATGAGTTATATGTTTTGACATTGGTGATTGCCGTAAAAGTCGTGTTATTAGACTCGCGTTACATTGCAGGTTCGAAAGGAATGCTTGGGGGTTACCCCGGATAGATTTCGGATGCAAAGGGGCAAGAAAAAGGGGGCGTTCCACCAGGTGCCACCGTAGCTTACGGTACCACCGTAGCTTACGGTGGCCCCTGATGAGAAAACCCCACCGTACCACAGCACCTGGCCACCGTAGCCTAGCCAGGACCACCGTAGCTTACGGTGGCTGGCGTAAGCTACGGTGGAGGTGGTTCAAAATGTTGAAAATCGTCCTCGTTTGTTAGTTCAATGTCGTTTCTTGCATCCAATATGTTTATTACTAATGGGTTCAAGCTGAATGCAGGTAGGGGATGTGCGGATCTGGATTCCACAAGCAAGTCCAAGGACCGAACACTCGAAGACCATTGACATCGGCGTTGTTTTGTAAATTGTAATGGTGCTAAAACACTAGTTACTTGTATTAAAAACAAATTATCATGTCTTTTGGGTGAATCGTACGTTTTAACGACGTTAATTAACGAAAATTTTCTGGGACCTAAATTCTAAGCTAACGTTTTAATGTTATTTTCCTCAATTGAAACTCGGGTGTTACAAGTTGGTATCAGAGCCGTGGTTTGAGGGATTCAAGTACGCGAAAGGTGCTTGAACTCAAACTCCGAGCTCGAGGTACGGGAAAAGTGTTCGGTTCAAGCTTGATCGGGAATCCAGGTGAGTAAAAGTTTGTATATTGTGGCATAGTTGTTAGTAGCTAGTGTATGAACAAATGGTTAAACATATGTAGTTATCACATGGTAAAATATTTGATATAATGCTTAAAACTGTGAATAGCACGGAAGATTGTAAGCTCTAGAACCGTGAATTTTGTAAATGTTAGGGACAGATAGAAATGGGTTAATGCTAAGGCAAAAGACCTCGTATAAATCCGTGGGATTATTTGATAATATGATGACATTGTAACGAGGTAACATTGTGACAAGTAATTGTGCAATGTTGTATCTCGAATAGTATCTGTAAATGTAACAAGATAGCATTGTGACAAGTCCGTTGTGCAATGTTGTATCTTGAATAAAAAAAAAAATTGAAAGTGTAACGAGGTAACATTGTGACAAGTAATTGTGCAATGTTGTATCTCGAATATATCTGTAAACGTAACAAGATAGCATTGTGACAAGTCCATTGTGCAATGTTGTATCTTGAATAAAAAAAATGGAAAATGTAACGAGGTAACATTGCGACAAGTAATGGTGCAATGTTGTATCTCGAATAGTATCTGTAAAGGTAACAAGATAGCGTGGTGATATTTAATTTGGCAATGTTGTATCTTGAAACGTGTAAATGATGATGTTAATGAGGAGTAACCTTGATTGAGGTAAGGAAAGCTCTAAATGTGGTCTATTTTGAAACCTTGATTTTTGTAGGAAAATTTCCTCCGAGCAAGTGGAAGGATAGTGAATGATCCGTATGCTTCCAAATGCATAAATGGGCAAGCTCCAAGGTACAACCAGGTGGGACTACCCAACCTGGATTACACTTTGATAGATGGTAATGCATTCACATGTGTCTAAATAGAATCAAAATAAGAGTTTGGACCCATGAGGTCATAATTCGAAAATTGAAATATAAAGAAAATGGAAATTGGCGAAGAACGACTCTTTAGGAGCCGTGAAACCAATACAAAGAAAATGGAAATTGGCGAAGAACGACTCTTTAGGAGCCGTGAAACCAATATAGAGAAAATGGAAATTGGCGAAGAACGACTCTTTAGGAGCCGTGAAACCAATACAAAGAAAATGGAAATTGGCGAAGAACGACTCTTTAGGAGCCGTGAAACCAATATAAAGAAAATGGAAACTGGTGAAGAACGACTCATTAATAGCCGTGAAACCAATTTAATGGAAGTGGCAATTGATAAAGCCATTAATTTGAAACAAGGTTGCATTCGGGATATCACTAGATGTACAAAGGATGAACCTTATGTGAAGTTGTTATAAGTGAAAGATTAATGAGTAACCATGGAACTAACAAGTTGAAACGGTCCCATGTCTTTAATTAATAAAGCCGTTGGGACGGTTTATTTACGTTGGTATGTGATATCGTAAAATTGTTAAAGGATGCCAAGTTATACAATGTGATTGATTTTCATGTGATTTGGGTTAAAACCCAAGTCGAGAATTAAGTAAAATTTCGAAATGGAAAAATAAGAATAAGGAGAAACGGGTTATTGCATATGCTAGAAAATCCGTAACCCTAGGAAATGACTAGACGTTTAACAAAAGGTGAGAAGTAACCTTGTTTAAACATAGTAAAAATTAATGATGTTGAGTCATGTTGATTCCCATGTAAGTTTTGTATAACTAATATGGAATTAAAGCTGTTAGGCGGGTGACCGACCTAACTTCATGGGTGAGACCCACACGCATAGATGATGGCGAAAGTAGGGAGGACGCTGGAAGCGACCGTTCCCGAAGACGCACAGAGGATTGCTATGCAAGTAAGTATCCTTAAAAAAATTTCCAAATAAATGTTGGAATGTAATATGAACAAGTAATGGTTCGTAAGAACCATAACTACGTGCTCAAAAGTGTTGAGTGATTGATTAATGATTATTAAGAACCATATCATAATGTTAAATTATTTAGAAATGATCCTTAGGGATCCTAATGCTGATTATTTCTGATTGCTAGCTAAATGGTTCAAGGGAACCATGGCAACGCTGAAAATACATAAATAAGCCAACATGTCAACTGAATAATAACCACGGATTAAGGTGTATTTCAATGATAAACAATTCATAGGAATTGTGCCAATAATAATGAGGCAGGGACGGAAAGGTCTTGCTAAACGTCATACTGACATGAAATAGCTAAATGGCTCTTAGGAGCCATGGCTTGACTAATACATGTATGTTGATGTGTAAATGAATCATAATTAATGTGATAAATGCTAAAGGCTAGTATATGAGCCAAGAATAGATCAATGTGTGACACGTTGAATTGTAATAGATGGAACAGTGTAACCCTAAAAAGGGTTATGGGATGGGATAAATGGCTTTTAGAGTCATAGGAGCCGTCCAATAAAAATGTACTACATTATCGAATGTGAAATGTAAACGGCAAGTGACATGCTAAACACTTGCAAATATTGTTATACTGCTTAAAATGTGTAGGTACAGTTACACTGTGCGAGGACACAACTAGCAGGAGAGTTGCGGGACGAAAATTCCGACTAGGATTATCGTCAAGGTAAAGATGAGCAGGAAAGATACATATGCAGACTGCAATGACGCTAAGGTATGGATGATATTACATTAATGTTTGAACCTCTTATGGAGAGGGAAATTATTTGAAATTTTGATTTCGATCAATGAGGTTATGACACTGGTCACCAGAACCTCAACCCTAAATGACGCGTGGAGTTATAGATTGTGAACTCCTAAACTGGTAAAACGGGGTGGATAATGGATAACAAAAGGTTATCATGCTAGTACTATCCTACGGGGCGAGTAAAAAGCAGGAAATGAAATTGTTGTATGATGACTAATTTATAGTTGATCAATGTAACAACTCAGATTGTTTGGTCAAGTCCCGGGATTACAAGGGACATAGAGAATGACCATAAGTGGCTATAAAATGCGGGCATTAAGTGGTCCGTAACGAGGTTAAATAGAAAAGGTGACATAGCAGATACATATTATATGTGGGCCTAAATATATGCATAGTGATTTATAAGGGTAACCATTGAATATAAGGTTACTGGTTCAACCGCAATCTTTATAAAGGCTCGGGTAATGTCTTTAAGTGACTAAGACCTGGAATAGGTTTCGGGGACGAAACCTTCTTTAAGGGGGGTAGATTTGTAACATCCCGATTCTTATATGGTTAAATTCCCGTTAACGTCAAGTTAAATAAAGTTGTAGTTAAAATTTAGCCCCAAATATTAGTAGATATTTCTTTAATGTGAAAGTATGGGGTATATTGTGTAATATGATATTATGGTTAAAAATTAAACAAAGGTTGAATTTAAAGGGGCCATAATTGTAATTATGCAAAAATTAAATAAAGAAAAGAGATGGAGAGGGATGGTGGTCGTGGGTTACGACCTGGAACAAATCCCAGGCCCCTCTCCTTCTTCTTCTTCATCGAAATTCAGCAATCATGGGCATAGGGGCTGCGATTTTGGCTAATAACTTGGAGTTAGAAGTGGTTTTCATTCCCTAGACTACTCTTGGTGTCAAGTAAGCAAAACCCCAACTCCTTGCATGTGATAATCTCGAAAATTAAGACCTCAAAACTGCAATTGATGCTTAAATTGTGTGTTATATGATGTTAGGAACATTATTTGTAGCATAACTTATTATCTTGATAAGTAATTGGTGTAGTAGGCATCACTTTCTTACACTTGAACATCCATGGTAGATGACTACTTATGATGGTCATGAAATTGGTTCCAATGATGGATTTCTAGCTTGTAATTGATGTCACTTGTATAATTGATGATGGGTTGGAAGGGATTCCACCCATTTTGTGTTAAATGGTAGATAGAAAGGTTCAAAAGATTGAATTTCATGTATGTATGGAATTATGCACACTAGGTGTTTGTTGAAATGCCTCACTTAGATGGAATGCTTGAATTCATGACTAAATGTAGGTATGTACACTACTAAGGATCATGAAGTAGGAATGTGCATGAAATGTGAAATCCATGCTTGTTAGATGTGTTAAATGGAATAATGTAAAACCATAAAAAATGATAAAAATCTTGTTGTGGGGCTGTTTTGTAAGGGTTGTGTAAGATCACTCGTATGTCCGTTTGGGATGTATGATATACGGTCGAAAAGCTTGTTGTGAGTACTATGTTTCGTGTTTGAACACTAGAAGCTGAATCTGATGTATAATGGGTCAAAATGACCCGTTAATATGGTCACTCAATTTTCCAGCATGCTGTTTGGTTAAAAATATAGTTGCTGTTCTGTTTTTATAAAAATTATATAAAATCATAGAAAAATCGTTAGAAGGTGTACCATATACGCTTAGAAAGGTCCTTCAGTATACTACCTTTCATCTTTGATCATGGAATGTTAGAAAAATTCGTAGATGGGTCAAAAATGACCATTACTGCAGCACTGCTGAAAATGTGCACATGAGTTCATGTTTTAAAAAGCTAGTAAGAGTAAACAAGTTGAATTGCTTGTATATTGATAATTTGTGATATACACCTAACATGGGTGATAACCTTAGTAGGTAACAAAGTGGAAGGAGCAAACGGAAAGCGGGTAGTAATGGTTAAAGCTCTCGAGGTAACCTTTATGTTATGTTACACATTTAGTTTATTGCCCATTATGGTTATAATGTTATGTAATGCAACTTGACGAGTAAAGTGTTAAACTTGTTCAAATCGGAAAGGTATGAATATGCTAAGAAGAGTCAAAATCTAGCTAATTGATGATGTGCCTAAACAAGGTTACATTATGACATCATAGATGTATAATGATTGAATCTTGTACGGTATGGATACATGGGGGCTAAATAGCATGTAGAAAACCACAATCATGGTATAACTTGTTATTTGGAGGTTAAGCGGATTTAGAAACCTCTATGATACACTAATGGTAGGAAATATGAATAATAGGATTCATGTTAACGGGTCAAGCGGGTTAATGTGTAAAAACTCAAATGAATCAAGGTGATGAACCAAGTTTTAGTTGTCAACTAAATGAATTATGTGAACCACATTAATTGTGAAATTTTAGGAATGGTCTTGTAACGTATTCCTACATGTTATATTCATATGAATTATGTTGGACAAGTGGTCGTTGAATTGACTAGGTACCCGTTATTAAGTGCATACTCGAGATGGTAAAATGACTTGTAGTAGTCATGCCTAGAAAAGGGATTGCATATGGTAAAACGTTGATGCACCTAAAGGATAATGGTTTAACAAGTTGGTCCATAAGGACGATTGTTAAACCTATAGTTGTCTAATTAGAACACCAAGCGATGTTGAGGCCTTAAGGATTATTGAATCCTCATGCGTTGGCCCAAAGCATCGATGGTGACCAATGGGTCGATAAAAAGAATTTTGGTAACTAAACCGTATGTAGAAATATGTATATAATGTAGTTGAGTTAGACCCGTTGGGTGGTTTAATGAGTTATATGTTTTGACATTGGTGATTGCCGTAAAAGTCGTGTTATTAGACTCGCGTTACATTGCAGGTTCGAAAGGAATGCTTGGGGGTTACCCCGGATAGATTTCGGATGCAAAGGGGCAAGAAAAAGGGGGCGTTCCACCAGGTGCCACCGTAGCTTACGGTACCACCGTAGCTTACGGTGGCCCCTGATGAGAAAACCCCACCGTACCACAGCACCTGGCCACCGTAGCCTAGCCAGGACCACCGTAGCTTACGGTGGCTGGCGTAAGCTACGGTGGAGGTGGTTCAAAATGTTGAAAATCGTCCTCGTTTGTTAGTTCAATGTCGTTTATTGCATCCAATATGTTTATTACTAATGGGTTCAAGCTGAATGCAGGTAGGGGATGTGCGGATCTGGATTCCACAAGCAAGTCCAAGGACCGAACACTCGAAGACCATTGACATCGGCGTTGTTTTGTAAATTGTAATGGTGCTAAAACACTAGTTACTTGTATTAAAAACAAATTATCATGTCTTTTGGGTGAATCGTACGTTTTAACGACGTTAATTAACGAAAATTTTCTGGGACCTAAATTCTAAGCTAACGTTTTAATGTTATTTTCCTCAATTGAAACTCGGGTGTTACATAACTTCTTTCTCATTTAGGAGAACAAAATTAGGCTTTCTCTTCTCAAGACTCATCATTAGGAGACCTGGTTCATCATCACTTAAAACATGTGTTAGGTTCACTTCTTGATCTTTCAAGGTTTGCATTCCTTTGCACTCACTAGCATAATGGCCTAACTGATCACACTTAAAACATTTTATGTGTGACTTGTCCTTCTTAGGCTTCCTGTTTTGGCTAGAACTAGTGTCCTTCCCAGTACTTTCCTTTCATTTGTTCTTTCCTTTGACATTGTTATCAATATTCCTATAATTCTTATCTCCTTTCTCTTTTCTATTCCTATTCTTATTTTCCCTGTATTTTGCCTGCCACTCAGAATATGATAACAACAGTTGATCATCTTTCTTAGACTTACTCTTACCCTTGCTAATTCTTTCCTCAAAAGCATTAAGTCTACCCACAATTTCTTGAAACAAAGTGGTTTCAAGGTCTACAAATTGTTCAATAGAAGCAATCAGTTGTATGAATTTATCAGGCACTGAGTCTAAGAGTTTTCTTACCAGCTGAGAGTCCTTGAGTGGCTCACCAAGTTCCCCAAACCTTGAGGCCATACCTGTTATCTTGGCAGCAAAATCATCAACTGATTCACCTTCTTTCATCCTCAAATTCTGAAAATCACTCTTGAGTGTCTGCAATTTCGCTTTCTTGACCCTGTCAACACCAACATACCTAGTCTTGATGGCTTCCCATACTTCCTTTGAGGTTTCCAGCCCTGCAACCTGCAGCACAAGATCTTCAGGCAGAGATTGGTACAAATAGGCAATTGCAGCGTTGTCTTTCTTCTGATCCACAGCAGCTCCTTCAGCCGGTTGAACCGCTTCCACCCAGAGTCCATGTAGGATGAAGATTGCTTCATCTTGACAGCCCAAATTGTGTAATTTGAGTGATTCAACATCGGACATTGGAGCGGTATTGTGGTAATTTCTCAGTGACAGTGTGTCGGTTCCCTGGGTTATCTCCCATTGTTGGAACTCGAATTCGATGCGGGGATGATCTCGGCGATCTTCGGGGAGACGTAAGCAATCGATGAATTTTCGATTGACAGTGATAAAGAGTATGATAGGTTGTATTCGAGACCAACCTTAATCTCCAACAAGAAAATAAGAAAGAAGAAGAAATTCACTGAATTAAGTCGTGTCTTACAAATGAAAATTCTCCCTCATTTAAAGAAGGATACGTACAATGAAAAAAAGGAAATCATGCATGTAATAAAGGAAATAAAATAATGTCTAGTCACCCATTCCATACTCCAGCTACGATGAACCACAAAAATGGAAATAACCCCCAAAAGTAATTGCTAATTTTTAGTCCATTTGACAGCTAATTTGTCACACCCCCAATTTACCACTAACGGAGTTTATACCGTCGAGGGGTGCGACTAGACCAGGATCCACAACCATAGTTACAAATACTAAACGAATCAGGGTTAGTTCAAACACAAGTTATAAATAAAGTCTCAAATACAACGCAGCGGAATAAAATATTGTCTTAGCACTAACCGCGTGCTTTACATAAACATTGTTTTAAAATTCCCAAGTTTAGTTTAAACAGAAATAAATATCTTCTCGTGTCATGCCAACCTCCAGCGGATACTCCTTAGCGATCTGCAAAAGTTTAAACCACGCAAGTGTCAACCTAACGGTTGGTGAGTTCACAGTGGGCTTGTCATGCATTGGCCCGATCTCATAATCATAATTCGTGTCAAGGTATACTTACAAGTTATTTATTTGTGAAAAGCAATGCTCGTAATTATTTCTTTGTTTATAAATGAAGTTTCCGTGACGTACGTCATCGGGTATGTACTAGTTCCGTAAAGTTAAAGGACTCAACCGATATCGCGGGTAGCTAATCCGTTGTTCCATGCTCTAAGGAAGTTTGTACCAAAGCTGACTTATTTTGTGGGGGCCGAGCCATCCCGTACGGTGCGGACCTACGTCATCGCGGTTTTTGCCTCCCCCGTGTCCTCTCGGGACCACGGTCAAATAGGCTGATATTGTTCCTCCGTGCACTCCCCGTGCCACGGGGCGGAGTTTGTCAGACTCCAGTAGATCTACCCAACATCCCCTCGCTTTCACAAATTAATGGCACAATTAAGTTGAGGACTTTTAAGTTATAAGGCATCCTTAGAAAACATGTGATATCATGTGGTTCAAACTTTAACCTACACTAGCCATATTAAAACGTTTTCAGTTTTGTTTCAGAAAAATAGTTTGTTTGTAGTCCACAAGTGTTTCCCATAAAACACTTCAGTTCATCAAGTGGGTGCCGAGCATCCCGAGTTCTCTTGTTCATTGGTAGGTGCCTAGCACTCTAGAGTTTATCAGCATTGTTTTTCGTTAAGTTATTCGGTGTGGCCCAAACGGACTCACAGTAAGCGGGTTAGTGACACTTACCTTTGGTTGCACTGCTACACTTCAAGTAATCCAAATATTGTTGTTTAACGAAGACCTAGAACACGTTTAGGTCTTAAGTATTAGTTTCGTGTCTAATCTTTACTTAACGTCACTATGGCCCATAACATAGCACGTTGCAACTATGACTCGACATACCGACACACGACACCAATGGTTGATCATAAACAAGGGTTCATATAAGTCAGATATCAAGCATGTTTCATCATGGCATAATCATGTAAGTCATGGCATAACACTTAAGCAAATTTCACAAGTTTGGTTTTTAGGTCAGGTCTTAGTTTCGCTAGCACAGTTTCGCTAGGCAGTTCCGCTAGGTGCACGGGCAGCACTTTCGCTAGGCAATGCCCGGTGACACAGTTTCGCTAGGCTAGTTTCGCCCGAAACTGCTGACGCAGTTTCGCTAGCCTAGTTTCGCAGGGAAACTGGTTTGAACTTTCGTTCAGGTATTTCGCTCGGTAGTTTCGTTCGAGCTGGTCTGGTCAGGTTACCCGGCGACACTATAGTTTCGCTGGGTAGTGTCGCTGGAAGGAGATATAGTTTCGCTACTTAGTTTCGCCCAGAGAACACGCAGTTTCGCTGGTCGCGAAAAACATACGAATTTGTCTAAAAATCAACCTAACAGCTTCTGATCTTACATGCAATTCATTATTTAGCATACATAGGCATTTACCAACATAAATCAAGCAGCTTTAACACGTTTAACATGCATTTTAATCATCAAATCTCTAAAAACACTTCTAAACCCTAAAATGACCAAAATTGCATAAATCATCATCATGGTTTGTTTTTAAACGTAAAGTTGCTGACTTTATGATAAAACTAGCATCCCTAGACAACATATTAGTAGATCAAGCAATTACATGAGGGTTTGAGCATGCTTTTAAAGAAAACACAAGGAAAAGACATAAAGAAAGGTTTTTGGAGACTCACGATTTGATCTAGGATCCAAATGGGTGTTGTCTCAAGGCTGAGATGATGATTCTTGATGGTTTCTTAGCTGACCAGATTTTCCAGGAGAGTGTGTGTGTGTTTGTTGTGAAATGAGGCAAATGAGGCTACTAGGGTTTATTAAGTTTATTTATATCAGAGGCTAGTTTCGCTGGCAGTTTCGCTAGCCAGGCGAAACTAGCTCTGGTCACGAGTTAACGGGTAGCTTAGCTGGCTACCGGGCGACACTATAGTTTCGCCCGTTAGTTTCGCTGGCTACCAAAACAGGTCAATTTTCACATAATCAAGTATTTACAATTAATCATGCTATTCACAATAATAAGTCATGTATTTAAATCACATTGCACATAAAGACAATCAATGATGAACACATAACACATATGGACGGGTTCGGTGATCAACCAAAGGTCGTGGACGTATTCGGCCTAGTTAAGCATTAGTTACTTAAGTTAACACTTATAACGTAACTAACGGATTTGTCTAACGGAAGTTAACCTTGAAATTCTCGGGTGTCACATAATTCCATTCCCTAATTGGCTCCTTCTTGATTGAGTCAAAGGGTTAAACGATCGGGTTTTCGAATGACCCGCTTGGGTCTTGTCGCCGTGTTTGCATCAACAGATGGATTGTGCACGTGCTCGCTTGTATGGCTCGTATCAGCAGCCCAGTCTTCGAGAACAGCCTTGTCCACAAGGCGGGAGGTAATCTCGGGTTCCTGTACGAAGTCTGCAGGAAGGGGCGTGTAGTCCTGGTAGCTCTCACTTTTAAATGCTCGTAACAATGAGACGTGGAATACCGGGTGTATTTTTGAGCCCGGTGGTAGCTCTAAGCGGTATGCAAGTTTCCCGATGCGCTCCGTAATGGTGAAGGGACCATAAAATCGACGACTAAGTTTCTCAATTCCGCGATTGGCAACTGATTTTTGCCGGTACAACTGCAATCTAAGTAGCACCTTGTCACCAATGTTGAATTCTTTATCTTGTCGGTGCTTGTTAGCTTGATCAGCCATGCGTTGTCGTGTTTTATGCAATGTGAGTTTTACGAGTTCGACTACTCGTGCATGTTCGAGCAAGGTGTCCTCAATGGTTGTTGACCGAGTGGAATCCATGGTGTAACTTGGTATGGTCGGAGGTGGGCGACCATAGAGAGATTGAAACGGTGTGGTGTTGATGGCACTATGGTGGGAGGTGTTATACCAAAATTCGGCTAGGTACAAATATTTAGTCTAACGATGTGGTTCGTCGCATGTGAAGCACCGTAAATACCCTTCCAATGTGCGGTTAACCACTTCGGTTTGTCCATCCGTTTGGGGATGGTAGGCACTTGAGTGTAAAAGATTAGTCCCGAGGGCATGGAACAATGCTTTCCAAAATTTGCTAAGAAAGATTGGATCTCTATCCGACAAAATTGATTTAGGAGGACCATGGAGCCTGTATAATTGTTCGAGAAAGATAGGGGCTAAGGAGCTTGCTGTGTAGTGAGTAGGTAGTGCTATGAAATGGGCAAATTTGGAGAGACGGTCAACGATCACCCATATGGTGGTTTTGCCATTTGAGGGCGGGAGATTGGTGATGAAATCCATAGAGATTTCCTCCCAAATGAGGTTGGGAACTGGTAACGGTTGGAGGAGCCCATATGGTTTTTGAGTGGAGTATTTTGTTTGTTGACAAAGTAAGCACTCCTTAATAAACTTAGTGACTTCGGGACGAAGATTTGACCAAGCGAATGAAGCGCTAAGTCTCTTGAGCGTACCGGTGATTCCCGAGTGTCCTCCCAATGTACTGGAGTGGAACATTTGCAAGAGCTTCAACCGTAGAGATGGTATGTCGGGTACAAGGAGTTTGTCACCTTGGTAAATCAATCCATCATAGATTCTTTGGTGTAGGTGCTGGTTTGGATGATCCAGAATGTGTTGAACCAACTCACGCCCTTTTTTAGTATTGGTGTAGAAGTCGCGTAGTTCATGCAGCCAAGGAAAATAAGGGACCGATAGCGTGAGTAGTTGAGGTGTATCGATTCTGCTTAAAGCATCCGCAACCTTATTTTCTTTCCCGGGTTTATAGTAGACTTCGAAGTCGTACCCAAGGAGTTTACTAGCCCATTTGTGATGCTCGGGAGATTGTACAACTTGGCTTAAAAGGTGACGAAGGCTATGATGATCCGTGTAGACCCGGAACTTGCGACCCAACAAATAGTGTCGCCATTTTTTGATGGCTTCGGTGATTGCGAATAACTCACGAATGTAGGCCGAAGCTGACTTCATTTTGTGTGCCAATTTTTTGCTAAAAAATGCGATCGGATTATCGTTTTGTGATAGAACCGCACCAATGCCAAAATCGGATGCATCTGTGGTCACATCAAAAACATAAGAAAAGTTAGGCAAGGTTAATATTGGTAAGGTTGTCATTGCCGCTTTTAAATCATCGAATGCTTTCTGTGCTTGTGCATTCCACTCAAACTTTTTATGGCCTTTTAACAAGTCCGTGAGGGGTCCGGCAATGTGAGCGTAGTGCTTAACAAAGCGACGATAGTAGCCGGTGAGGCCCAAAAAACCTCGTAATGCTGTCAGTGAGACGGGTTGCGGCCATTGTTGAATGACGACAACTTTTTCGGTATCGGTGGCAACTCCTTTGCTAGAGATTATGTGGCCAAGATACGCAACCTCTGTAACTCCAAACACACATTTAGATAGTTTAGCATAATATTGATGAGTAGCAAGGGTTTGAAGAACCTGTTGAAGGTGCTCAAGGTGTTGAGACTGTGATTGACTGTAAATGAGAATATCATCAAAAAAAACCAACACAAAACGTCTCAACATATTACGGAAAATGTCGTTCATTGCTGCTTGAAAGGTCGATGGTGCATTAGAGAGACCGAACGGCATGACAAGAAACTCGTAATGACCGTCCGTAGTGCGAAACGCGGTCTTATGGACATCTTCTGGAGCTAACCGGATCTGGTGATATCCAGATCGTAAATCCAATTTAGAGAAGACTTGGGCACCGTGAAGTTCATCGAGTAGCTCATCGACGGTCGGAATTGGGAAACGGTCACGAATGGTCACCGCGTTTAGAGCCCGGTAGTCAACGCAAAAGCGCCAAGTGCCATCTTTTTTTTGAACTAGCAATACCGGTGAAGAATAGGGGCTGGTGCTCGGTCGAATTACCCCTTCTGCTAACATCTCTTTGATGAGTGTGGTCATTATTTCTTTTTGGTAATGTGGGTAACGGTACGGGCGAACATTCACGGGTTGGCTAGAGGGCTGTAAATGGATGTGGTGGTCTTGTTGGCGACAAGGGGGTAGGGCTAATGGTGTATGGAAGACGTTCGAAAAGGTTTGGAGCAAGGTTTGGAGTTGAGAATTTGAGTGCTCGATGTGAACAGAAGGATGGGTTTGTTGATGGTGGCAAATGAGAGTATGCATTGAAGCAATGACATTTTTGTGAATGAGGGTGTGGATAGTTGAGGAGCTAGCGGGTAATGAAAGTGGCTCTCCCGAGAGAGTTATCATTTTTTCTTAGTGTGCAAATGAAATTGAAGGGATCGAAAAATCGGCGGTAATTTTCCCCAATGAACTTAACCAAGCGACACCGAGAACAAGATCTGCTCCTTCGATCGGAAGCACAAACAAGGGAATTTTAAATGGACATTGGGAGAGCAGGATAGTTATTTCGGGGCAAAAACCAGCACAATGAAGGAGTTCGCCATTGCCAATCATTACTAAGAAGGGTGTGATTGGTTTAACGGGTAAGTTGAGGAACGTAGCGACACGCGGTTGAATGATATTGTGAGTGCTACCTGAGTCGATGAGAATCGATAATGGGTGTCCGGAAATATATCCTGTGACTCGTAGAGTCTTTGGAGAAACCACGCCGCGTAACGCTGCCGGGGAAAGGGATAGGAATTGATTTGTTTCGTGATCTAAAGCGGGGTTGAACTGGCATGTTCCGTATTGAGGGTTGGAGTGGACTTGTCGTCACTAAAATCGATTAATGAGGCTTCAATAACAGTGTCGTCATAATCCACAACCAAGTGGAATTGTGGTGGATTACAACGATGACCCGGTCGGTATTTTTCTGGACATCGGAAACACAGGCCAGCGGCTTTGCGTTGTTGAATAGCTTCGGGTGTGAGACGATTAAGTGGTAAGGATTTGGAGTTGGGATTAGCAATGTTACGAAAGACGCTAGGCGGTATCTAGGCGGCCGACTAGGGAATTAGGATTAATCGGCCTAGGCGGGGATTAATCGGAGATTAATCGGTCTTAGTAAATTACAAAGATTTATAAATTTTCTAGAGATTATATATTGTAATATGTCAAAATACTAAAAATACTTCAAAAGCTAGTAGTAATAAAGACTTCTAATATAAATATATAAGTGAAAAAAAAAAGAAATTATTTTTTTTTCTAATTTAACCCGCCTAAAACCCGCCTAGCCGCCTAAAACCCGTCTAGCGCCTAGCCGACTTTGACCGACTTTGACCGATTTTGACCCAGGGCGCCTAGATAGCCCGCCTAGCCAAAAAGCACTACGGACGATGCCCGCATAGTGCCTAAGCGCCGATTAATCGGCCGCCTGGGCCGCTTTTTACAACCCTGGGGATTAGTAGCGGTGGTGGTCACTGAAGGCTGATTTGTTGGTTTTGCTTTGGTAACATTGGGAAGGTTGGGTAAAAGGGAGGTTGATGGAGGATTGGGGCGAAAGGGTGGTGCCGCATTAAAACGAGAACGTTGATCGTTAAGTTTGTCTTCGACCAAACGTGCTAACCCGATAGCTTGAGAGGTGGTCTCCGGCTTCAGTATAGCGAGTTCTTGTTGGATATCTTTTCGTAATCCGGATAGAAAACAGTTGAGAAGGACAGTGGCCGAGAGACCGATTACACAATTGCTAAGTCGCTCGAATTCTGTTACATAGGCAGAAACGGTAGAGGTTTGACGGAGTTTAAAGATGGTGGCTTGATGGTTTTCATAGGAAGAGGGACCGAAACGAAGTTCAACTAAACGGGTAAAGGCAGTCCAAGTGGTAAGTAACTCATTATTATGTAGATACTTGAACCAACTTAGAGCATCCCCAGAGAGGCTAGAAGACACCATGGAGAGACGTTTAGACGGTTCAATCTTGTAGTAGGAGAAGTACTGGTCAGCTTGAAATAGCCAATCCAATGGGTTGGTACCATCAAAAGTTGGAAGGTAGAGTTTGGGAAGAGGTGGTTGGTTGGGTTGGGTAAAACTAGAAGAGCCGGTTGGTTTGGGAATGACTCCCTGCGTTGTTTGCATTTTGTTCAGAGCCTCCATGATGAGGGCAGTCTGTTCAGTTTGGGTGGCTATTTGTTTGGATAGATTGTCAAATTTGGTAGCGGTGTCGAGGGTGATAGCATCGAGCTTGGTTACGGTGGCGGTAAGGTTTTCGGTAAGGGCGGCTACGGAGTCTTCGATGGTGGAATCACGTTTAGGAGGCATTGTGATGAAAGCACCAGTTGATAGGTTGTATTCGAGACCAACCTTAATCTCCAACAAGAAAATAAGAAAGAAGAAGAAATTCACTGAATTAAGTCGTGTCTTACAAATGAAAATTCTCCCTCATTTAAAGAAGGATACGTACAATGAAAAAAAGGAAATCATGCATGTAATAAAGGAAATAAAATCATGTCTAGTCACCCATTCCATACTCCAGCTACGATGAACCACAAAAATGGAAATAACCCCAAAAGTAATTGCTAATTTTTAGTCCATTTGACAGCTAATTCCATTCCCTAATTGGCTCCTTCTTGATTGAGTCAAAGGGTTAAACGATCGGGTTTTCGAATGACCCGCTTGGGTCTTGTCGTCGTGTTTGCATCAACAGATGGATTGTGCACGTGCTCGCTTGTATGGCTCGTATCAGAGTATCTCAGATCCTCTCTATTAGGCGGATGAAGCACGAAGAAGAGGATCAATCGATGAGCAGAGGGAGCAATCTTTCGATCGCTCTGATACCAATTGAAAGATTGAAAACAAAAGAATTGAGAACTGGAAATCGAAATTATTATTGATGATCACAAATGAGGAATTGATTACATATATGGAGAGCTGAGACATCTCCCAATTAACTAACCTAAACAAACTCAACGGCTAATTAATAAAAGTTTAACCCGGTTAGCAGAATCAACCCCTCAACTATATGAACTTAACATACAGACCCATTAACTTTCAACTTACAAGAATTACAGAAAATACCCCTGAATTTCTAACAGTCCACACTTTCTTGCTGCACATACCCATTAAGTAATTCTGATCCCGTCATCACTCCTCCATGTTCACGCTTAAATCCATCATTGAGAAGGATAAGCTTAATGACACCAACTTCATTGATTGGTACCGCAACCTGAAAATTATTCTCATGACTGACAAGAAATTTTATGCTATTGAGAGTCCAATCCTTGAAGAACCCATAGTACACATTGGTGATGGCCATGTGGCATGGGCTAAGCATATTGATGACTCCCAGACTGTGGCATGCTGGCAACTATGATCCCTAAACTTCAAAGGAACATGGTTGATAAAACAACGTATGACATGAGTGAGCAGCTGAAAAGTTATAAATATCTAATTAATAGGAACCTATGACTAAAATACACTTTTAAAATTGTCCAATTGTTTACTTATGTCTGTATTAGTGTGTTGTGTTCTCCATTATATCGCGCGAGCACCCTACTAGTATTATTAAATGTATATATGTTTAGTTGTTTGAGATATTTTATTATAATTTTGATAAATATAAATTAATATTAGCCGATAAACACCGGACGTGTATATCCGAAGCTTGCAGGTATGGCCGATACTCGATAGGTAAATACTCGATAGATACCCAACGGGTTTTGGGTAGAGTATGGGACACATTTAAGGTTTAATTGTTCCGCGAGAAGGGGACTGCAAACTCACAACATATTATGATTCTGATTAGCTTGGATGCCCGTATACAAGAAAATCTTGAACCGGGTTTACTCCTCGGTGGAGCTCCGATCTTTTGGAAGACGAAGAAACAATCGGTTGTTTCCCGCTCGTCCGTAGAAGTAGAGCATCGATCCATGGCGTCCATTGTTAACGAAGTGTTATGCGTTTGATGGTTTTTGAAGGAGCTAGATGTTGTTTGTGATAGTCCAAACCCCTATTTTGTGACAATCAGGCTGCCAGTCACATTGACCGGTCTTCCATAAGCATTAGTTCCTATCTTCATGGATTTTCTTTTTGTTTGTTATCTTGTGATCTATATTTATTCACAATTGTATATGTTGATAGAAAAATATTAACCTCTCTTGATCCTTTGATTTTGATAGAATTGAAGATTGATCTTCTCTACAAATTGTAGAAATAAATAGAAAACACTCTTGTATTTGCCTACATGCACGATTTTACCAACAAGCAAATATACACCTCCACGACAATCAATAAAATGATGTTCACAAAACAAGTTTGACTACAATAATTCTTTTTAGAAAACTCAAAGTCGATAACTTTATAAATTAATCACCCTCCTAAATTATGGAAATCCCATATTATTTTGATTGACTAAATCATCTAACAAATATGGGACATAATTTTACAACAGAAATTATTTTGATTGACTAAATCATCTAACAAAAAAAGATATAGGAGAGTGACCCTTGCAAATATTATATCATATAGATATAATATCGAATATATTATTATTAACCTTTTATTTTTGGCTAGGACAAAAGTAGTAAATTCCAACTTAAATATATATATTTCTGAAATTCTTAATGTAATAATGCCAGGTCAATAATCCATGTACAATCGCACCAACCAACATCAGCCGTTGATTACCACCCTCACATAAAATCCCTAGCCATTAGATCATCTCCGTAGAGACACACACCAGGAGCCTGAGTTGATCCCTGTGCAAATTCCGATCTTATTTAAACAACTTCCGTCCCCCACCTAGATTCAATCGTCGACCTCCAAAATCACCGCCATGGCCGCCGAACAATCCGGTAGCTCACCGCCTACACCTCTACCTTCAGCTCCGGCAACGGATCCGGCTCTGGTTCCAGCTTCCAATCCAATTCTTCCGCACTATCCCGATGTAAGAATAGCTCCAATTCGAGATTTATAGCTTTGATTTTGTTTCTTCGAGTAATAGTATCATTATCTCCATTTCAGTTAGTTGATTTTGTGTTAATGGAGCTTAATTTGACCTAACTTCATAGTTCTAGTGATTTTAGTACTCAAATTCCTCGTTTCTGGTTTCATGAGCTTGAGCTGTAGTAATTCTGGTTGATTTCAGCTCATTTCATGTTAATGGAGCTTAATTTGACCTAATTCGATAGTTCTAGAAATTTCAGTACGCAAATACCGAGTAATATTAGCTAATTTCAGTTGATTTCATGTTAACTGAGCTTAATTTGACCTAACTTGATAGTTCTAGAAATTTCTGTACGCAAATAGCGAATAATTCTGCTGAATTTCATGTTAATGGAGCTTAACTGACCTAATTTGGTACTTTAGTCGTTTCATTACTCAAATACCTCATATGGCTTCAGGAGCTTGATTAATTCTTGTTAATTTATGTCAATGGATCTTAATTTGACCTAACTTCATAGTTCTAGTAATTTCATTCAACAATATCTCGTTTAGTTTCATGAGCTTGAGTTTGATTAATTATGGTTAATTTCAGTTGATTTTGGCCGCAATTGAGGCGATCGATAGCAAAAACGGAGCAAATAAATCCAGTATTTCGAAGCAAATCGAAGCTTCCTACATCAATCTACCAGCGGCTCACAAAACTCTCCTCTCACACCACCTCAACAGAATGAGAGCCAGCGGCGAACTCGTTGTGATTAAGAACAATTATGTCAAAAACGATCCGAGTTCACCTCCTCCACGTGGCAGAGGCCGGCCTCCGAAGCCGAAAGAGCCTGTTCCCGAAGGTACGGTGGTTTCTCCGCCCAGGCCTAGAGGCCGTCCTAGAAAATCCGACGACGGTTTGAATCCAGTTGTAGAATCCACGGCTAGTCCGTATTTAAGTGGCCGGAAACGTGGCCGTCCGCCTAAGGATCCGGCCGTGGTTAGTTCTTCGACGCCGTTACTGTTGACTGGTGGAAAGAAGGGAAGAGGACGGCCGCGTAAGGTGAGATCCGACGGAGATCTAACGCCGTCAGTTTCAAGTGGTGAGAAAAAGGGAAGAGGACGGCCGCGTAAGTTTAAAACAGACGGAGATCTGACGCCGTCGGTTTCCAGTGGTGAAAAGAAAGGGAGAGGACGGCCGCGGAAGGTGAGAACAGACGGAGATCTAACGCCGTCAGTGTCAAGTGGTGAGAATAGGGGAAGAGGCCGGCCGCGTAAGGCGGTAACAGATGTTGAAACCTCGCCGGCGCCGGTGACTGATGAAACGGAGGTGATGACGGATGTTGATCCGGCATCTGCACTGGTAACTGTTGAAAAAGAGGTTGTAACAGATGCTTATCCTACTCCGGCGGCACCGGTGACCGGTGAGAAGAAGGGGAGAGGGCGGCCGCCGAAGGTGAAAACAGCAACTGCTGATCCGGCGCCGGCGCCGGCGCCGGCACCGGCGAGTGGTGAAAAAAGGGGAAGAGGGCGGCCGCCTAAGGTGAAAACAGCTGATTTGGTTGGGGTTTGATGGAAAAATTGGTTTTAATTTTAGGGGTTTTTTTCGGTTATACTTAGCTATTTTTTTTTTACCTTTTTTCTTTTAAAGTAAGCTAGTTTTAGAGTTTAGTTTCAGTGAGATTAGTGAGTGTAATTGCTTTGTACATTCAAATTTAGTGGCGTTTTGTTAATGCTTGATGGTTCAACATTTTTAAGTTTGATTTTCTTTAGATGGTAATGGAAATGATTATGGGTTGATTTTAGAATGTGGTAACAAGCAATTGAGATGTTTTCATCAACTCAGAAGTAAATTACTCTTTTAGTGCTGGTTTTGTCTGTATAGCTTTTTCAATTAAAAGGAGAGTAAATTACATGTTTTGTCCTTTAACTTTACCTGTTTTGCAACTTTTGTCCTTTATCTTTTTTTGTTACACTCTCTGTCCTTTAACTTTTTTTTTCTTTCATCTTTTGTCCTTTTTAACAGATTCCGTTAAAATCCACCGTTAATTCAAGGGTATTTTTGTCTTTTTACTTTTTAGGGTAGAAAAAGTTACATATTTTGTCTTTTAACTTTGCCTGCTTTGTAATTTTTATCCTTTATCTTTTTTTGTTACATTCTCTATCCTTTAACTTTTTTATTCCTTCACATTTTGTCCTTTTTAACAGATTCCGTTAGAATCCACCGTTAAGTCAAGAGTATTTTTTTTCTTTTTACTTTTTAGGGGTATTTATTGTACTTAAATAAATAGGAAGAGTGTGTTATGTAAATCTGTATTTTTTCCCTTTATCACCCCACCCCAACCCACCCCCACTTTCGTTTCTGAGAGAAGGCAGCCTCGATCCCCCTCCCCCTCTCCTCTTTCCCGGTCGAATTTTCGGCGCATCTCCGAGCCCTCGCTGCTCGGACCAAACCTCCGACGACCCTCCACCGTCTCCTCGCCAAACGTCGGCGGTCACCAGTTTACCTGCTTCACCGACGACCACCCTTAACAAACTCGATGTCAAGTCGATGGGAGGTCGCCGGAGGGTCGTCGACAGTGTTCGATGGGAGGTCGTCGGCCGACCGACAGTGGGGGTGAGGTTTTCACCGGTGATGGTTTAAGGTTAGGGTGGGGGTGGGGTGATAAAGGAAAAAATTTACAGATTTACATAACACATCATTCCTCTTTATTTAAGTATAATAAATACCATTTAAAAGTAAAAAGACAATAATACCCTTGACTTAACAATAAATTTTAATAGAATTTGTTAAAAAAGATAAAAGATGAAAGAATAAAAAAGTTAAAGGATAGAGAATGTAACAAAAAAAAGATAAAGGATAAGAATTGCAAAACAGACAAAGTTAAAGGACAAAATATGTAATGTTTTCTACCTTAAAAAGTAAAAAGACAAAAATACCCTTGACTTAACGGTGGATTTTAACGGAATCCGTTAAAAAGGACAAAATGTGAAAGAATAAAAAAGTTAAAGGACAGGGAGTGTAACAAAAAAAGATAAAGGACAAAAGTTGCAAAATGGGTAAAGTTAAAGGACAAAATATGTAATTTACTCTTAAAAGGAAGAATCTTTTGATGTGTAATGTTTTGATGTTCAAATTTTTTTTGACTACTTTATAGTCGTTGGTGTTAACTTTGTTAAAAAACTGTTCAATTTCTAAGACATTTCATTGAGTTTACACTAAAGGACTATTTATTTGAATTACATAAGACTATATGTAGTGACGTGAAAGTTTAAAATTAAAAAGTGTCACACAGAATGTAGAGTGATTTAGGGGATAATGGTGTGGAAGTTTAAAGCCGATATGTAAATGTATTTATTTGTTTGGTGAAGAAGAAAAATAAAACAAAATAAACCTTTCCTCATGCACGTCGAAATAGCAACGGAGGTGTCCAAAATGCCTAGTAGGCGGTGTTTCGGGCTTTTTGGTGGCTTCATGCCCCCACCACGTCATCATTACGGATAACTTAAGATTATTTTAATTTAGATGTATTTATGTAATTCGTTTAAAATAATTGGAAGGTTGATCATGCGATTTTATGGAGAAGTTAAATAACACAAATAACACAAATATTGTTATCAAGTTAGAATAATTAATTGGTGAGGTATAATGTGGATTTAAGATTTAATAAATTTTATAAAATAAAGTAAATATAACATTATATATAATTAGAAGGTGATCCGTCCGTACGTTACGGCGCGACATACCTTTTCACTTGCTAACTTGCTTCGTAAGGTAAAAACCCATTTGAAAGCTTGTTACATAATAACGTCATATCAAAACAATATTAGAATTCAAAGCACTAAACAAACATGAAACATCTAAACAAATAAAAAAACCCGTCCACATCGGCAATCTTCAACGTCTCATTCCTAGCAGCTTGAAGCTTCTTCCTATGCCTCCATTTGCCCATATTAATATATCACAGCAATCCAACTCTAGCCTTTGACATTTGCCAACCCCAACTTGACCCACAATGGCCAATTAGCCATAGATATACCGTTGTCCATCTTCAACCTAACCAGCAAAAAAACATAGCATTAGCTCGCACCAAACATCACCAAGCCCAAAAATAAATAAATACATGATATACCCATTCTCCATAACCCCATCCTTACTGCCTCTACTAAAGTTGGTCCATTACAATCCCAAGCCCAATTATCCCATAGCATACTCTTTTAATTTAACGGTAAATTATGATCATTGACGGGGGTATTACTTACCCACCTGATCATCTCAAATCTCTATCAGGAGGAAACTCATCATATATGCGAAAATCTCCTGTCCCAACTTGTAACCCCCATTTATTTATTTTTTGTTACAAGTGTGACTTTAAATCCAATCCCATAGCATACTACCACCCTTTATTTTACCAGGGTCAACAAGATACAAATACCATTTCAACCAAGGTGAACACGATACAAATACCTATTCAAAAGAGCCTGTAACCATCAATAAATAAAATAAGGGTCAAAAGCAGCATCACGACATAAAAACAGAAACTATTTTTTACACTAACAACTCTACAATCTGTAGAGCATTAAGAACAACCGTTTTCAATGAAAATGTTGTTAAAAGAAATAAAGGAAACATCATGTACAATCTGTAGAGCATTAAGAACAACCGTTTTCAATGAAAATGTTGTTAAAAGAAATAAAGGAAACATCATGAAGAGACTCAGGTTACTTTAAAAATAGAGTAAGTGGTTGTTTTTGTTTAAAACATCTTCAGGAAATGTACGTTTGCAGGCGCGTAGACATAAGCCTTGAAAACTGTTCCTATTTTTTTTTTACTAAAGATCTTAAATGAGTTTAGAATTTCTTTTAATTTTTTTTATATCTTTTTCCTTATTTCATGTTCACAATACCTAAAATAAACATAAAAAAAAGAAACGCGCACCCCTGCTCCGCCCGATCCATCTCCACCCTTCCACCCTTGCTCCGCCCCTTTCCCTTTGAATTGTTGCCGCCACCGGCCAGCCTGCGGCGGTCACCCTGCACAGCCCCACGACATGTTAGTTTTTTTTTCTGTCTTTGATGTTGTCATTTTATTATAAAAAGAAATGGGGGGGGGGGGGGGGGTTGATGTTTTTAACTCCAAAGGGGGAGAGGACCTTATAACCTCCAACCGTAATGATGTTTAAGGGGTTATGGGGCGCTATAATGTCCAATAACGCCCCACTACACATAGCCTTACAATTAAAATACAAACCTAGAATCCTTCTAACACCTACAACTAAACTAAAGGCAACCTAAAAGTGTTGCATTTCTAACAAAAGACCCTAACACATGCAAAACCTAAACTCACTCCTAGAAGTCTTTAACACTTATCCCACATCTCCACGAACTCCTATTACTAATCATGTCCTCAGAGAGATACATGTCGAACAAATCTTGACGAATCACCTCCTCCTATGTCAATTTTAGTCCGCATCTTCTCCTTTTCCCCTCCACAATGAGTGTCTCCACACTAATTACAGGTGATGTCATATATCTTCTCCGCACATGCCCAAATCACCTTAATTTCTCATCCCTTATTATATCTGAGATACATGTCACCCCCTAATCTAACTCTAAAAACCTCATTCCTTATTCTGCCTAACACTGTATGCCCGCGCATCCACCTTAGCATCCTCATCTCACCCGCCTAATCCAACTCTAAAAACCTTTAATATGTCAAAAGATAAACTAATTAATAATAGAAAATGCATTCTTGTCACATTAGGACATTAACCATGTTAATGATTATATTTAACCAACATAAATTATGTTTAAAAGGTAGGATTCAATTAATTTAGATAACTATATACGTAATAATCGGATCCAAGAGGGGAAGAGGCTATACTTACATAATACAACACCTCAACACCAGTCCCTTCGGGTCCACCTATCCCTCATCCTTTCCTGCAACAAAATGAAACAGGTGAAGGAAATAAAACTCAAAAAATAAAAACATTTTACTATTTTAGACCGTAATTTAGAAAATTACCAAACACTTTTATCTATAGTGCCTAACTTAATCAGACGTCCATAAAAATATTTTCATCGATAACAACCATATCCATTCGAATGCTCATGTTTTTATGGACAAACCCATGTGCTGGTTACATGTCTAAGGAAAATACTAATAGGGTACTTCTATGTGTGTTTGTTTGTTATGCTAACAGACAAGAGTTATGAGATGGTTCCTGGTTCCTATATCTTATTGTCAAATAAATCATGTCAGTTTCTTTGATTTGTACGTGTTTAATGTTTTAAAAGCTAATAAAATAGTTGAGACTTGAGACTAAAAGAAAAAAGATTAACGCACCTTCAGAAGGCTGGGTGAGTTTTCTGTTTTGTAAGGAGGTCACTTCTTTCTTGAGCTAAGTCAATATGTCCTTCATTGTATACTCTCGTTTCCAATCAGCGAGCATGGGGAAAATAGACGGCTCAACCTGTTCAATTCACACACGGAAAATTGGATTTAAATAATATGGATTAAGCTCTATTGGCCAATAATAATACCAATTCAGTTATTTGCCTACAATAATACCAATTCGTCAATTTAGTCTCAAAAATGATAATGCCGTATATTTTTCACTAATGGTGTTAGTGATTGCTGAGTTGGCATGTTACGTGACATCTACATGGCTTTTTTAATGAGGTTATAAATAATAAAGGACTGTTTTGTAATTTCATTACAATGAGTGACTGTTTATGTATAAAAAAGATTTTAAGAAAATCTTATAAAATCACTGCCGGAAGCCACTGCCGGCCTTCACCTCGTCACCATCTCCGATTTCCTTCTTCACCTCGTCACCAAACGACGTCACCACTTCCACCGGAGACGATTAGGTTCACGAATTGGGGGGGGGGGGGGTGGGTGTTAGGGTTACGATGTCGTCGGCGGCCAAGTTTAGGGTGTTAGGCTTTCGCCTTCGTGACGCCGGAGAACGAGAAGAGACAGAGTGAGAAAGTCGGAGAATAAGAGATGTAAATGGATAGGCCTTCGTGACGCCGCAGAACGAGAAGAGACAGAGGTAGCGCCGCCGTCGCCGGCCTTGCTCGCCTTCGCCGGAGAAGACAGGGAGAGAGGGGTCGCCGCCGGTTGTCGCAGAGAAGAGACAGAGGTAGCGGCTGTGGCGGAACCCTAGCCACCACTCACGGCTCCTGTTCGCCGGAGGGGTGGTCGCCGCCTCCGAGGGGGGGGGGGGGGTCGTCGCGGAGAAGAGACAGAGGTAGCAGAGAAGAGAAGATGATCTTTTTTTTTCTTTCACAAAACATATTTTATAAAACAATCCCAAAACCCCTCCATTTTATAGAATTTACAAAACAACCCCTCCATATGCCACATCAGCAAAAAAACTAACACCGTTAGTGAAAAATAGACGGCATATCATTTTTGAGACTAAATTGACGAATTGGTATTATTGTAGGCAAATAACTGAATTGGTATTATTATTGGCCAATAGAGATTAATTCATATTATTAAAATCCAATTTTCCTTCACACACAACATGAGATTGCCATTTTTTTGTGTGTCAAGAATTTGAGAAAACTAACATTAGAAGCAAATAGAGGTGTTCATTATTCGAACCCCGTTCGAATAATTCGAAATTCGACTCGACTTGATTCGAATTCGAATAAGAAAATTCGAATTCCTTATTCGATTTATTCGAATCGAATACTAATTCGATTCGATTAATTAAGTCGAATTCGAATCGAATTCGAATTTGATTTTCCAAATTCGATTCGAATAATTCGAATAAGATATAAATATATATTATATATATTTATATATATAGGGAAGGGATATAATGAAAACCTCACCGAGTTTAGAAAACCGTGAAAACCAAGCTAAAAAATTTGTTTTTTGTTCTGATTTTTTATGGTGACTTTCTAAGTTAAAGAAACCCCATTTATGCAAAAAAGTAAAAAAAACGCCTAATAATTTTTTTAAAAAAAATATTTTTTAACCGATGTTACATATGTAACATTACCCTGTTACATATGTAACATCGGTTATAAAATAATTTTTTTAAAAAAAATTACTACGCGTTTTTTTTAACCTTTTTACATAAAGGGTTTTTTTTTTACTTAGAGAGTCAGCATAAAAAAATCGGAAGAAAAAACGAATTTTTTAGCTTAATTTTCACGGTTTTCCAAACTCAAAGAGGTTTTCATTTTATCTTTCCTTTATATATATATTTATATATTATGTAATTATATATCAATATTTTATTATTCTTGGGCTCACAATTAGCTTATTTTTTGCTCATATGGAGCTGTCGTTCGCTTGACTTTGGCTTGTTGTTTTGTTTTTTTTTCTCTAGTACATTGATACTTGTTTTGCCGTTAGTTCTATTATCGCCTCAAACTTGTTTGGTACCTATCGTTTTGGATATGTTTGGAACTATTTTAAAGTTATTATTGGATTGTTATAAAAACGTTATTGAAAAGTTAATTTTATTAAACTAAAGATTTCTCTTATTCGAATTAATTAGAATAAATTCGAATTCGGTTCGAATTCGACTATGATTATTCGATTCGCATTCGACTGGTTTTAATCGAATTCGAATTTGGTTTTAGAAGTTCAAAATTCGAATAATTCGATTCGAACAATTCGAATAATTCGAATTCGATTCGATGAACACCCCTAGAAGTAAGGGCAGAACTAGAAAGGTTTTTGAGGAGGTCCACAATTTTTTTACGGAGTCACTATTTTTGTATATTTTAGTTTCATAAAAATATACATAAGGAAATTTGGTCCGATCAGGTTCGTCACATAAGATAGACATATCATTTAATTTATTATTTTTTAAAATTTTTCTTACAAGTCAATTACAATACAACTAAGATACGAAATTAGCTCAATATTCATCAAGCTATATTACTACTAGGCTAGTTGTTGGAATTGTCTTATTTTACCAAACGTATATTTAATAACTCCTCATCACAAAAAAAATATATATATTTAAAAACCGTTCAAATAATTTCCACTTTATATATGAAGTTAAGGGGGTCTCCGAAGACCCCCTAAACCTATTACAGGTCCGCACCTTATTAGAAGGACATATTATAGTCCCTGTCCATGATTGCATATATAAATCATCAGCATCATTCCCATAGCTCACAGCTCCATCACCATTTTCTTTTTCTCCTCTTTCAAGCTTTTCTAGTAATCTAAAGCTCCTTGGAACTAAATTGAATTCAATTTCATGCTAAACACAAACATGCAACAATTTATAAAACATTAACTACACAATTAGTATCATGGTAGCAGCTAGACGCACAAGCGCAACACTTTTCGTATGGGAGGCGTAATTTATTTATATAATTTATTTTTCTATATTGCTCATAAGTTTCTAGAAACATTTACCCAAAATTTAGACATAAATAAGCTCTATATATGACTTAATATCAAAATAACACGTATGTATAACCTAAAAAGCCACAAGTACAACATTGTGATGCACAAATCCATCCCCAAACTTCTTGATCTTCGGATTATATTAATAAAAGCTTTCGTCAACTTGACTTCTTGTTCGGCATACCAAGGTGTTCTAATCGGCCGATTAACGAATCTACTCTTTTTCTTCCCCTTCTTAACTTGAGTTGTATCAACGCCAACTTCTTGATCTTCTTCTTCCATCTCCTCTTCATGTTCATCTTCATCCACCTCCACCTCAACTTCTTCTACCTCTTCTTGTTCATCTTCATCGAATTCGTCCAAAACACTTTGTGGCTCTCGAAATTGTGTGTTTTGGTACATCGAATGGTGTTGGTTATTTGATGAATATTGATAGATTTGTGAAGAATGTGGGGGATGTGAATCGGGTTGATGTCCGTATCGACCCGTTAGTAGATCAACAAATGATTTGCTGATGATAAAAACCCGGTTGTGGTTGAGACGGATGTGTATAAAAAACCGGTTGTTCGGGTACAAATGATTGTGGAGGAGATTGTGTAGGAGATTTAGAAGATTGACCGGTTATTCGCATCTTCAGTCTAAACTTTTGGGTGAGAGCGGATGATAATTTCTTTCTTGGATTCATAGCAAAGAAATTCATATAAGAGGTAGAAAAGTTGAAATGGTGTAGGAAATATGGGTGAATTGAGGGTTATTTTATAGTAAGAAAATTATTAAAAAAGAAGAGAGAGAAAAAAAAACACTAAGCTACTAGCTGTTGGGGTGTGCAAAGGTAAAAAAAACGGTCCAAACTCTTCGGCTACTTTCGGCTAAAAGAAGCCGATCGGTTTGTTTGTCGAAACCGAATGGAACAAGCCGAAACAAAGGGTGTGTACTGTGTAGCTGGCAAAGCCGGTGAAACTGATAAAACCGTAGGTATGGTATCCGAAACCACACCGCCCTCCCTTAGTACTAACTTTAGCATTTTATAAAAATAGAACCTTTTCCTACAGATAATGATAATTAAACCATGTGTTATGACTTATATTATAAAAAAAATTAAAAAAAAAAGGAGAGAAAGAGACGTGAAAAATAAACGGAAGAGAGTGCATCTCCTATGACCAAATACCAGAATACCGTATTTCACTAAAAAACAACATAGCAACAAAACAAAAAGAACCCAGTTTTTCCACTTTGCTCAGCAGCCTCATTATCTTTGATCTTAACAAACTCTTAATATCAATTCATAATAATTTGCAGGCACAAATAAATATCTAAAACATCATATAAAAAGCAAAGCAGATCTTAAAAACAAATAACACGAATTAAAAACTAGAAAATCCAAAACTTACATCCTTCCAATATAATAATAATCTTTTGAGCTCAATTTATAGCAGTTTCAAATGCTTACTAAACTACTTGGATTAATAAATACCAATAATCGTACCAAAAATAATAAAAATTAATCATCATTGACCTCCACATGTCTCTGCGACCCGATCCCATCAAACCGCGTTCCGGTCATCATCATAACCCGGAACTCATCAAAACTAATCATCCCGTCGCCGTTGACGTCCACTCCGGCGATCATTTTCCGGCACTCCGCTAACGTGCACGCCTCCTCCAACCGCCCCAACACCTTCTGCAACTCCTCCGCCGAGATCATCCCGTTGTTATCGATATCGAAAACCGAAAACGCGTCTCGAAGATTCTCCAAAACCTCCGTCGAATCGATGTCCTTCGTGTTGAGTTCTATAAACTCGTGGAGATCGATGAATCCGTCGCCGTCGGAGTCCACCTCCTTGATCATGCTCTCGAGTTCATCGTCCGTCGGCCGGTGGCCCAGACTCCCCATTATCGATCCGAGCTCCGACCACGAGATCTTCCCGTCGCCGTTCACGTCGAACTTTTTGAACACGTGTTCTAATTCCTCCTCGATCCGTACGCGCGATTTGCCGGAACTCGTACGCGGTGAGATAACGCCGCCGCCGTCGCCGCCGCGGCTGCCGTCGTCGGTGCCGGTTTTCTTTTTCCGGTGAAACAAGTTCTTCAATCCCATGGATTTGACAGGGGGTAAATTGGTTGATTTTCTGTGTGATCTTCGATTCGATTTGAACAGGATGTGCGAAATTTGAAACGGATTCGAAGCGATTGAGATGAATTTGGGGAATCAAAAACTGAAAAGAGGGTTAATAATGAAATTGAAATATGGAGAAACCCTATTTTGACGCCCCTTTTTTAGGTATCATAGTTGTTCCTTGAGAATCGGGTGTGCGTGAACGCACGATGAGCGAATTATCTCCACGGGTTTTTTTTTTTTTTTTAGCCCGAACCCATTACGCACGTATATAATGGTTAGGCTTTAAAAATTAAAAATTACTATTATTATTTTAAAAATAAATCAAGATATATAAGATGAATTTAAATTTTCATACGAGATCTACTGAACTGATCGATCGGAATTGTGAACGCCGTCGTCCAGTTTATTCGGATATAGATTTTTTTATAAGAATGATTCCTAACTTTACTCAAAATTAGTTTCCTAACTTTACTCAAAATAAGGGGTGCTAAATGAGCCGTGTTTGTGGGTTGCGGGTTAACCCGACCCGAACTTGAAATATTGACTCGAACTCTGAACCTGAATTCGAAAATCATGTGAGACATGTTAACCCGAACACGACATTAATATTAGCAAGTTGACCCGAACACAATACGTTTGATCCTTTTTTTATTCTTTATTTTTTTAAAACTTATTATGGTCTAAAATTTACAATTTTATATTAAAAATTAAAAATGTACTTAAAATAATTATATTTTAATCCTAACAACTTATGTGAATTTCTTTTTTTAAATTCTAAACTTAGATAATAATTATAATTCCATATTGATTTATAACATAAAACACATATAAAAGTATAAAATATTAAATAAATAGGTTAAACGGGTCAACCCGTCAACTCGATGTGTCCGATTCGAACATGACCCGTTTAGCTAAACGGGTTTGCGGATTCGATCTGAATTGACCCGAACCCTTTTATACCAAAGCCAAATTCATTGCTTTTTTTTTTAGTGTAAAAATCAAAAATTTAATTTATTGTTGATGCCACATAGGAATCACTAAAAAATGAGAAAACTTAAAATTATTTTCAGTTGTTTATGTTACACTGTGTCGGGGAAAACAAAATCTTAATTAGATTTTAAACATTTTTTTCAAAAGATCTAAAAGTTTTAGCTCATGCACATGTTGCATTTTAAAAAAAAACAATGTGATTTATTCCCCCATAAGCATTGGTGATGTGCTAATTACTTATGTTGAGATTTAATGATTGTTGGGTGTAACAAATATTCAAAGATGTTGATTCAGTATTACTTAAAGTTCAAGTTCTTATTAGAGGAGCTGACATGGGTATGATGTTTGAGGGATTAAGAATCTTGAGTTCTCAGGTTTAAACTTAACTTTAGTGAGTTTTTCTAAGTGATGAGTTTCTTCTTGATGGTGTTCCTGAGTGACTTATGACTGAAATTGTATGTAGTCATAACCACTCATAACTCCCTTTTCATTATTACCCAATTAGTATTTTTTTAGAAAAAAAAACTGTAATAAATCTCGTAAAAAGGAGAATCAAGTGATGGAATAAGGGTAAAAGTAATACCCACCCTGAGGGTCTCGGGAGGGAATCTTGGGGAGCTCGGGGTTGCGGGACCACCATGACGGTTGGCTCGGGGAAGGAGCTCGGGAGAGGGGCTCGGGGGCTGGGCACCGAGATGGATGAGTGTGAGATTGTGGGCCACCCCCTACTTTATTCATTGTTTATTATTTTTTTGAAGGGTTTGGGTCTTGGGTTCTTGGGGTGGGTATTACTTGTAAAAAGTGTGGGAGTGGGGAAAGATGAGGTGGCACCTAAAAAAGCTTGGGGTCGCGGGGTGAGTATTACCATTACCCTAATAAGATGGATATGTATATGGCGCTATCTCTATCATGTCGTGGACCTCATTTTGTCCCATTGCGTCCTCCGCGACGGTGTGAGGGCGCTAAGGGGTAGCCATCTTCAAGGCATCACGCCCATTACGAATAGCATTATAGTTGTACCAAAAAAATCTATGTATAGGGATCATTCTTTGTTAGTACTAAGTAAAATGTGTTAAAATTGAGTACATTTTCTATCACTATTTCACATTCTTGAAATTTCTTCACATATTTGTTTAAGAAGATAATCATTACTTAATAGTACAAAATAGTACTTATAGATTTTCTTATTGCTTCTATGTCTCTATACTATCTTCATTTTTCTCTCTATACATGTATAATTAAGTTTAGAGTCTAAGCCCGTCACCACATGAACATGATGTGGTCAGAAAATAACATTTTTTATGTGACAGAATAAAACTGTTAACTATCGATTTAATCAATATATTGTTAACTTAAGTCATATGCTACTCTATATAAAAAAGTTGTACCTATATATGTTATTAACATATTCTTAAAGATTATAATAATTATTACATATAAGAAAGTTATTAATTATTACATTTTTTCCAATACTGTGTAACACATGAATAGATAAACTTAGTATATAAATATAGAGATAAAAATGTATAAATGAATATATCATATTTGAATTTTTAACTATATTTAATTGATTAATTTAAATTATGTAAATGGGTAAATTTATTAACTTAGGTAGGGTCTTTACTTTTGTTTATTAAACTCAGAATCAGTTCAGTGTTTGATAGGTTTTTTTTTTACCGTAATAAGTTTCATTAAACTAGACGGTGGTTAGAATACCCAGATGTGTGTTCATGTTCTCAAATTACTTTTCGTTTTTTGCTTTCCAGATTCACACGGTGTAGAGTAGACGATAGCCCTTAAGATTTTGTTGTTGAGAGAATTCAAAGTTCCTGCTCGAATGAAGTTGAGGAGGTTGGTTGTAGATTCATGGGTACTTAGGTTAAGCTTGCACCATGCATTTACTAGCTCCCATGTTTTGGCAGATTTGAATAGTGCTTGTTGAATGGGTTCTTCAACATTGTTGAGCCATAATTTTAAGCTATTTTTGTCTTTTAGCACCAACTTTTTTAGACATTTGTGTGAATAGAAATATAAAATGTCTTATTTTTTATTGACACAATAATTTAAAAAGTATTTGATCATTTTTCTAAGGATTGTTTATTTAGAATAACTTATACCTATACCGACTCAAACACCATTGGTTTTCCTCACTTCGACTCCTCGTTCCCTCTTTCTTCGGGCATACGAACATCATTGGCAAGACCATGTTGCTATTTTAGTATAGTTGGGTTGACTTTGATCAAATTAATTATGATTTACGTTGAGCAAGTTCGGAGGTGCGAGGTGCATGCTCGTATCAATGACGTCATAATTCGGGGAACATCATTGGGGGTTAAAAAATTTATTAGATTTTGATTTGGTAAAAAATTAACTATTTAATTTAACAAGAATCAAAAGTGTAATTATTCAAAATTAGAATTAGATAACTGCAATAGCAGTTATCTAATATGCTCCATCCCCTTAAATTTCTGATTTGGTCGACATCTTCAAACTGGTTCGAAAATTCATCAAAAACATTTTTTTTACTCTGGTTCTTTGATTCTTATCTAGATCGTATCCGACTGATTTTTCAAGTGAACCAATCAAAATATCCAATCTGAAAATGATTACACGCTCTCCAGATTATCCCAGTATATCGAACTTCTAGCAGACCACTTGTTGTCGTTCAGTAGAAAACTACAAACTCACTAGCCAGACTAGCCGATTCTGCACACTCAACTTTCTCACTCTTTGTTCTTGATATTATTCCATGATTTTATACTTTCTAAAAATACTAAACCCTTCAAGGCTTCAATGAAAATATCAATGTCTGATTGATCAAACTATAAGATAAGCAGACATGTAAATGAACCCAATCTTTAATGAACCTTAGACAGGGATTTGATTATGCTTGTTTATTTAACAAACGAACATTCACATATATATTTTATTTCATTCAGTAAACAAACAAAGATGACCACTTATTGCATTCCTTTATTTATGTCATGAAAGTTTGTTTCCCTTTGTTCGTTTATGTTTGACTATATTCCTTCATTTAAGTATGTTTATATATTTATTTATCTAATTTTTATAGTAGTATAATTTTATTAAATTATAAGCCACTTGTTTATCTCACTACTTTAACATAAGTTTAGCCCATCAAATTATAAGTTAGCCCGATTCAGGTTTATTTTTATTAAAATACAAGACCCTTGATCAATTATGCTTGTTAAGTTGTTGACGTTTACGTTTATGAACGGGTTTATGAACCGTTTGTTTATACTATTAACAAATGAATATGACCGAACATGAAAAACGAACGAGCATTAACAACAAACACATGACGGTTGAAAACACCCCATTACAGACTCTTACACTAGCGGTTGAAAATGGCCATTGACACATATCAGCCTTTGCTGGGTTTACATTTTAGATTTGTATTATCAAGTATAAGTCAAGGTTTGGTAATCAAAACACACAAAACTAAAACCCGAATAACTCTCAAGTTTTATTAGATATAGGAAAATCTCTCAAAACCTCACTTTAAAATTGTGTTTGATACCAAAAATAACCCTAACTTGGCTACAATATTTATAGACTAAACATTACTTGGAACCCAAGTGTCCTTATTAGACTATAACACCTCTTCTAATAAACATTAAACATAACAACTTATATGCCTAATAATATCACTCTAAAAACCGACTTGCTTTTGGACTACCCGACCCACCGACTTGTGGACTCGGGAATTAGTTCTCGTGGGCCAACATTCACCCCCCTAATTTCTGAGTCGTATTAGGTAGGTCTTCAATACTGGGTAACTCTTGTATCTCCGAGATCTTGGATTCCCAATAAGTCCCACATCTCTTTAATTTTAATTCTTTGTCTGCTTTCGTACATTTGTCGTAGCATACCATCTCCATCAATGGACTCAACCATGTGGAAACCTCTAACACCCATCCTTTTCTTAGCCCTTTCTCTTTCCCAACAACTCTTAGGAAATCCTAAGCTTTCTAAGACTACCTCCATGTGTGGTGTCTTGATGGTTTGAACCTCAATGACCGGAACACCAACTCCAGTGATAGCAATACCACCCATACTACCCATGGCCATAGTAACACCTCCGTTAACCACCCGAATTAGGACTCCTTGTCTGATCTCCATCCCTATCGGTGCTGGTGGAGTTATGTCGTTTCCCGTAGTTTCTTCAAACGAAACGCCCAATTAAACCAACTTGTTCAATCAAGACTAAACAAAAACTTTGAGTTGTGAAACCAACTTTGAAGGGTTCGAACCGTTCGTTTATACTATAAACAAATGAATATGACCAAACATAAACAACAAACACACGGCTTGGTTCGGTTTTTTTCGGTTAATGAAAAATGGAAAACTGTAACCAAACCAAAATTTCGGTTTCGATTTTTTCCGATTTTTATTTGGTTCGATTTTTTCTATTTCAGTTTGGTTAATTCGGTTTTTTCTCACGGAATATGTGGATAAATCCTAGTTATATACATTTGGCTGCAAACCATAGGAATAAATGATACAGTGACACGTGTATCCTTTTAGTTTGGGCAAAATATAGAGAATGGTCCATACTCCATAGAATCATTAACACAGTGTAACTAAAATCTGAATTCTTTTACTATCAGTGTTTCTGCTAATCATATGATTATGAGAATTTCCAAACATACATTCTCTGACATGATGGTTACAAATTTGACAAAAATTGCTGCTAAGCTTTTTTCGACCTCGAAAAAATCTGATATCAACGGCATACATGCTTGAAACACAAGGACCAGGGTCTCGTCTTACTGCTGATCAAGAAGTACCCGATAGTTTGCGAACAAATTCAGCATGCAGCGCGTGTCCTCCCTGCATTTGTACAGAGTTTAGCACCGGTTAGAGGCTAGGGGTTTTCAAAACAGGTAGCGATCAAGATTTAAGACAAGCGGGTTCAAGTTTTTGTTCATTTTTACAGAACCTTTTATACATAATTCGTTGAATATGATTACGAAAACCATGTGATTAAAGTAATTATCTAAATTTTAGAGTAAACTTCGTTTTTGGTCCTTGACGTTTGCTCATTTTATCCCTTTTAGTCCAAAGTTTTCAAATAATCTAATTTTGGTGCCTCACATTTCATTTTTGTATCAATTTTGGTCCAAAATCTAAAATCCTTTTAAAAGAACCGTTAGTTAACCCCATCTGAGGGATATTTTAGTCATTTACCATGGTCTAAATGGTCTATTTAAGTACAATATTGATACAAAATGACTAAAATACCCCTCGGGTGGGGTTAAATAACGGTTTCTTTAAACGGATTTTAGATTATTGACCAAAATTGATACAAAAATGAAATGTGAGGCACCAAAATCAGATTTTTGAAAACTTTGGATTAAAAGGGATATTATGAGCAAACATCAAGTACCAAAAAACGAAGTTTACTCCTAAATTTTATTATACATAATTACTGTGTCAGCTGCTTAGATAGAATTCAGGAGAGGAACCTTATAAGCTATGATATTTGCAACTGGGAGCCCTTGACTACCATTGCGGGCAAAGAGAGAGGCATCACCAATAAAATCCAAAATTTTGTGCCTACATGGCTCCTCGGGTGAACGCAAAGGTGGATTCAGCAAACCTTTACTGGTACTGGAACAGTAAATAAAGATCAATCAGCACATGTGCATACATTCTGTCATTTCTTCCCTTAAATTTTATAGATAAATAATGTTTTGGATCAACTATCTTGTTACAATGATAATCTAAGATCAGAAATAAAAATGATTTAGTGGGTCTTCTTGAACTGTTCAACCCGTTTTCAGTTTAGCCAATCATATAATGTTAACCCATTTTGACCCCTTGAGGCACAAAAGGGTGACTGGCTCACCTATAGTTTGTAAATATAGGTATATAACATATGAGGAATGTTCATGGTTACTGGTATATAAGTTGACCTGGAAGTGAAATATGAAAGCGGAAAATTCAAAAGCAATGACCCAGCATTAGCATCTTACCTGAAAACAACAGCATTCTCTGCAGAACCGCCCTTAATGAGCCCTGCACTACGCATTTTCTCCACCTGCAATCATTGTTTCCTTTAATTGAACATAACAAAAGGCAAACATATCCCACAGAAAGAGAAAAATGATAAAACAAGATTTGCTCATTCTTTCATCTTCCATGGTTATTGATAAAACAGAATGCTCTTAACCATGCTCGTACAAGATGGACACTTGCAAAGTGCAACCAGAAAAATAAAGAAAAAGCTTTGAAAAGTGTTAGTAACACTAAAAACAAAGATAATAATCATGATCTGCATCAGACTTATGACCATGTGTTTCTCTTAAAAGACCCTTAATGCTTTTATAATTTGCATCAGATGTAGGCCAAATTTCAAGATCGATTTTAAAACTCCTAAGGCAGTGGCGGATCTAGAAAATTTGTTCAGTGGGTGCCAAAAGAAGTCAGTAAAAAATAACATGAATAAAAAAAAACAGTATTAATATGAGTTATTTTTATTCAAGAATTTGATAACTTTGGGTGCCTCGGGTGCCAAAAACAGCTAAAAGAAGCTATTTTCACAAACCCTGGGTGCCAAATACAGCTAAAAAGAAGCCATTTTCTCAAACTTTGGGTGACTCGGAAAAAAAACCTTGGGTGGCTTAATCATTCGGTTCAAGAAATTAGCTATAAATCACACAATTTGAGTGGGTTCCTAGGACCCCACTGGGTCCTAGGTGAATCCGCCACTGCTCCAAGGTACAACTTTGGCGGATTTCACCATAACAACAACTGAAATTTAAGGTCAAAAGTGCAAGCGGTGGTATCTCAAGAGGATCAGCATCTTACCTCTTCATAAATGCAGAAGGTTCTCGAAGGAGCTATATGCTTAGAATAAAACAAACCGGTGCCAAAGGTTGAAGAAAACCACTGGAGGCTTAAATCCGATACCTGTAATAGTATACATAAGTTCACATCACAAAAAACCATTAAACTAGATGATGCCCTACCTATTTTGACCTACTGTACAAATATAAACATTCAAACATGTGAAGTGGAAGTAACCAACAGTATACAGTTGAATGTATTATATATGTATCTAAAGAGAAGAAACAATATGAACACCATAATTACCTGTGGAAAATTAATTCCATAACTGATACTAGTTTCATTAGAAGGGAATGCTGTAATAACAGAATCTCCTTTTGAAACATGAACAGGTTGAGTAAGATATGGTGCTAATCTCTCACAAGTTCTGCCATTGGAATCCAAAGCAACAGTCAGCCCTACTTTATCTATAGCTTCCACCCATTCCCTAGATGATCCATCAAAAATCGGAATCTGTATCAATTAACCACACACAATCAACTCAACTTCTCTAATTTCCCCCAAATTTTGAAATCATAAACACAAACAATATAAATTTCATTTCAAAATTTGATGATGATACCTCCACTGAAGTATCATTATTAGTAGAGTTCAGAATCTCTATTCGGCAATTATCGACGCCTGATCCTTCCAAAGCCGATAGCAAATGCTCGACAGTTCGAACAGTGTGTTCATCTTTACGAAGCGTAGTACAAAGCGGCGATTCTTCGGCAAAATCAATTGACGCGGGAATTAAAACGGAACGGAAATCGAAGTACCTTCCTGTTCCGGCTAACTCCGGTGAGATTCTGACGGTTGATTGATTGCCGGAGTGAAGCGATCTCCCGGTTTTCTCGATGCAATCGCCGATCGTCTGCTGCTGCTTACCGGTCTGTTATGATCAAGCAGCACAGTACGTGATATATATTTGTCACAGGTGATGAGATAGAGAGAAGATGAGAGAATTGGAAAGAGGATGAAACGTACGGATCTCCATGAAATCAGAGTGGAGGATTTGAAAGCTTCAATGGCGGCGCCTCTGAGTGTCATTTGAGTTTGACTGAAAATACACAAGAGTTTGTTGTTTTTATTCAAATTTAATCTTATTATATTTAAATTTAAATTTCATATTATGTGGCTCCTGGATCGACGGTAAAAACGTCATGGTATGATTAGATTGTTGTAAAACGAATGATATTAAATTAATGTGACAATACATTCACTATTCTAACCGTTATAAAGCAAAGTTCAATTTAACCGGGTGAATTCGAGGTCATTCTCCAACATTTTCATCGTAAGTCTTTTAATTTGATCATTCTTTTACAATGAACTATCTTTTACACATTCTTATTGAAATTCAACCCTTTAGTGCTTAACAATTTAGGAGATTTGGACTAATTGCTATAATCATCAAACAACCACTTTTGTTACCACGCTAAAGTGTAATTAGGGACTTATAAGACTAGTGGTCATCAACAAATTCCAACATTTTCATCAAATGACTAGATTTTTGTAAACCATCCTAATACTTCTTTAACTTGAAACTAGTTTTACAATACATTCACTATTCTAACCATTGGGATGAACTTGTTTACAAACCATGACCTTTTCCTAAATTTATGCAATATTGATTAGACTACTACTAACACTTTCATGACAAACCATTTTTCCCAATTTATGATCTAAATTACCTTAAGTTTAATATTCCTTTAGAATAATCACCAAGATGACCATTAGACTATTATAACTTATTTATAATATTTTAGAATAGTTTAGATATGTAAATTACCAAGATTCCCATGCTTTAGTTGAAGTTTAGTTAGATTGATAAACTTACCTCATTTTTACCGTAAGAAAATCTATCAAATATTTTTTCTTAAGAATTTTACCAAATATGCTTCCATTAGTGTTTTGCCAAATACCATAGTAAACATTTAGGTTAATTACCTATAATGATAATACTTTAGACAGAGGGGACATGTACTAACCAGAAGGGTAAAAACACCGGTAGTTAAGCTTCGTTTAGGATTGACATCGTGTATAGATCCAAACCTATTATTGGACCCAGATGTCTACTTATGAAGTCTTAATGAAAGTGTCTTAACTTATTAGGCCAAAACATGTCTACAACCCAAAAGTGTCTTTACTCATAAATGTATTAATTTAAACTTTATAACAATTTTACCTAATGTCCAAATGAACCCCCAAAAGCACACCATACCTTGTTTCATTTGTTAAAATTTTCTTAACCTTGCTCGTAAGATAAGAAAACTTTGGTTGGATTGGCAGGAAGATGATGAGCATAAAATCAATATAGAAGACATCACACAAAAGTGTTCTCTCACATGTTGATTGATTCCTTGAATACAATAACATAAACATGACATAAACTCAATGATTACCTGGTAGTCCAGTGACCACAGTCATGTTTGTAGAAGACATCTTGATCCGGATTGAGTTCCCGCTTAGAGTGTATAGTAAGGATGGTGATGGTAGGAGGCAGAGAAAGAGGGTCAAGAAATTGATGTGATGATTAGGTTTTGATTCTAAGTCTAATAACCTATATATATACACCCAATGGGAAACCCTATATAGTTTGGTAAGGGTAAAGTAAATACCAATTAGAAAACATATGGATAATTAGGTCAATGAGTACATAAGATAAATGATTACATGAGCCATACATAAAACAAGTTTAACAACACACACACACACACACACACATATATATATATATATATATATTATGTGATATATATCTCGCAAACATATACATATATTGCGTGCGAATCCGTTGAAAACTCACTCGAGCTGTGAAAATCTTAAAAACCCTGTTTTACATATGTATTTTTGAAAAGAAAAATATTTATGTTTAGATGGATTCTACATTCAGTTTAATTACTTTTGGTGAGAAAAAAACAAAAAAACACCAAGTGGATTTTTTATAATATTTTTTGAACTTTTTTCCTATTTGACAAATGTAAAAAAATATTTTTCATTTGAAAAAAAAATTGTTATGTATGTATTATTTCAAGAACGGATATTTAAAAAAAAAACTAACAATTGGATCTTAATCATTTTCAAATCCTGTGGCGGAAATACATTTGCAACAATCTAATAATTTTTTGTTTTTCAAAAAATCATTAGGGGTTTTAAGGTTTTCACACCTCTATTGGGTTTTCATTATATACTTATAATATATATGTATACTAGTCTTTAATACCCGTGCATCGCACGGCTGGGGTATAAAAAATATTTAAAAAAAAAGAAAATTATATTATACTATGGTAAATTTCACTGAATAAGAATGCATTCAAATGTTAATGTACTTAAAACGTGAAGATTAAATAAAAAACAACACTTTTTATTAAGAGAAATACATATTTCTATTATTGAGCTAAGTGTATACTTTCTACCTCCAATGAATGGTTAAAAGAATATTTAAATGCATCTTATTGAGCTAAGCTAAAGAACATTTAAATGCATTTTATCGGGATGTTGCAACGAAAAAAATTGATATTTAAATAAACAAAGATGACCATTAAGCTAATGTTACCTCAATAGGAACATTCTCAAAGTCTCATAAGGGACAAACTCAGGGAATACATGTGTAGTTATAAAAGTCACCAAGGTTATAACTTACTAAAGTAGTTTCATTATTTCAATGACCTTGCGATTAAATATAATTAATAAGACGCAAAAGACCTAAAATTCCTTTAAGAATAATTGATATACAACCCTTCTAAATTAGTGAAAATGATAGACTTAAGAATCTTCTTTGTACCATTTTCCACTTTGAAATTGAAATCAGCCAGTAACCACTACTTCTATCAACGTTTTGACAAACTCGTAGTTTCTGATTGGAGCCTTACACCACCCCCCAAAATCATCTCCCACTTTCAAATTCCTCCTCCCCAAAAGACTTCGTGTTGGTTAAAGAGACCATCCATGCTTAGCCCATTACAACCCACCACATTTACCTGCAACAACATTTGTTAAAAACACAAGTTAGGTCGTCGTGATTCGCTGTGGTAAAGCAGAGTCACTACAAACATCTCATATGCAAAGAAAGATCAAACAAAACACAATCGAATCTACTATCTCTAAAATTATGGTTTTGACAGTTTAAAAACAATTTAAGTACTTGAAAAATATTGTTATAGAATATAGACTATGACTATTCACCTTTTGGCATATTATTTGAAGGAAACCTCTATTCACAAAGCACATACACAATCTGAAGGAAACCTAATGGCCTATATGAGCAAGACATAATAAACATAATTACATAATATCAAGTTGCAAAAAAAAAAAAACCACCAAAATACAATCAGATGTACAAATTCATGCCATCTAATTTTAGTTTTACATACCATGAACAAATAACGATGGAACACGCGAAAGTTGTAAAAGGAAAAAAGAAATACACTCACGAAGAGCAAAGGAACACAACTACATAGCAGACCAAATCAAACCTGCAAAACAAATAATCATATATAAGCCGGATTACATTAGACAGTGCCTAATCAAGTTATATTCATAAAGCCTAAACAACAGGCACACGATAATAAATTATAAAAAGGTGAGAGACTTGGGATTGAATACAACCCATTAACACGTGTAATGTAGAGTTAATATGCATAAAGACACCATATAATTAGTAAGATTGTGTTTCTGGGATTCATATACCATCAATATAGAGTTAATACTGCCCAATAATGAGCTCAAAGGAGCTTAGCAATTGAAAACATCGCTCATGTCAGCAAAACACTTTGTATTAACCTTAATACTCATTTCTTTACTTTAGCAGGTTAACCCACCAATGCCAGTTTGAAGCAGGCAATTCAAAAAAATGTTTTAAACACAACCCACCCCACCCATGTTGCGGCGTCAATAAAATAATTTTTATTCGTTAAAACATCTGATCTTATAAATAAAGGAAATATTAACCTGTTTTAGATGGTGTCCTCTAGGTTGTAGCGCAGACATCCTTTGGCATAACTTCCTCATCTACATTCCTGCATTATAAGTTGTATCAGATCAGATGCACGTTTTTTTGAGACCTTGTCACTTGCCTATGCAACATGATTTAGAAGCTAAATTGTTACTTTTGGAGTAAAGAAACAAATAAGTATTGTCAAGTCAACCCGACCCACTAATAACTTCGAGTTAACAAAATATAGTAGAAAACATAGAGATACAAAAGTGGCCCAAAGAAACACCAGCAAGTCGCTGGCAATACTCCACATTGCCTACTACATCCAGTTAACCTATATTAATCACCTTTGCTCTTTTCATTCAATTGATGTAGCCGTAGAGTAGACACGCTTCAAAATTCTACAAAACACACAATGATAAGAGACATTTCAATGACACTTCATACGCAATACAAAATTAACTTAGTTGGTGTTACCTTATAAAAGGAATCAGAGCTGCAGCGCCCTTTCTGGCCAATATGACAACCTAAAACAATAACAAAAAATACTAAATAAAATCAAGAGCAATAGGTTTGATCTGTGCGTAGCATGAGAAGCAAATATTGAAGCACAATTGCAATATATGAAAGTTTTCATCTGTTTTTTCCTGCTTGATAGATAAAGTTATTCATTATCTTTAAAACATAACCATTTAAAGTGTAATCTCTTCTAATTAAATTTAACTCAATATTTATTATTTCAATCTATAAATCAGAACCTTTCCTACGCACAAATTCCAAAATAAAAAGATTGTATCAAGTCCGAATTTTATTGAAACGTGATCATGATACATTAATCTTTTTACGGCTGATTTTTTTTTAAACAAACATGATCATCACATAAGTGGTGATGATTAATACTTTCCACAATGTCCAAAAACTACAATGTAATTAAACTTTAAACTCTATCATGAATAAAATAATAATTACTTTAGAGATGGTTGGAATTAACAGATGACAAATAACCTTGGATGAGAATGATGAGTAAACTTCATTAGCATACTAAACAATATTACTTACTCAAATAGTTGTTGCTTTGTGCTTAAACCATCCTCTTCCCTCCAACAAATCAACTTCTTGATTTATTTACCTCTCTAACAATGACCACACCATGGTGTTTGTATTGAACTAACTTACATGCAAAACGTATTAAAAAATCAATCAAAATAAGATTCAATTCCAATTTCATACTTTGAATTATAAGCTGACACTTACTAAAGCCATTCAAATCAGCCCTTCAAATCAGTATACAATGAATTCCAATATCTATTTATAGAACACAAAGAAGTTCCTCTTCTTAAGTATGGTCACATTTATTGAAACAAAGAGAAGTGTATGGATTCTGAACCACTTTATAACTATAAAACATATATAAACCTTAAAAATAAAGCATAGATAAACTTAAAAATGCCCAAAAATCTGCTAAAACAGTTCAATAAAAATATGTATACCTTCTCCATCTATAGCTAATGCCATCTTTTATAAATAATTCAACCCTTTCATTTTAAAGAAGTTTTCACATTATAGTTTCCATGTGGCCAAAGTACAAAAAATGATAATCATGAAATAGGTTAAAACATTTCCTTGCCTCTTTATTTATTTATTTTTTAGAAAATCTAATACATTTACTTAAAAGACAAAACGTTTCCCTTTAAAGTTGGTGCTATTCAGAAGTTGTGATTTTCATGTCACAGAGAGATTCATATGGCAAATCATGTTTTTGGAAATTATTGTATTTGTACCTATACAGTTGGGCAAGATTCATGTTATTCATTGAGCTCCTCAAGATTTAAAAGCCACTTTCTCATTCATTTTCACCTAAACTAATCACAACCCAAATCAATTTCAAACTCAAACGGGGTACAAAAGTCAGAACTCTTGATAACAATTCTTCTAATTTAGCTCCAGAAGAGCAATGATACATCAACAGGGATGAAAAATTTTAGGTCGAGAAGAGTAGTTATAGCTCATCGCCTTCAACACATTTATGGGACCAAAAAACATACGAACATTTAAATAAACCCAAATCATCAAATTCATTCTTAAGTAATTAACATTTATGATATGAAATTAGAGACAAAAATTAAAAAAAAAAAGAAAATTAGAAAAAAGGTGATTAGCAATAAATCTGTATCGAGAGTATACAATCAATTTGCAGTGATTCAAATAACTTTGCAACTTAAAATCAGAACCCCATTCTGATTCAATTCAATCAGAAAAAAATATCGAATGCTGAGTGTGATCACCGGAAGGAAAAATATAAGAGAAGCCCTAAAAATACCTCGATTCCGAATACTAAGTGTGATCACCGGAAGTAAAAAATATCGATTATGATACTGATGTTGTATAATCGGAAAGAAAAACATAACAGAAACCTAGAAAGCATTTAATCGGTTGAACGTTAAGCATTTAATCGAGATCACTTGAAAAATCAACAAAATGAAAACATAACCGATGTTTTGAGAGAAGTACCACATAGCCGACGTATAATAAGCCATAGATCCAGGTGAAGCACAGAGATGAGAAGAGAGGGAGAGAGTGGCGGAAGCAAACGTCGAAGGTGATTTAGGGTTTCTGTCGTGAGTTTATAAAGAACCTCACCTCAGGATTTAGAAAGTAACCGTGGATATCACCCGGGTTTTGGAAAACGGATCTAAAAGATCCGCGAGACCCTATTACGGAAAAATGATTGGTTTTAAGATTTGCCCTTAATGGGTGAAAAATTAAGCATTGCGGTAACTTCTCGGGAGGCTGTGGTGATGCCACGTCACCCGAGAAACTTTTTGTTTATAAGAATAGATGATATACTATGTTTATATATATACAAACACATCATCTCTTACATGACACATGTATAATAAAAATTTTCAAAGTTTCTTTCGGGATATTCAAGTTTTTAATGTTAATTTTCAACCTGAAACCCGAACTTACTACGGGTAGGCTAGGTTCGGGTTTCACATAATCGGGCTCGTGTACTTCAGGTAAAAACGACACCGCTAGGTAGAATCTAGTAAGGTGTGTTGTGGTTAGTCGTACCTCTATCCCCAAAATATAGAAACATACTGAGACCTGTGGCTTAAAAAATATGGCTAAAATCTATACTACTATTAAACACAAGTTTTTAAAATACAAATGTCATCTTTTAAAGTGTGCCACATAGGATAAATCCTATGTGTCAATTTATGAGATTTTTGAATTAAATAGTTCAATTGAAAATTAAATTATTTTCACATAAAAACTATCCATATATATATATTTTTAAAATAACACAACTTTAATTCATCATATCTCCTTCATTTCTCAAAAAAAATTTGATCCGTAAATTGTTTTGGATTCGTGACAGAAAACCCAACAAAACTAGATCCATATTGCTTAGGTTTTAATCAACAAATGATGATGAAAAAATCAAAAAACAAAGTAACAGTCTCGGGTATTTACCCGGGTTACTGACTAATACAGTATAAAATATAAAAAAGAAAACCGGAACAAACAACCATACAAACAGGGGCGGATTTACGGTATTGGGGAGGGGTTCACAGGAGCCCCCCGTTTTTTGAAAAATTTTTAACGAGTATATATTTTTAGTTAAATATTTTAAACTGGGAACCCCCAACTATTTTAAGCTGGGAACCCCAAGAGTTTAACAAAAATTGATTTAGTACATTTGGTAAGTCCAAAAGCTGGTATCCCAAGGATCGTGGGTTCGATCCCCTCTATCACCCGTTTTTTTTTTTACAAAAGAAACCATTTATGTGATAGACAACTTAAGCAGCTTCTTTTTTCTTTTAAAAAAAAAACCCTAAGATCCCTCACAGCCTCACTGCTCACTCCCTCATCCCTCCCGCTCTGCTCGACGCCTCCTCCGCGCCTCCGCCAGTCCACCGGCCGCCGGCGACTGCGGCGGCCTCCGCCTCCTCAGTCCTCCCTGAGTCCCTGGCTCCCTCCGCTTCTGGCTTCTGCGCGACCGGCCTCCTCCCTGCGCTTCTGCTCGACGACTCCTCCGCCACTGCTCCTGGCTCCCTGCGCGACCAGCTCCTGACCTCCGCTCCTGACTCAGCCTCTCAGGTATAAATACAAAAGTACTAATAACAAAAGTTATAACAACATATTTCTCCTGCACTGGCTATGACCATAATATGATCGGGTGGTTGGCAATATGCCTCCGTCAGTGATCTCAATTCGCTATTAAAAAAAGTAACGAGTACAAAAGCTACATATACAAAAACACAGACAATAAAAAACACCTACAATATGCAAACATTGAACTTACAAAATGAGGTGATAAACCCGAGTTCATCAAATAGATACACATATATTTTAGTGAAGTTAATCCTATATATGTATTGCATTATTTTGTTCATTTGTACCAAGAGGACCAAACTCATACCAAAAAACAACATTAGCAATGGTCAGGATCTATCATCAACACAAATTTATTTGTTTACATTTCCTCATGTACATGAATAAATACATAGTAGCACGCATGTAAACTCGATAACTACTTAAACCTGGTCATTTCCCTTGAGGATGTTGTACTTGCAAAGTGGACAAGTTGCATTCATCTTCAGCCATTTCACAATGCATGCAGCATGGAAATGATGGTTGCAAGGAAGCGAATGAAGTTCCGCCCCATCCTCATATGTGCTTAGACAAATGCAGCAGTCCTAAAAGAAAATGACAACATTTTATTGTTGTCAAATACCAAAAATACCCTTTAACTGTAATCATCAATGATAAACTTACAGAATCCTCGGGTAGAAGAACCCGTTCAACAGCTAAGTAGCCAACGTTTGATTCAACAGGAACCATTCTACCTGCTCCCACATCAGGTTTGTCCTCATTATCTTTGGATGCGTGAAATCTGTATTTCGGAAGGGCACTGAGGTCTGCATCTGATGCACCTTCCTGCATATTGCTGTAGTATGTTACAAAAGTTCATGAAATATTGATCATTAATAGATGTTGCGATTTCAACCCACTTATATGAAAAATGGCAGCTGAAAGGATTACAAGTCACAACCCTAAAAGTAACAAATTGGATAGGTCAAAAGTCATCTAACATCCCAAGGGGTTTTATTTGAATAATCAATTGTTTACAGAATTGAAAAGGCTGACAAAAAAACTTAAAGTTGCCTGTTTTTAACAAGAACCCGTTTTCTAAAATTGTTACCCAACCGAATGATCCACTTGTTTTGACACATATAATGAGAAAATACAAAAAAATCAAGAAAAAAAAAAGGCATCATTCTCACCTGGCCAGCAACAGCATACAGAATAGCAATAATGCAGGGCAAGCAACAACAAAGAGCAATCCCTATTAAACAAGCCAAAACAACACAGAAGATGGCAAAGAACACATCAAAGGCTAAAAACACCACGGTCACCCTACAATCATGAGAAAGAAAAAAAAAAGAGAATTGTAATTCGTAACACTCAAGGGTTTCTGTGTTATAGAAAGTAAATATATTGACTCAAGACATACCAGTACAAACGTGGAGCATGGTGCAGAAGAATCTCGCCACCAGAGACCATCCAGTAGAAGCCAATTAGCCACCACACAAACGATATCATCGTATTAAGATTTTCACATCTTTTAATGTAGCTGCAAATCATACATTTATAATGCATCAGTCAAACAATCATATAAGCAGCAATCAGCCTTTACATAACAAACATGGTAAAATCAGGGTAACTGCAATGGCCGTTCGGAAAAAAAAAACTGCAATGAACCTCAAAGCCGGTTAGATACCCGTAGCAATGTAGCACACACACAAAAAAAAGACCAATATAATAGCTTTCAGATTTGTAATCGACCCAAAGTGAATTCCACGTCAAATCTGACTTGATGACAACTGCATTTTTGCTCAAAATTTCTAAGGGCCCGTTTAGTTGTGAAAAACACCCCCTGTTTCCAAAAATGTTTTCCAAGAAAACATGGAAAACAGAAAATGTGATCAAATTTCAATCTTTCAGAAAAGTTTTCCAAGAAAATAGAAAATACTTTTATTGTTTTTCAAATTTTCTATTTTCGGTTTTCTAGTTTTCTAATATGAAAAATGGAAATTCCATCTTTCAATTTTGAACACGTTTTCAAACAATTTCATGTGTTTTCTAGAAAATCAGAAATGGAAAACTAGAAACATTTTCCACAACTACACGCGCCCTAAGAGTCCCGTCAAATCTCAATGTCTATAATGATGGCAGACAAAACGAACACTAAATCGTGAAAATACATCAGTGATAGCTATTTACCAATCAACTGATCAAGATAATAGAATCATTATCAACTCTAAGCTTAGATCAACTTAACTAAATCATTAACAGAAATCACCACTAGATTGCTTGACTAAAACTCTCAATGATCACCCTAAAGTACACAAACATGAACCATCTAAAGTACTACTGCATATTGCTCAACATATTGTATAGAAATCAACTAACAATTTTAACAAAATAAAGCCAATTTCATCAACGAAACGCACCTGATTCCATTAGAAACCAAAACAGCATCATTCCTCCCTTCATCTTCCTCACTATCATTCAAGTTCAAATCACTCCCCTCACCAATTCCCTCCCCCTGCGGCCTCCAATTCCTCCTCCGATACTCCAACCACACCAGCACCACGTGCAACGCACACTGAACCGCATAACCACAGATCCAAACCCTAACCGGAACATTCGGTCTCTCTTCCAACGTGCAAATCAACAAAACCACCGAAACCGCAACGAAGGCGAGGTTCCACGTCATATCTAGGGCGACGATAGGTTTTGAATAGCCCCAATCGGCTCGCCGCTCCTCCAGCTGTCGAGCGGCAGTCTCGCGGACCAGCATAGACGCGCCGTGGCGTCCGGAAGCGCGGCCGAGGAGGAGAGCGAGTGTGTTGGACCTGCCGGTTGCCGATTGGGAGTCTCCGGCGGGGTGACGTGGCCGGAGTAAGGGGGCGGTGGTGGAGGACTCCGTGGGTGTCTCCGCCATCGTGAAAGTTGTTTGAAAGTTGGATGGGAGTGTGACCGGTTAATGGTTATTCTTGCGACAACAAAACACAGGTGGATTCTTTTTCTTTTTCTTCTCCTTTTTTTTTCCAAGATATACAAAAATGTAGAAAATTTTGTTTTCTTTTCCTTTTTTTCCAAGATATACAAAAATGTACAAAAAGTCAAAAAGTATATATGGTTTTAAAATCTCTATATAGAAAGTAATTAAATATAGATTAAAAGAATTTATAACTAGGTTTATACATATTTTTGGTAGGAGTATGTCAATGTAATTATACCAAAATTGGTAGATATCAAAACCCAAAGGTAGAACACCAAATGAAATTAGTCGGATCTATATTTTTTTTTGGTTCCGCTCTTGGGTATGAGACACCCTTAATCATAACTGCAACCGCTTTGTCAATTAGTAAAAAAACCTTAACCGTAACAGTCGATTAATCTTGGTTATTAGTTAATTTAGTTCGGTGATGGTTCGAGTATCGGTTTATTTTGATTAACAGTTAAGGTCCTACTCTTTATTCGATTACCTACTCAATTAACTAACTAATAGAGTGTAAATGCACGTACTTCTTTCAAACAACTCATCCATATCTTCTTCCTTCATTTTACATTTACTTTTCTCTTTTAATTCCTTCATCATCTTCATATATATGAAGAACCTCCATTAATGCATCTCAAGAAATCTCACAATTTTGAAAAATACAACCTCCGAATTTAATGTTCTCCTCTCAACATCAGTTTTTCACAATTTGGAAGAGCATTTGCATTATCCCGAGTCATCCAATCATTTTCATGTCAATAATGGACAATCTTATGAAGGTATGTTGGGAGTTTTTTCTTAGTAACCTTCTTTTTTCTTAATGTTTTTTCCCCCGAACAGTTTTATATGTACTTACATATGTTTTATTCAGAAGTTTCGGATGGCACTACTAGAAATATGGCCTTTCTTGACGCGCAAACAATGACGCGCGGGTGTTTAATGACGCGCAAAAACACGTGTCATAAAAAAACTGTCAAGAATTGTAAAAAATTAAGGATAGATGACGCGCATTCTGCGCGTCATAAAATTTTTGTCATAATCTTTTAAAAAAAAACACGGAGTATAGATTTTATGTGCGCGTCATGTCATTTCCGTCGTTTTATATTTTCATTTCTCCGCTAGAAATTTCAGTTCCCCCGCTCAAAAATTAAAATGGCGCTCAAATCCCTTTCACCTCAACATTGACATCTGAAGCCCTAATTTTAGGTTCTGCTTACAAGATTCCATCTCCATCTCTACATTTTGCGCTGAAGATTCTCATCTTTATCTCGCTCCATCTCACACATTTGAAACCCTAATTCCATCTCAGTTAGACTTTCAGATTCTCCACAAGATTCAGACGAGTGAGACAACCGAGGTTAGCCCTAACTCTCACATTTTACTTCGTGGCCTCTTTTCTTCAATTGATACGCCGTTTTTACGGCCTCGGGTTTCGATTTGGCCATATCTCATATTGGCATTTGGTTTAGGTGGCCTGTTAAATTTTTCTCACTAGTCTCTTAACTAACAAATCTCTTCGTCAGAAACGGACGACCAAAATCAGGATTGAGATCCGAAATCCATTAAACCTGTTCGATTTTGGTTCATAACTGCATCCGAATGCAACAGAGGTAGAAGGATGTTCTAATCCCAATTTCATAAGCGAATTTTTGTCGCATCAATGAATCAACAACCGTTTTCTGCTCTGCTCTGGTGATTTTTCTATACATATACACGAATTTTTATGTTATTGATACGTAATCTGATTGATGAATTGGAAATGTTTGCTTGGATATGTGTAATTTGTATTAGGATCTATGAAAGCTTGATCAAATTAGTGTTTATTTTTCGTATTGTTTTGATCTAGAAACATAATTGTAAATTGTTTCAACTTGAATTCGTAACTTATGGATTAGTTATCTTCTCCAGCTAACAGAGGTTTTTTGATGCATTTTGTTGTTGGGTTCCTTGTCATATTCAGATCTTAGTTCTGGGTGTTATGCTTGGAGATAGTGGAATTGGTTTTCCATTGATAAACCTGCTGATTGAATTATCCGCTTGAATTTCTTCTCAGATATGACTATAACTATTGGTTTGTTTGAGAAATACCCGTTTACCTTTAATCTAATTTGATATTTCCATTTAGGTATATGTGATTGCAGTCCTTACGTCTATATAACTTTTAGACCATCTATATATATATATATATATTCCATTAACAGCTTGTGCATTTTCCATATTATTACAGAATCTTCTAGCGAATAAATGCCATCAAGTGTAATGATTAAGGGTTGATGATCTGATCAATATGTTGTACAGGTAGAAGATTTTGTTTTAAGCTCACCTTATGGGTGCGCCTAAGCAGAAATGGACATCTGAAGAAGAAGCATCTTTGAAAGCTTCCAAGTATAATCATTCTCACGGCGGACGCATTCCAGAAGTCAAAGACCGACGGGGATCCTTCTTATCTCAGCCCGTCGATTTTGTAAAAACCGACGAGGCGACGACCCAAAGTCAAAAAATTGGCCATCGATTTGGGATTTCTGGTATGTAGTCATCGATATTTCTAGGTCCAAGTTCCTTACCCATACGTTTAAATGTGTATGCTTATGTTGATGTTTACATCTTGATTGATTACATAATTCGTGTTTTTCAGCATCTTGTTTGTTTTGGCAGTTCGAATTTCTGCAAATATGGTTGATTATCACCTCTTGCAGGTTGTTTGATTATATGATTTGTAGCTCTATATGCAGGGCCTTGCGACTACAACTTTGTATTCTGATTAGAATCCTTGCTTCCACCCTTATCGAATCTGTGTTTTTACAGTTGAGGTCTTGAGATGTATATCTATCTATTCTACTAGGCTTTCATTTGTTTTGTTTTCTTCTTCTGTTAAGTTTTCTTCTTCTTTTAAGTTTCAACAGCTGGTGCAATTTTAGATCATTTAAGCATGAAAATACCTATTTCGTGTTTGCGGGTATTTCTATACATTAATTGCAACGTAAATTGTATCAGAGAATGACTCTGATCATTTATTTTTTTCTTCACTCTTCAGAGTACATTTGTTATATTAGTATTGGCTATTTTTTGAAGTTTGCTTTTATGTTAAATTTCTATACAAGTTCTGCAAATATGACCCATTTATTAGATTGGTTAATTTTTGGGGTTTGCTCTTATGTTAAATTTCTATACAATTTCTTCAAATGACCCCTTCTAAGCTAACTTTCAGTTTATGCAGGTCATGGGGCGCATTGACTGATTTGTAACCTCACGAGTAGAACCTTGAGGTCTGTTTTCTATTTCCTTTTTACCTGCGTGTTATTTGTTTTTGTAGCCCTTTATTTTTTGTATCTCATTTAGTATCATAACCCCTGTTTGATATTTTGTCTAAATACAAAAACAGTTAGACCATAAACAATTGGATTATCAAATAAGGAGTTTTCTTTTAACTTCTAATGATCTGAATTTGGGGGTATAGTTAGGCGGGAAGCAAAGAAAATGATATAACCTAGAATGCTTGGACTCTAGTGTTGTGTTTGGATCTCTTTTCATGCCTTTTCAAAATATATGATCTGATGTTAGTTTTACTAAAAAAATAATGTTATAAAAGGTACTTACGTATATGTTCTTACAATGTACAGGCAGCATTATGCTCTATAAGGATTATAAAGAAAGTCTCTGATCTTGCAGAGAATTTTGTAAATCTTGTTGCTTCTTTACTCAAAGAAAAACATAATGGAGTTCTTTTAACTGCTATCCAGCTGTGTGCAGATTTGTTTACAGTCAGTGAAGAGGCCCTTGAATATTTCAGGAAGGTATATTGATGTGTTGCAAAACACATCGGTTTTCCTTTATGTTTTTAAGTCGTTTTTAGAGTCTTTTGAGTCCATTTTCATAGGTTTTTAGTTGTTTTTGTTTATTAGAGTCTTAATGTGTGTTTCGGAGCTAAATTGCAGTTTTGGTACAATTTCCGAAGAGAAACGAGCATTGGAAAAGATTGAAGATCAAGAAGAAAGAAAAAATGCTGAAGTTGAAGCACTAGGCGTATCGCCTAGTGACAAGGAAGTTGCAAGCGATACGCTTGCTGAGAGAAAGTCAAAGGCGGTGAATTAAAAGTTGACCCGACTGTTTTGTCGCTTAGTGGGTCCAGGCGTATCGCCTGCTGATCAAGAAACCTCCAAGCGATACGCTTGGAGGCCAATATTCCGGAGAAACCCTAATTTTGTAATTATAAATAGAATTCGAATTCTCCAGTCGATTTTACACACATCAGCCGCGACTCAGAGCCTTAGGAGACGAATTTCGGAGCAGGAACTCAAGAGGGAAGCGTCTAGGAGCCTTGGATTGAAGAATTCATCATCAAAACGCTTTCCGGGTTCTTGTCTACTTCAATTTTCGTGTTTGTTTTTATAAACCAGACCTGTTCATGATTATTTCTACTGTTTTTAATTATATTCTGGACATGTTTATGCATCTTGGCTAAGCCAATTACATTACCTAGGCTAATTGATGAATAATTGATAATTTCGACTTGCTCGGTTTGAGAATTCTTATGTATGGATTGTTAATCTAGTAAAAGTTCTATCTTTCTGATTTGATGCGTATGAATACAGATTTTAGTCTTTGAATTGCTTGCATATTCCTCATGTTACTCTTTGAATGTCTTTCAATTTAGGGTTGCATGCTAGATTGCTTACTTTGTGTTTGTGATTAGTAGATGGTTAGGAGACGTCCAACACCATAGGAATTGCTTGTGATTGATAGGTTGATTTCTGCGTTTAGCTAGAATTAGACAAGCCGGAAGGTGATAGGTCTATTGGGTAGTCGGTTGTGTTAGGGTTTTAGGTCAAATTGCCTCGGGAGAGGGATTCCCTCTTAACGTTAGCGCCTCTGTTATTCCATGTCGTTTTGGTAGATAGAAACCACTCCTCTCATCTATTAGGTGGTTGGGATAGGAACAAGCTGGAAGGTGACTTATTCGATCGAGTACTAGATTTTCTGTTAGGAACAAGCCGGGAGGTGACTTAACCCAATCAGTGTGCGTATTCCGTTCTTAGGATTGCCTATTGCGTTACACCCGGAGAGTGATTTGGGTTCCAGTAGGGTTTTCTTAGAATTGCTTTAAAGATCCTGATTCCATCATAGTTTTCTTCAACCGAGTGAAGTCGTGCGTATCGATTAGGATTCTAGGCCTAGGTAGTGTTATTTCTCATATCTGGTTTTCATCTCTAGGGTTTGAGTTTGTGGTTTGCTTTCCATTTTTAGTAATTTCTATTTTTAGCAGTTTCTATTTTTAGTAAGTTTAGTTAATTAGTTAATTTTAGTTAATTTAATTAGTTAATCAATTCTCCAAAACAAAAACCAATTTTCATCAATTAATCAGTAATTTAATTTTCATACTTAATTTTGTCTTTTAGTGTCTTTAGGGTTCGACCCCGGTCTGCCGATAGCTATTCTACATCCGATAGGTTCACTTGCCTGTTGAGTCGGTCTAGTTTGAGGTTAATTGGGTTTTAAATTTAGTGTGTTTAGGTCTAGGATAAATTAGTATTTTTATAGATCGATTTTTGCACATCATATATTGATTAACCAGAGTACAATTGATGTACAATTTTAATGTCACTTTAAGTTTCATAAATTATTCTTCAATGTAGAAATGCACAGAGGGATTGGTTGAAGTTTTAAAGGATGCAGTAAACAGTCCTTATGCTCCTGAATATGACATTTCTGGAATTACAGACCCTTTTTAATAATAGAGGTCAGCTTCCATCTTTTATGTGATATCTCAATAAGCTCTCATGATTTTTAATAATAGAGTTAGCAATTTTGACCCGTTTGCCCAAAATGGGTCGATTTGGGTTGTATTTTATCAACAGTCAAACGAGTGCAGTTTTTTTTTTGTAAAACTTGGCTAATAGAAATGGAATGATTAGGTTGATCCGGTCAAATGACCCGAAAGTCGCTTAAAGTGTTCTTAGATGCTTAAAATCTTCTAAATTGATTTTTTAAGGAAATAAGTTGTTTTGAAATGACAATTGGCATCAAATAAAAGGATTGTAAGTTTTTTATCAGATTACTTTACTTTTACTATTTAACCCGCTAATCAAATAAATGGACTTGTGACTGCTTCTGTTATAGTTTAGGAGAGGCTCAATAAGACTTTAGCAGATGGATCTTCAAAGAGGTTCAATAAAAGGTAATCGGATTGAAGTTGCTGAAAGTGCATTTCTTTTGCTCACATCCTCCTAAACTGTTCTATTTTTAAATTGGATCATTATTGTACTAACATGGTTTTTGTTATCATATTGAGCACAAACAATTCATAAATAATGGACAACAGATATTTTTTTTCTAGTTGAACTCAACCTGACTTGACCTATTTCTTATATATTATATCATATTTTGGCAACATAAGTGCTTGCCTTCCAGGCTTGGCACTTTGGCAATTTTTAATTTTATTTTACAGTTTGGTATGCGAAGATGAAAGCAAGCTTTGGCAGTGAAAATTCGACTGCAAGATTTTGCTGATGCTTTACGGGAGATGTGGTGGATTAGCCGTTGGGTTCATGGTTGTCCAATGTGTGGAGGGACATGGGTTCGTGTTGTATAGAAGGCCACTTTATTTTCCGGTTATGTTTTGTATTAACTTAGAAATACTTTGGAAACTTTATAATGTTTTCTATATATATAAAAGCATTATTTTGCTATAAGTGTATTTTTATTTTGTATTATCAAGTTAATTGTCATTTAATGTAGAAATTAGTGATTTTAGAAAAAACATTTTTTTTAATTAAAAATTAAATTCTTGACGCGCAAAAATACGTGTCATAAGCAGATTTATGACAGGGGCTTCCTTGACACACATTTTATGACGCGCATTGAGTGTCATAAATGGAGCGTCATCGTTCGCGCGTCAAGAACGGGATGACGCGCATTTTGCGCGTCAAGAAGATTCTTGACCCTGCCTTCCTTGACGCTTTTTTGCGCGTCATCTGGGCCCTTTCTTGACGCGCAAAAAGCGTCAAGAAAGCCCTTTTTTGTAGTAGTGTGGAGATCCTAATATTCAAGACAATGTCAACATCGAGGTTTTTTTCATCTATTAATGATGTCTTGTTTGAACATACTGAAGCATTTTCTTGTTTCATAACGACTCCAAGATTTATTACCCTCAAGTTGCTGATGATAAAAACCAGTGATTGTACATATGTAAATTACTTGAATTTACATATGTTACATATTTGTGATGTTTATGTATATGAACTGAATAGTTTTTTTTAACTGAATTTACATATGTAAATTACTTGAATAACATTACTTGAATTTACATAGGTAAATTAATTGAATTTACATATGTAAATTACTTAAATTTACTATGTAACATGTTGTGATGTTTACGTATATGAACTCGTGAACTTGTTTTCTTCATAGGTTACGAGATGTTTTGTCAAAGATAAAGATGATTATCAACAACTCAATAACAGTTAGCTTTTACATATTTTTGTTAGGTTGTTACATTTTTTTTTGTTATTTTTTTTAATGTTATTGCAATGCTTACTTATAAGTACATAAAATATATTTGTTATTTTTTGGTATATCTGTCTTCATTATATGTGTGCATCTTATCAGTTTTTTTTATTGATTAGTGTTAAATTCAGTTTGTAACATGTTATATCTCATTATATATTTAAATTTACATATGTAAACTTGTGTTACATATGTAAATTTACGTTTGTTTAATGTTACATATCATTATATATTTAAATGTAGATATGTAACTTGCTTTACATATGTAATTTACTTGGATTTACATATGTAAGTTACTTGAATTTACATATGTAACATGTTATGATGTTTACGTATATAAGCTGATTAAATTTTTTCTTGAATTTACATATGTAAATTACTTGAATTTGCATATGTAAATAATTTGAATTTACATATGTAACATACTGTGATGTTTACGTATATGAACTGATAAACTTATTTTTTTGTAGGTTACGAGATTTTGTGTCAAATATGAAGATAATTATTAAGAACTAAAGAACAATTAGTTTTTATATATTTTTGTTAGTTTGTTATATATATTTGTTATGTTATTGTATTTTTATTATTTTTTAAATGTTGTTGTAATGGTTACTTATATGTTAATAAAATATATTTGTTATTTTTTAGTATACCTGTCTAGATAAATTACATATGTATAATGTTGTGAGCATAATGTTTAATAGCACTAATATTTTTTTTACATATGTTAAATCTCCATTTATTATTAAACTAACATATGTAAATAACTTGTGCTACATACGTTATACGTAAACTTAGACGAATATCTACCTATGTAAATTACTTAGATTTACATAAGTAAATTACTTGAATTTACATATGTAACATGTTGTGATGTTTACGTATATGAATTGATTTTTTTTTCAATTTACATATGTAAATTACTTGAATTTACATATGTAACATGTTGTGATGTTTACGTATATGAACTGATGAACTTGTTTTCTTCGTCGGTTACGAGATTTTGTGTCAAAGATGAAAATGATTATCAAGAACTCAAAAACAATTAGATTTTATATACTTTTGTTAGCTTTTATATATTTTTGTTAGGCTATTTTTTAATGTTGTTGTAATTGTACTTACACGATAATAAATATATTTGTTAATTTTTGGAAAATTGGATTTAAATAATCCCAAGTTTTAAGGGTTGGCCGACAATAATCCCACTTTTGATAATAACTCCCAGTGGTCCCAACTTTTAACCTATTTATTTCTAATGGTCCCGTCGTTAAAAAACTTAACACCGTTAAGTTCATTGCTGATGTGGCACCTGAGTTGGATATTTATTTTTTTTAAAACTTTTTAATCTCTGCCACATCATATTAACTCAGACAAATACTCCTCTTCTTTGCCACATTATATTAATTCTCAGCCAAACACTCTTTTTCTTTGTCTTTCTCTGTGTGTATCGAGAGGAACAAAGAATCACCATAAAAATTCATCATGGAGAATAAAATATTCAAAACAAAACCCTCTTCAAATTCACATCATCCAAATTTACATCTTCGAGAATCCGTGCCTACCGAACAATGACGGAAGCCACTAACCGCGACAAAGAAAGGTCGCCGGAGACGCGACTGTGTCGTGAGCCACCACCACTCATCGCCGCCACTGTTATCGCCGAAACGGTGAATAGACTCGCCGGAATCACGACTATGGTTGGTTTACCCGTCACCGCCGCCGATTAGTGGTTCCAGCCCTTAGACCCATCGCTACCACCACCGAGAAGGGGAGAAATAGCAGTGCTGCCGCCTGAATCGGAAACCACCACCACTGTTCGAGTTGTCATAACCCCTCCGTGAGGCTGTCGCAACCAGAAAACAGAGGGAGAAAGGGGAAACACGGTTGGGTTGCCGGACGTCGGATGGTCGATGGGGGTCGGATGGTGAAGGTCACCGGAGGACGGACCGTTGGCCGGAGAATGATAGGAACCTTCACCTCTCTTTTTTCTTCTTCTTTTAGTCCTTTTTATTTTCTTCTTTCTTTCTTTTTTCACTTGATACAAATGTGTATGGATGTTTCATACTCCAGGCGACAGGCTCGTTCCTCTTTGGTTCAATGGTGGTCAAGGGTTGCAGGTGGTGGTAGGGTGGATAATTATGTGAAGAAGATGATAGTGATGTGGCAAAGAGTTAAAAAAGTAAAATTAAATAAATATCTACATTAGCTGCCATGTCATTAAAAATTTAACGGTGTTAAGTTTTTAACGACGAGACCATTAGAAATAAATGGGTTAAAAGTTGGGACCACTGGGAGTTATTATTATAAGTGGGATTATTGTCGGCCAACCCTTAAAACTTGGGATTATTTAAATCCAATTTTCCTTATTTTTTGTATATATATGTATAATGCTGTGAGCATAATGTTTAATAGCACTAATACTTTGTTTTACATATGTACAATTCGTATCTTGGAAACTAAAAAGTTTGAATTTAAAAAGAGTTAAAGATATAGTAATAATTAGTGTCTTAGGGAGGACGGAGTGGGTGGTTGTTTGCCGCCGGCATATTCACGGCGTCGCCGTGTAGGATCGTGGTTAGGATCAACCAACCAGACAAGTTACGAAAGGTGTCAAACAAGAAAGGCGGAATCAGACTTGTTTGTGTTATAGTTTGAAATGGTTTGATCGAAACAGTAACTAGTAAACAAGAAGTAAAGTAGATAAACACAAGATATCAATTCCAAGCACTACTATATTTATACTTCACAGTGTTTACAAAGAGTTACAGCTGATGAACAAAGAGATATTCGATCACCGTAAACAAGAGGAAATACAACTAATATATATAGTGCAAGGAGGAAATAAAAGATCTACTTTTATTTCCTTTTAGCTCTAAGGCTAAATAAACAAATAATATCTACTCCAGAGTTGTTGTAGTACAAGCATGCTTCTGTGAACAGTTGAGCAGACCTATCGGTGAACAGTGCACAGCATGGTGTAAAGTAAAACTGCTTTCTGACAGCTTTATGCATTGGAACTTGCAACAAGGAGATAAGTCAAAGTTCCGGAGTAACACTAAGAGAAGTTCCGGAGGAACTACTCAGTGTGAAGGAAGTTCCGGACTAACTTCCTTCGGAACTCTGACTTAGAGAATTTCTGCCAAGCAAAACATTCCCAACAGTCTCCCCCTAAGATGTTGCTACCAAAAACTGTTCTTCTGTCTGAATCTTCAAGATGCTTTAACTTGAGCTCTACACTGCCTTGTAGTTAGGAGTTCCCATTATAGCCATGATATCCATTTGATTCAACTTATCCCAGTCATCCATTTTTAATTCAGGCTTCTTCCTGATTTCACCATTGCTCATGAAGAAGTAATACATGTTCTCACTCCTATGATCTTCAATCCTTAGTATGCAGGGATGAGTGACTTCAACATTTGCTGTTGGAGAATTTGAAGGTTCGGACTCTTCTTCTGAATCACTTACAGCTAACTTCTTTCTTTTGGCTAGGCGATTTTTACTAGCCATTGACTTCTTTCTTCCAGAATAAGAAAAGGGAATAGGCTGAGTGGATGAAGGTTTTTGGGATGAGGATTCAGGCTTGGGTTGTGTAGGCTTAGGAATTTTGGGAGGTGGAGAAGATGGTGGAGATGGAATTTGTTGGTTTGGAGTTTGAAATGTAGGGGCAGTGGGTTGTGATGAAGAGGTGAAGGGTTGTGATGAGGAAGAGAGGTGAGGATCAGAAACAGTGTCAAACATTTGCTTGACAATGTTAATTCTGGGTTTCTTCTGTTGAGTAGCTGAGACAGGAGCTTTCCTTTTCTTCTCCTTGAGGTAACTGAGACCTTCAGGGTGAAGAGAGTCGAAAAGAGTATACATACCTGGTGGTCTTTTCTCACCAGTAGTTCTCTCCTTTTCTATTTGACTCTTCCTGATGGCATCAAGTTCAGTTCTCAGTCTAGGCAGTTTGCAAGAGTTGATTCTTTTAGGATTCTCCATTAGAATTTCTTTGAAATACCATTTGTGAATCAGCAAGTCATCTTCCTCAGACAATTTCTGGTATCTGGTACCTTGCATCTCTTGTGCCTTCTCCTGCTCATAGCTACATTCAACAAACCTCTTAACATTTAGCTTCTTGGTCTCATCAGCTTGAATAGCAAGAATCATGTACATCCAATTCACCAAGTCATTTCCCTTCATTTCATTTACCCATGCATCAGTGAAACACTCCTTGCTTCTGAGCATAACACTGAATTGACCAAGGAAAATCTTGTTGTCTTCATTGCTTTTCATACGGATTTTCCTGTAGTCATTCCCTAAGACCCTTTTGTACTTTTCAACCTTGTCTGAAAGACCTTGCTCTTCGGCTCTAGCAATCCTTTCTTTTATGTACAGGTCTGACCTTAGTCTAGCTCCATTAATAAAGAACATCAGGTCTGAGTTATTGATAACATACTCATAAATACCTCCTTCAATGAGCAGTTGTTTCTGTTCTTCAAATACAGCAGCCTCCTTCTGTTCTTGGAACTTCTTATGTATTTCAACATTCTCCTTCTCCAATTGATCAATCAGAGCCTTTGTAACAGGCTCCATTTCGTCATTTTGACCGCCTGTGCTCTGATTATCATCATCCAAATCAGTGAAACCAGATATGCTTCTCTCATCAAGAGAATCACCATCAGCAGGCTTTGAAGACTCAGGAAGTGAAGTTGTAGCATTTAGACTGGCTTCCGAGGTAACTTGCTCAGGAATAGTCTTAGTGCCAGGTTCCGAAGTAACTATCTTAGGACTGACTTCCGGAGCAATTGGTTCCGAAATAGTCTTAGGCAATTCCTTGGAAACAACTTCCGAAGTAACTTCCTTCTGAACAATCTCAGTGGTGAGAAGTTCTTCCGGAGTAACTTCCTTCGGAATCTCCTTAGCCAAGGTTGATTCTTCCGGAGTAACATCCTTCGGAGTTTCATCAGTGATGATTAGCTCCTCCGGAGTAACTTCCTTCGGAATTTCAGTGTTAGAGGCAAATTCCTCCGGAACAACATCCTTTGGAATTTCCTCTGTTACAACCTTTGCTGCAGAAGATGTAGTACTCTTTAGGTTCAGTAAAGCTTCTGTCACTTCTATATCAAACAGATCTTCTTGCTGAGTCACATCTTCTACTGGTTTACTCTCAGGTGTATCAACCTGTTCTTCACTTCTTTCTCCTCCTTCAGCCTCAAACTGTTCTACACCTGTTTGAAGATACTCTTGCTCTTTTGTCAAGTAGACATTGGATATAAAGCTTCTGACTTCTGCAATGTTTTGAGGGTGAGCACCTGAAGCAGCCATCACGAATCTTAGGAATTCCATGTGATTGACTTTGCATTCTTCAGGTGTTGCCTGCATTAGCTGATCCATGTGAACATTAAGCAAACCTTCGATTGGGTTGAAGGGCTTAATTCCACAGATTTTGAATAGCTTTGTCTTCATCTTCTCAGGTATCCTCTCATTGTGATCAAAATCAATTTCAGAAGAGCTAACAGAGTCTTCAGATGGCTTACTTTTAGCAGAAAAGTTTTGGATAGGTGTTGAAGAGCTAGCTTTCTCCCCCTTTTTGGTAGCAACAGCTTCACCAGTTGGGTTTGATGCACTAACCTTCTTCTGCTTAAGCCTTTCAATCAAGGTGTCCTGCTGTTGAATAGTGTGGAGCAGGGATTGCATCTGTTTCTGCAATTCAGTTTGATTAGCCGTCAATTCCATAAGTAAAGCACTGCCCTCAACTGATTTCTCAGTATCCTTGGGCGAAGAAGAGCCATCAAGCCTAGCTTGATCAAGCTCAACACCCTGGTTGTCTTGGCTCCTGGGATTCCCTGCAAGCACAGTTGTTGCCTCAGGTTCCATTTCTGGTTCCTTTGGTTCAAACTGGCTGCTGGTTGCCATAGATTGGGTCTTAAGAATGTTACTACTGTCCAATTGTTCCAGTGGGGAACCAATTGTAGTAGCAGCCCTTTCTACATGAACATCTTCATTACTCCTGATGTTCAACTCCTTAGTGGGTGAATGGGGGTTAGGAGAAGCATAGTCAAGATCCATCCAATCATCTTCATGAGGTGAGGTTGATGAGAAGATATTGTCATTTGGATTTAGATCAGGTTCTCCATCATTCACAGGAAGATCTAGGTTTAGGTCTATGGAGGTAAACAGGAGGGATGAGGGTTGTACATCCAATCTAATAGAAGATGAGGTCTCAAGTGAGAGATCATCAGCAATATGGCTTAACCCTTGGCTTTGATGTTGAGCAGATAGTGGGTCATGCTCAAGGTTTTCAGGTTGGGTGGCAGTAGGAGACACAGGTGGAGTAGACCCTGTCTCCTTTTCAACAACTTTTGATGGAGTAGGTGAGGAAGTTTTGGTTGTAGTTTTTGAGTGCTTGACCTTCTTTCTGATATAAGTGATGTTCACAGGTAGTTTATTAAGAAGGTTAGTTTCAGGTGTGGGTTCAACAACTGATGGTGTAGGTTCAGTGTTGTCACCTGGAGCAGGTTGCTCAGTTGGTTCTTGAACAGCAACTGGTTGCTCTTGCACCCTAGGTGCAGGAATAACTCTTGGATCGGGTAGTGGATGGTCATTTTCCACACCAAGACAGTTTGAAATTGCAGATTTTGAAAGCAAGTAAGAAAAAATTTTCTCAGTTAAGTTCTTTTGGTGAAAAATGGTACCAGCTCTGGGAACTTCAGGGAATTGTGTATCCAGAATGTGTTGCAAAAACCGGGGATACATATTAAAAGGTTTTTCACAATTCTCCCTGAGCCCATCAAAAATCATTTTTGAAAAATTAAAACAATCTCCCCTGATCACAGCATGAAGAGCAGTGGCATGGATTTCACCGAGTTCCTCATGAGATCTTCTGGGAGTTAGGCATACCATCAGAGTATGAGCAAGGAATCTCCAAACAGGTGGAATGTGGCATTTCTTCACCGTTTTGCTTTTGGGGTTTCCTCCATATCCTATGCCCATCAGAGTAAATTGGTAATCTTCCTTGGGAACAGTAAGAATACCATCTCTGTCTTGTAACTTCAAATGATTTCTGATTATTTCTTCAGTGATGAACACATTTTTACCATGAACCTGGCTTTCAATTTGCATCACCTGCTTCCCGTCTTCACTGCCGGCACCTACTACAGCATTTGCCCAGAACTGAGTGATAGTTTCATCGTAAATTGTGGGATTTACAGTTAGGGCAAAGTTGAGCTCTGACGCTATAAGGAAGTCGATCATTCCATCGAACGGAGCAGACTTCTCTGTTTTCTCAAGAAAAGCCCTTTGATTGTGCTCGTTGTGAAATGCGAATGCTGCCATTTGTTCTGTACCGAGTGATTGCTTGAGAGATTCAGAAGAAATTTGATGAAATTGAGAAAAAATCGAGAGCGATTTAAGGGAATTTGGGATTTAGGTTTAGTAAGTGAAAGGGTTTCTCTGGAATTGACAGTTAAAGGGTGAGGAGAGAGGGAAGTGACGTTAACGGAAAAGGTGGAGTTAGTGGGGCCACCAGTTAACCGTCACTGTTAAAGTTTGAAATAAAGGGTCCCACTTAATCCAATTAAAAAGATTAAGTCAATAAAGTTCCTTCGGAACTTTTCCTTCGGAACAATTAAGTTCCTTCGGAAGAGTGAAGTTCTCTCGGAACTTATTCCCTTAGAAATTTTCATCACCTCTCCTGAAATACTTCCGCAGGAAGTTCCTTCGGAGTTTCAAAATTTACTCCGGAACACCTGAAACACTTAGAAAACACTTGAAATCTGTTAGAAACAATAGAGAGTTCCTTCGGAACTTCTCTTCGAGAAGGGAAAACTTCAGGAGTAAGTTCCTCCGGAACAATGTTCCCTTGGAGTTTACTTAGAAGCATCAAAAAGTTCAGAAATGCTCATAACTTTGGAAGTTTTTCAAAATTATCAGTTATAAGAACATTTCTTGAAAGAGTTCTCATGATTTTGAAGAGATGGATGTTAAGAACACAAACACATAAGGTGATAGAACAATTTATGTACATAAAAGCAACAATTGACAGCAAAAGTTAACCAAAGTTCATCATCCCAATAGCGGTGATAAGAAAGAAAAATCTTGCTTCATCAAATGCCTTTGTGAAAAGGTCAGCTAATTGAAGATCAGTATGAACCTTGTGTAACTTAATCAATTTCTTTTCTGCACAATCTCTAATGAAATGGTACCTTATTTCAATGTGCTTTGTCTTAGAGTGCTTCACAGGATTGTTGGTGATGGAAATGGCACTAGTGTTGTCTGCATACATAGGAGTTTCCAGAAATGTGATTCCATAATCCAGCATTTGATTCTGAATCCAAAGTACTTGACCACAGCAACTTGAAGCAGCAATGTACTCAGCTTCAGCAGTTGAAGTAGAAACACATGTCTGTTTCTTGCATTGCCATGATATAAGCCTATTTCCTAGAAATTGACATCCTCCTGATGTTGATTTCTTATCCAAGTAGCAGCCACCATAGTCACTGTCAGTGTAGGCAACAAGAGAAAAAGTCATTGTTCTTTGCATACCACAATCCAAGTTTTGGTTGACCTTTGAGGTATTTAAAGATTCTCTTTACTGCCTTCATGTGGGATTCTTTGGGAGCCGATTGATATCTAGAACATAAGCATACACTGAACATGATATCAGGTCTACTAGCTGTTAAGTACATCAGAGATCCAATCATTGCCCTGTAAGTGTGCTGATCAACAGGTTCACTTTCTGATTCTGAATTCAGATTGTGAGAGGTTGAGATAGGAGTTTTTGCAGAAGAGGAAGATAGCATATCGAACCTCTTGAGCATATCTTGAATATATTTTGACTGATTCAAGAAGATGCCATCTGCAGTTTGTTTAACTTGGAGACCCAGAAAGAAATTAAGTTCACCCATTGAACTCATTTCAAATTGATCTTGCATCAGGGTCTCAAACTCCTTGCACAACTTAGGATTGGTAGATCCAAAGATAATATCATCCACATAAATCTGAACAAGCAACTTATCTTTTCCAACTTTCCTTATGAAGAGAGTTTTATCAATGGCTCCTCTTCTGTATCCATGGCCAAGCAGGTAATTTGACAGAGTCTCATACCAAGTTTTTGGTGCTTGCTTGAGACCATAGAGAGCCTTGATTAGTTTACACACCTTGTTAGGATGGTGTGGGTCTTCAAATCTTGGTGGTTGACAGACATAAACTTCTTCCTTCAGTTTCCCATAAAGGAAAGCACTCTTGACATCCATTTGATAAACAGTGAAGTTCTTGTAAGCTGCATAGGCAAGGAAGATTCTGATTGCCTCTAATCTTGCAACTGGAGCAAAAACCTCATCATAGTCTATTCCTTCTTCTTGAGAATATCCCTGAACAACAAGCCTAGCTTTGTTCTTGACAACAATTCCTCTTTCATCCTTCTTGTTTCTAAAAACCCATTTTGTTCCAATTGGTTGAGCATGTACTGGAAAATCAACCAGTTCCCAAACCTGTTGTTTGTTGATTTGGAACAGTTCCTCTTGCATAGCTTCAATCCAATGATTGTCTTTAAGTGCTTGCTCCACTTGTTTTGGTTCTTCTTGAGACAGGAAGCATGCAAATAAACAGATGTTTGCATCAGCAGATTTGCTTCTTGTAAGAACAGGAGCATTTACTTCACCAATCACATTCTCAATGGGATGAGTTTTGCTGACATTGGTATTCTGAAAACTTGGAAATTCGTGACTTTGAACTTGCCTAGTTGGTGGAATAATTGGGGGCAATAGGACACTAAGCTCAATTCCTGGCAATCTTTGTGAAGGGGGTAATTTTGATGTAGTTGCAGCAGAGACATGTTGATCACTTGAGTTGTCAGCAGAGTTGATGGTATCTCCAAGAGATGAGTCATTGAAGTTTGACTCATGAGAACCATCATGATCACCATGTAAGTTATCATTAGGAGAATGCTGCAAGCTCCCATCATCACTGGTGTCTGAGACATAACCATCCTGTTGTGATTGAGAGTCACTTGACTCAGTTTCAACCAAATTCACTGGAGTGGGATCAGTGACTTGTTGAATTGCAACAATTGGCATGGCAGGTGGTTTGTAAGGTTGAGTGCTGACAGAGGAGTAGAAATGACCAAACTTGTAGCCATCCTTCTTTGCATTTGAATTCTCCCCCTGAGACTGCACATACTCACTAAAGGACTTATCAACAGTAAAGTTGAAAGCATTGGTTAGTGAATCAATATCAAATAACCATGAGGGTTCAGAACTAAACTTATTTGTTGATTTTTCATTGAAAAACACATTAATTGACTCTTCAATAATTTTAGTTCTGAGATTGTATACTCTGTATGCCTTGGCAACACCTGAGTAACCAACCATGAAGCCATCATCTGCCTTTTCAGCAAACTTAGCTAAATTCTCACTGGTTATTAATATTGTAACAGGACAACCAAAAACTTTGAGAAAGTGTATACTTGGTTTTCTTTTTCTCCAAAGTTCATATGGTGTCTTGTTTTTACCTTTGACCACAAGCACCCTGTTCTGAACATAGCAGGCAGTGTTCACTGCTTCAGCCCAGAAAGTTACAGGGAGCTTAGACTCGGCCAGCATTGATCTAGCAGCTTCAATCAGTGTTCTATTTCTCCTCTCAGCTACTCCATTTTGCTGAGGAGTTCTAGCAACACTAAACTGCCTAGATATCCCCTTTTCTTCACAAAAAGAATTTAAAACATGATTTTTAAATTCTGTGCCATTGTCACTTCTAATTGTTTTGACTTTGAAATTTGACTGATTTTCAAGTTGAGTGATTAAGGATTTTAAAATCTCAGGTGTTTCATCCTTAGTTCTTAGGAAGAAAACCCCATGTGTATCTTGAAAAGTCATCAGTAATTACAAAACAATATGATTTCTTTCCCAAACTCATCACCCTTGTAGGACCAAAGAGATCCATATGCAACAATTCTAAGGGTTGAGAAATTGAGTTTTCAGTTTTGGACTTATGAGAAGACTTGTGTTGCTTGCCCTTCAAGCAAGCAGTACAATGCTCATTACAGTTAAAGTGTTTTTGAGGCAAACCATTGACCAAACCTAAATTAACAAGTTTGTTCATGGTTTTGTAATTAACATGTACAAGTCTTCTGTGCCAGAGGTCAGACTCATCAACAGAAGCTCTTGATATCAAACAAGTATTGCCATCAAGAGATTTGGCACTTGCCATATCAAGCAAGTACAAGCCATCCTGTCTTTTTGCTTTTATCAAGATCATTTCATTAGGAATTTTTAGACCAGGCTTAAGTACTAGAGCTTCTTCATCATTGAACATAACATTCATCTTTTTATCACAAATTTGTGATACACTCAGCAAATTAAAATTCAGAACATTAACAAGACTTAACTTGTCAAGAGTAAAACTTCCATTTGATACATTACCAAGTACTGTAATGTACCCTTCATTGCTTCCAAAAGCAACGGGACCGCCATCATATCTTTTTGTATTTTCTAGAAGGTTTTTATTACCTGTCATGTGACTGGAGCACCCACTATCTACAACCCAAACATTTGCTTGAGATTTATTAGGTGACCCCTACACAGGTAAAGAACATGATCAGTTGGAGTATGGGACCCAAGCCTTTGTGGTCTTGGGTCTTCCCATGGCATCATTATAAGAGTAGTTTCCTAACACAAGTTGTTCTGCAGGAAAATCATCATACTCAGAAAAATCACCATTTTTCTCATTTAAGTTTCTGTTATAACTCTGCCATTTGGGAAAACCATGTTTCTTAATAAAAGCCTTCTTTTCCCTAAACTTTCTGTTGCTTCTTTGCCTTGCAGTTTCAAGTTTTGGTTGTGCAGCAACTTTGAAAGTTTCAGTATGAGGATGCTGAGTTCCGTAGGAACTCACTTGTGCAGGATAATCATGCACTTCATACTGTTCAAAAACTTGTTTTCTTTCACGAGGAGCAGATTTTGCTCGTGAATTTCCTTTGAAAGATGGGTGAATTTGATTAATGAACTCAGTGGATTGAAACTCAGGTCTTTGTTTTGAAGGTTTAGAAGACCTGATGTTGTTAAAATGTTCCGAGGGAACTGTATTTCTTCCGGAGGAATTTTCTCCCGGAAGATATGAAGTTCCTGCGGAATGTTGTTCCTTAGAAAAATTGTTTCTTTTAACATATGAAAAGCTGTTATTCTTCTCATTTCCAATCCAAACCTTTTGAGTTTTTCCAGAAATCTTTTGATCAACATGTGATCCTTTTGGTGACATGTTCCTGCTATCCTTTAAATTCCTTGAATTTAACAGATTTTGGTTTCTCCTTGGAGAGGTTCTGACATTGTTAATTATCTGTTTGAAAGGATTGTAGGAACAGTTGACAGCAACATGTCCTAATTCACCACAAATTATGCATTCTTTCATGGAATTGTGAGGATTTTGTTTTAATGACACTGAAACAGTTTTTGCTTTTCCACCTTTTTGAGTAATAGAATTTGACAAGAAAGATCCATCATTTTCTAAACTCAATGTTTTGGTGTCTTTAAGAATTGGCTTTGAAATTTTTGATTTATCAACCTCAGCAGAAATGCTGGTTGAATCAGTTGTGACACCAGGAAAGCCAATAAAACTTTCAGTTCTCATGTCATCACTCTCTTTCAGACTTTCAGCTTCTTTGGAAAGGTCCTCAATTACAGTACCATTTACCAGTGGGTCAGGAGATAAGGGAACACTTGTTTCTTTAATAGTTAAGGTTTCAAGACAAGTGTATGAATCAGGGTTTTCAACAATTTTAAAAGATACCCTTCCCTTCCCATGTGTGTGCTCATGCCATAACTTTTCTGCTTTTTCACTTGCAATTTGAAATTTATCAGCATTGCACATGGCTTCCCTTAGCTGATCTTTTAGGGTTTGAATGTCAAGCACATATTCCACATTTTGTTTCTTTGAAATATTTAGTTGCTCAACCACATCATCCATTTGAGTTATAAAATTTGTTTGTTGATGTTTCAAAATCCCTATTGTTTGTCTGAGTTCATCAGTTTTGGTTGAGTAAGCTATATCAGCCCTTCTTGAGTACTCTTTCAACTCATTTAGATTTTTAAGTTCATCTACAAGTAGCTGATTGTGCTTTTTGTAACTTTCAACCAGTTCAATACACTCAGGTGTACATAGCACATTCTCAGGTTCAGTGTTGGAGTTAGAGTTTACCTCTGCAGATGCAGGTGAAGAACCACTTGCCATCAAGGCATGGTTAGTTGGAGCAAACTCATGCATCACTTCTTCCCAGTCAACAAACCCTGTTTGGTTTGCAACAGCAGCAGTTGCTTGGCTTTGGGTGTTGTAAGAGGGCTTTGGTGGAGTAGGACCAGAGGAAGAGCTTGGTTTGGTATATTCTTGTTTCTTCTCAGCATTGTTACCAGTGTCTTTCCTTGGCTGAGAACACTCCCTGGCAAAATGTCCCAACTGATGACAGTTGTAACACTTGACCTTTGATTTGTCAAGACCAATAGGAGCATTCTTGGCTCCATTGTATTTTCTCCCGGTTCTCTTGTAGAACCTTTGAGCCCTAAGTGACACCATTGCAAGTTGGGTAGTGATGTCAATCTCCTCTAGATCATCTGCACTAATGCACTCAAGATCTGATCTAGTGAAACCTGTATAAGAACTGTTAGCAACATTAGCAAAGTTTTGGTAGTATGAAGCTTCATGTCCTTTAGGAGACTCAGGAAAGGATACATATGATTCAGGTTCAGAATAGTTCTCTGAGTGAGCAGTAATGAGGGCCAAAGTGCCTCTGGAAGATGATGTCTGGTTTGATGATACACCAGACTTCTCATTCATTTCCATCTCATGTGCACTCAGCATTCCGTAGAGATCTCCTAATTTCAAGGTTTTAAGGTCTTTGTTGTACTTAATACTGACTGTATAGACAGTCCAAACTTCAGGTAATGATCTTAAAAATTTTCTGATTATATCAGCATTGTCAATTTTTACATCTGCACCCTGTAGTTCATCTATAAGTCGGACATATCTTAAGTACTGCTCAGACATTGATTCACCTCTTTTATGACAGAAATTTTCATATCTTTGTTTTAAAATGTCTTTCTTGTTCTCTTTCACCTCATCTGTTCCCTCATACATTTCAATAAGTGCTTTCCAAAGATCATGTGCAGTTTTGCATCTCTTAAAGCCTATTAGTATGGAATTAGGAAGAGCTGCCTGGAGTGCCCACAAAGCTTTGTAGTCACATTCACAGGCCTTATGATCATCATCAGAATAATTCTCATACGCTTTGATAAGGTCAACAACAGGTTGAGTAGCAGATGGGGTGGTAATGACTTTTGGTCCATTGACAATGGAAGCCCACATTTTGTGGTCAGTGTTTTTACAGAAAATCTCCATTCTAAGTTTCCATGTGTCAAAGTCATCAGGAGTGAAGGTTGGAGGTTTGTTAGTGCTGCCATTCCTTAGTTCACTCATTTTCAGAGATCAAGAATCGAAACAGTCTTATCCAAAGCAAACAAATACACCTTCAGTGGAAAAAGTTTTAGAAAATGAAATTTAAAAACTTTTAAACACAAGAGCCAAGGCTCTGATACCACTTGTAGGATCGTGGTTAGGATCAACCAACCAGACAAGTTACCAAAGGTGTCAAACAAGAAAGGCGGAATCAGACTTGTTTGTGTTATAGTTTGAAATGGTTTGATCGAAACAGTAACTAGTAAACAAGAAGTAAAGTAGATAAACACAAGATATCAATTCCAAGCACTACTATATTTATACTTCACAGTGTTTACAAAGAGTTACAGCTGATGAACAAAGAGATATTCGATCACAGTAAACAAGAGGAAATACAACTAATATATATAGTGCAAGGAGGAAATAAAAGATCTACTTTTATTTCCTTTTAGCTCTAAGGCTAAATAAACAAATAATATCTACTCCAGAGTTGTTGTAGTACAAGCATGCTTCTGTGAACAGTTGAGCAGACCTATCGGTGAACAGTGCACAGCATGGTGTAAAGTAAAACTGCTTTCTGACAGCTTTATGCATTGGAACTTGCAACAAGGGGATAAGTCAAAGTTCCGGAGTAACACTAAGAGAAGTTCCGGAGGAACTACTCAGTGTGAAGGAAGTTCCGGACTAACTTCCTTCGGAACTCTGACTTAGAGAATTTCTGCCAAGCAAAACATTCCCAACACGCCGGCAAACCACCGCCACTCACGCGGCAAATCTCCAGCGGCAAAAATCTTTGTGGTTTTCGGAAAGAAGTAGATCAGCGGCAAACATAGTGTTGTGTGTGTATTTGGTGGGCCCCATTCCTTATTAAACTAAACCTACAAATTCTACCACTCCCTCTTAAAATTCTTTAAAATTCTTCAAAATTCTTTCTTTTTCTCTTTCCTACGTGGCACCCTCCTATTGGTTACAACTCATTCTTCAAAATCCTAAAAATTCTACCACCCCCCCTCCCTTACAAGTTGAAAAAATTTGAGCGGGAAAGCGATTTGTGTAATGTTTGATATCTTAGGAGTTGAAAAAAGTTGGAGAGAGAAAAACATTATTTATATTGGAAGTTGAAAAAGGTGGAGAGAGAAATTGTAGGTAAGATTACTATCTTGCCCTTTTGCCTTTTTATTCAATTTAAATAAATCGAAAATAAATTAATAAAGAAGTGAATTTGATCTCATCCATCCATTGCCCAAAGATCAATGACCCATATAGAGGTTTTCAAGGTTTTCATAACTCAAGAGAGTTTTTACTATATCCATTCTCTCTCTCTCTCTCTCTCTTATATATATATATATATATATATATAGTTATATATATAGTTATAGTTATATACAAAACTTCATAATCTTAAACAATTAAATAAAACTTTCAAACGTACTATCTAATCATCATCTTCATCGTCTTGGCCGAACATAGCAAGTAATTGAGCAAGTTGTTATTGTGTTTGTATTTGTTGACATTGTTGTTGCATTTGTTGTGCTTGTTTGCACTTGTTGATTCAATCCCTTGATTCTTTGTGAGAAAGTACCAATGTTGATCATGGGAGGTGATCATGAGAAGTACAAATACATTTTGCACTTGTTGATTCAATTCCTTAAATCTTTGTGACGAAGAACCGTATATGTGCTTTGATGTTGAAGCTATTGTCTATATATATAACATATTTGAAACATTTGATGCGTTAATCACCATATATAGTCCGACATTGTCCCAGTGAAACTTCTTGTTGGGAATTTCGTAGTCCTTGAGTTTGAGATTTAGTTAGATGAAACTCAACGTACCACTTATCATCAACCGTTTGCACAACACGGTGAAGTTTATGACTCGAAAACTCTCACTAACCGAAGACTTGGCATTAGTGACTTAATTATTTATTGTTATATTATTTATGTCACTAGTCTAGTTGTGTTATTTACTAGTTTGCCCTTAGTCTTAGTTGGTTAGTATATATTATGAGTCTTTCTCATGTGAAAGACCAACTAGATGAGTGTATGATAGAGAGAGCTTAGACATGAAGCTTTGAAGTTGTGTGGGTTCATGAACACTTGTTCATGAACCTAGCATGAGTGGTGTAGGTAAAATGTAATCAATCATTCGGTTATATTTGATTATATATTCATCTTGTTCATCACTACTTCTATATTATTATCCTCCTCATCATCATCATCACATCTCACAACACCATCGTTGATGTTCATCCGGGTGTTTATATTTGTTCTACAAAGACGAGTTACACAAAGACTCCGATCCCGCTTCCGCACCGTGCCACCGGGGTTAGCTTGGCTCACCAACCCCGGTTTCTTCACTTCTCATAGCTCCTTCTGGCATTACAAAATCTCCCCATCCCACAACAACCCGTGAAGCTACCCATTCCCTCCTTTATTATAGGAGGATTGCATATATTCCCTACTTTGTTATAAAAATTACATATTTTCCCTAAATACAAGTTTTAATGCATAATGTACAATGCTCTTAAAGCATTGATTGGAGAAATATACAATTTTTTAACTTTAGAGAGAGAGATATGCAAATGCCCATACTATAGATATTGATGGGTTTTGAAAAATTGGGCCTAACAAAAATTCACTAGTGTAAATCAACTTGTCCCATTGAGGAGAGAATATTAAGATTTAGCATACATCTCATTAAGAACAGAACGAGAATTAGCTGCCAACTTGTCCCATTGTGAACAGAACGAGAATTAGCTAGTACGAATATAAGATCGAATATAAGAGTTATGAAACTAACCCTCAATATATAGGTTTAAGAGTTGAGGACTCACTTCAACATTCTGTTTACTTTTTTTGAACAGTAGATTTTTTGTGCACCACATGGTTTAAACCCTTATCACTTTAAAGACAAAGCCTTATCCAACACCAAGATAACAAAACCAGCACGCGATTGAAAGTCTTATTATTTTTCTTTTGGTAATGTGGGCTTGAGTTTCGTCAATACCCTACTAACTAGGCAAGGACACTATTGTACTTGGGATTGAAACCCCTAACTAGATGGTCTCAGAGGGAGCAAATAGAAACTTAGTTAAGCAGGATTCGAACCCCTGACAACATGTTAACGCAAAGGAAATTACCACTATGTTGTACTAGGGATTGGAGCGTTTTCCTACGGCCTTACATAAAGTTCAGTCATCATACACAACTCTTGTTTGTATTGCCTGAACAAGAACAAGATCAATATATTGCCTTCGATAAACTAATGATTCTAACATATAACAATATATATGTAGACCACACATTCTAGAATTAGATATATTACATAAACATGCATGTCTTGAAACTAAATGAAAATTAAATAACATAGATCATCCATAGGACATCGGTTTCAGAACTCAAATACATAAAGTTGCATCAATCTTTCAATGTCTTCTAGCAGCTTTGGAAGAATTCATATTTTGCTACTTCAATCCTGCAAGATCAAAGCCCTAAAATTCCAAGGGTCGTTAGAAAAACATTAGTCACATCATTTTCAAATGGCCGTTTGAGGTTGCACCTTAATGGTCGTTTGAGGTTTTCATCTAACGGCCATTTGACTATATAAGTGATGGATCCAAGAAATGATTAAGAAATCTTACAGTGTTGATGCTCCCAGAGATGGAGCCATTTGGTATATGCCCAGCCCACTGTTGCAAACATTGAGAGATGAATTAATAAAACATACCCGATTTGGCCATTTAGATTAATTAATTTCTTGTTAATTCTTTCATTTATTTCTAAGAAATTAACAGAAAATGTAAAAGAGAATCAATAAATATGAACTATATGAATAAGTGATTACATTTTTCGCAGCGGTGCTGAAAGCTTCTCGATGAGGAATTTGAGGATTTGAAGCCTTGATGCGTTGTATCTCCTCTCTATATTTTCACAGAAAATTACAAGTCTAATAAATGTCGAAAAAACATTAATGTTTGTTAAGAGCGGAACCAAAAGAGGTCAAGAGGGTCGGTCACCCGAGTGTAGGATTTTGTTAGCTTATTTTGTGGTACAATCACTGGACGTTTGTTTGACTTTTTCAAACGTTAAGAACGAAGAACAACAATCTCTTCTCATGTTTGAAAAAGTCAAAAAGTTTAAAAAGTTAGACGATATTCCGAGCCAACTTGAGATTTTAGAAAAGTGGTGGTATGATAAAAGAAGCAGTCTTAATAAAACATGATTTATGATCCTTATTCGTAGTTATTAATCCCGATTAAGAAGTTCTGGTTCCGAGGTTGTAAACTCACTTCATGAAACGATTATAAGCAGATGGAAGCCTGTGTTTCTTCTCAGGTGCTGCATATATGTCCAAGAACAAGAAAATATTCATAATTAATAATAATTATATTCATAAATACTCCAAAAATAAAAATAACAATGAACATTTAGTGAGTAACGATTACGTACGTTTGACAACAAAAGGAGCTTTTGGTGATGTGGGCTCATTCGATGTGGACGATGAAGAAGACGAAGACTGACCCCTTTTGAAATCACTCGAGAAAGCAGCCTGTTTTTAGGGTTAATTATAAAACTTATAATCATATGTTCAAAACACAAAGATTCTTAAATCCCAGTTCCCATTTAGTTTGTCTCTGTTCCATATATCCTTAAATATTCAAAGATCATAGGAATCTACTTATCTTAGGTTAGAGTATACATCTAGCTAAAAAAAAATAAAAAATATATATATCTTAGGTTAGAGTATATATCTAACTAATTAGTTTTCTTGATTTATTTCACAATAAATATATATATTATTTATAAGAAAACTATATTTACCTGAAAAGGAGGAAGTGAAGGATGATCAGGATGAGAATCCCTAATTGTGAGAAATGATAAATTACTGCAGTGACCACATTTCACTGTCACTGTATCCAAAAGCCTCTTGCATGGTATCCCTACCTGCATAAATTAACACATAAATTCACTATATATATATGAACACAAATTTCAGATTATATATATATAGGCCGGTATGTGCAAGTATGTGTTTATATATATACATATATAAATATATATGTATAAGGTGAGTATCAAATGAAAACCACTAGCTTTTTTTTTAAAACCAAGAAAACCATATATAACGCGTATATGTTTTTTAGAAAACCAAGAAAACCATATATAACGCATATATGTTTTTTAGAAAACCAAGAAAACGATATATGACGCATAACGCGTATATGTATGTATGTGCATACATTTAGTCTAATGTGAAATAAAGTCGAATAGTTAAAATCACACGAATATATATACCGCTAGAAGGGTACTGCAAAAGTTGCAACGAACGTAACAAAGGTGTTGATCCGAAGGAGTTTGAACCGGTGGATCCATGTTAGCGACCCTCTCGGCTTGCACTTCAAAGTTCATGATCACACAAATGGAAATGGTGACCGGTTAATCAGGAGATGATATAACAAATGAGAGATTTTGTATTTCAGTGGATGATTATAAAAAAAGAGAGAGAAAGAGAGAGATTGCATATGAAAAGGTGTTCATTAGGGTTTTGATGGGGAGGGAGATATATAGGAGTAAAGGTAGGGTTAGGGAAGGTAGTTGGTGCATGAAAAATGATAAATTTAGGGTTCAGACAACTAGTATCAATAGTACAGCCCACTCTAGCTTCCAAAACCATTCACTTTTGCTCCCCATCAGTCTCCTCTCATCATGATCTATACATAAATGTTTGAATTGTTAATTTTCCTGTAATAATTTGAAAATTTTTATTGTTATATGTTTGATTTTAATTTTAGGTTAAATTAAATTAGTAATCAGATTCCAAAAACATGTAATTATGTGTTGTATTGGAACTAATTTTTGAAGATACTCTTCAAATTATCTTAACTTAATTGGTGCTATATTCAGTTATTTGTTATCTTTTTTTTTAAACGGCAAATTAGCTCAGCGATGTATCAGGACTGGTTACCCTAGACCTACACACTGTTCCGGAGTCCGAACCTCATAGCGAGGGAACCCTGGAGCGCCCCCCATTATTGTGTTTATTTTTTAAAACGGATAACTGAGATATATGTTAAACGGTTTGTAACCCAATGGTATCTAGTAGTGTATATAGCGGTGTCTAGGGATGTTAATTATATTTGGTTATTGGATAATTCGGGTCGGTTTAATTAATTGGTTTTTTGTGTATTAGATTTCATCTGATAACGTATTAAAAATAGATTTTTTAGATTCAGGTTGTTTTGGTTGTGAGGTATATATATTGGATTGAGTATCCGGATTTTTGGGTATAGTGGAAAAGTGTTACTTAACGAATTATTGTGTATGGAAACACCGTACAAGATGCATATGGATACCTTTTTTTTTTAAATGAAGAAAAAAATAGTTAAATATGTACTTTTTAACTCTGTTTTGAGGTCTTTTCAAGAAAAAATAACAGCATCCATTTTATTTTGACAATATTATGTCATTTTGATCTACACGATTAACACCCTTTGATTACCAGCTATAGCTATATAAAAAACTAAAGACCACCATGATTTAGTTCACTTTACATATAGTCACTTACATTAGAAAAGCAAATATGGTTCATATCATGATGTAGCACTCTACAAACTATCTACAGCAAATATAAAGGCAAGAACTTGAGCTGATAAATGAACATAAAAATTGAGAAATATACAACTTAGACCGGCTTCAACGCCAGCCCGGCCTTGGCCAGGTGGAGGCTGCCCGTCGAAAGGGCGCGTTGGAGGAGATCGAAGGGCTATAGCCCGTAAACAAATGCCTGTTCTTAAGGGTGGAAGGGCGTTTTGATCAATATGTGGGACACTTGATTAAACATATTAAACATAAAACATAATCTAAATCCAATTAATATTAAAAAACTAGTAAACATATTTAAACATAACTAAATTAAAACTAATCTAACCTACTTAGTTAATTAAACATAATTATATCTGAAATACTATAAATAAACTTATTCATCCCGGTAGTCGGAATCGGTGTCATGTTCTCCTTCCTGTGTGCCCCACATGGGTGATCTTGGTTCAGTGTGTCATTGATCACGAGGCACAATACACTCCTCTTCCGGTCTTTCTTCATCCACCAGTTCTTCTTCTTCAAGTTGGACATCATCTTCTAGTTCGTAAAGTCCATAAACGAGGGGGGGGGGGGGGTAGGTTAAACAAGAGCCATAGGTTCAATCGGAGCGAGAGGTTGAACAAAATGTGGAGGTTGAAACAGAGCGAGAAGTTGAACAAGATGTGGAGGTTGAACAAGAGTCGGGGGTTCAACCAGATTGATATATAGGGGGTGGAGGATTAAAATATTCCTCACGTTGTGCATAGTGTTCCATTACATCTTCTGGAGGTGTTGTAATGCGATTGTGAAATTGTTTCAGTACATCTTGTATGATTGACATAGTTAAAACTTGTGAAGTGAACTTTAAGAAGTGAATTGTGTAATGAACTAAATATAAGAAGTTGATATTTATAAGGTTTTTAAATATAGTCGTTAACATATAGTCGTTATAAAAATACAACCATTGGAAAATACAGTCGTCATGTAATTATTTAATTCATATTTAATTATTTTGTTTGATTATTTATTTAATTATCTAGTTTAACCATTTAATTAATTATATATTTAACTATTTCATGCTTATTTAACTTATATTAGATAAAAGTATAAAAGAAATAGTGATGTGAAAATAATAGGGTGTTTGTGGGAATGGCTATGTTGGAGTACAAAGTTGTTTATAGGAAGGACGGTTGAAAAGGTAATGTGTCATGTTGATTGTGACTGTTTATGAGAAGAGCGGTTAAACGTTACATATGGTCTTAAAACACTGCACTGATTGCAAGAGATGATCTTCATGAGGGCCTGGGGTGGCCTTGCCCCCCCCCCCCTCCTATTAAATGTTCAAGATCCACCACTAACTAATTGAAAAATAATACGAGGTGACTATTAGTAAATATAAGTCATTGTATTTTTATATAGTTATCTTTTGTATTTACTAGTATTATTTTGTACCTTATTTAGCTCTAGGTTGTTAGGTATCTTGGTCTTATATATATTGTAATATTCTTGGTGGAAATATACGAGAGATTATTTTGATTACAAGGTTTTTGGATGTGCTTGCTCTCAAATCAATCGACCACGCGGGCACATAAGCTTAACCTACGCTCCACGCGATGTGTGTTTCTCGGGTACCCACCCGAATATCGTGGCTATAGGTGTCTTGATCTTCAAACCGGCAAAATCATTCTTTCGAGACACGTCACCTTTGACGAGTCTCAATTCCCTTTTTCTGAGCAACCGGACCAACCTCCTCACGACTATTCCTTTCTTGAAGACCCGTCTCCGTTGCTCTTATCTACGCCGACCACCCCTCCGCTACTACCAACCCGTCACCTGTTTCCACCCCATCAACCTCCGGGTCCTCCACTCTTTCTTCTTCCGCTCCCTCATCTCCGTCGGCCGGTTCTACCCCTCCCCATACCCCCGTCGCCTCTCCTGCCCACGGCTCACCCACCACTGCCATTCCACCTACCTCGCCACCACCCTCTACCCAACCTGCGCCTACCATCCCAGTCTCCACCCATCACATGCAGACTCAGTCCCGAGCCAGCATTCACAAACCACGCCAGCCCCTAAACCTTTATACCACAGCCCCCACCATCTCCCCCATTCCAAAAAAAATTTCCTCTGCCCTCTCAGATCCAAATTGGCGCAAGGCCATGACCACTGAGTACGATGCCTTAATAGCGAGTCACACTTGGGATCTTGTACCACGACCACTCGACGCTCACATAATAAATTATATATGGCTTTATAAGCACAAGTTTCATGCTGACGGGTGTCTTGAACGATACAAAGCTCGGCTGGTCGTTAACGAGAAAACTCAACGGGTTGGGATCGATTGCGACGAAACATTTAGTCCCGTTGTGAAACCCGTAACCATTCGGACGATTCTTAGCATTGCCGTTTCCAAATCATGGCCCATTCACCAATTAGATGTCAAAAATGCTTTCCTCCATTGGGATCTACTTGAAACGGTATATATGTATCAACCACCAGGCTTTACCGATGCTACTAACCTTCACATGTCTGTAAGCTTCGCAGGTCCTTATACGGGTTAAAACAGGCTCCTCGTGCCTGGTATCAACGGTTTGCGAATTTTATCATCTCCTGTGGATTTAAGAGTGGTTCTAGTGACACGTCACTTTTTATATATAAACGGTATATATGTATCAACCACCAGGCTTTACCGATGCTACTAACCCTTCACATGTCTGTAAGCTTCGCAGGTCCTTATACGGGTTAAAGCAGGCTCCTCGTGCCTGGTATCAATGGTTTGTGAATTTTATCATCTCCTGTGGATTTAAGAGTGCTTCTAGTGACACGTCACTTTTTATATATAAACAGGGTTCCCGGATGGCATATTTACTTTTATATGTCAATGACATTATACTTACTGCCTCTGACACTGTGTTTCTCCGGCAGATTATTGCCACACTTTCTAAGGAATTTTACATGACTGATCTGGGCAAGTTACATCATTTTTTGGGCATTCAGGTTCAACATTCTAAGGGAGGTCTCTTTTTATCACAGGAGAATTATGTATCAGACATACTTGCGCGTGCCAATATGCAAGACTGCAAACCTTCAGCCACTCCTTGTGACACAGATTCAAAATTGAGTGCCACGACTGGATCCTTAATGTCTGATGGAACATTATATCGAAGTCTAGCGGGGGCGTTGCAGTATCTCACGTTTACTAGACCAGGCATTCAGTATGCAGTTTAGCAGGTCTGTCTCTTTATGCATGCCCCGCGTGAGCCACATTTTTAATTTTTCAAACGCATTCTGCGTTACCTACGTGGCACTGCTTCTCATGGTTTATGGCTTACCCCCTCTAAGTCTTCTAAACTTGTTGCTTGCTCTGATGCTGACTGGGGGGGGGGGGGGTTGCCCTGATTTGCATCGATCTACATCGGGAAATTGTGTGTTTGAAGAGATAATTTGGTTTCCTCATCCTCTAAGCGTCAAAACACAGTTTCTCGATCCAGTGCCGAAGCTGAATATCGGCCGGGGTGTTGCTAATGCCACGACCGAGGTCACATGGCTACGTAATCTTCTACTCGAGCTCTACTTGCCTCTTCGAGATGCGAGTATCATTTTTTGTGACAATGTCTCTGCTGTATACTTGTCTGGCAATCCTGTGCAGCATCAACGTACCAAACATGTGGAAATCGACATTCATTTTGTTCGTGATCTGGTACGTATTGGTTCCATATGTGTTCTACATGTTCCAGTAGATTATCAATATGCAGACATATTCACCAAGGGCTTACCTAGAGCACTATTTCAAAGATTTAAAGACAGTCTTCGCATTTTACCTCATGCTTAGACTGCGGGGGCGTATTAGCAAATATAAGTCATTGTATTTTTATATAGTTATCTTTTGTATTTATTAGTATTATTTTGTACCTTATTTAGCTCTAGGTTATTAGGTATCTTGGTCTTATATATATGAAGAAATTACAATTTACGTCCTTTAAGAAGTATGCAAATTTCAATTTTCATCCTTAAACTAAAGAAATAGCAGAAAACGTCCTTTATATTTATGGTTTTTTTCAAATCACGTCCTTTCGTCTAACAGACGTTAATTTTTTCCGTTAGACCAGGTCATGTGCAAGGCACATGAGGGCAACATGGTCATTTTATTCTTTTAATATAGAACAAATTACATTTTACGTCCTTTAAGAATTACCCAAATTTCAATTTCCATCCTTAACTTAAAGAAATAACAAGAAAAGTCCTTTAAGTTTATAGTTTGTTACAGCTTACATCATTTCTTTTAAGAAACGTTAATTTTTTCTGTTAAGCTATATCAGGTGCATTGCACACGAGGGCATAATTGTCTTTTTATATTGTACGGACCATTTTGTAAATAAATAAAAATATAAAACTTATATGAATATAATTTTATTTATAAAATAAATAAAAACATAAATAAAAAATCTGATCAGACCAAACTTCAATATCTCCAATGTCCACCACATTCTAATTCCTTCATGGCACCGCTGCTTCTCCACCAAACCCTCTGTTACCGCCCCACCTCCACTTCCGATCATCGCCACACCACACATCCAACTCCATCGTAATACCTCCTATCACCATCCATCGCAATTCCTGCATCGTAAATGCTTTGTGGGATCTGTATTTCTGACTTGTTGCTGAGGGAGTTTGATCTTCATGAACGAATAGGTTTTTATTGGTCGGGTGTAGGATGGATGGTGACATGATGTATTACGATGGAGGTAGATGTGTGGAGATATTGAAGTTTGGTCTGATCAGATTTTTTATTGTGATGGAGACTGGAGATATTGAAGTTTGGTCTGATCAGATTTTTCATTTATTTTATAAAAAGAATTATATTCATAATAGTTTCACTTCTCTTTATTTACAAAATGGCCCTATAATATAAAAAGACAATTATATCCTCATGTGCAATGCAGTTGACATAGCTTAACAGAAAAAATTAATGTTTGTTAGAGAAAATGATGTAAGGTGTAACAAAGAATAAACTCAAAGGACCTTTTTGTTATTTCCTTAGTTTAAGGACGTAAATTGAAATTTTTGTAATTCTTAAAGGACGTAAATTGTAATTTGCTCTATATTAAAAGAATAAATGACCATATTGCCCTCATGTGCCTTGCACATGACCTGGTTTAACGGACAAATTTAATGTCCGTTAGACGAAAGGACGTGATTTGAAACAAACCATAAATATAAAGGACGTTTTCTGTTATTTCTTTAGTTTAAGGACGAAAAGTGAAATTTGCATACTTCGCAAAGGACGTAAATTGTAATTTACTCTATATATATTGTAATATTCTTGGTGGAAATATACGAGAGATTATTTTGATTACAGTGACTAACTAAAAGTTCCAGCCGTCTAATTTATTGAGCTAATTCGTGTTTCTCAAGGGTACCCGAATATATATAATTATAAACCTAATAACCAAAGCATTTAAGTTTTGATTATCCAATAACCGATTAAGAATGATCCCATATCCGATCTACTTGACTAGAAGTACCCTGATGAGAATCGGATCACTCGCTTTAATCAGGTTTGGTTGATTTCGACGCCCCTAGTGATGACTCTCTTTATAGCGTTTGAGTCTTGTGGTAAACAATGATATAAATTTTGAAGTGTGATCATTGGATGAGTGTTTTTTCACCATTTATAAAAAATAACTCATATTCTAACTCACATATCCAAGGGGCAAAACCACTAGTAGGTGTTATGTTGTGCTTCGGTAGCAACTTAAAGGTTCAATAGTAATTCCGCTCTTCGGCAGCAAACATGTTCATCGGTGTAACCGTGTTTCAATAGCAATGTTAGTAATCGTATAGCAAAGTTTTCATGGTAATATATTGGTCATCGTTATCAACTTTGATCATCAGTAGCAATTTTATTATTCGCCATTAACTGCAACCTTAGTAGCAACTTCATACAATAGTAGCTAGCAACTTTATGCATTGGTAGTAAACTTGTAATTTCGATAGGTTAAATCTGCTATCTATGGGTTTTGCTATTGATTTAACAGTTGCAATGATCTATTATGTTGTGAAGAATAGTATTATTCTCTCAAAGGAATATTATCATGTGTAAAAGTACATGGAGAATGATTGATCGTACTTGATCTATTTATAATACAGTTTCTAACAACCTGAACGGTTTTATGGGGCCCAATGGGCTTTCATTGGTGGCCTTAGATTCGGTGACCTCCCAGTGGGTCCCATCCCTTATACCCGCACCGTTAGCCTTGAGGCTCGTGCCACCTCTTTGGTGCGGGATTTGGGCTAAATGATGCGGCCGGTTCTGGAGAAGTGGAGTTGGGCCGAGCCCACTTCCGCATTACGCGCCTCTTCATGTCCCCCAAGTCCGAAGGCCCACGCGCTTATCTACGGCGAGTGATGGAGGACTTAGTTAGTGGTTTAATCTGAGCCTTTCCTTTTTAGATGCGACAGCTACTTTTTCGTGGGGAACAGGAAACGGCGCCGGCATCCCATCAGCGTATCGTCACCCTAGCTTATAGGCTTCCTTTTTTTGCCTATATATGTTTCCTTGTCTCTCTTTTCTATTTCTACCTTTCATCTCGTAATCTCTCCTTTTCGAACGATTTCCTCCCTTGTAACCATGGCTTCCGCTTCGCATACAGGAACTGGAAGAAACCCTTCCTCAGATGAGTTTGATTGGGCCCGCATTCCGTGTTCTTTGTCGACAAGAGCCTATACTGATGTGGTTTCTACCCATCGGCTTCTTCAATGGAATCCCATTCTCCCATCCGTTGGTCAAACTGCCGCGAACCCTCCATCCGGTATGATAACAGTTTATGCGGAGTGGTTCACTCAGTGCGGCTTTAGAATTCCGGTGACATCCTTCACCGTGAAGCTCTTGAAGTTTTATGGTTTTCACCTGTCTCAGGTTCATGCTATGGGAATGCAAAGGATCATCTTCTTTGAATTTTGCTCCCGAGCCCTGCAGATAGAACCCTCCGTGGCTTTGTTCAACACATTCTTTTGTCCTGCCATCCGAGATACTTGGTATTCGTTTGCTCAGCGCCGAGGGGGCAGCGTTCACGCCACTGACCCTTCTAAAGGTTTTAAGGGGTGGAAAGGTCACTTCTTTTATTTATCCGCACGTGTTATCCCTGCCGACCTGGTTATGAGATCCGTGAGAACTCCCCTAGTAGACACTCCTCCGGAAGTTTTGTTACCTACTGAAGACCTGTCCTTCAACGCTCTGAGCCAGAATGTGGTAGCTTACAGGGTTATCCCGGAACACGCTCTTCTAAGCGTTGGAATGAGTCGCATCTGGGATCAGCCTCACCGCATCCCCATGTATGCTATTGATGATAAAAGTAAGTCCTCTCTCTCTGTTTGTTATCTTGTGACCTTTAGTTTCCTGACTTTACTTTGTTTTTCAGAGGCGAGTTCTTTCCTTGTTTTATTGGCTCAACCACCTGTGGGCTTTCGTCCTGTAACATCGGCGGTAGCACCTGGGGGGCCCGATTTCTTCCTTCGCTTCCAGGAGAATTTTTACCTTCCCGCTCCTCCTTCTGGCGCTTCAACCAGTGCCCCTGTGGCTAGCTCTAGCGGTATGACTCCCTTTGTTCCTCCTTCATCTGGCTTTGAGGCTTCGATTATACTAATTGATTCTGACTCGGAAGAAATTATAGAACCGCTGGTCCGCCGTGGAACCGATGCTGCCTCTGCCACGATCGGCTCCCGAGCAACTTCGAGTGCTACTGCTGTCGCAACTAGTGCGTCTCTATCCGCTGGTGCCACTGTTAATCTTAGCGGGACAACCCTTACTAGTCCCGTACCTATTTCTGGTTCTGGTGGGGCAACGACTTCAAATGTGGTAACCACTCCTTCCCCCCATGTTGCCACGGATTCTAACACCGGCTTAGCCGCCCGTGTTACTTCGCTTAACATAGGCGGTGGTTCTGGCGAGGGTTCTGGTGCGGGCGGCACTCCGCTGACTTCTCCTCGTGGAAAACGGAAGTTGATGACCGATCGTTATGAGAGTGTAAAGAAACGTATTACCGGTAGTGGCTCCGGAGGGCGAATTTCAGGTAATATCCTGAACCTGTCTCTTATATTCTTTCTTCTCCCTTTTTTACTTATTTGTAATACCTTGCATACTTGTCACAGTTCCTGTGTTCGGTGGTCGTGGAAGAGGACGTAGCGGCTCCTCAAGCGGCATAGGTCAACCACCTATTTTGTCATCTCCCCTCACCACATCTGAGACCGCGCGGGATCCCTCGCCGACGCCGCATCGATCTCCTTTGCATCAGGCCCCTCCTTCTCCGATTACTCCCGTGTCGCCACACGCTCATGCCAGGGATGAGGAGGCGGAAGGAGAAAATGCCCGTCCCCCCACTCCTCCTGTTCATCAAGATGACACCTTTGGGAAAACGACGGCTGCGGGGGATGCTACCTCTTCTGTGAGAGGCAAAGCACCTGTTCGGGCTTCGTCGGAGCTTCGGGGAGCCACGAACCAGGAAGCTCGCTATGTTCCGGAATGGACCATTACTAGGGGGCTCTGCTAGCCGACCCGGAGGTATGCAGGCATTTTCTGGCCAACAGTTTGCCGCCTGCGGAAAGGAAATTCCGCATGCGCTCCTCTCGAACGGCCTTGAGCGATGAAATGGCCGTGCATATGGTGGCCATGGTTAGTTGTTCTGTTGAGGTGGTGCGCCAGTGGTCTCTGAACGACCATCAACTAGCTGCCAGTCAAGAGGCTGTTTCAAAGCTTCGTGAAGCCTAAGAGGAGTGTGCCCGACTGCGGCGTGTTAACCGAGAGCATGTTGAAATGCATACTGAGGCAGTCCAGCGTTGGGAAGAAGGGTGTCGTCGCGTCAACCAAAATCTAGAAGAGAAGTCCCAAGCCATCACCAACCTCAAGGCTCAACTTGCTCAATCTGAGAAAGCCAAAGAGCAAGTGACTCTTTCTCTGGGGGAAGAACTGGCCAAAGCCCGGGAGGAGGCAGTGACCCAAACTGATGCCCTTAAACGCCGCACTGATGAACTCACGGATTTGCAGGTTCGTTTGGCCGGGCTAGAGAAAGAAAAATCGTATCTGGAAGGTAAAGTTGACTTGGCTGAGTCCGGGGCGGATCTATGGAAAGGCAATTGTTCTTGGTTGATTAGTGATGGGATTCCATTGGTTGCGGAAGCTGTGCGAGGCAGTGATGAGTTTGTGGATGGGGTACTGACGTTGAATGCCCTTGTTGAGGCTGCGGGTGTGAATGAGGGCATTGCAGCGGGATATGCGGCAGCTGAGGCTGGAATTCCCCTTGCTCAATGTGAGGGAATTGACGTGGGTGCCGCCGGAAAACTGAGGAAAGCCCAGGAGAGCTTTGAGAAGATGAAGTTTCCCGTGATATCTAACTTGGCCTCCACTCACCCGGAACGTTTTGGAGAACTGAAAGACCTCTTGCTGGAGTACACAGTTGATGAGGAGAACCCCACAGGTGATAACGGGAATTCGCCATCAGCAGGAAAAGACCCGCAAGGCAGAACTGCTCCTTAGTCTATCTTTTCCCTGTAACTCTGGTTATTTTGTTTGTAATGTATGAACCAGTTGTCCATGTTTTTTGAAAGATATATGTAATGGACAAGTTTGCTTCTTTTTATATTTTGTTATGCAAGTTATATTGAGCTTCAAAAATGATGCGACATCCATCGCTATAATCGGGTCGTCACCCGGAACTTAAGTCATTTAGCTAACTTGTCTTGAGTTGCCAAGTTCAATGGTTACTTTAATTGTGTTAAACCGATTGAATGTTTGTGGTCTTACTGATTTGAATTGCAAGGTTATTTGAAATGCGCTAATTGCGTCTTACGAATGCATTACTTCTTTCTTATATCGGAGCAATGCTTCTTGCTACAATCACTTTCTCTTGTCGATCTTACTATTTTAAAAATGCAAAGTTGCTAGCAAATGTTGTTTACAAATAGCATCGTCTAAGTTGCGCGGCATTCCACGTCCTTGGGACTGCGGTTCCATCAAGTCTTTGTAAAGTGTAGGCTCCTTTCCCAAGTGACTCGGAGATTACATAAGGACCCTCCCATGTAGGTGCTAACTTGCCCAAAGGTTCTGCGCGACTAGCATTGTTATCGCGGAGCACATAATCTCCGGGTCGAAACGTGTGACCTTGGACCCTCTTATTATAGTACTTAGATAATTGTTGCTTATAGCGGGTTTCTTTGAGTGCTGCTTGCACCCTTCTTTCTTACAAAAGACCCAAGTTTTCTTTCAGCAGGTTATCATTGTCGTCGGTAGGAGCGTTTTTCACCCGGTCCGTAGGCAAGAGGAATTCTGCAGGAACGACCGCTTCGTGTCCATAAGTTAAAGTAAACGGTGTCTCACCGTTGCTTGTTTTCGGCATGGTCCGGTGTGCCCATAGAACATGCGGAAGTGCCTCTACCCAGGACACATCGCCGTTGGCCATCCGAGCCTTGATCCCATCAAGCAGGCTGCGGTTCACTCTTTCCACCTGCCCATTTCCCTGCGGACGTGCCACCGAAGTAAAAATTTGCTTGATGCCAAGGGTTTCGCACCACGCTTGCACTGTCTTATCTGTAAACTGAGTCCCGTTGTCGGTTACTAGATATAGAGGGAGGCCAAAACGACAAATGAGGCATTCCCATAAGAATCTCTTGGTTTGTGCCGCAGTAATAGAGCTGACCGGTTTTGCCTCCACCCACTTGGTGAAATAATCTACCGCAACGAATAAGAACTTGATCCGTCCCGGCGACTCGGGGAACGGACCTACAATGTCCACTCCCCATTTCTGGAATGGCCACGCTGAGGTGACTGGTACTAGCTCGTTCTTGGGGCGCAAAGTCTTCGGAGCGTGCTTCTGGCAACTCATACACTTCTTCACTATCTCTGCTAACATTGGGTACATGCCGGGCCAATATACTCCAAGGGCTTGGAGTTTAGATACTATCAGATGCGGCCCCGCATGAATTCTGCAGGTTCCTTCATGGACCTCGCGCACTAAGTTATCGGCCTCCCGGAGATCCACGCACCGCAAGAGAGGCCCGGTGAACGTCTTGCGATACAGCTGATTATTTTCTATAACGTACTGAAGGGCCCGCAATTGGATTTTCCGTGCTTCTCCCGCATCGTCCGGCAATTATTTTTTGGACAAGTAATCGTAAATGGCTGTCATCCAGGTGTACCCTTGCTCAGAAGACTGTTGTATCTCGATTTGCAAAACAGAAGGTTGACTGAGCGTCTCTACCCTTACTTCTTTAGCTAGGTGACTAAACTGTACCGACGCCAACCGGCTTAATGCGTCAGCTTTCTTGTTCTTACTTCGCGGAATGTGCTCAACGGTGTATGATTCAAATCCTGAGAGAAGGTTCATTGCTAGGGTTAAGTATTTCCCCATGGTCGCGCCCTTGGCTTCGTACGTGTTGTTGATCTGATTTACTACCAACAGTGAATCTACATAAACCCGGACCTTGGTAGCTCCCATATCTGTGGCCAGGCGAAGCCCCGCAATCAGAGCCTCGTACTCTACTTCGTTATTAGTGCTACAGAAATCCAATCGTATAGCGTAAGTAACTTCTAGCCCGGACGGATCTTCAAGTATGAGTCCTGCCCCACTGCCATTATCATTTGAAGCTCCATCTGTGTGGAGAACCCAATATAAATCTGAGCCCTCCTGGCTTGTCTTCCGGGCTTGCAGGGCTATCCGCACCTCATCTTCATGACCTCCAGGTACCTCCGCGACAAAATCCGCGAGAACTTGTCCTTTGAGAGCGGATCGTGATTTAAATTTGACATCGTGAGCACTAATTTCAATAGCCCACTTGACTAATCTACCCGGTAATTCAGGTCGTCGTAGCAACTGTTGTAGAGGAAAAACGCTTAGGACCTCCACCGTGTGGTCTTGGAAGTACCTGACCAGCCTCCTGGTTGTATGAACTAACGCAAGCACCAATTTTTCCAACATGCTGTACCGTCCCTCGACTGGAGTGAGGACCCGACTAACATAGTGCAGGGGGGACTAACATTTGTATTTGTAGGGTGCCAGAGCGTCAATCTTGGCATCTATGTCCGGAAGCGGGTATGGGTCTTTTGGGCAAGCCTTGTTGAGATTCGTGTAATCTACGCACATCCGCCATGTGCCATTCCCCTTTTTCACTAGAACTGGGTTAGCTAACCATGTAGGATATCTTTCCGGCCTTAGGATGCCGGCCTTTACAAGGTCTCCCACTTGCTCCTTGACAGATTGTGCGTTGTTTCCTCCCATGTGGCGTCTTGGTTGTGCATAGGGACGCACCAATTCCTTTACATTTAACGAATGTTCGGCGAGGTGCCTAGGAACTCCCGTCATATCCGCCGGGGTCCATGCAAATATATCCACGTGGTCTGTCAAAAGCTCCCTGAGGTATGCCTTAACTCTACCCGACAACGTTGCACCGACGGTCACCGTTTGCTCGGGATATCGATTGTTCAGGACCCATCGTTCTACCTCCGGCTCCTTGCCCTTAGTCTCCGTATGCGGCAGCTCGTTTGGAAGTGTTTCATCTGCAGACACTTGGTAACATTCATCCCTCGTATATACTAAAGCTGGTCCTTTTGGTGTTGGGAATGCCACTGCGCCATGAGCGGTTGATACGGCCGCACCAAAAGAAGCGAGTCCCGGTCGGCCTAGTATCAAGTTGTGCCTAGAGCCAGCGGGAACCACTATGAACCGCACTAAAGCGGTGCGATGCCGCTCTCCTTGGGACAACGTAACTGGTAACCAAATTTGCCCAAGGGGCCGAGCCGCCTCACCGGAAAAACCGACTAAGATGATATCTGTTGGTTCCAACTGCGCCTGGTCTTCACGGTCCAGCTGTCGAAAACAACCCTCATACATGACATCCGTTCCTGCCCCGCTGTCAACCAGGATTCGCCGGATGTCATAATTTCCTACTATTGCGCGGATGATAACCGGGGCTTCCCGCGCCGGACCTGTTAACGGCGGGAAGGCAACTGGACGACACATCCAAGGCTCCAGGCGCACGCCCTCTCGCTTCCGCCCCGGAGCATGCACGGTCACCATGTTAACCACTTTTACCTGTTTCTTTGACGCCGACGCGGAAGTTTGTTTATCCTGGAGGTCTTTAAGCAAGTATGACAATTTCCCCGTGTGCAGCGCATTATCAATTTGTTGCTGTAATTGCCAACAATCGTCCGTATAATGCCCCACATCCTTGTGATATTCGCAAAACCTAGTGGGATCTTTACGGAGCCGGGACCGCAACGGCGGAGGAGGAGCGAGCTCCAACTTCTCTGAGGCTAACACCTCACTCGGAGTTTTGGTTAACTTATTAACCCAAACGGGACGTGGTGCTCGCTCCTTGCGTCGTGTGACGTCTCCCCGTGATGTTTGCACGTCCGAATCCACTGCCTTTACCGCTGGTACAGTTGGGACGATGAGGGTATCGTTTCTATCTTTCGGCCATCGATTGCCCTTGTGCCGCTTGCTCGTCCCGAAGGGCTGCGACCCCTGATCTTGTTTGCTATCTTTCTTCTCCAGATCCCTATGAACGCGCACGGACTTTTCCGCGCGTACGAAGGCTTTTGCGGCGTTCATGAGATCAGCCATTGTTCGAGGTGGGCCATCGGTGCCGTGGATGCGACGGATAAGGTCCTCACAACGAACGCCATTAATGAATCCTGCTACGCGCAAATCTTCCCCTGCTCCGCTTATCTGCAGACTTTCTAGATTGTACCTTGTAATGAAGTCTTCCACCGATTCATGATCACGCCGCCGAATGTGTAATATCTCATTCCTATCCCTGACATGGTGACGTTGTTGACTGAAGTGCAACAAGAATTTGGACTGTAAATCCTCAAACCCGGTGATTTCTCCTGTCGGAAGACTCTCATACCATAAACGTGCTGGTCCCACCAGTGTCTGCACAAACATGTGGCACCAGACAGGAATAGACCATTGCTCCATGCCCCCCGCACTTGTGAAAATTTTCACGTGATCATCCGGATCAGTGGTTCCATCATATTTTGAAACGATTGATGGCATTTTCAGTTTTTGCGGGAAATTGGCAGAGGCGATTGCCGGTATAAATTTAGACTGTTTTACCAGAATGTCTGGTCGATACGGGGCCATCAAATTTAAAGATCCCCCATCTCCCTGACTGCGCGGTGTTGACTGAGAATGCGCCTGAGTAGGAATGGGTCGCGGCGTGACGACCGGAGGGGAAAAAGATGGAACCGGCCCGAGTTGTGCCTGCAATTCAGACATCCGCATATCTCTCATAAACTGTTCATGCGCGCGCACTTGCCGCTGCTGCTCCATCCACCAATCGTTGCCGCAAATCGCACGAACGGGTGAAGGAAACCCTGGCAAGCCTGGGTACCCTGGAAAAGGATAAACCGGCGGAGGAAAACCCATTCCCATTCCGAATGGTGTTGGAATGGGTGTCGGGAACTGGGTCGGACCGATGTTACCCCAATTGACTACTGGTAAGGATACCTGCGATGTAGCCACTGCTGTGGGAGTTTGCTGAGTAACAACTGGTTCGGTAGAATCGGCCGACGGCTGTGAGAATGTTGCCCGCCGCTCTTGGACTACGGAACGATCGGTACGAGTTGTACGATTTGCACATGCTTGTAGGACTGATGCCGGCTGTGTTTCAGGGTTGGACGTAGCCGGTATCGTAGGGGCGAGTCCAGATTGCTGATGAGCAGGGGTATGGGGAGTATTGGGATCATATCCAGGAGGGAATTCGCCATTCTGGTCTTCTTCTTCTGGATCCGTAAAGAGTCCGTCAATCTGCTCGTTTTCTGTAGCCATTGATGAAACGTGGTCGTGAGTTGAGTGAGTATGGATGGCGCCAATGAAGAATAGTATTATTCTCTCAAAGGAATATTATCATGTGTAAAAGTACATGGAGAATGATTGATCGTACTTGATCTATTTATAATACAGTTTCTAACAACCTGAACGGTTTTATGGGGCCCAATGGGCTTTCATTGGTGGCCTTAGATTCGGTGACCTCCCAGTGGGTCCCATCCCTTATACCCGCACCGTTAGCCTTGAGGCTCGTGCCACCTCTTTGGTGCGGGATTTGGGCTAAGTGATGCGGCCGGTTCTGGAGAAGTGGAGTTGGGCCAAGCCCACTTCCGCATTACGCGCCTCTTCATGTTTTGGTTCCCTAGCTCAGTATATAAAGACAATATTTAGTCAAAATCAACTACACGTTTTTCATAACATACTTTTGCATATTAGGTCATGTACTCTCCGCGAGTTATCCAATTGATTTTTGATCATATCATCGAAATAATTAATTCTGACAGTAATTATACACGATTCATAAAGATCATCCTGACTTATTTGAAAACACAAAAGCTACAAAGTATACTAATTCAAATGAGAGCAACAACTAATTAAGAATCACACATATAACTTCCCCCTTTTAGATAGTAAACAATCAAACATACCCATATAAATTATAAACAATTTAAATTGCACACAACAACAAACAATGTTCCTAACAATTACTTCATCTTCATATGATATATATGAAGTAGAAAACCCTCAATCATTATCGGATGTATCCCGAGACTTTTTTCTTCAAATTGTTCCTCAAAGCTCTAGACGTATGGACGATGGGGGTAAATTTTTCGTTCATGATTCATGAAGTAGAACTTTGGGAGTTGGTTTAATAATATTGTATGCTTTTAGGTAAGGCTCCTTTAATTAGAATGGTGACTCATGCTTAAGGAACTCGAGGAGGAAATCGAATACACACAATTTTAATAATGCTTCCGCTAAATATTATTATGAATATTAAACTTTTAAAGTGAGTGTTTATTTAAATCATGTTATGGGTCACATTGCTAATTAATTTCTAGTTAGTTATGAAAACTTATTTTCTGAAAATGGTACTTGTATGTTATCTTATGATGGGTTTATGGTATTATAAGCAAAGTACTTATATTTTTGCACATTAAGGGAATTTATCTTCACATGGATTTAGATCTGGTAATGATATATGTTTACACTTTTGATTTATGAAATTGGGGTCGTTTCCCTATCTATATCTCTTTTAAGGAAATAATCTTAGAAATTTAAAAATCTCTCATATAACACTTTAAAACTTTAAAGTTTCAAATTCATGCTATATAAGGGACAACTTCCCCGTATGTTTTCTCCTAATTTTTGCAACTTTGCAATGTTCCAACACACAACTTTGAGTTTCGATATTTTAATCATCTTCTTTGCTTCATTTTGGAAATGCATGTATAGTTTGATTCGTTGCAAAGCTCTCACATAATAGCTAGAACACAAAGATAATAACTAATTTAGTAATTACAATTACATATAATTATTGGGATATTTGTGTTCAAAGTTCCTAAAATTTTAGTTTTTCATGTATCAAAATTAACCAATGTTTTAAAACCGGATTTTTAAACCGGACCGGTCTTGTGTAAAAAAACGATTCAACCGGTTGACCCGGGTTAACCCGGACGGTCGAACCGGATTGACTATTCAAACCTATAAATTTACGATATACATTTTATAAACATTTCAACCATGACAAATGTCAAAAAGAAACTTCAATAAAGTTTAGCAAATTACAATTATCCAAATAATATCAATATATGTTTTAATCAAGTTATATTTATCGAAGAAAGAAGAAAAAATGATTCATCCGGTTCCGGGTCCGGAAAACCGGCCGGTTCAACCGGAAAACCCGACGGTTGAACCGGAAAACCCGCCGGTTTATTTTTTCGCCCGAAACTATTAAAAACCGCCCTCAACCAAACCGGGGCAACCACCGGTCACCGGTTCAACCGGTTGAACCGGCCGGTTCAATCCGGTTTTTAAAACACTGAAATTAACTCATTTTTCTAGCAATTTCAATTATATAAATATACAAAGGAAATTGAAGGTGAATAGGAAACTTTTAGTTTCTCATAGTCTGGCCGCAAGACTTTGTGGTTTTGACAATTTCAGTCCCTAAAGTTTTGCCATAAGTTTTTTTTAGTTGGACCATTTGAGACACGTGTTTTGGATTGTGCTTGCTGGCTAAGCTACATGTTTCTTTCTTATTTGATGAGATGGGCGGTGGAAAAGCAAGATCATTATTACTTCTCTCAAATTTCTTACACAAGCATATATGCTCTCTCTCTCTCATCACCGCCACCGACCGACTGTATTTCTCTCTCGCTGTCTCCGATCTCCCCATCTCCGATCTGGCCGTCTCCGATTTTGCTCTCTATCTCCTAACATCACTCTCTATCTTAGTTTTGTCGCTCCGTTTACGACCTTCGGATTTCCTAACGTTGATGCAACAATGAGTTGCTCCGTTTGTAACTCCGGTTGCCTTTCTTCGAAGGCTGTTGTAACGTTGAAGTGACGAACCTGTAGGATGGTGGAGAATTTTCGAATCGTTGATGGCAAGTTTTCGGTTTTTTGGGGAGGTTGTTTCGGATCTGTTGACGGCCCTTGGTGTTGTTGGCGAATAAGATTTACTTTTGGTGATTTGTGAGATTGATGATGTTATCGGTGGCGTGCCGGTGTTCATCTTAGTTGTCGTCGGCTTATGACTGATTTATGATCAGAGCCTCTTTGGCGATGACGATCTGGTTTTCCATCCTTTCATGATGTAGACTTTTCACTTCGATTTAGAGGTTAATTTGGATGGTTCTTTTAGGTTATTTAACCTTTAGCTGCTACACATCTGTTGCTTTTTCAAAGTGTTGTCTCCGTTGGGTTTTCTTAAGATTTGGTTCCTATTGACAGATGTGTATATTTTCCTGCGATTTCACTTTGTCGGATCTGGGTTGTTTGCTTTTTCAAAGTGTTGTCGCCGTCGTCGGTTTGAGCCCGGTCTTTCTGATGACCTTAGAAGGTCGTCGTTCTTGTCGTCGATGCTCCGATGATGTCGTTGCGTCGGCGTTGAGTTAACGACGTCTTTTTTTTTGCTCCTTATACACCGATTTTAACATGCATGTGTAAATCGGAGACTATAGATGATTGTCTTGGTGGTCGTTTTGCGGCGGTTTTAGGGATTTCCGGCGGCCGCCATGGCTTCCGGCCGCCGGAACAGCTTTAAATGATGATGGTCATGAACTGATGATGGTTTTGGCTTTCAAATTTTGATGGATGTGTTTTGATGGTAAAATTGGGACTGATTTGGGATTATTCTGAGTTAACTTGGTGTTGAGTCAACCCGGTTGACTCGGGCTGTTCTTATATCAATAACTTGGGCTATGATGATCGTTCTTCACAGATCTGAGCCTACTTCATGTTTTACAAATGGATTTATGTTTTTGGACGCTTTCATCTATGGCAGTGATGATCATTCTTAATAGATCTGAGCCTGTTTCGGTCATTGTCTTGGTGGTCGTTTTGCGACGGTTTTAGCGATTTCCGGCGGCGGCCATGCCTTCCGGCCGCCGGAACAATTTTAAATGATGATGGTGATGATGGTTTTGGCTTTCAAATTTTGATGGATGTGTTTTGATGGTAAAATTGGGACTGATTTGGGATTATTCTGAGTTAACTTGGTATTGAGTCAACCCGGTTGACTCGGGCTGTTCTTATATCAATAACTTGGGCTATGATGATCGTTCTTCACAGATCTGAGCCTACTTCATGTTTTACAAATGGATTTGTGTTTTTGGACGCTTTCATCTATGGCAATGATGATAATTCTTGATAGATCTGAGCCTGTTTCGATCATATATCTTATTTCAACTAATGTTTCGGTCTTACGATTATTTCGAGATCAATAGAATGTTCATGTTGCTTTTTTTTAATGTAATTTGGAGAAGATTTGCAGCAAGAATCATTAGTCACATTTTATAGGCCGAAGATATCAACTATCAAGCAAATCATCTCCCTGGGCCGGTTATTCCTTCAAGTCTTGAACCACCGTTGGTCTTTTTTTGAAATCTTGGAAACCCATTTGAAGAAAAAATCTAAAAATTGATTCATTCGGGTTTCAGAGATGAAGATGTTAGTTGTAAAAAATTACATGAAGGTCCATGTGGAAAAACCATTCGTTTTTCTTATTTTTAAGATTAGTCATTTCTTTTCCTTGACTAAAACAGATTTCTTTTTAAAATATTTTCGAAAATTTTAACTTTTTCTTAATGATATTTGCAAATCTTCAAATTGTGACTAAACACAAATATTTCATGGTTTAAAGGCATTGTAGAAAATCATTCATTCAGTTTTGAAGACAAACAACGAAGGCGGCCCGCCGCAACGCAATAATATTATGACAGTAGTATAATTATTTAGTGTATATATTGTTAGACATCTTTAGCCTCATGTTTATTAGTCTACAATTCCAACCCCGCGGCAACGCGCGGGGTGGGTCAAACAACTCGTTTTATACAAAGAGAATCACAAGACACAAAAAGCTCAAATATATTTAAAAATAGTTAAAACACTATAAAAGAAGATTCAAGATTAGTTATGATGAACTCTATATTCCGTTTAGTGAGACTTATATTTGAATAAATTAATAATCACATCACAAATAATTATATTTCACTAATTGTCTAATTATATTTATTTTGACACTAAAATTCAAGATTTATATAATTCAAATGCAAATCTCACTCCAGAAATTGAAAAGGATTTTAATATGGTAAAAGTTCTATATGTTAAATACAAAAATTCCTATGTAACTTTCGTGTATGGTCCATTATATTGGCATATTATTTAAGCCGGACCATAATATTGCACTTTTAAAATACGTACTCTCATATGTTACAACCTCAAAGAAATGAATGATAATAGAAATTAACATCGATGTCCAAATTAAGTTAAGGTGTTATATATACCTAGATCACACCTTGCAAGGTGTCGAGATGAAACACGACTCTGAACAGAAACAACATGTGTCTCATGGGTGATGACACAGCAAGGTCCCGACTCCTGTGCATATATTAATGGCACCGGAAGATCGAGAACCCTTTCTATCTCTCTCTTTATCATTTTTTCTTCTCTCTTATTTAATGTAATAAAAATTAATAGAAATGATTATATTATAATAAGTTGAAATTAAAGATGAGTGAAAGATTACAATTTGGTGCTAGGGTTTGTAAAAAATGTGTATAAGTCATATTCTTATCCTATCTATAGATAAATTGGTTATCAATATTAAGTCTAAATTAAGTGAAACCAGATTAGATTGTCTGAATCACTCAGATCAAACTTCCACAAAAGGAGAACAGATTTTTATTTATTTATTTAATATAATACACAATTTATTTTATTTGTCTTAAAATGAATAAAGTATAGTTCCTTAAGAAAACATTCCAATTATATTATTAAGTTTTGTTTATCATTTAGAAAATAATATTTTTGTGTACAAAGACAAGACATTTATAGAATATGCATTTCTAGTTAAAAATTAGAATATGTTCGAATTTAGATTATACTGGTTTTCTGTGTATAAAATTTTAATAGTCATCGACCCACGTAAATTTCGTTTCACCTGATCTCATCTCACGTAAAATATTATTTTATTATTATTTAAGAAAAGGTATAAAATATTTAGTTTCTACATATTATTTTGTGTTTTGTCATCTATGATCACTATTTGAGATAAAAATATAATTTCGGTATGTCTTTTTTTAGTATCTACTAAAACGATTATTCTTAACATTTAGCTTATATTAATTTAAACATTATTAATGACACCAAAAATCACATTTTTTTTAAAGTAAAATTTTTAATTTAATTATTGAAGTACTGTAGTGTCTCTTCATGGATAAGACTCCTCCTGGCTTAGTGTAGTGTCCCTTCATAGATAAGACTCTTCCTGGCTTTCCCTTTATGGTAATTACAATACTACCCCTGCCTTCTCCCTACTCCTTTCCATGTTCGTATAACAACTTGGTCATACAAAAAAAGTAGTTCAATCAAAGGTAACTTTTTTTTTAACAATAATCCATCTTACTTCTAATTTTAAATTTTATTTACATGTTATACTTATACGGATTTGAACCTAAGACGTATTCGATGTTTCAAAAGGCGAATCATGTGTTAATAGACAAGTTGTTGAATATAATTATTAAGGTAATTTCATCAATCATGTCTTATAACATCATCAATGTTATTCTCTGGTATTATTAGGAGCAGATCACATATATTATTTTCTACGGTTTCAAATTACATATGTGATTTTTTAACGGCATTTTTTTCATCATAGGGTTTGAACTCTCATCATTTAAAAACATAGAGTTTATCAAACACTAAACACGTACCGCTACTATGTACAATTAAGTCAATGTGTTATTAGTGTTAATAAAATCCATAAACTATGTTCGTCTCATTTAAACATATAGTAGTCTCTAAGGGAACAGTTTGATGATAGATAGTATATTTTTCAATCAAAATATTATAAGTTGTGATGCTGCAAAATTTATATACATTGAACCTATATTATCCTATCAAATCTAGGTGTTCATGTTAAAAAAAAAAATTAACACACAGGAAAAATAGGATTTTTTTTTCTCTGAAACTTAAGCACCTTTATTTATATAGTTATTTGCTTTTCAACAACACATTTTTATGTGTGTTTAAATAAGATAGCCATGATAAAATTTATTAGAAAAAAAAATCCTTATTTTTCAATAGACGATGAAAAAATGTTCAAATTGTAAAATTTCTTATCACTTTTAGCAATACAAAGTTGTATATATATTATGGTTGTTATTATGAGATGAGTTATGAAAATTTCTAAAAGCTTATAAAGGTCAAAATCCTAAAAGTTGGAACCCGAAAATTTAAACCTAATATTGATTCGATGCGACGATTCCAAACACACTGAAACGAGTTCAACCGGAACTCGTTTAACTAAGTTCATTTCCTGTGATTCCCTGTTTTCTAGTACGTGAATAAATATATGGAATCCCTCCTTGAGGGATAACTTGTATATCATCGGTATATATCGCCATATCGGTACAAGAAATTACAATAAAGACCCTATACTATAATGAATTATAAAATAATCTCCGACTTATTTATTATATCTAACCCCTTTTAAGTTTTAAACCTCCTCTATTTATATATCTTGAAGTTATAAATTAGGAGGCGAAGGAGCTAGGGGTATATATGTATGAAATGAATGTTTGAAGAAAAGACAATTAGGTAGCTAGGTCAGAAAAACACAGAGAAACAAAATAAATAAAGCTAGATGGATGTGAAGTGAAATTTAACGGAATTGGGTGTAATGATTGGTGGGATGCTTACTCATTTCTAGTATACATTTGTGGCAAGTCTAATTGGACTCATCCCAGCCACAGGCGCAGGCAGAAGCCATGCATGCATGCATGCATTAGTACACATGTGTAGATCGATCGATCGATCGATCGATAGACTTTTTTTTCTTTTTTTTCTTTCTATGTAGGTAGCTAGCTAGCTAGCTTTTTCACCTGGCCGGCCGGGGTGAGGAGATTTGAATTGGTTGGTTTATTTTGTCTCGCCCATTTCAAATGAAAGATGATAGAATCTCTGTCTTGTCATTCACAAATGCCCTACCTTGTAGGCAACTTATTTTCATGATACTTCAACTTCTTTCTCTCTCTCCCTCTCTAGAAATAATTCATATCATCATATGCAATAATATTATATATGTTCTTGATGATCAAATTAAACGTTTAGAAATTAAGAAAACAATTATATGCTATATCAGAAACTCAGAAAGAGAAAAAGGTTCATTAATTAGGGAATCTCAAAAATAGAAATTAAGAACAATTAATAATCATGGACGGAGCTTTATTAGGGTCGGGGTCTGCTTTTTCGCTTCGTAGTGTAGATTTTTAACTTGTTCATTCGAAAAAAGATTTATATACTGTCATCCCCCCCCCCCCTCCCGGTATACTGAGCCTGACTCCCCCTGAGTTTTTAATTCAAGCTCCGCCATTGTTAATAACTGATGGATCAAGTACAAACGAATTCCGATTGGAGTAATTTCAACGGCGCTAGATCTCTCTCAATTGTCCCACGAATCATTTATGGGTTTAGCTTTTTGGATTTATAGTTTAGATTTTATGGTTTAGTTATTGCGTTTAGCTTTAGGGTTTAGCTTTAGATATATTAAGGTATTGCTTTATAAGGTTTATCTTTAAGGTTTGGGTTTTAGAGTTAAGTGTTTAGGGTTTATGGTTAAGCTTTAGTGTTTAATTTTACCTTTTAAAAACTCATTAATGATTTGATAATTAACTGTTTCCAAAGTCAATGAAATAAGTTTAATTGAAGTTTATTTAAGTCGATTTCCATCGGTTCCTTTTTGAGGTTCCCTAATGAACTCACCCACGTACATTAAGACACGTTTTAAATATAAACATAGGGGTTGTATCAAATAGGAAATTGATTTTGTCTAAAAAGGATAGGAAACAATAGAACTTTGATATGTGACACAATTAAGAAATAAGAGTAAAGACATTTTAGTCTAAAAACAAAACAGTACAAATAATATTGTCTTCATGTAAAAAGTTCATATATAAAACTCAATACATTTTTAATGCAAACCAGCACAATTATACGTGTTGTTTAATTTTAAAACTGTATAATAATGTTGTCTTAACGTAAAGCAGTACAAATAATGTTGTCTTAACGTAAAACAGTACAAATAACGTTTCTTGATGTAAAACAATATATATATATATATATATATATATATATATATATATATATATATAAAACCAATACATTTTTAATACAAGCCAACACAATTATATGTGTGTTGTTTTACTTTAAGTAATCATAAGTTGTGTTGGTTTAATACAAAACAACATAGAAAGAGGTGTTTTAATGCAAAACAAAACGTAAATACAAAACAATACATATCAAATTATTTTAATGTAAAATGGTACAATTATTACAAAATAATACATTTAAAAAAAATAGTACAAATATCACAACATAATACATTTTTTCAAAAGAAAATTTTTTAAAGTTTTTTTATATATTAATAATATACTCAAATTAAAGAGGAAAAATACTCATTTTTATGGTGTAATTTTTATAAAAAATAATATCGTATGAAAAAGTTATTAACATTTAAAAAAATGTGGGGGGAAACTTAAAAAAATCAACAAAAGAGACTATACCAAAAATGCCCCATTCTCTTAATTTTTCTAGTTATGTTGTACTTAAATCTCAACAATTGATTTGTAAAATTAATAAATAATATATTTTTTTAAATTTTGTAGTCAAAATATGTTTTTAATGGATTTGTGCCTTATAATACATGAACCTTTGCGAAAATAAATAAGAATAAACTAATTATGTTTGATTTCGATACTTTAAATGAAAAAATGCTTTAAGTTACAACATTAAATTAAATGCAAGACAAAATTAACAAATTGAGTGGGTGGGGGCAGATCTTTTAAGTAAATCCGTGGTGGATAACCTCTTTTACGGGGGTTATGTGACATATGGACGCGTTTTGAAGAAAATGAGTGTAGTGGATAATTTATAACCCTCATTCAACGGCAATTTTTTTGGAAAAGAGGGACTTCACCGGCGCCATCACCAAAACGCATAGGGCCTTATTTTCGCCATAGCGCTTTGGGGGGCAGTTGCCGGGCGCTATAGGGGCGCTATGGGAAAAAAAACTCCACACTACGGACTACCTAAAACAAATTAGGATTCTCTATAAAAACTATTTTTCTTAAGTGTCCTTTTGTATTTAAAAGATATATCTACTTTTTGTTTTTCTTAACGGCAAAAGATATATCTACTTGAATAGCCCATTTCACTTGATAACTTTGAATGATGTATTTCACAATTATGATTTGTTAATACTTCGAATGTTATGGATTCCTAAGCTAATTCTAGCTTATGAATCTTTGATCTTTGTGACTTTAACTCCCACTTTGCACAGGGTTCGGGGAAGAGCCGATTTATACTTCGATCTAATATAGACAGTTTATACTTTTTGTACAAGAGGCTATTTTCTATAACTAAAACCCATAATTTTAAGGTCACAATACAACAAATATACCACTTGTATTTTCAAGGCCCCTCTTCTTTAGCTATTTCTTTGAGTCTTCATATAACCAAAGAGATAATTACAAGTAAAGATAATCTTAATCAATATTTAACTTGATCTTCTCATCATTTTGAGCAAGTATTTCTCTCTCGCTAACAACTTCCTGGTAAGTAGGAAGCTATTTATCTCTTGCAAGATGCATCAATAGCAACTTTATTCTTGTCAATTGTTTGACTTACTTAATAAACAGTTACTCATCAGAAGTAACTTATTGGCCTTAATATAATGTCTTTAGTAGTATCGAGTTACTTATCACTTGATCTTTTATAGTAGAAAATATTCTCATCAGTAGGTCGTACTTCATTAGTAACAAGCACTGGTTATAGTTAAAAATCTTGCTATTGGTAGCAAAAGTTGCCTTTATTCTTTATCAGTACTAATAACATGTTCTAGCGAAAACAACATTATTTAGAAGTGTTAAACTCCTCAAAACATTTATTTTATAACATTAGTTATCAGAAAGGATTATTTATAAGAAAGAAGCCCTAATACAAAATAAGTATTACACCATGATTTATAGAAGTTAGAATAATATCAAGAGTCCACAAAACAATTAGTTATTTTATATATAGAATATAAGGGAGATACCATGAGTTGTAGAAGTTAGAATATTATCAGGAGTCCACAAAACAATTAGTTATTTTATATATAGAATATAAGAGAGATGATCATTTGAGAACCAAATGGTTTTGAGAACTTTTAAGAACCATTCTGAGTCACTAGTTATACACAAGGAAATCCCCTCCCACCCCATGAATTTGAGTGGTCCTCATTGAAAATTAGTGGCTCAGAATAATTCTCAAAAGCGATGCGTCCGACCCATCTGGCCCACAACAGGAACCAAGGCCCAACCATACTGATCGGCCCAAGAGGATAGTGGGCAGGCCCAAGCGCCTGATGGAGTGATTCGTAAGCTTTTGCATGAAAGTCATTTTTTTGAACTTTGCTTGTTTCTCCAATTTGCAATTTAGAGGTGTACATAAAAACCGGTTTACAAACCGAACCTGTATAAAAACCGAAACCGGTTCGAGATAAAAATCGGTTTTAAGAAAACCGATTTGGTTCAAGTATAAACTGGTAGTTCCCCATCGATTTGGCATTCTCATTTAGCGAACCGGTTTCAAACCGGGTTGTCTTTGAAACCGTTTGAAACCGGTTTAGAAACCGGTCCGGAACCACTTTAGAAACCAGTTGATTATTAATTCCAATTAACCATTAATCACTTAAATAATCACTTAAATATTATTAGCTGTAATTCCAATACAAATAGAAGTAGTACATTTTTAGTTCTACTAATACTTGCAAGCTTTAAATTTTTAGTCTTGTACTTTTGGTCAACTTTTTTCTCTTATATCAAGCCTTGAGCTTTTGCTTAGTTGATTATTTGAGGAATTAAAAAAAAGCAAAAAAAAAAAGGTTTTTTTACAAACCGGTTCAACCCAAACCGGTTTCAAACTGACCCGATTCAGTTCTATAGGTTTAAGGTTTTGTTGCTTCAAACCGGTTTATAACCCGAATCGATTTTATTCAAACCGGTTTTGACCAAAGTTGACCAAACCGGTTTCGGTTTACAACCCGAACCGGTTTGAAAAAAAAAACCGGTTTTGTACACCTCTAATTTGCATGATCACATGATTTAGTTATTGGCATTTTTTAGGACTTAGTTAAATTTCTGGTTGTTTTGCTTTGAGTATTTAAGTTTTATTTGAGTTGAATAAAAGATAAATTTGCTCCAATTAATTGCATTTTAATTATTTAAGAGTTTGTAGGTTTTCTCCATAAACTTATCATTTTGCCTCTAAAACCTACCGAAATCAAATCCATGTCAACTGACTTCCAAAGATTGCATTAAAACTCTCAACTATATATTTGATTCTTAAACACGTGTAATTGATTTAAGAAGAAAATGTCATGATTATAGTACATACGAAATCAAATCTTTATTATATCCCTTTTCACTTGACTCCTCTAGTGATGAATACAAACGAAACGAAAAGACGATTTGTTTGATAACAAAAATAAAAGATTTAGAGTGTCGAATGAACATGAGATTTGTGCCATAGCTTGGAGGTTTGAAATTTAAATCTATGACTAAAGAACAATATTGAGTGTACATTATTTCATTGTGTTAGAGATACTTTATGCATCGAGTTAGGTAGGATATTTGTAGATGTAGTTAAGTAGTTACATTTAAGACACAACCCTAAACAAATTCATTAACGACATCTTATGCACTTTTAAAACATACAAAAAATACATATTAATAATCTAAATCTTTGACAAATAAAAATTTATATGAAAAAGCTAATATTGGTGTTAGCAAATAGCAATCATAAAGTATTTAATTTGAATAAAATTTATTTAACTATATCAAACAAACTCTTGTACTTGCCTATATACAAAATGCAACATGGATTAATAGTAGTTCTTAGATGGATCATATGGATCCTCCAATCAATGTCACGTGACAACCATCTAATATATTTTTTTAGTTTATCTAAATGCGTCATATTTAGCATAAAAGTTGATGTTCTAATGGGTAGAACTCTGTAACACAACATTTAGTTCATAGGTTTAATCTTTGAAGCCTTTGACTTTTGATCATAACGTATTTAAGCACTTTTTTTATTTTTAATTTGTTCACGTTGCGTTTTTGCAATTTATATATTCCCGTATTCTTTATGTCGTACAGTAGCAATGCAACTGTTTTGTATGTTCATGTTATCTCCGTGATAACACACGGGTAACAAAATCTAGTTATTTTCAAGTATGGCATTTCAATGTTGCTAAAAATAAAGGTTTTTATTTAATCTTTTTGTCAATGTTAGATAGCTAAGGGGTGGATTTCAGAAAACTAACAATTACAATAACACCCCTCTAAGTATTCATTGTGACACCTTCCACCCCCAACATTTAGTTTTCGCCATACAAAACTTTCTCTCCCCGCCGTTACTCTGTTCCGCAAGAAAATGAATCAACAAGTCCAGAAGAACACACTCTACGTCGGTAAGAAACCCTTCCCCAAATTCCAATTCACACAAATCGATTCACAGATCCATAGATTCGTTTGCATTTTTAGCCTGTTTGTTTACAGGATTGATAATTTGTGATTGAATTTGTTGTTGAATGTTGATTAATCAGGCGGATTGGCGGAGGAGGTGAACGAAACGATTCTGCATTCCGCTTTCATTCCGTTCGGAGATATCAAAGATGTGAAGACGCCGTTGGATCAGGCGACGCAGAAGCACCGGTCGTTCGGATTTGTGACTTTTCTGGAGAGAGAAGATGCGGCGGCGGCGATGGATAATATGGACGGCGCCGAGCTGTACGGCCGTGTGCTCACCGTCAATTACGCGTTACCGGAGAAGATTAAGGGAGGAGAACAGGGATGGGCTGCTCAACCTAGTATGTATTCGTTTCTCCTCCTTGAACTTCGGGCTTAAACCCTAGATTTTGGTTTTTACAATTATATAGCAGATTAGGTTTAGGTTTTAGATGTTAATTAGTTTATACATTGCAGCTGAAGAAGCCTTTTTTGTGAGTTTCATGTAGATGAATGGTTGATTAATTGATGCAGACACTTAGGTTTTAGCTCTCAAAAAGATTAGTGATGATATTGTTAAGTATCCTGATGGCCAAATTCAATATATAGATTAAGATTCTACGATGATGTAGCAGATTAGGTGTAGGTTTTAGATGTTATCGGTTTCACATTGAAGCTGAAGAAGCGATTGTGTGACTTTCATGTAGGTGAATTGTTGATTAATTGATGCAGACACTTGAATCTCTAAGATTTTTCCTTTAGAGTTTAGACCTAGGTTTTAGCTCTCAAAAAGATTACTGATGATATTGTTAAGTATCCTAATGGCCAAATTTGATATATGGGTTGCATTGAGATTCTACAATGATATAGCAGATTAGGTGTAGGTTGTAGGTGTTATCGGTTTCACATTGAAGCTGAAGAAGCGATTGTGTGACTTTCATGTAGGTGAATTGTTGATTAATTGATGCAGACACTTGAATCTCTAAGATTTTTCCTTTAGAGTTTAGACCTAGGTTTTAGCTCTCAAAAAGATTACTGATGATATTGTTAAGTATCCTAATGGCCAAATTTGATATATGGGTTGCATTGAGATTCTACAATGATATAGCAGATTAGGTGTAGGTTGTAGGTGTTATAGGTTTCACATTGCAGCTGAAGAAGCCATTGTGTGAGTTTCATGTAGGTGAATTGTTGATTAATTGATGCAGACACTTGAATCTTTTAGGTTTTTCCTTTAGACCTAGGTTTTAGCTCTCAGAAAGATTACTGATGATAATCTGATATTGTTAAGTATCCTAATGGCCAAATTCGATATATATATTGAGATTCTACAATGATATAGCAGATTAGATCTAGGTTTAGATGTTATCAGTTTCACATTGCATCTGAAGAATCCATTGTGTGAGTTTCATGGAGATGAATGGTTGATTTATCACTGATGATATTGTTAAGTATCCTAATGGCCAAATTCATGGCACATAGCAAGGTTTATATTCTGTTTGCTGAGTGGCAAGTTGCATCTATTGTTATTCATACTTTTTTGTAACCATGAGAGTCCGTTACTGAAAAACTCACGTACCTCAGTACCCTGCTAATGACTGGGATCAGGTAAAACCGTAAAACGCAGTTTGCACGGGTAGGTGGCATCAAAAAGGTTAAAGGCAGAAAATAGTGAAAGCTAGATTCGAACCTAATGCCGTTGTGCCACCCCTTGAAGGATTTATCGTTTATATGTCCAATACATAGATTATGTGATTATCATCTGCTCTAGCTTAGATTGCCTTTCGAGATTAGTGTTCTATAACTGTTTGCAAATTGGTCATCTGGTTCGCTATCCCCGCCACCCATCGCTCTTAGTTAGTGCCCAGTCGAGCTGATGGTGTGTGGATCTTGTGTAGTAGTATCTACATGTTGACACTTGACACAATGGGTTCATCTTTTATCATGCTATATTTGCATTGCCGTTATTCTTGACATATTCAAGAATCATGACCATGTATTTTCTAGAATATAGTATGCATCCTGTAATTCACACACTTAACAGGATGCTCTGTAGATTTGAACACCAAACCCTGCTTATAATCTTAACTAACTCCACCTGTGATTCTTGAATTACAGTTTGGGCCGATGCGGACACATGGTTTGAACGACAGCAACAAGAAGAAGAAATGCAGCGAATTCAGAAAGAAAACCAAGCTTCAATGCAGGTCGCAGAGGAATTGCATAGAAAACAGCTAGTAGAGGAACGTGAAGGCGAGAAGGATGACCCTGACACGAAAGATGATCCAATGGCTGTGGCAGAAGCAGAATCATTGAAGCAGAGTAACAGTTAGTTTGTTTTATCCTTTTGTTAATGTTTATCTTTTTGTGTAAAACGCTTTGTTGGACAAAATCAGAATCAAAAGTTGGCCAAAAACTTGAAGAAACAATATCAAAGATGCAAAGAACTGTAAATACTAAGTTTCTGGACCTGATCCAAACCTGATCCAACATTGAATCAAAAAGCTTTGCAGCATTGACATTATCTCCAACTCTATGAACCCGGACAATATTAGTACCCCACTGCCACCCAAAAACGCATGACACTCTTAAGCTCTTTTGCCTGAACTTTACTCCTAATCATCTTTAATCCCGTCGATATCTCCAAGTTATCTTCGTTTGGAAACCTGATCCTGGGTTTAAGAACAATCCTCGCTGCTTTGCATTGTGGACGGGTTATCTCTCATGTGCATCGTAGCATATGGAACATTGAGATTAGCCAGGACATGAAGCTTATCAGAGTCTTTAACTTTCCACACAATACATCATTGATCATATGAGCCCTTTTCTAAATTGATCATATAGGTTAGTTACCCATAATAGATTAGTTTTTACCCGTAGTCTACCCATATCTCTTTCAAATAGGTTGCATGTTTAATCATCGTGAATGTATTTAAGTTCAGAATTGAAGGAACATAAGCATTGAAGACTTTAGTTGTCTTTCTTTCTAATTATTCTTGGAGTGTAACTCGCTCAAAAGGTTTGCCTTAGAAAATAAACCATCTCAAATCGGCTTACTATCACTCACAGCCTGAACACGAGATATAGATGACCCACGGCCTGGACATCAGATATAGAGGTCCCGTTAGAGTTGCTAAACTATTGTGGTTTAAATTCAGGATCCACATGGCAGAAGTTTTCTTTGAGCAGTCTGATAGCTATAACCCAACCGGTTTGATCCTACTAGTCGTTGGAGACTTCGACATGTTACGTGCTCACCCGAAAATGGGTTGACCCGATCCAAGAAAATACCATTGAAGTACTTGACGTATGCCTGTAAACATACGGTTGCATGTTGCTTAGCAACCCACGTTCTCCACAACTTGTTTTTGTATTCTTGTAGTTTTTATTTCTGCATTTTTGTTTTAGTTTATTTACCTTTAGAGTTGGTTTTTAATATCCTAAAATGTTGGTACGTGGATAATCCATCATTCTATGTAAGCCATCGAAAATATTGAATGAGCATATGAGTTTTATGTGAAAATTTTTGTGCAAGTTTTATTTGTTGAACTTGTTCTTTCCATGCTAGTTCAAATCATGGCAGATTTGAATGGTGTTCTTGGAGCCTATTTCTTTCCAATATGAAAGAAGCCCTTTCTTGAGAAAAATGCAAGCATAGAATGCTATGATTGCCAAGCTCGACTCTAAAAAACTACTCACATGCTAAACTTGAGTTATAGAGAAAGCTCGAAGAGCCAGGGCCAAGGTCTATTTAGTTAACTGAGCTCAGGCTCGACTTGGATGGTTTACACTATGGCTTTGAGGTGGAATTCTTGAAATGCTTGCCTTGGATGGTTTACACTATGGCTTTGAGGTGGAATTCTTGAAAGCTCAAGCATTGGTGTCTCAAAAAAGAGGGTTGAAACCCTTATTTATGTCTCCCCTTGAATTTTATAATTATTTAACGCTTAAGATGTCGTGTTATTACCATGATAATTCAATTTTTGAAAGCAAGCGTACATTGACTACATTTGCTACGTGCCAATTGAATCAAATGACTAGAATGCTATTAGTTCAAAGTATTGAGAAATATTAATCAAGTGTGAAACTACGAACTTTTGTATATAAGTTAATAATTAGGCAAAACAAGCCTTCTTCTCTGTATTTCTTTCTTGAGTTAACTTTACTTTTGGTCCCCAATGTTTACACATTTTAACACTTTTAATCCAATTTTAAAAATTATAACATTTAAGGGCATGAGGTTTGATTATTTTCTTAATTTTGGTCACTTTTTGAAGTTCCATCCAAATTAACCGGCTATTTTCATAATTTAACACTTCTCCCATTTTTTTAATTGATACAAAAAACAGTCATTCACATCTCAATAAAAACTTCGATCGTCTCTCCCCCCAGAAATCCTAATACGTGTTCATCGATTTTGGCATCCACAAATCTTCTCGCATCATCGATCTCTACCAAAAAAAAACTTCGATCTCTCCCTCAAAAAAACATCAAGCTTTGGCGTCATTGATTTCATCCACTTCTCGCATCAACCTTCATCGCTGACGGGACGGTGATTTGCGATTGTGGGTGTCGAACTATCATACAGATCGATTAAGTCAACAGATCGTACGTTTTTTTTAACGTCGAAATTTTAAGTGGACTAGGGTAATATTACAGAAATACCTCTCATTTTAACGTTGACTTTGGATCGCGTCAAAAAGTGACCAAATTTAAGAAAATAATCAAATTTCTGGCCCTAAAGATGTTATAATTTCTGAAATTGGACTAAAAGTGTTAAAATGTCCAAACCTTGGGGACCAAAGGTGTAGTCAACTCTTCTTTCTTTCTAAACAATACATATTGTTTGTATCAGAGCACGATCCGATCTTCGGATGATTGGCTCCATATTGCTGAAAATCGGTTAACAAATTTAGAATTAGCAATGGCAAACAACATCATTAGTCTTGAAATGGATGAAATTTTCATGATGAACAGCAAATGTTGTACTCAAGGAAATCAAACATCATTAGTCTTGAAATGGAGGAAATTTTCATGATGAACATCAAATGTTGTACTCAATGAAAGCCCTATATAGACTATTTGCTTGATCCTTATTTTGCCGAAATCATATATGCAATTGGGGTTGTGAAGGAATTAAATTATTGAACGTAGTTGTACAAGATAGGTTGGTTGTGTCACAACTTGATGTGTGATGACGTAATATGATTATCGGATGTGTGTATGTTTAGCTAAGTGTGACAGGGTAAAGATAAAATGGTTGTGAGAACAGATGCAGATCGGATATGCTTAGTGCTAGCATATGTGAGCCGGAGACTATAAATAACTGGAGTCAAGGCTAGACAGAAGGAGAATCAATTTACACCTTAACTATGTGTTTCTTACACTTCCGATTGTAACTATATTCTTCAATAAAAGTTGTTACTCCCATTATTCCTTTGATCTTCTCTCTATTCTCTACTCATTCTAAAGATACCACAAATTATTCTCTACCATACTAGTGAGATAATTTGTTTCTTCAATGGTATTCATGCTGGTGCATATAGACCTTTAAAATTGAGGGATGTTAGAATCACTATAGGTCAATGGTGTTGATTCAGAATAATTTAGATGTTACAGTGAATAGACATGATGATGATTTGGAGACCTAACAAGTAATCTCGACATGATAATGTGCTAGAATTGAGCATCAAACCATATTTAATAATTAACGAGTTAACGACACGTGAGAAAATCGACCAGAAAGCAAACTATGATTGTAGTTTGTTCAAATTCTGAAAACTCGACAAAAATATATAACTCAAGACTACATGTTATTGATAAAGATACAGAGTCACCTGCTCTAGCTTTTCATATGGCAGTTTGAGTCTCCAGTCCTTTTGTTTGCGGGTCATAGGTCTTCCTTTAGATAACGGGTCACGGTTTTCTTTTACATCAGCCAACCTCCATACACAACTTCCAGATTCCACTTCAATGGATTCCAAATAGAATATTCCTTCTTTTTCTGGGGACTTAGGATCATCATGTTCGACGTATTTTACTCGCATAGCCATGCTTTTAAAACGTTCTAAATCAGCTGGGATTCTTAGTAGTCGGTCTGCACCAGGAGATGATACCTTCCAAGAAAAACATCACAATTATTTCATGTTTGATAAATTATTCAATAATGGAAGTAGAGGTGCCAATTCCTAAAACAACATGCAAATAATCACGCTTTGGGTTGTCATTTCTAAACCGTTTTAAAAAAAAGTCATGTTCGGCTGACCTGTTTAACCCGTTTACTTAATCATGTTGACCCATTTAAGATATGAATGAATAATAAATAAGTTTAAATGGTCAACAACTCATCAACCCGTTTACAACTCGTTAATGTTTTGGTTACATGATACCAAATGTGTCCAGGTTAGGGTTAATGCCAATGACACGAACAAATATACGGGCCGCGTACCGGTTCATCAATTCAACCCGCCAACCAAAAACCCGTCAAACACCAGCCTGGCATGACTTACAAACATCTAAATAGAAGTTATATGAAAGAATATTACAAAATAACTGAAGGGTTACCTCAAGAGCCAAGTCACTAGGGATCTCTCCAACAGCTCCAGCTTCGTCTAGTCTTTTCTTGTACTCACGGCTGTAACTTTGAAGATCCTCCATGCTCGGGCACCCGTATCTAATGCACCAAAGTTATATTGAGAAAATAATATCTTCATGAAATCATGTCCGCGATAAACAGGATGTCAAACAAGAGTATGATAAAAATGAGATCAAATACAAAATCTTACTCGTTACAGAGTTTATCTAGTCTCACATAAATGTATCCTCCAGGGGAGGTTTTGAAAGCAAAGATCTCTATGTCATCACCAAACTGTGGCAACACATCTTGAGCAATAGATAGAACTCTCTCGCCCCAAGGGCAATTTTGTAAAACAACACCACCTCCATCTCCACCGTCTCCAATCTGTCATTTTTTTAAATCGTACTCATGAACTAATGCATAATGGACAAATAACTTCTGACACGACCAAAGCACGACACGAAAAATCAGATTTTCAGTTGGCATATTTAAACCATTAAATATTTGGCTCGTGTTAGGTTGACATGTTTAGTTAAACGGGCTGTGTTCAATTTGACATGTTTAACTCGTTTAGTTAGACGGGTCGACCCATCAACCTCTTTAATGAAATAGGTCGTGTTGGTTGGGTTGACATGTTTAAATACATGACCGTGTTTCGTTGACATGCTTCACCCTTTTGGTAAAACATGTCGACCCGCCAACCTATTTACTGAAACAGGTCGACCCGCCAACTTGTTTTAACACTTTTACGACTTATTATCACCCACCAACCCATTTCACACGATTAGATAAACTAGTCATGTTTTAGTTACGCAAATTTATGTGGATGTGGGTTAAGATTAATGTTTTTAACACGAATAATAATATTGGTCGTGTTCGGCTTGAACAATTCAATCTGCTAACCTCTCAACCTAACAAGATTGACACCCTAATTTTCAAGCAAGAGTAAAGAGTAAATGCAAAGATGAGAGAGAACACACCTCAGGCTCAGTTTCATCTTCTTCCTCCCATAAGTCGATGGGCTCCACCTCATCATTTGAGTCATCTACAAGATTGTTGTAAAATGTATCAGTAACTTTCTAGTTTACGCCAAAACCAACTTCAGATGGTGAAATCACAATCAGAATAAGCTACAACTTTGACAGGAACTTTCGTCAAACACTAGGCAGGCATGTAAAACCAACTTCAGATGGTGAAATCACAGACAGAATAAGCTACAATTTCGAAAGGAACTTTCGTCAAACACTAGGC
>JBCNJP010000017.1:8577326-8598633 GCA_039602395.1 Deinandra increscens subsp. villosa
GACACGTATATACTGCGGATGATGGTGCCTGATTTTGGAATTGAGTTAATCCGCACGCCCATATCATTCTTTTTACCACGCATCTTTAGCGGATGAATTTTCTCCGCATGAATTATGGGCAACATTTTCTCTAGCCCTCCGGCGGGTCACTTCGCGTGGCACTAAACATCCTCTCCAACAAGAAGTAAAGTGCTATGGGATGCATATATGGATCACTTTACAATTATTCTTGTTTTATATGCTGAATATATCATCACAGCGCATTATTGACTTGTACGGTATAAGTTGACAAAAGCATAATATTATTAATTTTGCGTGACAGCGGGTCATTCGAAGATATTATATATTTTGGTTATTATGCATGTAATATTCATGCTACTACAGTTCGTTAATTTGAGAAACACGGCTACAGTTATCATTGCACAAGATACTAATTGTATTGCTTTGTTTAATTTTTGAAGAAACCCTGAACTAATCCTGAGTATATCTTGTGAAAGAGTAGTGCGTGGAATACCGTTCTCTTAGTGGCACCATCTCCGGCGTAAGGATCCTTGACAAGAGTGGTTATGACTTGCTCCGTTTACACAGTTTTGGCAGATGTTCTTTTTTTTTTAAGTTCCTTCATCGCCCATCTTAGGTGAATAAATATTCTTGCCGCCACACCAAGGGCGGTAGGCTTTTAGGCCATGGCATCGTTGGCGGATGACCCTCTGGTAAAAATTCATCTCCGTCGGATGGTTCTCTTCTCGCCACGACCTCTCTCGCCACGGGATCACTGGCGGATGTATTCCAAGGCCTTAAGAGGTTATCCTCTTCAGCAAAACAGAGCTCAATCAGATGACATAATGCCTCAAGTGGCGCACTTTTTTAACAAACTGAGCTTGCGGGGGTCTCTCCGCAAGAACCTGCGCTCACCGGCGGGTCACCTTACCTGCCCCCTCATTTAGGGCTGGATTCCCTTCCATGAGATCGCAGTCGGAAGACCATTTTTTCCGGCATCTCGAACTCTTTCCGCCGCGCCATACAGGGGAACACTTCCCCCACCGATTAGGCGGGTAACCCATTCCTTCACAACTTCATGGCGGCTAAATCGATGGCTACAATTGCTTAGACATGCTACTTCTTTCGCCGGTGGGTTGATTTTTGTCACGCGCGTCACCGGCGGTGAGATGTTCTTTTCTAGCTCCTTCATTGCCTATCTCCGGTGGATGAATTTTCTTACCGCCACATCAAGGGCAGGAGGCTCTTAGACCATGGCATCTTTGGCATCTTTGCCGCCACGGGATCACTGGCCGATAAATGCCTCGGTTGCGCCGTCAATGGCGGATGTATTCTAAGGCCTCAAGAGGTTATCATCTTTAGCAAAACAGAGCTAGCGGGAGCCTCTCCGTAAACACACACGCTGTACACGTCAGATGACATAATGCCTCAAGTGGCTCACTTCATTAACAAACTGAGCTAGCGGGGTCTCTCCGCAAAAACATACGCGTCACTGGCGAGTGACCTTACCTGCCGCCGCATTTAGGGCTGATTCCTTTCCGTGACATCGCAGGCGGAAGACCATTTGCTCCGGTATCTCGAACTCTTTCCGCCGCGCCATAATGGGTAATCCATTCCTCCACGACTTCACAGCGGCTAAATCGATGAGTACAATTGCCAAGACGCGCCACTTCTTCCGCCGGCGGGTGGATTTTTGTTACGCGCGTCCCCGGCGGGTGACCAATCTGGCCACCGTACCTATACCGGGTGAATTTTTGAAGGCTTCGCTGTAGCGGAAGACGATGTCCCGCCTCAAGCATTTTACAGGCGGAGTTAGACGCTCGGCGCACACAACTTCCCCGCATCGCCATCTCCGGCGACTTCTTTAAGCTCAGATCATTTGGCGGAAAATCTTCAATCGAGGAATGCCTATAAACGAAATGGGAGCTCAATAATTATAAAGATGGGGAAGGTAAATGGGAGCTGCTGCTGACGTACTCACTCACATCTATTTCCCATGTAAAGTAAAAGGTGATGTTTGTCTATGCATCTCTCTAAATTGAAGATATGTCACCTTTAGTCCTCGGAGAATTGGGGCTCATACATTCCTTTTAATATCAATGCTCGCATCAAAGTGTATATACTAGAGCCAAAGTTGTTGACAAACATGTTGAATTACAACGGTGAACACATCACATTTTACGTCATCACGCACCGTTTAAGATCGTCGCACTTTATACACCGATGTGTATTTCCCTAGTTTAAACACAATAACGCATGGAACACCGCGGTTAAGGATATCCTAATACTCATTCATGAGATATTGTTGGGCACAACCAGATGTATATTCCTTATTTATTAGAAATTGTGGGTTTCACACCTAACAAGTTTTGACAGTATTGAACTGAGGAAGCGAGGCGCTATGGCACCGTACACACACAAACTACAATTACCAAAATCTAGGCTATTATGGATGCTGATCTTCTCGGAGATTGTATTCAAGAAAATACATGTTACTACGGTCTTGCGTTAAAACACTACTTGCCCGCGCACCACACCTTTATTTGGCTACATGTCACGTCGTTATTAGAACAAGAGTCGCCTCATCATTATTTGGTTATACGTCATCTCTTAATTTGGTGACACGCCAATTCACAATTTTCGCCTCGCAATAATATTTCCTAAAGTGATAGCAACATCATTATTTAGGCGCACGTCATATCCACACTCTGACATATGCTGCAATGTGATGGGACTACGCGCTCAACCAAGTTGTATATATCTTTCACAACATTATCTCAACATGAAAAGAACATCTCCAAAATATCATCAACTAAGGTTAGTCAACATTGATCAAAGTTTTCACTTTAAGGAAACCTTATATACTCCTGTTTTATTTTCAAAGTGCATTTTGAATTAGTATACAAAGTTCACAGCTACTAACATAATTCAGTAGCATTGAACTGGAGGATGGTGAGTTGGTGACAGTATGACTTAGACCAAGTCGTTTCTTTTAAACATGGACATAAGCATATATGCAAAGTTGGTAGATATTAAGGCTTCTGAGTCACACATTTACTTCGTTACGCGCCACGTTATTACCAAGTCACTACTTTTCGGTTGACACACCTGCACGCCAACTCTTATTATATTCAGCGGTATTATCCGACTATAGGTCATGTCATCCTTAAGCTACAAACTCCATGTTGTACTATTATGTGGCTATAGTTTGTTGATATTCTGACCATAATGTATGCTATTATTCTGGCTACGCGCCATGTTACTATCTTCATTCGGCCACTTGTTTACAGTGCGCCGCAACAATGTGCTTGTATGCGGGTTACTACTACTACCAGGATATCATTGATTTATTAGCTCACGCATCATATCTTCACCAAGACACATAACACCATTACTTGGTTATATCTCTGGTTTCATAAAGGCATGTGCCACCGCTTGCCTGGGCAGGAACATATTAATTGGCTCCATTTTTTACTACATACTGTTATACATAGCGGACTACATATCATGACATCGTTCTTTTATTGCATGGTCACACGCATTATGCGTACCATGCCATCATTTGGCTATATGCCATATTATTATCAATTTACATGTGTCTCGCACCGTGTTATTATCGGCGCAAGGATCATGGAACATAGGACTATACGTCTGCATGGTTACATCTTTACTTGGTTACATATCCATTTTAGCAATGTGTCTACGAGACGCACATTTGCTCCTCAAATATTCTAACATACCTCGCACATACGAATGAATGTTACAGTTAGCCAAATTTTGGCAAGTTACATAACATTAGCGAAACGAATGAATTTCACTACTCGAAGTGTTAATTTTATCGCATGTAAGCGAAAAGCATGGCCATAAAGAGCCCTAATATGATAGATTACGCTAAAAAGCTAAAATCTAATAGGGTTCACGCTTGAGAAACAAGATGTGAAGGACCATGATCGATTACGTTCATGACTAAAATCGTTTCATAACAGGTCTGGGAGGTACCTCGCATACAAACGAGCATCCTTTCCCCTTTCGTGCCCCGCTTGAAAAACAGGCTGTGCACGAGACCTAGTGAGGCACACAAACCAAATCACTTCGCGATGCGCAACATTAACAACCCAAAAGGTTTTGCGTAGGTCCAGGGTACTTTGTCTGCAGCGAACATCCTCTTTAGCGCGATGTCCCAGTAGGCTACACATGGATCAATATTGTCACGCCGACGGCTAAACATATTTTCGCGAGCGCCCCCTTAAAAACAAGGGTACGCGCAGGTCACCGGTACCTTGCACACACACAAGCATCCGTATTTTACGCGCCTCGCCTGAGAAACAGGTCACGCGCATGAGAGACCACGCGGAACGCCCCTGGCTGTACGCGGACGCCGACGTCATCAAGCGCGCACAAGTCTATAAAAGCAAATGCAACACCCATGGTCAGCCTACGCGAAAGGTTATCTTTGAAATACATTGATATGTACAAATGTATCTGAACCTTGTCCATCACAAAAATAAATGCATAAAAGCATTCTTACAAAGGCATAGTTCGCAGAATCGTACAACGCACGATGCGCAAGTGAGATGCGCATCCCTGTTGATACTGACTACCAAATGGCCGGATGCAAACCCTCTGCCCTCATTTCTCCTCGGCCCTCTACCTTCTTTATCTTTGGTAATACCAGACCCACCAAACATCTACGTATGCAATTCGCACTTGCAAAATAAGTCATGCGCGAAGCATACTTGGATACACCTATATTGCTAGAAAGGCTATACACAATCTAGGCTGGGCGCCCCATAATTTACCCAGTTTCACCAATTGGGCTAAGTACTGAGGCTTGCTACATGCACGCCCCCGCATCGACTTCTCCAGTTTGCCCTAACAGATCTCGCGCCATCGTGATTCACGCACACGTGTAAAGAGCGCCCATTTATGCCAGCTCCATGAGAACTTCTCGCACTTGCACACAGATACGTCTAGAGTGTTATCCGCGCAAGTCGTTTTACCATCACCATGGCCCCACGCATAGCACATCATGCGTTATGAACATGCGCCGACTTTTCTTACTTGTTGCGCATTACCAAAAGTGCAACCGTCCATAATGATCCGTACAAGAGGACCCGCGCGAGCATGCTTCACGCATAGACATCTTCTATCATCCTCGCGCGGACGAAAACATCTTCGTGTATTCATGCCTATAGCTCTATCTATGCGGGCTCATTCAAACCTACAATCGTCTGTCGCTAACCTCACCTACACCACTAAGCGCGTCATTCCTGTAAACACTCTACTCGAACACTTTCCAGTCCAGCACCTACACTTAGAAACAAGTCAGCACTGGACTAGGGAAGACTTGATGAGGATAGATACAAATCTATCCTCAATTGGCTTTCTTTTTTCCCCGCACAGATCGGGTGAGGATCCTTACACTAAGTGGAAATTTCACGCAAATCTTTGCTTCAATCAAGTTAAGGCACGCACATAAGCAATATGCACAAGCTCACATGGGAACATCTAAAACAAACCTCCTTTACACACCAGACATACATTCATATACATATCACATCCACTCACAAAATACTGGATGCAGCACGTACTACATGTCCTTACCCGCTTGCCCTGAAATACACGGGCCACCCCGGACCACACCTCCTACGGCTAAGAAAGTAGCCTGGCGCTAACACATTTTTAGTCCAGCACCTACACTTGACAGCAAGCCAGCACTGGACTAGGGAAGACTTGAAGAGGATAGATACAAATCTATCCTTAATTGGGCTTAACCCAACCATTTTGGGCCTAACTAAAAAGCCCACTCCAAACCACTAGGGTTCCCCTCCTATATATAGGAGGACCTCCTCCTTTTTCAGGGATTCTCTTCCTCTCCTCTTTCTCTGCACTCTTACTTTTACTTTATTAATTCTATGAATTGATTCATCATTGAATAGTAGACTAATGTTGAGCGTCGGAGGGTGGTCCAGAGACTCCGGTCTCTGACCCCTTCTAACGTGTTTACTCTGATCGTTACAGGACCCGTAGATCCAGACATGGTTAGCCGAAAGATTTCAGAAGCCCGAGTCGATCAACCCGGACCTGATCGTTTTTGGTTTCTTCATTAGTAAATAATTTGTATAGGGTTATATTTGTTATTTATTATTCTTCTTATTTCCTATTGTAATTTATTCCTGTATAAAGGCACCTCTCCTAACACTCATTTGGTGTGGAGACTTTTACACTCTCATGGTATCATTGAGCATTATCTAAGATCCCAGCCCTCTCCCTTCCCTTTCCATCTCTTCGTTTGTCTTCCTCCTCCCCCAAAATGTCTTCATCCTCCAATTCCTTTTCCTCCACCAACATTTTCCAATCCATCCAACACAAGCTTGACTCAACCAATTACCTTATATGGGTCAATCAAATGACTCCTCTATTCGAGTACCAAGAACTTATCTCCCACATCGATGGCAGTTCTCCTCCCCCACCGGAAACTGTCACCACCGATGGTAAGACGGCTCCAAATCCTCTTTATACGGCTTGGAAAAATACCGACAAACAAGCAATCATTCTGCTTAATGGTTCGCTCTCGCCGGAAGCCTTCACCGAGACGATCGGTCTCACCACTGCCCGGGCTAAATGGGAAGCCCTTGCTGCTGTTTTTTCTAACTCATCGATGGGACACGTGCAGAACTTGCGTGATCAACTCCACTCAATCACACAAGGAACCTCCACTATGTCGGAATTTGGGCGCCGATTCAAGGCTATTCTTGATCGATTGGCTGCCATCGGTCATCCTGTCCCTGACAATGAAAAGACTCACTACTTTTATCGTGGCTTGGCTCCAGCGTTCGAATCGTTCTCCATCGCACTTCGAGCGGCTCAACCCAATATTTCTCTACGTGATCTTCAGGCCCAGGCAGAAAACACTGAAATGTTTGCTCAAAACAACCACAACCGTCAGCCCACTGTTGCGGCGTTTAATGCTCAGCAAAATTCTCGTTCAAACAGCAACCGTGGACGGGGAAACTCTAATAATCGACAGTCAAATCGTGGAGGTTACCGTGGAACGCGATCTGGTCGGAATCGAAACTCGTCTGAACCTTGCCAGTGGTGTGGAAAAGGCGGCCACAAAGCAAACAAATGCTATCAACTGTTGAATCAGAACCCCTCTCCGGCTCCAATATCCACTGAAGCCCAAATGGCCCAGGCTTTTCAAGCCAAATGTCGCCTCAATCAGCCCAATTCTGAATGGTTAGCCGACTCGGGTGCGTCTGATCATCTTGTTGGTTCGTCCTCTAATATGTCTCACTCGGTTCCGGTCATGGGTAAGTCCCGGGTCACGTTTGGTAACGGTGACTCCCTCCCTATTTCTCACAAAGGCACCGCCTTTATCAAACCTAATATGCTTTTGCGTGATGTCCTTGTTTCCCTCATATCACCAAAAACTTACTATCCATTAGCAAGTTAACATGTGATAATAATGTTGATGTGCTTTTCTCATACCCTCACTTTGTTGTTCAGGATCGGATGACCAAACAACCTTTGGCTCGGGGACTATGTGAGAATGGATTATACGTGTTGAAGGATGAACCCAAAGCTTTTGTCGCCTCTACCTCTCTAAAGGCCTCTTTTGAATTATGGCATAGCCGTTTAGGACATGCATCGTTTGATGTTGTTTCTTTTTTGAATAAACATGGCCATTTAAATGTTACCTCCATTTTGCCTAAACCAACATCATGTAATTCATGCCAACTTGCTAAAAGTCAAAAAATACCGTTTCCTATTAATATAAAAAGGGCTCAACACCCCCTCGATCTTGTTCACTGTGACCTCTGGGGTCCTTCCCCAATCACATCTTATAATGGGTTCAAATACTATGTTGTCTTCATCGATGACTACTCCCGTTGCACTTGGTTCTACCCTCTAAAAACTAAAAATGGCTTCTACGATGTTATCGAGTCATTCCGTAACCTTGTGCAAACTCAGTTATCAAGAAAAGTTAGAATCTTTCAAAGCGATGGGGGTACGGAGTTTGTTAATCACCGGGTAAAAACCATCCTTGACAAAAACGGGACTTTGCACCGTCTCTCGTGTCCCTACACTCCTCAACAAAATGGGAGGGCCGAGAGAAAACATCGTCACATAGTGGAAACGGGTCTAGCATTGCTTTTTAATGCTAATATTCCACCTATATATTGGGTGGAGGCATTTTCTAGTGCTACCTATATTATCAATCGGCTCCCATCCAAGGTGTTGGACAACAAGTCCCCGTTCGAGTCTCTCTTCAACATTGTCCCTAGTTATGACAATTTTCGCACGTTTGGGTGTCGTGGTTTATCCTCATCTTCGAGATTATACGGATCACAAACTTGCCCCTCGCTCTCTCCCGTGCATCTTTATGGGCTACTCAAACCAATATAAGGGCTACAAGTGTCTTGATCCGTCGTCTCACCGACTTTATATTACGCGGCATGCCCGCTTTGACGAAACTAACTTTCCCCTTTCAGGTCAAGCATCGGACGGGAAAGAATTATTTTTGTCATCCTTCAAAGAGGAGCTTAATATGCCATTACACACTTCAGAAAAAGATATCACCAAACAAACCGACGCTACTGTTGTTGCTCCGCCATTATGGGATTTTTATGAAGATACGGCTCCAACCAACAACACTGTTCCGGCCCAAGTGCTTCAGCCCAGCGAGCCCAACAACACCCCTACTGTTGATTCAGCTGGGCCTGCGGTCTCCTCCAGCCAACCTCCTTTGTCTCAGCCCACTGGGCATCCTATGGTTACCAAGGCTAAGGCCGGTATCTTCAAGCCCAGCCACAAAGCAAATATTTCCTTTGTTGAGAACAGCCCCATCATCTCAGCTCTCTTTTGCTGCCACTGACCCGAAAAGCTACAAAGTTGCAGCCCGAAAACCTCAGTGGGTTGATGCTATGAACAAAGAAATGCGCGCTCTTGAGTCCAATAAAACGTGGACCCTTGTTCCCCGTCCACCGAAGGCTAATGTTGTTGGATCAAAGTGGCTATTTCGTACTAAATATTGTGCTAATGGTTCTATTGATAGGTACAAAGCTCGCTTGGTGGCTCGAGGTTTCTCGCAAGTTCCGGGTCTGGACTTTTCAGACACCTTTAGCCCAGTTGTCAAAGCCTCTACAATCCGAACTGTGCTTGCTTTATCAGTTCTTTACGGGTGGAATCTCTGGCAACTCGATGTAAATAAGGCCTTCCTTCATGGGAACCTATGTGAAGAAGTCTTTGTGGAGCAACCTCCGGGATATATAAACTCCTCTTTTCCCGATCATGTATGCCGCTTGAACAAAGCCTTATACGATCTTAAACAAGCCCCGGGTGCTTGGTTTCATCGACTCAGCACGTTCTTGCTGCATAATGGTTTTTCGTGTAGTCGAGCAGACCCTTCGTTATTCATCTTCAAAAAGGAAAAAATCGTCATGTATTTGCTGGTTTACGTCGACGATCTTGTTCTCACTGGAAACGACAACGTTGCCATTATGAGGTTCATTCAAAAGCTGAACTCTGAATTCGCGATCAAGGATCTCGGTGATCTGAGTTACTTTCTGGGATTAGAGGCTACCAAAACTCGCAATGGTTTGTTCCTGTCACAAGCAAAATACGCACACGAATTGCTCAAAAGAGCTCAGTTACTCGACGCCAAGCCCATGCCCACCCCCTTGCTCCTCATGCTTCGTTAACTCACAGCGGAGAGCCGTATGATGACCCGACTCATTATCGATCTCTTGTAGGGGCTCTCCAATACTTAACTATTACTCGGCCGGATCTTTCGTATGCCGTTAATCAAGTGAGCCAATTCCTTCAAAGCCCTACAATTGAACACTACCAACATGTGAAGCGAATTTTACGATATGTTAAAGGAACGATCGGGTTTGGTCTTCACTTTCGAAAGCATTCGTCTCATGCCATTATCTGGTACTCCGATGCCGATTGGGCTCGGTGCATAGAAACACGTCGGTCAACGTATGGTTACTCCATTTTCATTGGTGGAAATTTGGTGTCTTGGAGCACTAAAAAGCAACTTAGTGTTGCTAGATCAAGTTGTGAATCGGAATACCGGGCCATGGCCAACACGGCGGCCGAGATCATTTGGTTAACCCATTTACTTCGTGAACTCCACGCGCTTCCTCCCGACCGGCCGACTCTATTGTGTGACAATCAAAGTGTCATCTTTATGTCCCAAAATCCTGTTGCTCATAAGCGTGCCAAACATGTTGACTTAGACTATCATTTCATTCGTGAACTAGTTGCCTCAGGTAAACTTCACACAATGTTTGTTCCATCCAAGCTTCAAGTGGCGGATATTTTCACCAAGAGCCTTCCGCGAACTCAATTTGAAGCCTTCCGTGACATGCTTACGTTAGGACCGCCACCGTTTCGCTTGAGGGGGGATGTTAGTAAATAATTTGTATAGGGTTATATTTGTTATTTATTATTCTTCTTATTCCCTATTGTAATTTATTCCTGTATAAAGGCACCTCTCCTAACACTCATTTGGTGTGGAGACTTTTACACTCTCAAAAATTCGATACATAAAGTGAAGGTTATAATTCATAAAGTAAAATAAGAAATAAAAATTAAAACAAAATTACATTACAAATTTTAAAAAATTACTTAAAGACAATATTTGTAAGTTGGCCATCTTTGACTAGGGTTAACGGTTTAAGTTTATTTTTACTCTTGATTCTTGATTAAGCAACATACAATTGTTCATGTGAGAATACCGATTTCTTTAGAAACAACCCAACCCAAAAATGAAACAATCGTAAACACCCTAGGTTGGGAGCGTAAACACTCGTACAATTGTCCATACTTTCACAACTATTGCAAAAATCTGTAGGTTTTGGAAAGAAAAAAAAACATACATGAAGAGTTAAAGTAATAACCTTGTGTGTTACACGGGGTTTAAAAATTGTAACTTTGCATAATAGTAATCAAGTTTCTCAATTGTTTGACTAAAGTCATTTAATTTTTTTTTGTCCCACTAAAGTCACTCAACTTTAATAAAGTGTTCTAATCAGGTACCTATTTTCGTTATAAATTTTAAGTTTTTATAAAATGAAGGGTTATTGGCTTCAAATAATCCTAACTATCACTTTTTGGCCAATAACACTCCCAAATAACGAATTTCCCTCTGGCACTCCCAACTATCAACATATTTTCCCCCACCACTCCATTCATTAATTTTCTTTAACCCCGTTAGACATCTGCCTACGTGGCCATAAGCCACGTAGACAGTCACATAATCATTTAATGCCATGTAGGACAGCCACGTAGGCATATGACTAACAGAGTTAAAGAAAATTAACATAGGGAGTGGTGGAAGAAAATATGTTGATAGTTGGGGAGTGCCAAAAGGTAATTCGTTAGTTGGGAGTGTTACTGACCAAAAAAGTGATAGTTAGGATTAATATTTGAAGCCAATAACCCTAAAATGAAGTAAGGCAAATAAAAGATATATGAATATCGGTTAATATTTAGTGAATATTTTTGTCATATTAACTTGTAGTAGGAAGTAATTGTAATGGAACGGAAATTACTAAATCATAAACAAGTCTTAGAATTGTTCAATTTAAGTTCAATTGAAAAAACTAATTAATATATATTAATTAGCATTCATATATCTTTTTTTGCCTCACTTTATTTTATAATAACTAAAAATTTATAGAAAAATAGGTAACTGATTGAAAAACTTAATTAAAGTTAAATGACTTTAATGGGACAAAAAAAAAGATTTGAGTGACTTTGATCGAGTAAATTTGGTTACTATATTCTGTGAACTTTTTCCAAAAAGTTATATATTAATTATTTATTTATATAAATATTACCTAAATTCCTTTTATGAAATTAACTGTATTTTATGATATATATATTTGTTATAAAATAGGTACAAAGGTGTAAGGTAGGTTCATTAGAACAAATTATTAAAAAAAAAAGATATTGAAATGAATTGTACAGGTAGAGATACAAATTGAAAACAAATAATGATATTTGTTTAATTACATAAATTATGAACTTTTAAAAATTTAAAAGATTTACACACATTTTGGTTATAGATAATTTTGTTTCCACATTTCAAAATCAAAAGTTAGTAATTACTAAAAAAGAATTTGTTTAATACTGTTTTTTAACATCGTTTGAAACTACCACAAATCTCAATACCCGAATGGGCCTTTATGGGGGGATTGCAACTTTCAATACTAGATTTGACACTAAATTGGATTTGAACTTGAAATCTCAAAGATCCAAGCCCTAACTATCATCCCATGTCAGTTGCTCTGAAGGAACTTGCAATAGAATTTGTTTAATAACAAACGTTTACAAGGTTTTTGAAATTTATTATAACAAAAGATACAATTAAGATAACATTAACTTTTACAGATAAAGCAAGTAACAAACATCGTACATGAATGGAATCTCCTACACACTCAAAATCAGTTATTTAAATTTGATTATGATAGTTGATTTGTTTAGTTTAGTTTTGGAGATGGTGAGTTTCTATGTCTTTGGTTATCTTCTTATAGAGGTCCATAAGTGTGTCTGGATGAGGAACATCCGGGTTAAGCTTCTCATACTCAATGGTCCATGTCACTAGATTGTTCAAACCATGTGTGTCGACATGAATGTGAGAAACGATGGTCTTATATAGGTCCAGCAGATCGCCTTCTAGTACCTCGAAGGTGATCGACTTTTTGCCTTCGTTGATGTCCTTGATTATGGTTTTTGCAACACGATCTTTTCCATCTACAATAACATATATATCACTACTACATAAACATAAACATTTATTTGCTATGGTTTTTTTAAATGCGTAACTTATTGTTTAGTGGTATGGTTTTTGCAAAACGATCTTTTCCATCTACAATAACATATATAATTATATATCACTACTACATAAACATAAACATGTAGGGAGATGATCATTTGAAAACTTTTGAGAACAATTTTAAGTCACTAGTTTACATATATGGAAAACCCCCCATGAATTATAGTGGTCCCCACCTGAAATTAGTGGTGAGATTTAGTTCTCAAAATAAAAAGTTCTCATTTAAATCTAACCCTAAACATGTATTTGCTATGGTTTTTTAAGTACATAACTTTAATTTTAATCAAAAGGTTTTAATTTTGCAAATTGATATGCGTTGTTTAGACCTTGTTGTTTAGTGCTATGATTTTTGCATAACGGTATTTTCCATCTACAATAACATATATATCACTACTACATAAAATAAACATGTATTTGCTATGGTTTTTTAAATACATAACTTTGACTTCAATCAAATGATTTTGCAAATCGATATGTTGTTTAGAACCTAATACCTCATAAGTAATAAATAAAAGTGGTGAAAGTTCAAATCCTTATAAAAATAAGATTAAGTGATATTATTGTAACAAAATTGCTATTAAAAAGGTATGCGTTGTTTACCATGAACATAGTTCCACGAGAGAACTGAGCCCACGTATCCAACTTCACCATCATGGGTTTGACAGTTTTGGATAGTGGTCGGGGTCAAGCTCGGAATTTGGTGTGGGTTCGACTTCCATAACTCGTGAAAAACGTCACCGCTCGACTTGATCTCAACATGAGCAACTTGTTTACCACTCAGAGACATCTCTTTCTACAACTTGAACAAAAAGATTAGATTACTTGCTTGTATTTATAGACACGTTCTCACATCTTTGTAGGTTAATACCATACTATTCAATAATGTTGAGTTTAAAACATTATTATTTGATCACATGATTCACGCATAGTAGTATTTTTTATTTATTTATGGGCTATGTATCCTCTATGTTTAATTTGGCTTTCATAATACATTTTTATGGTTTTGACTTTTAAGCACGGACGAAACCTTTAAGGGTTCAGCGGATGACTGTGCACCATCTTAATATAGTACGCGTAGTGGATATTTTTTTTATTAGTTTTATATATGTGTTTTCTAGTTCCGTCACTAATTTTGAGTCTTAGTATAAACGTTATTGATTATTTTAAGGGAGTTTATAAAGTGGGGATGATTGACGGATTCTGAGAGCCATGAGCATTAATACCGACCACATCGTAATCAAAATCACTGTCTGTTCGTTTCCCTTTCAATCAACGTGGCAGCGCACGTCCCACTAACATCATTGTGGAGGGTGTTTGTCGGGTGTCCGTCCGACTCAAATCCGTTGCAACGTGCGGCAGCTCAAAGGACGTTGAAATTAATTTTTATTTTTTTATTTTCTTTAACTCACACACACGTATAGATATATATAAATATTAGGTGTTTGTGGGAAGTGTGGTGTTGTGGCAAAAATCTATTTTTGGGAAGGATTTGAAAGGATGGGTAAAAAACTAATGCGGTATGTTGACTGGACATCTGGACGCATTTGTGGGAATGATATGTGTTAGCGTTGTGGACAGCCTAAGCTCTAACGAAAACCAAGACTTTTCAATCACCACCTTCACTTTTTCCGATTTCTATTAAATCCACCCCGCATTTTAATTATTTTAGTTAGGGTTCTAAAAGAATTGAACGTTCAGTGAATCGTTCGTGAATCATTAGATGAAAAGTTCGGTTATGTTCGTTTAATAAATGAACGAACAAGAACAAATGACTTGTTTGTTCATATCTGTTCGTAAACGTTCGGTAAGGTGTTCGTTTATGTTGTAAGTTTACACTCGTTCATGTTCGTTTGTTTATTTTTATTCATTAGATGTTTTCATATTTTTAATATTTAGTTTTTACCTAACATTTAAAGTAGTACTCCGGTCTTTTCTTTTAAAACTTAGTTTTAAAACTTTATTATTTATGACATTATTATGAGATAATTTTGTTTATTATTATTATTTCCAAGGTTTGAAATAATTAGATTTATGATTATCATCTAAAATGATTAGGTATATATTTATTTAAAGTGATTATATTAATTTATGGGGTTATAATTATTATTTTAACAATTTATATATTTAAGTATTCTTCAAGTGTGACAATTTTAAGGAATATATTATTCATGGATTATTGAAAATATAATTTTAAACTAGTTTGATTTTTTTTAATTAAACTTTAATAAAAAAATATGAGTTTAGGGTATTGGCAATACCCCCACCGAGGAGCTCGGTGAGGGGGGGTGAGCTCGGGAACACCAGGACGGAGGTCCTTGGTGTCGCGGTGACAGTGGGGCTCGGGAAGATTTCACCAAGCACATCTCCCTCTCCCAATTCCCTTTCTTTTGTCGCGGTGAACTCAGGAACACCAGGACGGAGGTTCTTGGGTGTCGCGGTGATATGGCAGTTTAGTGTCTTGATGTCTTGGTGTGGGTATTGTTATTAACCTTAGTACTTTAGCACTAAAGCATCAACTACGGTATATTTTCAAAAAAAAAAATTATTAAAATAAAATATATCACTTACACTCATATTTGTATCTAAGATGTCATTTAATATTAGATACTTTTTCCGTTTTCTAACGTTATTTACCTCGTTAAAAAAAAATCCAACATTATAGATATAACAAACGAGATGTTTACCCACCCCGCGCGTTGCTGCGGGGTTTGAATTTGTATACTGAACGAAAGTAAAAAAAAAAGGTTAAGTGATATAAAATGTAAAAGTTTAAAAGTCTCGTGGACAAAGTATAAAACTATAGAAGTATATTAAAAACGAAAATAGAAAAGTTAAAAGTTTCGTGCCCAAAGTAGAAGATAAAAAAAACTTAAAACAAAAAAAAAACTTTAAAAGGTAGAGGATTAAAAAGTTAAAGAGTATAAAACGTAAAAGTCTAAAAGTCTTGTGATGAAAGTATAAAACTATAAAAAATATACTAAGTTAAGTGGTATAAAACGTAAAAGTCTAAAAGTCTTGTGGTGAAAGTATAAAACTATAAAAGTATACTAAAAACGAAAGTATAAAAGTTAAAAGTTTCGTAGCCAAAGTAAAAGATAACAAAACTTAAAACAAAAAAAAAATGTTTAAAAGTTAGAGGGTAAAAAAGTTAAGGGGTATAAAACGTAAAAGACTAATCTTGTAGTGAAAGTATAAAACTATAAAAATATACTAAAAATGAAAGTAGAAAAGTTAAAAGTTTCGTGGCCAAAATAGAAGACAACAAAACTTAAAATAACAAAAACTCTAAAAGTTAAACGGTACAAAACATAAGAGTATGAAACAATGTGGTTAAACTATGAAAACTAAAAGTTTACTATTTCGTTAGAAAGAAAAAAAAGCAAATTGTAAAAGTTTAGGGGTAGAAAGCGTCAAAACACCAAAGTCACGTGGCCAAAGTTTGAAAAACTAAAAGTATACTATTCATCATGAAATAAAATAACAAAAACTCTTAAAGTTAAACGGTACAAAACGTAAGAGTATGAAACAATGTGGCCAAAACTATGAAAAATAAAAGTTTACTATTTCGTTAGAAAAAAAAAACAAATCGTAAAAGTTTAGGGGTAGAAAACGTCAAAAAACCAAATTCACGTGGCCAAAGTTTGAAAACCTAAAAGTATACTATTCATCATGAAATTTGAAAAAAAAACAAATCGTAAAAGTTTAGGGGTAGAAAACGTAAAAAAATCAAATTCACGTGGCCAAAGTTTGAAAACCTAGAAGTATACTATTCATCATGAATTTTGATTGTATATTATATAAATGAGAAGTTTTTCACTCAGTTTAGAAATAAAACCCATATTCAATTTCCATGCCTTAACTAAGCGAGGGGTTGATATAAAATTTCAGTTAAAAAACTAGGAAGATAACATATAAGGCCACCCGGTATGGGTGGCTCTCCCTCTTCACGCCACCATGGCGTCGCGAATTTCCATCCCCCTTCTCCGTGGTTGAGTTGCGTGGATCTTCCACATGAAATGTTTCACGCCAACTTTTGGTGGGTGATGGTGATTCTCAACAATTGACCATCCAATGAATTTGTGACACCACACCACATGGGTATACTACCATGTGTGTGGTGATGTATGTGGTCCAGTCATCGCTGATGTGGCCACACACACCACATGGGTATACCTCATGCCCTAATATTTTGATCACTTTTAGATTCAGATTCGGCTATGCTTCCGGATCACTTGTTTAATTGATCATCCAAAAATGGCTAAAATAAATAAATGCACTTATGAATTAGGTTCAAATAAGAAGTCTCACATGTCCATTTTTATTATTTTTAAAGTAGGGGTATTTTAGTACTAGTCATATTTGTTGACCTTTATCAAGTTTTCTCATTTTTTAAACTTTCATAACTTTTACATATGACATTATATTAAAAAAAATTAAACCATAAAAACAAGCGTTTTTCTATCTTTAAAACGCACACAGTGTTGTTATGTTTAAATCAAAACGGTTTCTCGGAGACTCAAAACTTTATTCTCGTCCAAGCATTATAAAAATATTAAGGTTCTCATAACAGGACCTGGCTATAGTATCCCTCAGTATTTATGATGGCTAAAATTTAAAAGTGTAACCTCCTCAAATACTACTTTAAAGTCTCTCCGATTAAAAATCCTACCCAATATGTGCCGACTAACCAACTCAAAAGTCACCGACGTGGATGGCCTAACACATGTGATTTAGTACGGGGTTTTGTAAAAACACACAACTCAAACTTCCGATCGATCAACTCTTCCAACTAAGATCAAGAACTGCAGATTGACAGATTACACGGTCGATTAGACCCAATCTAACAAGAAATCCCTAAATTGACTCAACGACTCATCAAACTCCAACAACCGTTACAATCTTCGAGTAATTTCAAGAGATTCAGCAGAACACTGAATTGACTCAGATTAACGGAATGAAACCGATGAACGACGAAGAAAAAACTGAGAAGAAAAAGCAAGCGGCGATCGGTATTGTGTTAGGGTTCTCAACCCTAAGACAACGATATATAGCATCCACATAACCCGACTCAAGAGAGTGGGCCTTCATCTCACGCAGGAGCACTTGAGCCCACATACAGCTCCAAGCCCACAAACCTCATCAGCCCAACATGCAAAAATAGAAACATCAACCAAGACATTTTATTAGAAAAACTTTAATCAGAAATACTTATTCAAAATATAGAATTGACTATTTCAACATCCCTTCCCAATTCGATATTTGAAATGGGTCGACCATTCCCAGTTCTGTACACAAATAATTATGTGCAGCAACTAACAACCCTTTGGTAAAAACGTCAGCAAGCTGACTTCTTGATTCAATCCCTACAGTTTCAATGCAACCTGTAGAAACCTTCTCTCTAAAAAAAAACAAATCCAAGTCAAAATGCTTAGTCCGATCGTGAAAAACTGGGTTACCAGCAATCGCTGTAGCAGCGGTATTGTCACAAAACAAAGGCACAGGAACTTGAACTTTCACTTTTAATTCTGTAAGCAAATTCAAAATCCACATTATTTCACATGTTGCAGCACACATTGATCTAAATTCTGCTTCAGCAGTAGACCTTGATATGGTAGACTGCTTTTTACTTTTCCATGAAATAAGAGAACCCCCAAATTTAACACAAAACCCAGTTGTTGACTTTCTAGACACAACACACTTAGCCCAGTCAGAATCAGCATCAGCCTTTAATGAAAAATCAGAATCCTTTTTAAGCAAAATGCCTTTCCCGGGAGCATTTTTCAAATACCTTAACAGTCTTAAAGCAATTTTGAAATGTTCATTAGTAGGCTTATGCATGAATTGACTTAAGAAGTGAACTGCATAAGATATATCGGGCCTAGTGTGCGTCAAGTAAATCAACTTTCCAACTAATTTCTGATACACAGTAATATTTTTTAAAATAGATTGACCAGAACCGGTTTTGGGAGTTAAAATGAAATTTTGTTCAATGGGGCTGCCTACTGGTTTACAACCAGTCAGACCAAATTCAGCTAACAAGTCCAAGCAATACTTTCTCTGAGTTAAACACACACCATGATTAAGTTGGACAACTTCGATACCCAAGAAAAATTTAAGAATTCCCAAATTTTTAATACGAAATTTAGTTTTCAAAAAAGATTTCACATTCTCTATTTCCTTTTCATTATTACCAGTAACAATTATGTCATCCACATATACAAGAAGCACAACAAAGCAGTTAGCATCAGTTTTAACAAACATGGAAGTGTCACACAAACTTTGAATAAAACCAAGTTCAAGAAGGACTCCGACCAATTTTTCATTCCACATACGAGGAGCTTGTTTCAAGCCGTATAGCGACTTTTTTAATTTGCAAACCCTAGTTTCAGTACTAGAATAGAAACCATCAGGTAAAGTCATATATACATCCTCATGTAAATCACCATATAGAAAAGCATTATTGACATCTAATTGATAGAGACTCCAATTATGTTTTATAGCCAAGGACAACACACACCTCACAGTTACCATTTTGACAACAAGTGAGAACGTTTCATCAAAGTCAAGACCTTCTCTTTGACTAAAACCTTTAGCCACTAACCTAGCTTTATACCTATCTATTTCACCCGTGGATTTGTATTTCAACTTATAAATCCACTTACACCCAATAGGCTTTCTATCAGCAGGTAAAGAAACAAGATCCCATGTGTCATTTCTATGATGAGCCTCAATCTCTTCATTCATAGCTGACACCCAATTCTTATCAGTAACAGCTTCCATATAGTTCTTAGGTTCACTACTTTTATTCAAGCCAGTTACAAAACAAAAATTATCTTCAGACAAATGAGTGTAATTGACAACTTTTTCCAGCCCATATTTAACTTTTCCCTCTACAACAAAGTCACTTAATTTCTTTGGAAATGTTATATTTCTGGTAGATCTCCTAAGAGAAGACACATTATGATCTAAACCTTCAGACCCTCCCTCTGGAAATAAGATTTCTATCACGTTGACCACTCACACCCACTACCCTGTCATCAGGAGCAGTAGAACTGCTGGGTTGCTGAGACCTACAAACTGGTGTAGCAAGACTGTTAGGTTGCTGAGCATCAATAGGATCAGTGGTACTGATAGGAGAGGAAGGCACATGTGAACTATCACGTGAAGTTGGCCTCCTAGTATTATTCCTATCATCAAACTCAGCCCTACTCTCTACAGTTCTACCACAGGAATCAACCCTACACTCAACAGTTTTATTGCCCTGAGACGGTAATGTCCCATGTGAAGGAACAGTTTTATTGCCTTGAGACAGTAACGTCCCACTTGAAGGACTTCTGTTTATTCCAACTGTTGTATCATCATTGGGAGTAACATCATTTTCAGTACTAATGGGTGATGGTAATTCAAAAAAATCAAAAATATTAAGGGTATTAAGTTGTTTTCCATAGTCGTGACTTTCATCAGAAACTAAAGTAGTATTTTCTTTAAAAGGAAAAACAGCTTCATAAAACTTGACATCTCTAGAAAAAAGTATTACCTTTCTATCCAAACTCCACAACTTATACCCCTTTTTATAGTTTGAATAACCAATAAACACACATTTTTCTGAATGACTAGCAAATTTATCATTATTATTTAAAACTGTTGAAAAAGCCAAACACCCAAAAGTCCTTAAATGATGTAACGAGGGTTTAAATCCATGTATTAACTCATAAGGAGATCTCCCATTCAAAACAGACGAGGGAATCCTGTTAATCAAATACACAGCAGTTAACACACATTCTGACCAGAACTTAAGAGGAAGGCCTCCTTGAAAAAGTAATGATCTAGCAACATTTAATAAATGCCTATGTTTTCTTTCTGCAATCCCGTTCTGCTGTGGGGTATAGCTACAAGAAGTTTGATGAAGTATTCCCATTTTATTGCAAAACTCACACATCAAACTATTCACAAACTCAGTTCCATTATCACTCCTTAAAGTTTTAACATCTTTATGAAATTGAGTTTTAACTAAAGTAACAAAATTTTGTACATTAGGAAAAACTTCACCTTTGGTTTTCAGAAGGTATACCCACATAGCCCTTGAGTAATCATCTACAATAGTCAAAAAATATTTAAATCCTTCTTTACTGGGAACCTTGTAAGGCCCCCACACATCAAGATGAACTAATTCACCTATTTGGGTAGTTTTATGGTCACTCAAGGGAAAGGGTTCTTCATGTTGCTTAGCCCTATGACAGGTTTCACATAATAAACCAGACTCATCAGACTTAAGTTTCAGAACAGGTTTTAGAATTTTTAAGACAATTTCTGAAGGATGACCTAGCCTAGCATGCCACAAAGTATTCATACCAGCTGAAGCAATGTTAGGTAAACCAGAGGAATTATTACAGAAGTACAAGCCATCAAGTTGTCTACCAGTCACCAGGACTTTCCTTGTGAGAGAATCCTGAATAT
>JBCNJP010000017.1:8599133-8614334 GCA_039602395.1 Deinandra increscens subsp. villosa
GTGACAAAATGTATGATTTCAGCAACCCTTTGGCCACGTATTTTTATTATGTATGTGGCTAAAACAAGAATATACGTGACCATAAAATACCAAAGGCCACGTTAACCAAACACATGTGGCCGTTGGGACCCTTTGGCCACGCTTTTCTGAAGAATTGTTTGATTACAATAACAAATATTGGTACCCTTTAGCCACGCTTATAGGTGGCTTCAGCCACTGATATTGTAACGTGGCCGTAGGGTACATATGGTCACGGCACCTATGGTGTCGGTTGGAATGGAAAAAAAACGTGACCAAACACCTTTTGTCACGGTTGTTTTCCGTGGCCAAAGGTGAATTTTGACGTAGTGTTTGTACTTTTGTGTTTTGAGGATGATTTTATTTTCCTCAACTCAATTCCAGCACCCTGACTTCATTTAGTTACATTTTTGTGTGTTGTTGCGTTACAATTGGATATTTGTGTACTCAATTGACACCTAAAGGGCTTCTAGATTATGTAAAAGGAATGTAATATAGTCTCAACTGAACTAAAGTGCTAAAATTATATGTTTGACATCAAAGTTAATAAAATGATCTATCACATTAATGACCCGTGATAATATTTCAAGCCAATTTGCTTTGTGCCCCTCTTTTAAACAATATAAACGATTGCCTAGATTTTAGTTCGTATGTTAGGAAAAGATTAAAAAGCCTAAGGGCATTCATTATTTGTGCAGATATGCTCCTAAACTTTATTTGATGTATGTAATGACTAAGCTTTGGGGAAGTGTGGTCATTTTGGTTTTATATTGGGGCTTTGCTAATCAGGTATATTGCTTATTTTTTTATACTGAATTGTGTTAAGCAGATAAGAATTTGTTATTGTAGATGGAGCAGCCTATAAGTTCTTAGACGATTCATGGGAACCCAAGTTTATAGTGATTGTGGCTGAGAAAACTCATCACACCAAGTTTTCCAAACCAACCCTTATTACAATGTTCAACTAGGTGTTAAATTTATTAAAAATATTATGATTTTTAATATACTAATGAAAATAAACTGTTTTTTTTTTCTCTTTTTGTTCATGTTACAGGGATCATTGTTGCTAGATCTCTATTGATGGATCAGATTTGATTTTTTAAATGTTATCATCTTATTGTGGAAAAAGAATGATGGTACATTTAAACAAAATGATTGCACAATCCATATGAATGTTATATGAGGAGTCATAGTCTTAGATTCTTGATTTGTAGGAACCGTCTACAAGCTCAACGACTAGGTGTTGATGAAATCTGTGAGTTCTGCTTCCTTTGGAACATAGTACGAACATGTTAATTCCACTTTTATATGCAGTCTATGGCATGCTTTAGTATTAACAACAAGCACATTTTGCAACAATCTTTGTAATGGCTTGCTTTAACTTTCATTAATGTTTGTCCATTCAAAACGAGAAAATGCTCCTTTATTGCGGTTAAATTGGATCTTAATATTTTAGGCTTCAACACTACATGTATATTCATGACATATATATTTCTTTTATAGGTCCATTCAAAACGAGATAGTTTCCACCATGACATCCATTATTGGATAACTAGAGATGCGAGATAGGTGAGTTAACTTCTTTCTTGGTATATATACATTATCATTACAGTAAATTGTTATTTTACCATATCTTAACTTGCGTACTAACTCTAGACTATGAGCATGTGGCTTTATGTTGCAGTAATTTGTTACAAACCCGTGGCTTGATTTTGTTTTCTTTCTTTGTGTGGGATGTAGGTATCTTATTGAGAAATTGCACATGAAGGTTAGGAGGAGTTCGAGGTATATGGTTTCAAGTTATTTATAATTTGAAGAATAATGTTTTGTAATGGAACTAAAAAGTTAAAAGTTTAGTGATATGTATGTACGATAAATGAATCATGCATTGGCGTTTTAGTTGCGCCATGGTCTTCTTATGAAAACCGATTCTTTCAGGTAGATTTATTCATTCATTTGGGTATTCTAAGTTTGCTTAAAAGAAAATAGTATTAGTTAGCACTTTAAACTTAGTTTTTTAAACTTACTTGACAATCTATCAAAACAAATATAAGATACATAGATTATTTTCTTAGCCAAGAATTAGGAATAGTATGCAGATATATATTGCTTACTCAATTCAGTTCAACTAATTAAAGATTTAATGTTGTATAACATTATATTTTCATGTTTGTGAGGCATATAGAGCACTCAAAGATTACATTATTCAAGCCACCCTTCATATTTATCTAGATATATAATATCCTTACAACAACTCTTTATATTTTCTAAGAATATGTTGATTACTTTGACCTTAGTTATTTAAAACCCGCTTCAAAGTGATTGATTAAGTTTGATATTTTGTGTTGACATTTTTATTATTTTCTTTAGCTCATACCGAGTCTTGGATTTCTTAGAGGTGAAAATATCTTAGAGAGCTTCCTCGGAAAACTAGCATACTCAGCTAAATTCACGAAACGGGTCATTGAAGGTTGTTAAATTTATGTACATTCACAAGACGGTTTTCACACGTATATTTTGTCTCATCGATTGGTTAATCGAGTTTCTTAAAGGGTACGCCGCCGCCGCGAAGCGCGGGTCGCCCAACTTGTATAAATATAAAATGTAACTAGTAGGTACCCTCCGTGGGTCTCGTGATCATTCAACCTTTTTTTAACATATGAATTTTCTCTGTAGCCTATATAGATGATTATAACACTCTTCTCGACGAATAATCTTAAAAGAACATACATGAAAACTCATGTTGAAATACATACTTCGACATAACGAAAATAAAGGTCAGTAAAAAGAAAAACGAAAAAATAGATTTTAATAATACAAGTTTTACCTTATTGGCAGACAATAATACGAGTTTTGAAATTTTCCCACAATAATACGAGTTTAATTTGTGGGTATTGGATTCCAATGATACACCGTTAGTTTTTTACTAACAGTGTTAATATGTTGCCTACGTGGCACCTGACGTGGACTGTTTTCCTCCTACATGGCACCTGATGTGGCATCTGACGTGGACTGTTTTCCTCCTACGTGGCACCTAATGTGGCACCTGCCACGTAGGAAACAGACTAAAACCGTTAGTAAAAACAGAACGGTGTATCATTATAATTCAATACCACAAAACTCGTATTATTGTAAGGAAATTTCAAAACTCGTATTATTATCCGTCAATAAAGTAAAACTTATTTTATTAAAATCCATTTTTTTAAGAAAACCACTAAAACAACATGACAAACGATATCCACATGCATTATGGGAGATGGGTGACAGAAAAAAAAAACGAAAAAAATATGAAGAAATTAAAAAAGTTGAACCCGAACTTTACTAGAAAAAAACAAAAACTTAGAAATTAAAAAAGTTAAAAATCCGAACTTTACTAGAAAAAAAAAACAAAAACTTAAATATCACGGAAAACAGAAAAAAGGTTTTTCAAGAGACACTTGTATAAAAAACTAACTTTTTTTTTTAAAAGCAAAAAGAATTACTTATTTGAAAAAAGTGAAACCTAAAAAATATTCAAACACCACTCTGTCCACCGACTCTTTTTGTGTTGTTAAAAAAAATAAATTATCATAGTAGTTTGAGTAAATTACACATAAGGTCCTTTATGTTTTACCCCGATTTCGAATTAGGTCCTTTAAGTAAATTTGTTACATCCGACATCCTTTATGTTCTCAACATGCTTCATAGAAGGTCCTTTATCACTAACGGAGTTAAAAACCATCGTTATGTTAGGGGCACTTTGGTCATTCTACAAAATTTTTAAAACAAAACATTAAAATAAAAAAAAAACTAAATAAAGGATTAGGTCGTCTTTTTTCTCCGTCCATCTTCACCAAAGATTAGCACAAAAGAACACAGTGCTGTGATTTTTCGATTGATTCAAATCTCAATAAAAATTGTATTTGAAGATCGCTACGAACTCGCAACTCAACTTCGAAACTGATGTGAGCAACTTTGAACCAAAAAAATTAAGCTATAAGCAATCCGCCATTGAAGGAGCTTTGAAGAAGACAGTAAAAATTGACAACTCAAACTTCTGACTGATAAACTCTTTCGATTAACTCCAAGAACACCAATTGACCAATTACACAGTCGATTAGACCCAAACTAACATAAACCCTAAAATGACTCAATGACTCATCAATCTCCAACAACCACTACAATCTACGAGTAATTACAACAAGATTTCAGCAGAAAACTGGATCGACTCAGACCAATGGGACTGGAAAGATGAACTACAAAGAGAGAAAACGAGAGAGACAGCAAACGGCGACTAAAAAGGTGTTAGGGTTCTCTGCCCTAAGACCCCCTTATATATCAGCATCACAACCAGGCTTATGAGAGAAGATCTTCTATCCGCATCGGGCCTTAAATCCGAAACCAGTTGGACACTCGAGCCCACATACAGCAACAGGCCCAACATGAAAAAGAAACAAACAAATAAAACCACTGTTAGAAACTCTTTAAACAAAAAAACTTACCGAAATAAAGAATTGACTATTTCAACACCCCTTCTCAATTCGATATTTGGAATGGGTTAACCATCCCAAGTTCTGCACACAAATAATTATGTGCAGTAACCAACAACCCTTTAGTAAAAATGTCAGCAAGCTGACTTTTCGACTCGATTCCTATAGTGTTAATACAACCTGTAGAAACCTTCTCTCTCAGAAAGAACAAATCTATGTCAAAATGCTTTGTACGATCGTGAAAAACAGGATTACCAGCAATTGATATAGCAGCTGTATTGTCACAAAACAAAGGCACAGGAATTTGAACTTTCACTTTTAATTCAAAATCCACATTATTTCACATGTTGCAGCACACATCGATCTAAATTCTGCTTCAGCAGTAGACCTTGATATGGTAGACTGCTTTTTACTTTTCCATGAAACAAGAGCACCCCCAAATTTAACACAAAACCCAGTTGTTGACTTTCTAGACACAACACACTTAGCCCAGTCAGAATCAGCATAAGCCTTTAATGAAAAATCAGAATCTTTTTTAAGTAAAATACCTTTACCAGGAGCACTTTTCAAATACCTTAATAATCTTAAGGCTATTCTAAAATGTTCATTAGTAGGCTTATGCATGAATTGACTTAAGAAGTGAACTGCATAAGATATATCAGGCCTAGTGTGTGTCAAGTAAATCAGTTTTCCAACTAACTTCTGATATACAGTAATATTCCTTAAAAGAGATTGATCAGATTTGGTTTTGGGGGTTAAAACAAAATTTTGTTCAATGGGACAGCCTACTGGTTTACAACTAGTCAGACCAAATTCTGCTAACAGGTCCAAACAATACTTTCTCTGAGTTAAACACAAACCACCGTTAACTTGAACAACTTCAATACCTAAAAAAAACTTAAGAGTTCCCAAATCTTTAATACGAAATTTAGTTTTCAAAAAAGATTTCACATTCTCTATTTCTTTTTCATTATTACCAGTAACAATTATGTCGTCCACATACACAAGATGTACAACAAAACAGTTTGCATCAGCTTTAATAAACATGGAGGTGTCACATAAACTTTGATTAAAACCAAGTTCAAGAAGGACACCAACCAACTTTTCATTCCACATACGAGGAGCTTGTTTCAAGCCGTATAGGGACTTTTTTAGTTTACAAACCCTAGTTTCAGTATTAGAATAGAAACCATCAGGTAAAGTCATATATACATCCTCATGTAAATCTCCATATAGGAAAGCATTATTGACATCTAATTGATAGAGACTCCAATTATGCTTTACAGCCAAAGACAACACACACCTCACAGTTACCATTTTAACAACAGGTGAAGACGTCTCATCAAAGTCAAGACCTTCTTTTTGACTAAAACCTTTAGCCACTAACCTTGCTTTATACCTATCTATTTCACCCGTGGATTTGTATTTCAACTTATAAATCCACTTACACCCTATGGGCTTTCTACCAACAGGTAAAGGAACAAGATCCCATGTGTCATTTCTATGAAGAGCCTCAATCTCTTCATTCATAGCTGACACCCAATTCTTATCAGTAAGAGCTTCCATATAGTTCTTAGGTTCACTACTACTATTCAAACCAGTTACAAAACAGAAATTATCTTTAGATAAATGAGTGTAATTGACAACTTTTTCCAACCCATATTTTACTTTTCCCTCTACAACAAAGTCACTTAATTTTTTTGGAAATGTTATATTTCTGGTAGATCTCCTAAGAGAAGACACATTAGGATCTAAACCTTCAGACCCTCCCTCAGAAATAACATTTCTATCATGTTGACCTCTCACACCCACTACCCTGCCATCAGGAACAGTAGAACTGCTGGGTTGCTGAGACCTTAACGATGTAGTAAGACTGTTAGGTTGCTGAGTATCAACAGGATCAGTATTACTGATAGGAGTATAAGGCACCTGTGAACTACCAGGTGTAGCTGGCCTCGTAGTATTATTCCTATCGTCAAACTCAACCCTACTCTCAACAGTTTTACCACAGGAATCAACCCTACACTCAACAGTTTTATTGCCCTGAGATGGTAATGTCCCATGTGAAGGACCTCTGTTTAAATCTACGTTTAAATCTATAGTTGTATCATCATTGGGAGTAACATCATTTACAGTACTAATGGGTGATGGTAAGTCAAAAAAATCAAAAAAATTAAGGGTATTAAGCTGTTTTCCATAGTCACAATTCTCATTAGAGACTAAAGTAGTATTCTCTTTAAAAGGAAAAACAGCTTCATAGAACTTGACATCTCGGGAAAAAAGAACTACATTTCTATCCAGACTCCACAACTTATACCCTTTTTTATAGTTTGAATAACCAATAAACACACATTTTTCAGAGTGACTAGCAAACTTATCATTATTATTCAAAATTGTTGAAAAAGCCAAACACCCAAAAGTTCTTAAATGATGTAAGGAGGGTTTAAACCCATGTATTAACTCATAAGGTGATCTTCCATTCAAGACAGACGACGGAATCCTGTTAATCAAATAAACAGCAGTCAACACACATTCTGACCAAAACCTAAGAGGAAGTCCTCCTTGAAAAAGTAATGACCTAGCAACATTTAATAAATGTCTATGTTTTCTTTCAGCAATCCCGTTCTGTTGTGGGGTATAGCTACAAGACGTTTGATGAAGTATTCCCTTTTTATTACAAAAATCAGACATCAAACTATTCACAAACTCGGTTCCATTATCACTTCTCAAAATTTTAACATCCTTATGAAATTGAGTTTTGATTAAAGTAACAAAATTTTGTACATTAGAAAACACCTCACATTTGCTTTTCAGAAGATATACCCACACAGCCCTTGAGTAATCATCTACAACAGTCAGAAAATATTTAAATCCCTCTTTACTAGAGACCTTGTAAGGCCCCCAAACATCAAGGTGGACTAATTCGCCTATTCTAGTAGACTTATGCTCACTCAAGGGAAAAGGTTCTCTGTGTTGCTTAGCCCTGTGACAGGTTTCACACACTAAACCAGACTCATCATACTTAAGGTTTAAAACAGGTTTTAGAATTTTTAAAACTATTTCTGAAGGATGACCAAGCCTAGCATGCCACAGAGTGTTCATACCAGTAGAAGCCATATTAGGTAAACCAGAGGAATTATTACAGAAGTACAAGCCATCAAGTTGTCTACCAGTCACCAGGACTTTCCTTGTGAGAGAATCCTGAATGTTACAAGAATTCTCATCAAACCACACAGACAACTTAGCATCTCTAGCAAGTTTATAAACAGATAGCAGATTGACACAGTAGTCTGGAACAACAAATACATCAGAAAGCATAACTTTGTCATGCAATTTCAAATTACCGATTTTAGTCACTAAAGCACTAGTTCCATTAGGATGCTTAACTTTCATGTTTAAATCAGAAACATCAACATGATTAATTATGCCTTTATCTGACATTACCATGTGTTGATTAGCACCAGAATCAACTATCCACTTATTATTAAACATACTTTGTGAACTATTAAAAACATATGTATTTGACCCAAAACTACTATGAGAAACATTATTATAAAACATACCAGCTGAGTGAGAACACTGACCCACATCCTCATTTTTCCCATTAAGAAGATTCAGAAGTTTTGAAAATTGTTCAGGAGTCAAACTTCCTGCTGTTATGTTTTTGTTTCCCTCACATGAATCAAAAGTAAAACAGCTATTAGACAAAGACCTTTTACCAGAATTAGACCTAGGCTTCATCCAAGAGGGATATCCTATAATCTCAAAGCACTTGTCAACAGCATGACCAGTCTTATTACAATGCGAACATTTCAAGGATGAATTTAGGTTTTTTGAAAATTTCCTTTTTGTATCAGAAACTTGACCAGATTTTGAATTAAAACCAACAACTTGAGAAAAAGTCTTAACAGAATCAGAATTCCTATGAGACTCTTCTCTTGAGATTATTGCAAAAGCTTCCTTAACAGTTGGTAATTCATCTTTGACTAACAAATTAGACCTAACAGACTGATAGCTGTTGTCAAGTCCCATCAAGAATTGCATCAGTTTTATTAATCTAGTAAAGTCATTAAACTGTTTTGATGCTTCACATGTGCACATAGGAAGTTGCAAAATCTGGTCCATATCTCTCCACATTATATTCAACTTATGGTAATACTCAGACACATTCAAATCACCCTGAGTGAAGGAGTTAATCTTTTGATATAAGTTGAAGACTACAGAGCCATCAACTTTATCATAAGTATCCTTCAACTCCTTCCACACATCTGAAGCTAAACTAGAGTAAACCTGACCCATATACAAATCATCACACACAGAATTTAACAACCAAGTTAGTACAACAGAATTACGTCGATCCCATTGATTTATTAAAACCTCATCATCTTCATCAGGAGTGCAAGTGCCATCTATAAACCCATATTTATTCTTTACCTTTAAAGCCAGTTTCATTGCATTAGCCCACACCCTATAATTCTCAGTCCCTTTCAATTTAATATTGATAATAGTCAATACACTAGAGTCACTAGGATGCAAATACAAAGGGTCACCAGCATCAATTTTGATGACCAAAGTGGCAAACGGGTTATTATCAGCCATGATAAAACACAATATCACACAACAAATGAGCACACAAGTGATGGACACAAAGAGCAATTAAAAACAGAGTCAAGAAACACAGAAGATCAGGATTGTCTGCCCTGATACAGCATGCAACAGGTATCAACAGTCCTGCACTGTAATTATTCTAGATTGAACGTAAAAACAGCAATAAGGTAGTCAAGGAAAGATCTCACCCAAACAGACCCAAGTTAGGGTTTCCACGATCACTTTTTCGCAACCTTCACTTAGGGTTACGACAGAGGTGATCAGCGCGGCACACCCAAGGGTTTGTGAGCACCTCTATCTTCACCAGACTTCTGATCCGAGAATATCTTCACAACCGCTCAGTAAAGCGGCACGATCTCCAAACTACGAGCGAACTTCGATCGTCAACAGCGGCAAGAGAACGATGATTAGTAGCCAGAGTATTCCACAGACGTCGGAGATACCAACAGACACCAGATCTAAACCCTAGGGTTCATAAGAAGACGACGGATCAGATCAAGAGCATATAGCTCTGATACCAAGTAAAAATTGACAACTCAAACTTCTGACTGATAAACTCTTTCGATTAACTCCAAGAACACCAATTGACCAATTACACAGTCGATTAGACCCAAACTAACATAAACCCTAAAATGACTCAATGACTCATCAATCTCCAACAACCACTACAATCTACGAGTAATTACAACAAGATTTCAGCAGAAAACTGAATCGAATCAGACCAATGGGACTGGAAAGATGAACTACAAAGAGAGAAAACGAGAGACACAGCAAACGGCGACTAAAAGGGTGTTAGGGTTCTCTGCCCTAAGACCCCCTTATATATCAGCATCACAACCAGGCTTATGAGAGAAGATCTTCTATCCGCATCGGGCCTTAAATCCGAAACCAGCTGAACACTCGAGCCCACATACAGCAACAGGCCCAACATGAAAAAGAAACAAACAAATAAAACCACTGTTAGAAACTCTTTAAACAAAAAAACTTACCGAAATAAAGAATTGACTATTTCAACAAAGACAAACATGAAAATTGTATTTGAAGATCGCTACAAAGTCGCAGCTCAAATCCGAAACTGATGAGAGCAACTTTGAACCAAAATATTAACCTATAAGCAATCCGCCATTGAAGGAGCTTCGAAGAAGACAAACTGTGAAATTTTAATTTCAACCAACCTTGATATAAACTCAAAGTAGATGCTCAATACATGTTCAGAGAGGTAAACCGAGATGAATTAAATCAATTTAGATGATTGAAACTGAGTTACACAAAGTTGAAGGATGAATACAGTAACGAAGAACGAGAATGAACCAAAGACAAAAAGTTATCAATTTTAACTCAATTGAGCACAAATTCCAATCCAGTTGGAGACTTGGAGCTAATCTTGATTGGTGAAGATAGACGGAGGAACGATCGTCGACGATTGAGGTGAGCCTTTGTTTTTCTCTTTTGTGTGTATCAAGGAAGAAAGATGACCCGCTGATCTTTATTAGTTTTTTTTTGTTTTTTTATATTTTAGTGTTTTATTTTAAAGATTTTATAAAATGACTAAAGTGTCCCTGACTTAATCATAGTTTTAAACACCGTTAGTGATAAAGGCTCTTCCATGAAACATGTTGAAAACATAAAGGATGTCGGATGTAACCAATTTACTTAAAGGACCTAATTCGAAATTGAGATAAAACATAAAGGACCTTTAATGTAATTTACTCTAGTAGTTTTGACCATAAATCAATTAATAAATAGAAAAAAGATGAAAAATAGCCCATTTGACTAATCTTTGAATCAAACTAGACTCTAAACTTTTTTTGTTTCGAAAATAGCCACCCATCAATGGTCGTTGATTACCGTCCATGGTGTTCGCGTTTCCGTTCTAAGGGTCAATCACTGAACGTCACTTTCCCCCTAACGGACGTCAACGACCCTCCATTTTCTAAAACGTCTGTTCGTTTTTCGGGTCTCCGACCACTGCTGTGACGGTCATCGACGACCGTCTGCCACATTTGTCGGGGTCGTCGGCGAACTTTGAATAAAAAATATCAAAATTTCAATTTTTTTATTGTTTCCGACCATTGGCCCACTGTGGTCGTCCAGCGACCGGCTTCCTGGACGTCCGGCGACCGGCCACAGGGACGTCCGTTCACGGTCACACGGTGTGTGGCCGTTGTCCGTGGTCGATGACTGTTGCAGTAGTGGTCAGAGACCCGGAAAACGAACAGACATGTCAAAAAAAGAAGAGTCGTTGACGTCCGTTAGGGGGTACGTGTCGTTCAGTGATTGTCTCTAAGAACGGACGTGCGACCACCGGGGACAGTAGTCGACGATCGTTGGTGGGTGGCTATTTTCAAAACCACTGTGTCCACCCACTCTTTTTGGGTTCTTAAAAGAAAGGGTAACCAATCGTTCTACATCACATAAGTATTTATAGATGTATGATAATTAGGATTTGGCCTTGTCAGGATGACGCCATTGTGTACCTTATAAATAGAGACCATTCATAATTCATGATGGAGTCTAATTGGTCATTTATCTGTGTGATCCATATGCCAATTGTATAACTGCCTAACCGTGAGTCCATGATTTATGCAGATCGAATTCGACCCACCGGTAAAGCGGAGTGTGGGCCTGACCCGACCCGTGAAAGGCCCGGTTATGATAGATTCGGTATATACCCCGAAGCCGCCCCTTTTTATTGGAAATAATTGATTTTCACACCCTGTAAAATATGTGGTGGGCATGATCAGATGGATCATAGTCAAGGTTAACAAAACGACCTTTGGATGATTAAACAATTAGATCCGTTTTAGATTTGTCAAAAGAGAGAGTTCATAACAAATGTTGGAGCGGAAAACACGAGTATGTGTTTGTTATAGTATTTTACAAACCAATAGTTTCAAAAGATTTTAAAACATGACACCAATGATGTTATGCTATGAAATCTTCAAAATGAGTTTTCGACCGACTAAGAGAATACATACACTAGAAAGGGCCAACATAAAGTTGGTGAGTTCACATATTTAAATACCATGCATGATAAGTGATTGATAACAAGATTTGTATTCAGATAAAAGACAACATAGTTTGATTTTTGTAAAGAAAATACAATATTATTACCATGAACCTTGAACTTCGAAACTAACTATTTACCCACTCATAGTATTTTTTTCCAACAACATTGGATGACAATATAACTGTATGTATCCGGTGACTAAAGAACGGGAGTCAGGATTCGAGCGACCAATCACGAGCAGGGGTAATAACCCAATAGATCTATTCACCAGTCATCGTTTCTTGTATAATTAATTGGATTCAATTAATAGTGCTACGCACCATGAGACGATGCGTGGCCATGTTGAGTGGTGTGCAACAGGGTCCGCGCATGACAAACAAACCTCCAAGGCGGCGCTGACTTTTGCGTTCACAACAGATACAATGTCTCACGCGTCCACTGCGCACGTGCCGAACCAGGCTGCTTGTGGCACCGTTGCGCGAACGCAAGAGACAATATGCCCGGCGCGGATCTGCTGGAGTGTGTTCTTGGCTGCTGCTATTTGTCGGTTAAGCGTTTAGGACTGTTTCAAACTGGTCAATAGTGACTTTGAAAGTTTTGATCGAACTCGGTTAAATCCATGTTAATGCTATTTATGTGTGTTGAGCACACATTTATGTGTATTGTCTGTTTCTAGTCATATGTGGCAATAAAATGAACGTTCGTGTTCATTTGTGAAGATACTTCGAGACACGAATACTTCGGAGCACCTAATATCCGTTTAGAGAAACTAAAACAAGAGAGGAGTACTCTCTTGTTTTAGAGATTGTGTATCTCTATAGTTTCTTCGCCACCCTCTTCCTCTTAAAATCCTAAACACCTTAATTCTTGGTAGGACCTTTTGTGTGAGACTCTCTGGTAGTATAATTAATATTCCGGTTGTTATACCCTGGGAAACAAATGGATGCTCGTGTAGAGACCTGCAATTTGTTTTGAGGGCCCCAAATTTATCCCGATCCTCAACCACCGCTAACCTCATTTAGTTTTCTTTTTGTGTTGGAGCGGTGCCAGAGTTAGTAGATTCAAGACCACAAGAGCTGTTGACTAGGATATTCTTGAAGATTCAAAACCATGGAAGATCAACTCGTTATAGATTGAATATGTTGAAGACTTATTGAGTATAGATAATTTCGTTAGTAACATTAAGTTTCTATTATTCTTGTAACGGTCGTCTATTACGTTTTCCCAGGTAAAATAACGAAAGTATAGTTATTAATATTTTATAATATTTTAAATAAAAAGTGACTTAAATCCCTACAAACTTAAAGCAGATTTTTTGTGAAAATATTTCGGATTTTGAATTGACGAATAAATTAAATACTTTTTAGATTTGTGTTTTTAAAATACATGTAAGCAAACAGTGGATATATAGACACATGATAAAATAGATGAATAATCATGGTGGTAGGTAGAGAAAAAACATATAGTTCCTGTGGATTGATTGATATGGACCATATGGTTTTTAATACTAAAAAATAAAATCCTGATCAAATACAAAAATCTAGCATAGTGATCATTGATGCCACTTGACCACTTATACAAGGGAGAAATTAGTCCTATAAATAAGGCCGGTGTCCGGCTGCAGTCATATAATTACATCATTATGGAGTCCACATACATGAATGTAACAACATTACTCTCTTTTTTTATCATCATCTTTGCCACCACTTTATCAAACTCCAAATCAATCGTCAAGAATCTGCCTGGATTTCCTGGTGATCTTCCTTTCACTCTTGAAACTGGGTATGCATATATTACGTGTTAATTTAATTTCTTGACCATATATATATGGTACTTTTTGTTAATTTACTAAAAGTTAACAGAATTAATTGACTTTGTATTATATTTTAATGTTTAAAGATATGTGGGAGTGGGAGGTGAGGATGAAATTCAGTTTTTTTACTATTTTGTGGAGTCTCAAAGAGATCCGGCGAACGACCCTCTTCTTCTTTATCTCACTGGTGGTCCGGGCACTTCTGGACTTTTCCCTTTCCTCTATCAAATTGGTAAAGTTATTATATTTTTTATCGATCACATAGATTATTCACATGGATATGAAAAGGGGGTGTGTTTATGGACTGGTGAGTAAAAAGAGAAAATTTCTTGACACATAAATCCGAACTTGAAAGTAAGATCCTGCTTAAAGTTTAAACCAATCACTCATTTTTCATGTATATATGTTTTTAGATTGCAGATTTATATCTTAAAATAAAAATGCTTGTATCAAAAGTCAAAACAATTATACTTATAGAGTAAATTTCAGTTTAGATCCCTGTGGTTTAGACAAACTGACTATATCAATCTAAAAAAACTAAAAGTTATATTACACGACTTTGGATGTTATAACTTATATCACCAACATCTATACTAAATTTTTGAGTTTGAAAATTAAAAAAATACAATATAATCTATATTACGTGACTATACCTATTATACCACCTACTCAATACCAACTCATTTTTAGTAAACTTACAATTATTTATATATTAGACCACTAACTTATATGTAAAAACTGAGCCATTTAAAAAAATGAAAAATGGAAACTGGAAAAAAAAATTAATGGACATGTCAAGTGGCACCATACGTTCTACCACGTGGGCCACTAATGTACGAGTACTATTTGAAATTGTATAATACATCGTACTTTTGAGCATATAAATTTTATATAATTCTATTTTGCCTCTTGAAAATCAAAATAAAACTATCTAAATTGTGTACGTTGCAGGTCCATTAAGTATTCGTTTAGGTACAAGTGGGTGGAAAAACATTACATTAGAGTTAAATCCTAATTCATGGACAGAGGTTTATATTTCCTACTATTTTTTTCTTTTTACTTTTAAGTGTTGTAGTGTAGTTTACTAGTCTCAAGAGTTAGATTCAAGTAAAAAGTATTTTAAATTTAAGAAATTTAAAAAGGATTTTGGACGTGACGCGTATCAATCTATTATTTTTAAAGAGAGACGGTATTTTAGTCATTGTGTCTTACGTTCAAATCACTGTGCCTTATGCTCAGATCATTGTGTCTTATTTTTCAGGTTATTGTGTAATATGTATTCA
>JBCNJP010000017.1:8614834-8631310 GCA_039602395.1 Deinandra increscens subsp. villosa
TTAGATGCTTTATTTTGGTTTATTGGGCCGGACCGGGCCCAAATTAGTAAATGGCCCTTTTAAGCTAAACCGTTGCACCGTTTTGACCGAAACAAGTTTCTAAATTATTTATGAGATCACGACATCGTTACATAATTATAATTCGTTTTGAATTTAGTTATTTAGAAAAGTTACTTTTTATATTTATTTTTCTTGTTGTTGAAGTTCCATCGATCTAGGATGGACCTTTCTGTTGGTTATTATACAAACGTGGGAATTTGTCAAGGTTGGACGTTTACGTGCATAGTGTTTATTAATAATATTAATAAATCAAGTCATACACATGTATATACGTATATATATACGGTCAAAGTATAGGTTTGACCTTTGATTTTTGACGGGTTGTCACATTCTCCCCCTGTTGGAAGAATTTCGTCCCGAAATTTAGCTAATGCCGATTGATGGCTCTGCATTTGGTGGAAAACTTAAAGCTAATTTTGTCTGGTTTGATTCTTGCCTACCCAGGTGATAGTTTTATTATTGACAAGTATGTCAACGATCTATGTTGTTCGGAGTGCGATTCTGATTCCTTCTTTGGATCTCGTGATCCTTTATGATTTTCTAACTAAGTGGAGTTGATAGAACATCCACAATAATTCGTCAGCAAGATGAGTGTTAGACACATAGATGAATGAGGTTCTAGTTTGAATGATTTGGACAAGTCATGATTACTCACGGATGGGCTCTACCAGGATTTTCATGTAGTTCAGATTACAATTATGTGTGCACCCACAATTGTGATTTGTCTTACATGATCAGCCTAGGCTTTGCTCATACTTGAGTTTTCAATTTTTTTGTTGGAGTACGCAATGTATCGAGGACAAGATGGTTTATGGAAAAGTTTAGATTGATTCGCTACCGGACGGGATCTTCCTTGATTCCCGGGAGTTCTAATGATAATAAGGATGAAAATGCAGTTTGGCTCCGGTCTATTGGTCTTGCAGTCTAAGATCTTAATAGGTTCTAGACAAGATGGGTTTGTAGGCCACTGGTCGAATCCGTTCCAGGATCTCAAGGGACCAATGAGGTTTAAGCATTCCTTGCTTTCCTGGCCTAGTTATCTCTATTTGAGGCAAAATCTATTATAAGGTTTTGAACCCTCTTAAAGATTCTAGGGGCTCGCGTTGAGTGTTAACATAGTTCTCCTAGAGATTACCTATGGCTTTTGAAAGGTATGGAAAATTGGAAAGGTCTTCCCAGTAGTTTCATGAACTATCACTGGACCGGTCAGTTGATTGTTACCGGCTTCGGTCCAGCGAAGGGGCGAATGACACTTTCTCCCATACTAGCCTTCGAAAACGGGCGGCTTGAATATTCGAGCGATAACTATTGTTATAAGGAAACTCGACGAGTGGAAAATGGTTGCCTCAACCATTACTTAGGTTTGTCTTGCGTGATGACAATCTGTCACATAACCACGCAACAACCCTTTTAAGTTCTGAATTTTTCCTTTCGCTTTGATCATCGGTATAACTCCTTTATACTTTCATGCATCTTGTTGGATCCATAGTAACAAGAATATCTAATCTTGTGGGCTTCCTTTAAGACCAGTCTCTTTTCATTTTAAGGTTTGACACTCAAGGTTTATTCGCAAAGAGTAGGCTCCATTTGGTTTTCTTACCAATTGCCTTTCGATTCCTTGTAAGCATCTTAATTCTTGAATTCTCTTTTCATAGCTTCGAGTTGTGCATCACGAACTTGTGACGTGAGACTAGTACGAATGGTCGTGCTAAGTGCTCGAACTCGAAGAGGCTTAACGCGTTCCTTTCTACTCAATGCATCAACTACAATGTTAGCCTTGCTAAGATGATAATGAATCTCTTAATTGTAGTCATTGAGTAGCTCAATCCATTGGCGTTGTATGAAAATCAGTTCCTTCTAATTACAGATAGGCTGGTGACCCTTATGGTCAGTGAATACTTCGCTGCTTTCAAGCGGTGTCTCCGAATCTTTGGAGTGAACACAACAGTTCCAAACTCTAAGTCATGGGTTGTATAATCCTTCTCATGGATCTTAAGTTGTCGAGAGGTATAAGTGATTCCTTTCTCTTGCTGCATTAGCACGCATCTCGACCTTTGATGCGAAGAATCCCGATATACCACAAAATCTCTAATTTTGTTAGGTAAGGATAGGGTCGGCGTGTTGTAAATTTTCGCTTCAACAACTGGAATGCTCCTTTAGTCTCGACATCCAAGTAAACTTCTGATCTTTTCTGAGTTAGAGTGGTCAGAGGCTAGGCTATCTTTGAGAAGTCCTCAATGACTCGGTGATAGTCGTCAGCAAGACCTTCGAATTGATGAATCTCTAATGGAGTTGTGGGAGTACTCCAATTCATGATAGCTTCAACTTTTGATGAATCAACATAAATACCTTTATCGTTGATCATATGATGCAAGAAATGAGTCTCGCGAATCCAAATGTCGTATTTGGGAAATTTCGCGTACAATTCTTCTTTCTTCAGCAACTCCAGGATAAGTCTCAAATGTTGTTCGTGTTCTTACTTACTACGGGAGTAGATTAGAATGAACACGATAACAAATTTATCCAATTAAGGTTTGCACATGCGGTTCATTAGGTTTATGAACACTGCAGGTGTGTTAGTCAAACCAAATGGCATAATGATGAACTCGTAATGACCATAGCGTGTTCTGAACGCTGTTTTCGTAACGTCTTTATTTCAGATATAGGGTTGATGGTAGCTTGATCTCCAGTCGATCTTGGAGTAGTAACTTGACTCTTGAGGCTGATTAACTTAATCGTCGATTCTCAGTAGCGGATAGCAGTTCTTCACGTTAGCTTGTTCGATTCTCTGTAATCGATACACATCCAAAATGTTCCGTTCCTTAAGAACAATATAGTAGCATCCCAATTAAGGTTTGCACATGTTACATAAAGATAGGTTACTGGAGTAACCAGTCTTTCTTGACTCGTGAACATGCGTAGTGGTAACATAGACCTTTATTGGTTCCGAATTCTTCTCGGGAACCTTCTATGAATTCTTCTCTTGTTATTCGGCTTCCTGCTTGATGAGGGGGCAACACTGACGTCTGCTGGTTTAGCTTCAGGATTCTTCTTGGCAAAAGTCACACCTTCATGTGTGGCTTGATAAACCAGATTTTGTGTCAGGTGCACAACACTTCGAAAAGTTGTCGGGTTTGATGCCAGAACATTTCCTTGAATATGGGGCGTAGGACCCTAGATGTACCTTCTTGTACAAGGGAGTGACCATGGTTGAACAAAGATGAGCAAGTTCACGAAATTGCTTGGCGTAACCAGCGATATCGGTACCATTTATAGTCAAACTCCAGAACTTAGCTTCTGATTTCTGAAGCTCTTCCCTTGGGCAGTGTCCGTCAGGCGAAAGCTGCTTGAGTTCATTCTAAGCTATGGCATAGGCTAAGTTGGTTCCTATGGGGGTCGGCGTGGGAGTTCTACCATGCGAGCGCACATTTGGTTAATATGCAGGTAATGCAATTAACGATGTAGTCTTCGGAGTAGTCATTTATGTGAAGTACTGACTCCGTCTTCCCAATCCGTCTGATTAGTTTAATGGCACCTTTCGTGCCTTTGGAGCTCATAGTGTTGGGACCTATTCGACAATGGATCTTATTTATTACACGAAAGCTAGTGCGGAACTACAAGTATTCATGATCCATCAGAAAGTAATATTCTAGGTGTCGTATGAGTTTGCTAAGAATAATCTACCAGTCTGCTAGGAATAACTTGGGAAGTCCACTAACCTCCAAGTTCACTAAGCACGGCTAAAGTTCGCTAGGCAGAAATCCGCTAAGGATAAGTGCAAGTCCGCTAGGAGGAAATCAAGTTCGCTAAGACCTTAAGTTTGCTAAGAGCTTTCTGAAGTTCGTTAGGAAAAGAATTTTTGCTAAGAGTAAGGTACAAGTTTGCTAACTTTTGCCCTTAGAGGATTTCAGACCGAAATCTTCGAAATCGTTAAGTCTTCCTATCCTAGGGGTTCTTTAAGGAGAACTTCACCGAAAATGATCAATGGTGAAGAGTTTGAGTTGTCACAACCAAAAGGATAGATTTCACAGATAGGCTTGCCTCTTATAAAGTCCTTGCAGGAGCAGTAACGCACACTCGCCTATCGTTGGTACGATATACCTTGCTAGAAGTTGCGGCTTCGACGACTCTCTGGGTGATCACTTCCTTGATTTTGGTGGCATTCATCATGAGAGGGATCGAGGGGTTTCGGGTTTGGCGTTTCAGAGGCATGTTTTCTATTTAGGTTCTCAAAAGGGGAACGCTTAAAGAAAATCGAATAATATATAACTAAAGTCATAATAATACTATAGCATTAATAATAAATATTAACACGCTAATAAGTATATATATAACATGAGACATCATGTTAGAATGACAAGTAAATATATATTTAACATGAGACAACATGTTTTTACGATAAGTTGATGTATGTCTGATATGAGACAACATGTTTGTACTGGTTGATACATATATATAATAACAAGATAGTAATTATACACATAAGTAATAGCAAAGTTACCCATTTAGCTATGACATGTATTTTCGTACCTCAGAATGTTGATAGTGAGCCTCGTATGCAAATGGAAGTCTCGTAGAGCGGGCTATAGTCTAGGTTTCTTTGTTTTTGTTACCTATTTCGCTATAACCACGGCTCTGATACCAATCTGTCACACCCCGATGTTTATGATTACGTGGGCATATGACGTCATGGGGTCATAGTCGTGGATACAAAGAACGACGTCTATTAGTTTCGTTTACATTTGAAAACCAAGTATGTTATCAAAGTTGCAGCGGATTATATAAAAGATAACATTGTTTTACAATACTGAATCGAGAACGTTATGATAAGAAATATGATTGTTCATGATTTATTTAGACAGTAAAAGGTGACCATGACTCCATTCCTATTGCAGGCCCTTTTGTTTGACAGACTTCCCATTTGCACACCGAGAGCGATCTTAGTTACCTGAGAAATACATGAGTTTGAAAGGAAAGTCAGCATAATGTTGGTGAGTTCACAGGTTTGAGTCTTTACAAAATGTATTTGTAAAACGTTTGATGATATACAAGATATTATAAAGGTTACTCGTTTGATGCATTGATCTACTTGTTCCTTGATTTCAAACACTAACAGATTTACCCATCGATGGTAACTTCCCCTAAGAAATACCAATGGCATAAAATAACTGACATGTACCCCCAGACTGGTTACCGGTGAGTCAGAACTGGAGCGACCAGCTAGGGCAGGGTTGTCAACCCAAATAGATCTATTCACTAGTTATCGTTTCGTTACAGGAACTAATTGAAATCAATTGATGATGGGATTTGTAGCAATATGTTATTAGCAAATTACTATGAAGGGGTATGACAGAACAGATAATCAATAGCGTAACAGTAATACCATAATATCAAGTAAAAAGATTTGTTTGATCATGATTTCTCCCCCAAAAGTATAAAACAGTTTATAAAGGAAAGGGGCGATGAAACTCACGTTGTATATATATGGAAAATATATGAAGTTTAATGTTTCATGTATTTCTCCCCCATAGTTAAAACAGTAAAGGAAAAGGGGCCGTGAAACTCACTTGATTAAGGTGATGATGAAAGCTGTAGCGCTCTGGACGTAGCTAGTAAACCGTGTCCTAGTAATAATTAATAAGACGGTTTTAAGGTTTTGTTTCAGTTACCCAAATGGTCCTGGTCGAGTCTTGACATAATATTCCCGTTTGTATTGTTTGGAAAGTCCATTTGGAATATTTATCGTTCAAATAAATATTTACGTTGATGGATATATTTATGATCGAATAAATGTATGTAGCTTTGTAGAAATAATTATAATCAAATAATTATTTAAGATTACGAAAATATATATTCAATCAAGTTTTGAACATCGAGATAAATAATAAAGTATTTATTATTTGAAGTTCACGCTGTATATTTAAGTCCGAGTTTATAATTATAGACAAATAATTATACATAAGTTATAGAAATATTTATGCAAATAAATAGATATAACTTATATGTTTCAATATTTTCAAGATTTAGAAAATATAAATCTTTATATGTTACGAAATTTAGTTGTTGGCTTTGCCGTGATAAGATACAAGTATCCTATAATTGACCGAAATGATAATAAATATTTAGTTCCGTAAATATTATTTTGTTGATGATATCTCCCAAGTAGTTTTTCTAAATTATATTTAGAAAATAATATTTAATAATAGAATATTAAGACGAGATATTTGTGTGAAGTGGTGTTGATATATTTGTCATATATGTGTTTCGTCGCATAAGTCGAAAATATAACATTTTATATTTTTCAGTCCAACGTCTAGAATTTATACAATATATATTGTTTATAAATATATATATTTGACAAATAATATGATATGGAAAACTAATATTTAAGTCTCTTAAATATTAATAGGTTGTAATAACTTTAAATAAATATTTCAAGTTAATAAAATTAGATCCAAAAGTAGGAACACTTTAAATGTCAATAATGAGTCAAAGTGCTCGGTTATTTAGAATTACATACGTTCTATAAAAATGAATCTATTTTTATAACACATAGTCAAAATATATTTCTTTATATTTTATGTCCAAATATATATGTGTTTATATATTTTTAGTCCAACGTCTCACTTTGAGGGTCCCCGAGTCAGTTTTTATATCGTTCGATCTATAATCTATTTAGTCCTCTCAACGGTTGTTAAATATATATTGTGACACAACTTCTTAAATATAACGTTAGTTTAATATTTAGAGTGATTCGTTCAGTTTATATATTTAGTTGGTTGAGTGTCAAGACTCGTTTTGGGTTGATTATAAACATCAAAAACGAATAATAAAAATGATTAAATTGAAAAGTATAGACTTTTACCTCTAGCACTAGGCTAGGTGACGAACCGAAAGAGGCGAGAATATCTCCGTAGACTCGATCGAAGAATATCGACTTTAACCGTGTTGGCCCGAAGGGTAAAGTGCCATTTTGCGGGCTAGTTTTCGGTGGTTTACGGTGATCGTTAGGGACAAACGTTGAGGCCGTTTAGAAGGTGGCCGAGTGTACTTTCTATTGGTGGTGATTGGGTGACTCGACGGTGGTCCGATGGTGGAGAAACGGTGGCCTAAAGATGGCCGGTGGGGCTGTTTTAACCAAAACTATAGAAACTTCAAAATGCATCCTACTGATTAAAATCGCACGGGATTGTTTATATTATTCTTCTTTCATTCCCTTCACATATATATATATATATATATTTACGTATATATATATATATATATATGTATACACATATATTGCTTCGTTTGAACAGAGGAAGGAGAGATCGGAGGTTACGGTGGTGGTGATCGAGTATTGCGGCGGTGGTGATGAAGGTGGTTGATGATGATGATGGCGATCGCCGGTCGAAAGAAGGAGGGTGGAAGGGAACCGAGGGGTGGTGATGGCGGTTGGTGTTGATGGTGGTAACAGTGGTGGTGGTGGCGTTCGGTCGTGACAGGAGAGGAGTGCGACGGGGTGAAGGGTGGTGGTTGTTGTGGTCGTCGCAGCGGGGGAAGGGCTTGGGCGGAGGAGGGTCGTCGGCCGGTGGAGAAAAACGAGAGGGAGGGGGTGGATGGTTGGTGATGAATGCAAGAGTGGGGTGTGTATATATATACATTTGATTTGATTCTTACTTATCACATATCTGATCATGATTCGTTTAGATTTTTATTTTATTTTATTATTTTTGGTTAAAATATCTTTTTAACCTTAGTTAAACAATTCAACCTCGGTCAGTTGTTAGGTTAGGTTAGTTCTATTAAATATTTTAGGTGGTCGTACGGTGTTCAGTTTTTATAAAAACTACACCTTTAACCAAATTATTTTATGACGATTATAAAATAATTGTAGTGTTATAATTATTGCGAAACCGTTGGGCTTTGAAAAGGGTTCGAACGTTTAGAGAAACGGTTCAAGGCCGGTATAGGTCGTGTTAGGCCGGTGTTCGAGCCTTTCTCCGTTTTGGTCGCGGCCAGTCTCATAATTTCCTAAAATTATCCGTGAGTGATACGTTATACTTTTTAGGTGATGTTTTACTTGTTGGGCCGAGTTTTGGGCTTAGATGCTTTATTTTGGTTTATTGGGCCAGACCGGGCCCAAATTAGTAAATGGCCCTTTTAAGCTAAACCGTTGCACCGTTTTGACCGAAACAAGTTTCTAAATTATTTATGAGATCACGACATCGTTATATAATTATAATTCGTTGTGAATTTAGTTATTTAGAAAAGTTACTTTTTATATTTATTTTTCTTGTTGTTGAAGTTCCATCGATCTAGGATGGACCTTTCTGTTGGTTATTATACAAACGTGGGAATTTGTCAAGGTTGGACGTTTACGTGCATAGTGTTTATTAATAATATTAATAAATCAAGTCATACACATGTATATACGTATATATATACGGTCAAAGTATAGGTTTGACCTTTGATTTTTGACGGGTTGTCACAAGAAACGATACTCTAATTTTCAAAAATTTGTAAATACTAAAGTATCGCCTAACTCATCTATTTATGAACATGCCATATTGATGAAGGCCCATCGTGACCATCTGATTGAGCTAGGGCTACCCATACCTGAGTGTATGGCTTTGGACATTGTCATTAGTAAATTGCCTGAATGTTATCGCATTCATGCAATTAATTGTTCAATGGAAACACTGGACCAGCTCATATCACTTTTGCCATGTGCTAAAATCAGAACCACATCCGATGTGCTTAAGGTCATAGATGGAGGTGTCAAGAAGAAATCCAAGACTAAAGCTCAAATGGTCAAAGGCAAGAACGCAGATAAATCAAAAGCGCCACCTTTAATGGAACGCATCTGCTTTGAATGCAATGAAGTGGGACACTGGAAGCGCAACGGTCCCGTTCATCTTGCAAAGGTGAAGATGACTAGAAGCTCTCAACAGAGTTCCTCATTAGGTTTGTCAATAAATGTTATTGGACTTTTCACCGTTTCCTCCAATACATGGGTATTTGATACTGGATGTGGTCATCACATTGTTAATGTTTTGCAGGAACCTGAGAAGTAGAAGAAACTGAAACAAGGCAACATGGAGCTTATTGTAGGCGATGGAAACAAGGTCCTGGTTCTTGCAACTGGGGTTTACTCTCTGACATGTCATTCTAGCCTTGTAGTTAAATTAGTTAACTTATGCACCTGGTTTATCCAGGAACATTGTTTTTGTTTCTTCACTGTTTGAACAAGGATTTAAATATAAGTTTGATGGTTTGACTATTCATGCTTATTTTAATGATATGTTCTATTTCGAAGCTATACCTAGACATGGTATGTATGAAATAAATGTTCAAACAGACGACCAAATCTATCAAGTTTCTAAAAGAAACAAAACTGATAGTATTGATTCCTCGTTATGGCATTATAGACTTGGTCATATAAGCAAGGCACGCATCAAGAAGCTACAAAATGCAGGGATTCTTGAATCCACAAATGCAGACTCCTTCAATGAATGCGAATCATGCTTATCTGGAAAACTGACCAAGTCACCGTTCACAAATGTTGGAGAATGGGCTAGTGGACCTTTGGGACTAATACATACTGATGTATGCGGACCCTTAAGGACCGCTACGAGAAATCAAGAAAGGTACTTCGTAACCTTCATAGATGATTATAGCATATTCGCTTATACTTATCTAATGAAGCATAAACATGAAACATTTGAAAAGTTCAAAGAATTTCAAAACGAAGTACAAAATCATTTAAATCGAACTATCAAAATACTTCGATCTGATAGAGGCGGTGAATACCTAAGCACCGAATTCCTCGATCATCTAAAGGCCTGTGGAATTATTTCACAGCCCACTCATCATGGAACTCCACAACTAAATGGTCTGAGTGAAATGAGAAATCGAACCTTGCTAAACATGGTTCGATCGATGATGTGTAGGACTAACTTGCCACACTCCTTCTGGGGTTATGCCCTTTTGATCGTCACTTGCTTAATTAATCTCGCACCGACTAAGAAATTAGATAAAACACCATATGAGATATGGCATGGATCTAAGCCTAAATTATCCTACCTCAGGATATGGGTTTGTGATGCTTATGTCACAAATGATTCTGACAATAAGCTCGATTCCCGAGGCGAAAAGGTTACTTTCGTCGGTTAATACGGTAACTCTGGTTATTATTTCTACCATCCAGATGCAAATTATATTACCATCAAAAGGAAAGGTAAGTTCCTCGAAGAAGAATTACTGAAATGAGGAACAAATAATAACCAAGTTGATCTTGAAGAAGTTCATAAAACACTAATTCCTGAGGATGTCGCTGCGTCTGATCAACAAGAAGTTGTTGGACCATCAGACATAAACACAAGCATTCACAGGAGCAGTAGAATACGATGGGAACCAGATAGATATCTTGGATATCTAAATGGACCAAAAGTATTATTAGTAGAGGATTCATCTGATGAACCTCCTAACTACAAAGCTGTTGTTTCAGATTCTGAATCTGAAAAATGGCTAGAAGCCATGAATTCTGAGATGCAATCCATGCATGATAACCAAGTATGGGACTTGATTGAACTGCCTACTGGTTCTCGGGCCATAGGCAGCAAATGGATCTTCAAGAAAAAGACAGACATGCATGGAATTGCGCAAACCTATAAAGCACGGCTTGTTGCAAAAGGTTTCACTCAAACCCAAGGGATTGACTATGAAGAAACCTTTTCGCCCATCGCGATGATCAAATCGATCAGGATATTGCTTGCCATAGCCGAGTATTATGACTATGAGATATAGCAAATGGATGTCAAAACCGCTTTCCTAAATGGACTCCTCGAAGAGGATGTCTACATGGTACAACCTGAAGGTTTTGTCGATCCCGAATATCCTAACAGGGTTTGCAAACTGAATAAGTCCATTTATGGACTTAAACAAGCATCTCAGAGCTGGAATCTCCGTTTTGATAGGAAAATCAAAGAATTTGGTTTTGCTAAAAATGGAGGTGAGCCATGTGCATACAGAAAGGCAAGTGGGAGCACTATATCATTTCTCATATTGTATGTGGATGATATACTGATCATAGGAAACGATATACCCATGCTTAATGAAGTTAGAAATGTCTATCCACTTGTTTCACTATGAAGGATTTAGGAGAAACATCTTATATACTGGGAATAAAGATTCACAGGGATAGATCAAAGCGACTTCTTGGACTCAGTCAAAGTACATACATCGATAAGATAATAGCTCGGTTCAACATGGAGAATTCCAAGAAAGGAAATGTTCCTATGACTAAAGGAACTGTGTTGAACAAATCAAAAGCTCCTTCTATGGACCTTGAAAAGAAGCGAATGGAAAAGGTTCCATACGCTTCGGCTATTGGCTCAATCATGTATGCAATGCTCTGCACGAGACCTGATGTCTCATATGCACTGAGCTTAACCAGTCGTTAGCAACAGACTTCAGGAATTGCTTACTGGACTATTGTAAAGAACATATTAAAATACCTTAGAAAAACTAAGGACGCGTTCTTGGTATACGGACAAACGGATGAGGAGCTCACTGTAAGACGTTACACTGACGTGAGTTTTTAGACTGATCGAGATGATTCTCGATCACAGTTCAGATTCGTATTTACTCTGAATTGAGGCGCCATTTCATGGAAGAGCTCAAAACAGAGTGTTGTGGATGATTCCACAACCGAATATGAATATATAGCCGCCTTAGAAGCTACAAAGGAGGTTGGTTGGATGAAGAAGTTCATTACTGATCTCGACGTGGTTCCTTCGATAAAGAAAGCGATTGAGATGCTCTGGATAAATCAAACAATTAATTAATTGGCGGATAAATGAGAGTTTAAATAAAAGGTTTATTTTAAAAAGGAGATAATTGAGAGTTAATCAATTTGAATTCGATTCTGACAGGTTAAGGATCAGTTATAAATATAACTGATCCAAGAGGTTTAGGGTTAATCCAGTTCCAAACCAAAACACCCTAAAACTCCCCCCCCCCCCTCTCTCTCTCTTCCTCTCTGCGATCTCGGTCACCACCCCCTTGGATTCGACCACCATCGACCGCTGGCCTCCTCCGTCATCGTCGTCCGTCGTCGCCAGCCGCCGTCGTCCGCCGTTGCCAGTCGCCACCGCCCGACCGCCGGCCCACCTCCGATCGTAACCACCATGGTGTTGTTGCCCCGCCGCCGCGCCACCTCCACTTCGACCGCTGCTGCTGTCCACGTCGGAACCACCGCCGCCGCCACTGCCACCTCTTCGATCCCGTCCCGTCTGTGGCCTAGTCCACTATACCCGGTGAAGCTGTCACCGGATTCCGTCTCCGCCCTGCCACCGACGATCGAAGCACCACCACCGACGGCCATCGCGTCGTCGCCGGTGATGTCCGTCAAGCACGGGGTTTCTAAACCCGACTTCGGTTTGTGTTTCAGGACGATTCCGCTGTTACAAAAATTTATGGATCAAGATCCACCGATCACCCAGTTACTTGGTGACGAAGAAACTTATCCGGTCAACTCGGTAGAAGACTTGACGATGAAGTTTACTAACACGGTTTCGTTCAACCCTAGCGACGACATGTTGAATCCTGGTGTCTCGAACGGTTGTTCGGATCCAGCTAAGGTATATCTAATTTATTTAGATATTGATATTTTCAATGTATTTTATTTTTGTGTTTGCGTGTTAATGGTGATTTGATCCTGTTACGGTTTTACGGTTTTCGCGTTTTAATAAAATTAATGTTTCCGCTGCGTTAACCTGTAATATATATTTATTCGGTTTAATAAATATATATATAATTGTGTTTAGTAAAAAAAATGTATTACTAAATGGGTAACCCGAACACCACTGTAAAACCCAACAACTTCCCCCCCCCCCCCCCCTGGTGGTGGCAAGGGCATATTCCATGCATTGTACTTGCAATATCTAGGGTATCTTCTGACAGGCATAGTGTGTGCCCCACAGACATGGGTCGTTATCACACTCCCAAAATCCGTCTGCGGAGTATCACCGAATGGGACATGTGACAAATCAGGATCTAAGTCATCAGAAAACAGAATGACTCTACATGATTTTAAATTAACTGAAAACACAGAATTTAACGTTCAAAGTTTGCGAAAGCGTAAACATGTTTAGCGGAAGCACATAGTTTCAAAACAAGTTTGTTAGACCCTAGCCGACGGCAGAAACGTTAGAGAATGATTAGATTACCCATAAGCTCATGACAACTATCTATGTGACAATAGTTAATAAAGCTCAAATTTTATTAATAATAATATGTCATTACATAACTTGAAATTCAAACAAAATATATTTCAAACAAATTCTTATTAAATAATAACTAGGTCCAATTCCCACAAGGAAGCAACTTGAATCAAGCATTCTCATTTCCTGCAACATATATAAAATAAAGTCGACTACAAAATTTGTGAGTAATCACAAGTTTGATATAGCATATAGTTGAAAACATGTGTTACCTGTCATATGTAGGAATACGTGAAACATAATATACTAGTAAATTTGACAAGCCTTGAAAGTGAGAACAAACACTCAACGCCAATTACTTATACTAGTAAATTTGACAAGCCTTGAAAGTGAGAACAAACACTCAACGCCAATTACTGGTCAAGTCGAGTGGGGGTTTCCCAATAGATCTATTTTTGTTTTTCCCATTGAATCACACAGAATAACCATTGATGATTTAGTCTGCACAAAGTTGAATCACACATAATAACTTTGATAGCCATTGACAAACTACACTAGAAATCACATAACACATACAGAGCACATAAGCATTTGAAATTGATAAACAATTGAAAACATAATTGATATATGGATACATGTTGCACCCCAAAATGGAAAATGAAAAGGGGCAAGGATTACTCACTTGAATAGCGATTGAAGACCCGAAAACTAGAAATGGAAAGTGTGGAAAGGAAACCCGAAAAGGTCATCCTAAACATGATAGATTTAATGAGAATAGGTTTATCGGTTTATGTCCTTATGCACTTGGGGAATGCGTTTTTATATTTATAAACTAAAGTTTAAAGAAGTTAATGTTTAACAGTAACAATACCTTAAACGTCACTAGACATGCTTTGTTTAATAGGTTATGACACTCTTATCGCGGCGTCCCAGGTAAGCATCCAGTTCCAACTATGCAATTTATGTGAACACTTATCCTTTGAAAGAGACCCCGACTAGCGGTGTTTTCACCCTTCTGGTTACTACATGTCATTCATGTCTCAAGTACTATCACTAAATTATATTTGTTAAACAAAAGGTTTGATTCTAAGGCATTTGGAAACCTAAACTGGTATTTATGTTCCAATCTAAAGTTCAAGGATTTTAGGGGAAATCACTATTATGTTCCAATCTAAAGTTCAGGGATTCTAAGGCATTTGGAAACCAAGTGAGTGCCCTTTTTTGGAAGATACTGGTAGCATAACGCACATGGAGATTTTTGAGGCAATCTTTATTGATGAAAGTGTTTTCAATGCCTTCAAACCATTGTAGTAGACCAGTGGCACCCTCAGAACAAGAGAATTTGGGCGGGTTACAAGAATTGAACTACTTGAAATTGCAAGTGGGGGTGGTAGCTGCTGAAGTGGCAGGGATGGCAGTTTGGTTAGCAGGGGTGGCACCAAGGTTTTACTGGATTTGCATCATCGTAGTCGGGATGACTGTCACCATTTGCTTAGCGATTTGGGCAGCTATTTTGGCGCCAAGAGCTGCGACGACCGTGAACATTGTGATGAGTAGACATGCTAAATGGAAAGGAAGAGATTCGTAAGACATGGGACGTGAAACGATCATTTGATTAATTCAGGGGTGAAAACATAACAAAATCAAATAGTGAAAATCATAGAGATAAGATGCCATTATCTTAAATCATGAAGATTGTAAGTCATTATTGGAAATCATAATAACTGGGTGTCAGAACTACGAGATATCATGGAATTAAAAAATATTGGAATGTCATAAATTAGAAATCATAAAAATTGCGTACAAAGCATGAAATCATTTTGACTTACTTAAAACATATGGAATGGCTCTCATCTCCCGATTGAGAAACTACCACCTTCGACTAGTATGAGTTAATATAGTTCGTAGTAGTGTTTTTATGACATGATTTGGCCTAATAGGCTACAACACTCTCGTCAGGGCGTCCTAGGTAAGAATCCAGGTCTGATGGTAGGTTCAGATTTATACGTAACGCTTACCTAGATAAAGATCCCAACTACCGATGCTTTCACCCTTCCAGTTACAGCGTGTCCATTGCTAAAAACCTAACTCAGTCAGAATTTGAAAACTAAAACCAGACCCTAAAATGACACGTAACGCACCATTACAATGGAAAAGGCTAGGAGTCCTGAAGATGTCGTGTACGCGTGTGTGCCAAGTGCTAAGCTCGAGTTTGGGAGATAGCGTGAAGTATATGATAGAGTTCAAGGCACGTCCTAACTAAGGCAAATTAAGCAAAAAAAGGGAAATCCCTAAACTAAGAAGGCAATACACAAGATTTCGTGTTTTGGACACCTCTATAAATGTTCTAGAGGACTATTTTAATAGATGATGGAGTGAGAAGGAACAAATCGTAGACAAGGAAGTAATTTCATATCCGAAACCTCAAAAAGCTCTCATCAACCCCTGTTGTTCAAAAACAAAGGAGTTGGACGCGACCCCTTTGATCCAGATTTCAACTCCCTAAGAAAATGAACTAGACCTGAAGGAACCTGGAATGTCAATACCAGAAGAGACTCTCGTCTCTACACCTCCAAAAGATACCAGTAAGAAAAAACCTTTACCAAATCAGGTACACATTTCTCGGCCATCTTTAGAAGACCTTACTAAAATTCCAAATAATGCAAGTTTTTTCAACGATGTGTTTACTACACCAAAGCTAGAAGAGTTACAACATCTTATATTCACTAAGCAACAATCATTACATTTTGGACACTTTTCTGATAGATATTATATTCCTGTTTTAAAAGAAACCTGAAACGACTATAATAGATGATAGTCTGTGTGTAAATCTGATGCATGCTCATATGCTTAATAAGTTAGATCTAGGTGAACTAACTCCTTTTTGTCTATCTCTCATACTCTCTAATCGATCTATCCATTATGCGAAGGGAATAATTAAGGATGTTCTAATTCGTGTAAATAATATAAATATTCCATCCGACTTCATCATCCTTGACGACACCCCTCATTCTCGGAAAGCCTCTTCTAGACACTTGGAGGGTTGTATCAACCCGAACAACAAGGAAATGACGCTACGGCTTTGTGACAATGAGCTCTCTATGAAGGTTGATCAATCACTTATCTATTCATCATCTGTTGATCCTCCTTGGAGGGCTATGCATGGTGATTGTTTGTTATCTTGGTTTATAAATGTATAACTTGCGTAATT
>JBCNJP010000017.1:8631810-8676870 GCA_039602395.1 Deinandra increscens subsp. villosa
TTTACGCCACCTTTTGTTGATGTAACAAGCAGGGATCTCATCAACCTGATTCACACGAAAAACACAAAATATATGGCTACACAAATAGCCAATTCTATTGAAAGACATGCAAGCACAATCCGCCTTCTTCTCAGTCTTGTCATAAGTAACCTATTACCAACAAAAAACAAATAATATAAATAAAAATATAACTGTTTTTATATATTAAAAAGCTGTTAAAAAGGTTACACACGTAACTTTTCCAAACAGGATGTCCAAATGTTACGTATGTAACTTTTTAAAATTGTCAATTCCACAGGTTAAATGTGTGCTCACCTTGTAGGTATGAACTACTCCAGCCTGATTTCTTTGGCTTACTGAATAAAGCAGTTTGGTATCTACTACCTCAGTATTTTCTATGTAACTTGAATACATACCCTTTCTTATCTCATTCTTCACCTCTTTGAAGATTCTATTAGTGTAAACTTCAAATGCATGTTTTTCAATTGGCACATCTTCTTCAGGAATGTATGCAAGTGTTGAGGTTTTGAAGTCTGCACATCTTTGCCTGTACCTTTGATTTTCTAATCTTGTTTCAAAGCATAACATGAACTGAATCAATGTATTTGCACTACTTGAGTTAACTTTGAATGATGCATTTGAACTCTCACAAATAGATGTAGTTTTCAACAAACAACACATAGGTAAGTCTCTAAAATAAGCTGGAACCCACTTCTTTCTTTTTGCATACATAATTGACAACCATTCATGGTCCTTAAGTGAAAACATCTCCATTAACTCCGCCCATTTGTTTTCAAAAGTGGTAGTTTTCATATACACGCTCCACACCAATCTGTGAAGTCTGCTTCTGAGGTCGGTATTTTGTAGAAGGTCACCTTCAATCTGAAGTTTTCGAAGACTCGTATAGTCAGATTTCACCATATGTAACATTTTATACATATGTAACATTATATACATATGTAACATTTTCTAAGTATATGTACATAGTTATTTTATTACTTTAATTCTACATATGTAACTTATTAGATGTGATTACCTTTGAGGGCAGTTTTTTCATAATATGCCACATGCAGAGGCGATGTTTAGACAAAGTGAATACTTCCTTGATTGCTTTCTTCATTGAACGGTCTTGGTCGGTTAAAACCAGTCTTGGTTGTTTTTCATGAGCTATTAAGAACTTTTCAAGCAACCACTTATATGATTCTTGTGTTTCATTCGATAATAACCCGGCACCAAATGTAACACAATGTTTATGATTGTCAACACCGGTGAACGGCACGAATATCATATCATACCTGATAACAATTTTAACACGAAGTTACAATTTTTTACAAAAGCAATACATCTCAATATTAATGTTACATATGTAACATTTTAAAATACTTACTTGTTTGTTTGGTAAGTTGCATCAAATGCTAGTACCTCCCCAAATGCCTTGTAGTTTATCTTTGATATTTCATCAGCCCAAAATAGGCTCCTCAACTTCCCATTCTCAGTCTCATAATCAAAATAAAAATCTTTCCTAATTCTAGACCGCTCACGTAATTTGTTTAACAAAAGCTGTGTATCCCTAGATCCGATATAAATTCTTGTTGTCCTTGCATGGTTCTTGTAATCATTTGGTGTCCCATTAACCAGATGATGCCCCCCCCCATCATTGACACCATGAGATGATGTGCCTTACCCGGACCGATGCTATTTAAACTCATTTTATGGATGAACTCTTTAGTTGTAAAAGGTAACTTTCTAGAAATCTTTGTTAAATCCTTGTTAAAATCTTCTACAAGAGAATGGTTATGACCTTCTTCAAACTTTAACAGACGATAAGATGAAGACCCTTTAATCTTAACAACATAAATATTTGCTTTGCAATCAGTTGTTTTAAAACTTGTTTGCCTAATTTTACTATTAGCATCAAACTTTTTACCTTTCTGAGGTTTTCCCGACCGGTTACAACGATAATACTTAGTTATTTTTTCTCCATCTTTTACCTTCCCCTGGTTTATCCTAACTGTGAACCCACAAGCAAAGGCATAAGCCCTGTAAAACACAAGAACAGAATCTAGGTCCTTGAATATCATCCCCTCCACTGGTTTCAGTTTGTCAGCACAATGTGGAAACCATGTTTTTGTCCCATTAGGCGATATTAACATACCATCTTGACCAGCTTCATCATCAATGTTGTCTTGTATGGAAATTAATTTCATTAAAAAAAAAGAGAGATCACATGAGACAAAAAACTACTTTTATTTTGTATGTATAGTAAATGAAAGGGACGTATATGAATTTTAATGTTTGAGGATAAACAGTGTGACAAAAGTGGACAACAAATCCCATCATACATGATTTTTGTCGCTGGATTTTTAAGACACAAATTTGTAAATAATACCTTCATTAATGACGTTATTTGGGGAGTTTGAGTTATTATTCGTGAAAATCACGGACTCGACCTCATCCTCTGAACTGTCAAAACCTTCTTCATATGAACCCTCACTTAATGCATCCTGGACATCTAGATTCATTTGGAAAACGCGCGTGGGAGACTCCATAAATGCTGTCTGATCGCTGCTTTGAGAGAGCTCTATCTCCATTAACTGCGAACAGTGTTCTGGTTGTTGAAGCTCCATTAATTCCGAAAATGTTTTATGTATTAAATTGCCTTCTTCAAGCTCCATTAATGATCAGCAATAAGAAGAAGATCTCGATATCAAATTTGATATGTTAATAAATCTATGTGAAGAGTTGACTAATTGTAGTATTAAAGAAGATGGAAGAAGCTGAACATAGTACACTAGCTGGATATTTATTGGAAAAGGGGGTAGCTGTACCTTTTTCTGATTGTGTGTTGGTTTGGATTATGACAAGTCTGCATCCCTTTTGTACTAAGGCCGAAATTTATTAATTCTTCAGTTTGGTTACATTACCAAAATACCCTTGAAAGCATTCTCAATGAACAAGATGTGGACAATTGTGAGCCATAGATTTGGGTTCCAAGGATTCTTCATCTAAAAGTGGGTTCTATATATATATAGGGGAGGGATATAATGAAAACCTCTTCGAGTTTGGAAAACCATGAAAACCAAGCTAAAAAATTCGTTTTTTTTTCGATTTTTTTATGGTGATTCTCTAAGTTTATAAACCCCCTTTATGCAAAAAAAATAAAAAATAACGGCTAGGAAATTTTAAAAAATATATATTTTATAACCGATGTTACATATGTATTTACAAAGGAACATTTGCTAGCCGTTTTTTCTATGTATTTACATATGTAACATCGGTTATAAAATATTTTTTTATAAAAAATTTACTAGCCGTTTTTTTTTATTACTTTTTTGCACAAAGGGGGTTTTTTAAACTTAGAGAATCACCATAAAAAAATCGGAACAAAAAACGAATCTTTTAGCTTGGTTTTTACGGTTTTCCAAACTCGAAGAAGTTTTCATTATATCCTTCCTCTATATATATATATATAGGTGAAAGTTCAAATACAAAGGAACATTTGCGTGCGAAGTGTAGGAAGTAATTTGAGCCATTGATTTTGAAAGATAAATGTCCAGATCTAATATATCTAATCCAGATAAGAAGAAGAAGGAAATAAGCGTGAGAAGAATCTGGATTGGTAGAATTGGTAAGAGCCTACAATTGTTGACTTTTTTAAAGTTCCCTCAGTTTTTTTAAACGTCCATAACTTTTTTATACGACATTATTTTTTTTTTTAATTTCACCATAAAATTGAGTATTTTATTCTCTTTAATACGAGTATAGTATTGCTAAAAGTTTTTTTTTCAAGTTAATTTATATGCTCTCGTATAACTTGTGTGATTATGAAATATAACTTGCGTGATTATGAAATATAACTTGCGTGATTATGATATATAGCTTGCGTGATTATTGAATATAGCTTGCGTGATTATCGAATATAGCTTGCGTGATTATCATCAAACGCGCGCGGACATTTTACCTCCCTTCGCACGCTTCGCACGGAAATTGCTCTTTGTACAATAATTATATATATATATATATATATATATATATATATATATATATATATATGATCGGTTTTATTTGTCATGTTTTGTTACTCAAGGTAAATAATGTGAAAACGAAGTCGAAGGTACCAGTACGTAGCATCAAACAACTTGAAGAGCATGACGATGATGAAAAAACTTACAAAGAGCCAGACGACGACGTCCAAGATATTATAATTATCATAGAAAATAAAGTTTGATTAGTGTATATGTATGTATATTTAATTAAAATATGATTTTAAGGTTTCTCTTAGACATATATATGCAGTTTAATTAATTAATTATATGCAGTTTAATTAATTGTAATTAAGATAAACGAAATTTTATGAATCAATAATTGCTTGATTATATATACGAGCAAATGACCCGCGCGTTGCTGCAGGTCGATTTTAATTTTCGTATGATTTTAGCGACCATTAGGTGCGTTTTCTTTTCGTATAATTTTAATGACCTGGTCCTCAAGTGTCTTTAATGTATTGAGTGTTATAGTGTCTTGAATGTAATGAGTATTCTAGCCTCGTATAGCAACGACCCGCGCGTTACGGCGGGTTTCATACGTATTTTTCTACAACCAATATTTACCTTATGTATTTAAAACGAGATGTATACCACCCGCGCGTTGTTGCGGGGTTGAATCTGTATACTAAACGAAAGTCAAAAAGTTAAGTGGTATAAAACGTAAAAGTTTAAAAGTCTCGTGGTGAAAGTATAAAACTATAAAAGTATACTATAAGCGAAAGTAGAAAAGTTAAAAGTTTCGTGGCAAAATTAGAATACAAAAAAACTTAAAACAAAAATAAAAACTTTAAAAGTTAGAGGGTTAAAAAGTTAAGGAGTATAAAACGTAAAAGTCTAAAAGTCTCGTGGTGAAAGTATAAAACTATAAAAATATACTAAGTTAAGGGGTATAACACGTAAAAGTCTAAAAGTCTCATGGTGAAAGTATAAAACTATAATAATATACTAAAACCGAAAGTAGAAAAGTTAAAAGTTTTGTGGCCAAAGTAGAAGACAACAAAACTTAAACACAAAAAAAAAACTTTAAAAGTTAGAGGGTTAAAAAGTTAATGGTTATAAAACGTACAAGTCTAAAAGTCTTGTAGTGAAAGTATAAAACTATAAAAATATACTAAGTTAAGGGGTATAACACGTAAAAGTCTAAAAGTCTCGTGGTGAAAGTATAAAACTATAAAAGCATACTAAAAACGAAAGTAAAAAAGTTAAAAGTTTCGTGGCCAAAGTAGAAGACAACAAAACTTAAAACAAAAAAAACTTTAAAAGTTAGAGGGTTAAAAAGTTAAGGGGTATAAAACGTAAAAGTCTAAAAGTCTTGTAATGAAAGTATAAAACTATAAAATATACTAAAACGAAAGTAAAAAAGTTAAAAGTTTTGTGGCCAAAGTAGAAGACAACAAACTTAAAACAAAAAAAAAACCTTTAAAAGTTAAAGGATACAAAACGTAAAAGTATGAAACATATGTGACTAAACTATAAAAACCAAAAGTATACTATTTCGTTAGAAAAAAAGTGTTTAAAAGTTTAAGGGGTAGAAAGCGTCAAAGTACTAAAGTGTTGTGGCCAAACTTTGAAAAACAAAATGTAAAAAAAACAAATTGTAATAGTTTAAGGATAGAAAATGTCAAAACATAAAACTTACGTGGCCAAAGTTTGAAATCCTAAAACCCTACTATTAATCACCCAAATTTGTTGTTATATAACGAGATGTTTACCCCCCACGCGCGTTGCTGCGGGGTTGAATTTGTACACTGAACGAAAGTAACAAAAGTTAATGTTATAAAACGTAAAAGTTTAAAAGTCTCGTGGTGAAAGTATAAAACTATAGAAGTATATTAAAAGCGAAAATAGAAAAGTTAAAAGTTACTTTGCCAAAGTAGAAGACAAAAAAACTTAAAACAAAAAAAACTTTAAAAGTTAGAGGGTTAAAAAATTAAGGAGTATAAAACGTAAAAGTCTAAAATTCTTGTGGTGAAAGTATAAAACTATAAAAATATACTAAGTTAAGTGGTATAAAACATAAAAATCTTAAAGTCTCGTGGTGAAAGTATAAAACTATAAAAGTATACTAAAAACGAAAGTAGAAAATTAAAAGTTTCGTTGCCAAAGTAGAAGACGACAAAACCTTAAAAAAAAAAGTTTAAAAGTTAAAGTGTAAAAAAGTTAAGGGGTATAAAACGTAAAAGTCTAAATGTCTTGTAAGGAAAATATAAAACTATAAAAATATACTAAAAACGAAAGTAGAAAAGTTAAAAGTTTCGTGGCCAAAATAGAAGACAACAAAAATTAAAATAAAAAAAAGATTTAAAAGTTAAACGGTACAAAACGTAAGAGTATGAAACATATATGACTAGACTATGAAAACCAATTGTTTACTATTTCGTTAAAAAGAAAAAAAAAACAAATTGTAAAAGTTTAAGGTAGAAAGTTTCAAAGCATAAAAGTCATGTGGCTAAAGTTTAAAAAATAAAAAATTTACTATTAATCTATAAAATTTTATTGTATTATTAATAAATAAAGAGTAAATTACACAGAAAGTCCTTAATGTTTTACTCTAATTTCGAATTAGGTCCTTTAAGTTAAGTTGTTACACCCGACATCCTTTATGTTTTAAACATGTTTCATAGAAGGTCCTTTATCACAAACGGTGTTAAAAACCATCGTTAACTCAAGGGCATTTTAGCCATTTCACAAAATCTTTTAATAAAACATTAAAATAAAAATAAAAAATTCTAATATTAGAAAATCTTAAAATATCATACAGAATATCACATAATCCATCGTCCATCGATCTAAATATCACACTGATCCAAAATTTCCACAGAGTAAATTCATTTTTCTTGCACGTAGGTGGATTTGAAGGTGCTGATCGAATATCTAATAACAAAGAGCTGAACCCGAGCTCTTTCATTTTCAGATCAAAGTACAAAAAAAAAATCTAATATTAAAACCATCGGGAAGCTGCTGTCCTTCATCTTCCCCTCTATGTCACACGCTATCACCTTCTTAAACACTGACCGTCTCGCGGAGATCTACATTCTGGTGACGTCATCATTCAGCTTGTATCCGTCTCGTCTTCCAAATGGGAACCATCACCGTGTGTGTGGCCGGCGATGACGACGCTGCATTCGCTGTTGAAAAGCATGCCGTCGCCGGAGGAGGGGCTGACGTTTCTGAACTGTCATTGTCCGTGTCGCTGCTGCCGGAGACGGAGGAGTTGTAGATTTTCCGGCAAGGAGACTCGACGTCGTAGATTTTAGGTCGTCTTCTTGCCACTAGAAGTAATCGGAGACACAGATGTGGGATTTGAAGGAGGATCAGTGAGGTTGTTTGGGGGTGTAAAATCAACGGTGATGATGTGAAGGCGGGGAAAAGAAGGGACGAGATGGTCTGGGAGGAGACATTCTTCTTCTTTATTTTCTAATATTAAATTATTATTCTATTTTTTAATGTTTTTTCAAAAGATTTTATGAAATGGCTAAAATGCCCCTAACTTAACGATGGTTTTTAACACCGTTAGTAATAAAGGACCTTCTATGAAACATGTTTAAAACATAAAGGATGTCGGGTGTAACAACTTTACTTAAAGAACTTAATTCGAAATCAGGATAAAACGTAAAGGACCTTTTGTGTAATTTACTCTATAATAAATAAATAAATGAGAATATGAACCCATATGTTACGGAGATGTATCAAAATTTGTAACAACCAATACTTACCTTTTGTATATAAAAATAAGAGTATCAAAATTTGTAACAACCCATATTTACCTTTTGTATATAAAATAAGAATATGAACCCAAAATTTGTAACAACCAATAATTACCTTATATACAAAATAAGAATAAGAATATGAACTCACATGTTACGATGACATACAAAATAAGAATAAGAATATGAACTCACATGTTACGATGACGTATCAAAATTTGTAACAACCAATATTTACCTTTCGTATATAAAATAATGTATATAAAATAAGAATATGAACCCACATGTTACGAAGACGTATCAAAATTCGTAACACGTTCAAAGCTAACAACAGCTGTTATAAATAATAGTTTAAAGTTTAAACATAGAAACCATCGGAGTACCACTACAAATTCTATATTAGCTAGCATTGACATTTATCCAAAGTAAAAAAGTAAAACTCAGAGGTACAAATTTTTGTTATAGATTTACAATAATACCAAGAGTCCATCTTCTTTTGAAGAGCAATAAAATATTCATATTTATTCAAATTATTGTTATTCTCATCAAGAGACCAGTAACAATCACAACCCTATCACCTCCATCTCCATCTAATGTCTAGTAGCAGGGGCGTACCTGTATCATGCCCAGGTGGTCTCTGTGACCCCCTCAACTTCGTACGCAAAGTGGAAATTATGTGAACGGTTTATTTTTATTTTTATTTTAATATGATGGAAAGTAATTAAATATAAACTTTGGTAACATAAAAACAAAGCTCTCCCTTAACCTGGTGGTAAGTTAGTCCTCCGAATATCAAAAGGGCATAGGTTCGAGACTTCTCCTATTCGTTTTCCATGTTTTCCTTTCTTTTTCATTATTAACTTAATGCAAATGCAATTAAATGCAATTAAATGAGTTGATCATTCTCATTTTTTAATTCTATGATACTTTTATTAAAATCTTATATTATCCTTATTTTTTCTATATTATTTAAATTCTAATGACGATATTTTTTTTGTTTTTGTGTCGTTTTTGTCTTATGTGATCAACCCGATCCGAACTAAAATTCTTTATGTATTTTCTATGTAGCTGAAATATCTAAAAATAGTGGACTCTGTATAAGAAAATTGTGGACCTCCTCAAAAAAATTTCTAGTTCCGCCTTTGTCTAGTAGCCCTTCCATGATGACCTTTTTTTTACATGACCATCATGCAGATAAATTAAAGCCGGCTAGCGTCTATCCTGTATCTAGCAAACTGTAAATTGCTTAAGTAATTATCTAGAAAAAATTAAAAGAACAACTGTCAATACATTTACATGATGGTTTAGATCTCTCTCTTCAATCTCTACGCTTTCACATCCACCTTTTCATTTCTTATTTTCTTCATATCTCCTTCCCTGCTCTCTCTAATCTCAAGGTACATGAAACTATGAAAGAAAGAACAACAATCCACTTCTGGTCGGCAGTCAAGATCCGATTTGCAATTTGTAGTAAACATATGGAGTAACTAAGAGCTTGCAAACTGTTTCGCAAAAGAAAAACAACAAAGCGGGCCTCCTTGATTATTTCAGGCTTATAATACCGGTACTTGGCAAGATCTTTCTCCGGCGGCCATTGATGGTCCTAAAATTCGTATGTTGAATCGGCGATGGTGTAGTCCTCTTCCTCCTCGCCGTCAATGATGGCATATAGTGTTTCACTGTGGCGATTTAAGCCTCCGATTTGAATGTTCGTGTACAACCATGGATTATTGTCCTAATCTCCAGCCTATTTTCCTTTGGTAACCGCTGGTTTGTACCTGCATGTTACAGATCTGAGATGATCAATCGAGTCAGACCACGTTTGAAATGTGGCAAGGAAGCCGATAGGATTATGTTTAGCATAGAGAGAACACAACACAAAAAAACAAAGAAGATATATGATGCGGAAAGGAATTGAAGCTCATGAGGAGGTAGTTCCATGGCAAACTGAGGAAAGTGTTAAAAGAGCCCTCTCTAAAGGCCTCTTCGTTTATAACTGGTGCAAGTCTCCTATGTCAAGTTCATGTTTGGTGGTATGTTTCTTGTGATGTTGTTGGGTTTTACCTTCTTGGTACATCCAGTTTTTCCCTTTCCTTTCGGTTATTTTAATAAATAGATGTTCAAAAAAAAACCTCAACACAAAATAGAGCTAACCAACTGGATACGAACGGAAAATAGAGAAAGTAAAGACAAAAGTGTTTTCTGTTTCTTCAAGTTGATTTGTGCAGATCTATCTCCTTTCTTTTTTCAGATCCCCTTCTCTCTAGTGTCGCTTAGACCCAGCTCACAACAACTGTCGCTCACTACCACCGGTCGTGGATACAACCTGCACACAATACAAAGAACAAAGACTTGCATAAGAAGATCAACCAAAACTATAACAAATTTAGATATAAAAGTTGTCTCATAAGTAGATCAGCTTAACTATAACAGATTCAGCAATTGAAGTTGTCTCCGGTGAGTGTGTATAAGAAAGTGAAGATAGGAGAGAGAAGAGTGTTGTGATCTGTCTTGTTTGTGTTTTAAATATAGGGGAGAAGATGGAGCAAAATTAGAGACGTGGTTACCCCCTTGGCTCTTAAGGCTTTGGTTACTATGTGACCCAGGTTCTAATCCAAGGGGAGGCAGTTTTACCCCATGTGGTACCAGGAGGGGGTTTCTGCCAGGAGAAAGCTTCAGGAGGGGGTGTCTTGGTTCTCACGGAGGTCCGAGTAATCGACCTTGGACATAGCCCCGCAAGGGTAGGTTTACACGTGAAACCAAAGTCGCCTGATCGATGCCGTTCCAAAAAAAAAAGGACGTGATAATACGCGTGGCATACAAAGACAGACTTGTTGATGTGTCATCAGACACATGTTGATCTCTGTGAATTATGAAAGGAATATTTATCTAGTAAATACAGTGGGCTATGGTGTACAGCAAATCTGAGGAGATGAACACTTGGCAGCACTTACACATATACTAGAAAGTGTATGAGGCAAGTGTAAATGACCGTCCATTTGAACCAACCATTAAAAAACATTTGTGTTGAATAGTTCATTTTCTGTGACTGACACTCTATTAAAATTGATATATAAGGAATATGAAAGACAAATAATACCAAAGGTCACACTTTTTATATTTTAACGTGACCATTGCCACCATTTGGCCACGCGTATTGGGGCAGAATATCTGATTTCAACTACCCTTTGACCACTCCCCCCCCCCTAATGTATGTGGATAAAACACAAATATATGTGACCATATAACACCAAAGGCCACACTTTTGGTATTTTGACGTGGCCGTTCCCACCCTTTGGCAACGGGTATTGGGACAAAATATATGATTTCAACAACCCTTTGGCCACTAATTTTTTTCTAATATATGTGGCTAAAACACAAATATATGTGACCATATAACACCAAAGGCCACACTTTTGATATTTTAACGTGGCTTTTTCCACCCTTTGACCACGCGTATTGGGACAAAATGTATGATTTCAGCAACTCATTTGGTCACTTTTTTTTCTAACATATGCGGCTAAAACACAAATATATGTGACTATATAATACCAAAGGCCACACTTTTGATATTTTAATGTGGCCGTTGTCACCCTTTGGCCACGCGTATTGGGACAAAATGTACGATTTCAGCAACCCATTTGGCCACGTTTTTTTCTAACATATTTGGCTAAAACACAAATATACGTGACCATATAATACCAAAGGCCACACTTTTGATATTTTAACGTGACCATTGATTGCCACCCTTTGGCCACGCGTATTGGGACAAAATGTATGATTTCAACAACCCTTTGGCTACGTATTTTTATAATATATGTGGCTAAACACAAATATATGTGACCATATAATACCAAAGGCCACGTTAAACAAACACATGTGGCCGATGGGACCCTTTGGCCATGCTTTCCGGAAGATTGTTTGATTACAACAATAAATATTGGTACCCTTTAGCCACGCTTCTAGGTGGCTTCAGCCACTGATATTCTAACGTGGCCGTATGATACATACGGTGACGGGACCTTTGGTGTCGATTGAAATGAAAAATAAAAACGTGGCCAAAGACCTTTGGTCACGGTTTTTTTCCGCCAATTTTGACGTAGTGACTATAACTAAATTGAAACGAAATGGGAAATATGAAGAGCTTATAGTATGCGATTTCAAATCTTCAACATGTAAATCAACCTATCGTCGGGCTTTAGTACCATCAACAAAATCGAACAGACCCAGATCATCATTATCATCATCCAGAAACGAAACGTGTAAGGAATTATTTCTCCAAGTTATGATGTTATATCGGCAAGATAAAGTTATCTCGGAAGGATTAGAAGACCCGAGGTAATAAGTTATATCGGAAGAGCAAACTGTCCGTAGTAACTTTAGTTACCTCATGTGGCAACTTTATCTCGGAATCTATGTTTTACCCCGAGCCGTGGAAACACCCTAGATAACTCGACTTACCTCTGTAAGGAGAGTTATCTCGGACAACTTTACTTCTCCACTTGACCTAACACTGTCAGAACTGCTTTTTGTCAAAGACGCAACCTGCTCATCTCTCAGCCTATCCGAAGCCATCATTTTATCTTGTAGACTAGTTTATTCTATTCCATGTATCTTGTCAACGGTCCAGATGATCGTTAAGAAATCAAGGCTCTCCTATTCTTAGGCACTATATATAGTTTACTTGTACTCTGTAATTCACAATGTTGTTGTACGCTTTCTCGAATTATCAAGTAATAACAATATAGTGTCGTGTCACATCTGTGTTCTTACTTGCTTTACATCCGATTACCGTCTTATTAACTGAAACAGAGCATATGGCTTAACTTGTTTCCGCCCGGTTAATCCTTAAGTAAATTCTTGTATTTGGTTTACTCTGTAACCAGTTTCGATCGTACAAAACGAAAACTAAATGATCAAGAAACGATGGAAATCAACAGAGGAATGGTGGATAATCACTTCAAAATCGTATCCGATTTGGGCTGTTGCCGCCGCCCGTCGGCAACATCTTGAATCGATTTAAACCGGTAGGAATCCCAAATGCCTCCGACGGTGTGGAGGATTCCCCGTCGTTTCGAGTCGGTCCGGTAATCTGTATTGCTTGTATCCTGGATCAAACCTAAAAAGTACAGTGGGGGTGGGAGGAGAGAGAGAGAGCAGAGACGGTGTGTTGCGTGAGTCAGACATAAGTGAATGCTTGGTGGTTGAAATTTGTGGCTGGAGGTATGGGAAGAGTACATCAGCATAAGTTGTAACCTGAGCTTTAAATATGGTAATGTGTATATGTATAATAACTTGTAACTTGAGCTCCAAAAGTGATAACATAGGTTGTATATTGTATTATAGGGTAACTTTTAAAAGCCAAAAATTAAAATCATTTTTGGAGTACCCAAAAGATATTTTTAACTTATTGTGTTGCCCATCTCGAATGAACATAACCCAAACTAAAATGCACTCGGATGATTTTTATGTACGGGCAAAAGCCTTTGAGCCCTTGAATCAAGAGAAAACGAATAAGTCAAAAGCAAGAAGTGTGAATGTGTATGAGATATATAACCAACACCGTGATTCCGATTTCTGCGGTCAACTCTCCACTTCCATTACATTTCCCCAAACGTCCTCAGAAATCGTCATCTCCGCTACGGTACATAATCTACTGTTAACCCAATGAGTTTCGTATATTTAGTGGAAATATATATAAAAAAACATGACTGAATCGATATATAACATTAAGAGTGAATCCTATAAACACAAGCTTCCTTAGTTCAACTTGTTCTTGGCACTAAATTAGGACTTGGAACCTCTAGGTAGGTAGTTTGATTCTCTTCTGCGTTCGCTTTTTTAATTTTTTTTGTTTTGTTTTAAAGAGATAATATCTTAGGGTTTTATTTTCCAAACAGAAATACAACACAACCGCTCTTGTCTGTCTATCTCTCAGCCTTCATGCACACATCAACCAACTCCCAGTGAAGATTGATTTTGATTATTATCCACATTTTTTATAATAGCTCAAACCGTATCACTACCATAGGCACGTATAAACAAGAATTAAATCTCTCGCGACTTTATTTGATGTAAATATTGATGCTTCTTTTGTGCATTTTGATATTTCGTCATTTTATCTGTAGTTACCTCACATTTGTTTGAAATTGAGGTTTTATTTTGTATTTGTTATGAACGACGCTTAAGATCTGTTGATTTGTTCTCTTTATGGGTTTCTAGACGTGTTTTCGTTTCGATTTTACTTCACTGATGTGATAGATTGTTTGAATGTGGGTTTGTTAGGCTAAGGCCCTATTTGTTTTTCACTAAAACCTCTTAATAGCCTCTGATGTTTTAATCGGTCAGATGTTTTAAGATGAGGGGGTGCTTGTTTTTTATTTACTGTGAAGAGATTGTAACTCTAAATACCATCTAAACCACTAAGATCTAAATATAACTAAAGGGCTATTTGGTAACCCATCTAATATATTAAGAGGATATAATGATTCTATTAGGAGGATACCTCCAAATAGGTTGAGATAAAAGTTGTTTGGTTGGAAAAAAAGAATCTCTTAATGATTGAAATAAAATGATGCTGACTAGAAAACTTTTTCTCTCATTATCCGCTCCCATTTTTATGAACCCTATTTGTCTGGCCCCTCTCTCGCCACTCTCTGAGGTTCGACTTCACCGGCCGGCGACGAGGACCACGATTCACACTCCAACAAGGTATGTATTCTCTAAATAACAGCCATTCGATTTCTTGCTCAAAGCCACGAACAGTAGCAGTTTGTTTTTTTTTGTTTTTCTGTGTTCAAATTGCTCATATTCGTATTTGTTTATGTAGCCATTCGATTGTTCATATTCAGGCATTTATGTTCAATTGCCTATGTGTTCAAATTTATTCTTTGATCATATTTAGAATGCTCGATTGCTCATATTCATATTTGTTATCACTGGCTTCGATTTATTTCATTTATTCATAGTCAACCTCTCTATTTGGATGTGTGTATGAGCAAAATTTATATGTGTGTGTATTTGTGTAGTCAGCCCCTCATATATTTATATGTGTGTGTATTTGTGATTAGGTTCTTTTCTGTGTGTATAATCGTAATTAGGTTCTTTGTGATTGCAACTCTCTATTTGGATGTCTATGGTTCATTTAGAGTTCACCCTTCATAGTTGGTAATCTGTTTGTTCTTATTCATTTTGAATTGATCAAGGAAATGGCAAAAAAAGCTTAGGATTAGTTGAAACAAGAGGTGTTGAAAAAACAAAGCAGAGAAAGTGGTGGTCACTTCGTTGAGGACAGTATATGACTACTTTGCGTAACGAGATAACCATTCAACTAATTTCAAGTGATTAAAATTTGCATTGTGCTCGGTATTTGCTTTTTGGATCACTTATAATATTTTGTAATTTTCTTTTATAACTATTTCATTTAGTTATTAAGAGTTCTAACCAAACATATATATATTTCGTTCAACACAAAACAGTGTAGAGGGTTAAATAGTCATTTTCCACTGTCATTTAGAGGTCTTCCAAACAGTAATGCTGACTCAACACTTATTGGTTCAGGGTCTCTTATCCATTCAGGCCTCTTACTGATTCAGCACTTAATGGCGCAGAGGTTGCCAAACAACCCCTAAATATGCCTCTGATAGCCTCTTAACCTAAACAAAAGAAACATCGCCTTTCTTAATTCTTTCTCTGCCTCCACCATCAAGAAACCGACGACTTAGCTCCTCCTCCGGCGACTACGCCTTCCCTCCGGCGACTACGACTCCCATCCGGCAACTGTACCTGGAGGAGTGTACATGAATATGTATTAAAAGTTCTAGTAAGGTTTCTCCAGATAAAGTGGAGGAGTGATTTCTCGCATTGTAATTGTCCCTCGGTTACAAGTTGTGCCATCAATTCATCGGTGTTGTTTTCCCTGACTAGAAAAATGGAGGCGACTATTGGTAGCGATTGTAGAGGAGCCTTTGGATTGGAACAGTGATCGAAAAAGAGGAACAAAAATAATTGTGGAATAGAGAATTGACTCGGTAGCGAGTGGTAGTGGAGTCTCTCTCTCTCTGGCGACTGTACCTGAAGTGAGCAGGAATTTTGATTTTATTTCCATGAAAACCTACGGTCATGATTTATTTTCTTGGTTCTACTCATAGCATGATCACTTATCAATAAAAAAAACGTTTACTATAATCGAGAGATAATGATGAAATGCTCTAAATAATTGCTAGAACAAATGACATAAATCTTTTACAAAATAAAGTTTATTATAAATATTTAAATGTCTTACAAAAAAACAAACAGTTATCATGATTCAGATTTCAAACATTTAAACCTCCTCTTAACATTCAGAAGTGGTATTTAGATTCAGACATAAATCTCTTATAAAAAATAAACGGGACCTAAGTCAGCTTAAAAACTACTTAATTAGTGTTTGTCTCATAAGAATTAGGGCTTTTTGATAGAGTAAAGTAGGAAGACGATTCATTTGGTTGTTCTTCAAAAGTAGGGCTCACATTAATTGGATTGAATTCATAGTATGGTGTTACTTTTGTTAATGTATGTTTCTACAATTGAGTTTGGTTAATTTAGATTAGGTAACCTTGAAGGGGTAGTACACTTGTAAACCCTCCAGCAGCAGATGTGGTTTGAATCTGACATCCACTAGTCACTACCTTTACCCCTTGTAGTCCATTATCCTGGCGTAATTGTGCTTTAGGAGGAAGATAGTGATTGTGAAAATTTTTGTCCAAATGAAAGGGTTGATCCACAATTATATGTTAATGCTTTAATGGGGGTACATTCTTTTGCCATTATGAGGGTGCAAGGATCTATGGGCATAAGGCAATTACACATTTTAATAGACTCAAGCTCCACACATAATTTCTATGATAGCAGATTGGCAAAGCATTTGCAATGTGAAGTGAAAGATATTAAACCCTTAAAGATTAGTGTGGCAGATGGTAAACAACTATCTTGTTCTCAAGTATGCCCAAAGTTTCAATGGTGTATGCAGGGTAAATGGTGCTCAGCAGAGAGTACAATGGTTATTACCTTTAAATGTTATCTTATGGAACTTTAATAGGCTCACTGTGCAGTTTGTCATCAATGGTGAGTCTTGTGAATTGAAAGGTATTAAAGATAACCAATTGTCACTTTGTTCTTTAGAAAAGATGCAGAAGATTTTTGACAAGCAAAGTGGTGTCTCACTGCAACTGTGTAATATCCAAGTCATGGGTATGCATGAAGTGAAATCTCAAGTGTCTAAAGTGTTACATGAACAAGTCAATTTTGATCTTACAGCTTTATTAGCACATTTTTATTAGCACAATATGCTGATGTATTTGCAGTACCTACTTCATTACCTCCATTAAGGCCCTTTGATCATAAGATTGTTTTGAAGGAAGGTGTGATACTTATTAATCAGAAACCATATAGGTATCCAGCTGGTCCGAAAGATGTCATTGAGAAAATGACCCAAGAATTGAAGGACACTGGGGTCATTAGATATAGTCAGAGTGCTTTTGCTGCACCAATGGTGTTAGTAAAAAAGAAAGATGGCCAATAGAGAATGTGCATGGATTATAGGAGGTTAAATGAGGCTACTGTAATAAAATAAATTTCCTATCCCTCTCATTGAGGAATTGTTGGATGAATTGGCCCACTGTTTTTTCCAAGCTGGACTTGAGGTCTGGTTATCATCAAGTGAGAATGTTTGAACAAGATATACATAAAAGTGCCTTTAGAACTTATGAAGGTCATTTTGAGTTTTTGGTTATAACTTTTGGCTTAACCAATGCTCCAGCAACCTTCCAAGCCCTTATGAACCATGTATTCAGCCCTTACTCGGAAAATGTGTGTTAGTGTTTTTTGATGATATTTTAGTCTTTAGTAGCTCTATGACTACCCACTTACAACATTTACAGCAAGTTCTGGAATTGTTGAGGTCCACTACAGTTGTATGCCAAAATGTCTAAATGTACTTTTGGAGGTTTAGCTGATGTGGCTCAAATTTTTCTTCATCAGATTTATAGGTTGCATGGTTTCCCTGCTTCAATAGTTTCTGAGGGGATTTTTGAGCAAATTTTGGCTAGAATTTTAGCTCTTTTAGGTGTTAATCAATTGTTATCCACTGCCTTCGACCCACAGACTGATGGCCAAACTGAGGTAGTTAACATGTGCATAAAAGGGTATCTCAGGTGTATGGTTATGGAGAGGCCAAAATACATGGCTTAAATGGCTACCATTAGTCGAATGGTGGTACAATACCTCCTTCCATTCTGCTATTCAAATGACTCCATTTAAGGCATTATATGGTTATGATCCACGGATTCAAGTGATACAGCTGTGGATTTGTTGTTCCAAGCCAGAGAAGACACTATTTAGCTATTGAGGCATAATTTGTTGAAGGCTCAAAATCGCATATGTCAGCAAGCTAATAAAAGTTGCTTTGAAAGGTAGTTTATGGAGGGTTCTTAGGTATATCTTAAACTGCAGCCTTATATGCAGAATACTATGAGAGTTCATAAGCATTCTAAGCTTACTCCTCGCTATTTTGGTCCATTTTTGATTTTGGAGCGTGTGGGCAAAGTAGCTTATAGGTTGGACTTGCCTACAGATGTCCTCTTCATCCGATTTTTCATGTTTCCTTACTAAAAGCAGCACATGGCCCACCTGCTAAGTTTTTCCTTTGCCTAAGGAGTCTCATTTTCTGCATTATTCTCTTGCAATTTTGGAGAGAAGAGTGGTCAAGCATCGAAATAGAGTTGTTGTACAAGTTTTAATTCATTGGTCTCATTTGGTGGAAGCTGATGCTACTTTGGAGTTTCTCATTTGCTAGATTTGCACCTATCTGAGGATATGGTCGATGATAGGACATCGTGGAGACGTAGGATTCACGCTAAGGACAAATAGAGGAGTCAGGAGGGTTTTATCTATTATTTATTTATTTATGATTATTATATTTTATTATTACTATTACTATTATTATTTATTATCAGTATTTTTATTTATTTATTTATTTATTTATTTATTATTATTATTATTATTATTATTATTAGTATTATTATTATTATTTTTTAGGTGTCGTTGGCGTGGGTTTTCCTTCTATTTCTCATTGGGTCATTTTCTCTGGTGGCTCGGAGCTGGGTGTTTTTTTGGAAGCAACCTCTTTATCCGAAAGGTAGAGGTATGGTTTGCCTACATCCCACCCTCCCCAGACCCTACTAATAGTACCAAGTGCTATTGGTAGGACTTTACTGGGTACGGTTGTTGTTGTACTGTTATGCAAACGCGATTTTCTGATTTCCTTTCTTGGGGTCAAGAAAGTTCTCAAGAAGTGGATATTGATACATGTTAATAGTTAGAGGGGGTTAGTTGTCACTTTCTGGTAGTTGAGGGTCTTAATTATAAATGTGAGTGATTAGCGGAGTTTAGTTGAGATTAGTCGTTAATATGGTTGTTTGTCTGTTGTAATCGGTATGCAAAGAAATAACAGAAAGTTCCCTCTGTCTCTAGTTCTCTCTCTGTACATTTTCATTGCATCTCTAAATTTTCATTGCATCTCTAAAGCACAAAACACAAGTTGTTACATTATCAATGTTCAGGTTGTGAAAAATATGACTGACTATATCTTATGTGGATATGATTACTTTTTGTTTATATTTTTATTTTCTAGTAAACACCAGGGGGTCTGCTCAAGAGTTAGCGTCATGAAGGAGGTTGCATCCGGCCTAGATGCCTTCACGGAAGAAGAAGAATATGTTTCTCAATCTAAATTGTACAAAGAATTCGCAAGCATGCCTACCATTGATAAAGCATGGACCTTCAAGTCATCCAGGGGTGTGTATACACACTTTATTTTCATATTTTTGTATCTTTTATGTGTTTGCTATTTAAGGATAAAGTCAATGGACTCTTATATGTGTTAGATATTTAAGGATAAAGTCAATGGATTCTTTGTTTTTTCTTCTTATAAGCTTTATTTCTTTTATGTTATAAAGGATTGTCTTTAACCCTGCCTGCAGGTCGGGGTTCTCACACTATGTTTTCAATCAGCCAACCAAATCTTTTAGCGAATAAGAGGAAGAAACTTATGTTGTCAAGTACCATCTCTGAAGATTCAAATGGGGATTTAAATGTTGAATGGGCACCATTTCCAATTGAAGTTACAGGTGCATCTCTCATGGTTCCCTCCCCATCAGGGTCAAAGCTTCTTGTGGTAAGAAATCCTGAAAATGATTCACCCACTCACTTTGAAATATGGGGCCCATTTCAGTTAGAGAAGGAGATTCGTGTTCCTCAGTCTAAGCATGGTTCTGTGTATGCAGATGGATGGTAGGTTTTCATGCCAACTATCTCCCAAAGTTAAAATGCATCTTCGGAGGTCTTTGGATGTGTTTTTAAAATGATTGTGATACTAAACAATCTTAACTAAAAAATGAGTTGTTAGAAAACATGTTGTAGGGAAGTGTGTAATACAACAACAACAATCAAACCCAGTAAAGCCCCATAAATAACACACAAATGGTGCTATTAGTAGGGTCTAGGGATGGTGGGATGTATGCAAACCATACCGCTACTCAAACGAATAGGGAGGTTGCTTCCAGGGAGACCCCCAACTCCGAAACACACGTGAAAGTGACAACAATCTGGAAAGGATAGAGAAAAATAAATAAAAAATAAAAAATATAAATAAATAAAAGATAAATAAATGAAAAAGGAAAAAGAAATTAAAATATATAAATAAATAAATAAGTACATAAATAAATTATTAGAATAAGAATAAATATATATAAATTAATAAATATGACACAAATAAGAATATATACTTATATCCTGATAAAAAAATAATAATAACACTAGTAGTAAAATAACTATAAAGAGTCAATAAAACTTGAGAAATAAGACACAAATAAATAAAAAATAAATAACAAAAAAGGTAATTAAAAAGCCTCTAAACACCTCTAGAAGTTCTTAGCCTTAATCCTAGGCCTCCACGATGCCCTATCATCGACCATATTCTCAGAGAGATGCAAGTCTAGCAAATCAAGATTAATACGTTCATCCCACGTCAGTTTAGGCCTACCTCTACCTCTACCTCTCCTCCTCCACCGTAATGGTATTAACCGAAAGAACTAGCGTTGTTAATTGCCTCTTCTTTATGTGCCCAAACCATCTCAATCTCCCCTCCCGTATCTTCTTTGAGATATTCGCCACCGCAAACCTTTCCCGAAGTACCTCATTTATAATTTGGTCCAATTGTGTGTGGCCACTCAGCCACCTCAACATCTTCATCTCAGCCACCTCTAGCTTACGCACCCGAGTCTTCTTGATAGCACAACAGAGCCATAAAGTATTACCGGTCTGACAACAACCTTATAGAATTTTCCTTTTAGCTTAACAGGAAACCTCTTGTCGCACACAGTACACCTGTGGCCGCCCGCCATCTACACCAACCTGCTATGTTGCGGTGGGCCACATCACTATCAAGTATCAATGCCCCCATCGCTTTGCACAAACGATCCTAAATACTTAAACTTGGTACTATTTTTGTGCCCGTATAAATTTTACCTTTAATTAATCTTGTTTCTAGGCTATGCTGGTAGCGAATGAGCATTGTGCTGTTTTCAACCATTCGTTTAGGTGTAGGTTGGTTACTTGGTTTTTTTATTTATTTTTGAAGGTGTTTTTTTTTTTTTGTTTTTTTGTTCTTTGTGCTAGTAGCGAATAACCAATGTGCTGATTTTAAGCCATTGTAAAAATGAAATTTTGTGTAAGTAATGTCAAAAGTGCATGGGTGTTGGTTAGGCAACAAGTAGGATAGGGAAATAAGACGAATGCATAGGCAACGGGTAGATCGAAGATACATATTTCACCACTCGAATGAGTCCGTTGAGCAAACCAACCGAAAACAACATACAAATCCACCAGTTGAGGTTGGGTTTGATTCAGACTCGAAAGATCACCTCTCAAATTGCTAAATTTTTAGATAGTAATGGAAAACAAAAGTGTTGAAAACTTGCAAAAATCTCATGTAAACTTCGCTCGCTTTTCTTTTTATCATCCGTAGGTTCACATAAATGTTACACCAATATCCTACAATTGGTTCTCAAATGATCTTCTCAATGATCTCTCCCTGTTACATATGTAAACTCTTCAAAAACGAGGTAAAAAAATGTTTTTTTTTTCTCAATTTTTTGTATGGTGGTTCTTTAAGTTATAGACTACTCTTAAATGGAAAAAAATAAAATAATAATACGCCTAGTAGATTTAAAAAAAAAGTTACATATGTAACTTTCCTGTGTTTTTATATATATTTCCAGTTACACACGAAAGTTACATATGTAACTTTTTTTTTTGATATTTTTTATGAAAAATTCTACTAGGCGTTTTTTTGTTTATATTTTTTCATTTAAGAGTAGCCTATAAGCTAAAGAACCACCATAAAAAAATTGAATTTTTTTTTTTGATTTTTTACCCCGTTTTTGAAGAGGTTTCCACGGTTTCCTCAACTCAATGTGGGTTCCAAATTACCTTTACCCAAAACCTAATCCTATATTATACACATTTTTTTTTGACGAAAATGGCTTTACACCAAAACCTAATCCTATATTATATATGTGTGTGTGCATGTATAGATAGCATTAAGTTTGATCCTCAAGGTAATCCTGTTTATCATTATTGATGGGTGTTTTAGATGCCAAACGCTTGTGTAAACTAATAGCTGAAAGTTGTATCAACTTTTGAAAGGAGTATTGATTAATTCATATATATCTTGGTTTGGAACAGGTTTGAGGGAATCTCATGGAGCTCAGATGAAAGTGTAATTGCTTATGTTGCAGAGGAACCAAGTGTGCACAAACCATCTTTTAGTGATACAGCTGGTTACAAAAAAGATGTCACCGATAAGGATTTTAATAGCTGGAAAGGTCAAGGGGAGTGGGAGGAGGATTGGGGTGAAGCCTATTCTGGAAAGAGGCAGCCTGCTCTCTTTGTTATCAATATTAATAGGTTTGGACAAATACCAAATTTTATCATAATGAGAATTGTTGATGTAAATTTTGTTTTCTTTATTTTATTTGGATTTGTTATTTTAGTGGAGATGTTCGTGCTGTACAAGCGATTGGGAGGTCAATTAGCGTTGGACAAGTTGTATGGGCTCCAACTACAGAAGGGTTAAATGAGTATCTTGTTTTTGTTGGGTGGCCATCAGACACTAGGAAGTTTGGAATGAAATATTGCTATAATAGGCCTTGTGCAATATATGCTATAAAGGCTCCATTATTTGGATCTGAAATTGTGGATACTGCTACAAATAATGATGCGTCGGTGGTAAATCTGACTCAAGGCACGAGTAGTGCTTTCCTCCCACGGTTTACGTAAGTATGCACATGCTTTATTTTACTTGAACTTATTTTTGAGTAACTTACAAAGAGTGGTTAACTTCTTTGAACCATTGTATTGCAACCACTTCATCATTCTTTTGAAAATGCTAAGTGAGAAACCTGGGCTGGCTATCATACTGATATTGTGGAGGAACTAATAACTATTGTCTTTGGTTTTCAGTCCAGATGGAAAATTTCTTGTGTTTTTATCTGCCAAAACTTGTGTAGATACCGGGGCACATTCTGCTACACATTCTATTCACAAAATTGTATGGAACACTGGAGAACCAAGCCCTACGACGATTGTTGATGTGGTGAGCTAATATATGATCATATTTTGTTCTGTTTATTATATATAGGTTGTGAAATTGTGTGTGGGTGTGGGGGTGGGTGGGTGGGTGGGGGGGGGGGGGTGGAGAGGCAGGTTAGATTACTGTCAGATGGTTCAGGTCAACAAGGTAACTTTTAGAACTGTGAAAACGGGTTTGATTAACCTGCTAGCCCTTATTTTTTACTTTCTTTTAATTTCATAAACACTCAATGTATTGAATTAAGTACTGAATTACACAATCTAGGAGATTGCAAACAATTGAGTACACTTCAGGCTACTTTTAAACAAGTTCATCCATTTCACCTATATTTATTCTTAGTGGTGAAGACGCACACACACCCCTCCTTAGTACACCCATGTCCCCAATGGGATTTGAACTCGTCATGTCGATACTAATAGATCAAAGGTCTCTTGGTCATTTGAGCTAGTTTTATTTACTTTTTTCTTTTCGTTTTACCCTTTACCCATTGTTAAAATATAACTCAAGTTGACTCATTTTCATGTAAATGGATTGAAAATCGACATCTCTAGACGCTAGTCTAGTTTCTTCAGTATATGTAGATTGGTAGTAGCATAACTTGGAGAAACTCAAAAGGCTACTTCTTGTACTGGAATAGTTTTTTATTATTTTTTATTTATTTATTTATTTTATGTAGGGTGTAGTTTTTGTAATCAAACTCTATGCCAAGTTGCCAACTGCCAAGTTAAATGTTGCAGTCTATAATAAAATTTATAGGGAACTAAATAATGATAACAAACTGAGAACCGGAAGGAAGATTGATTTCATATGGAACTAAGAAAATGGTACAAAGAGAAGCCAATCTGCCCAGGGCCCAGGCCATAATCCGAATCAACAAAATTTATCTAGTGCATATATAACCTCTCTACAACCAGTAACTCTGTATATTCTCGCCTTTTCTCTCATCAGGCATAACAACCTCATCTCTTATTTTTTAACCAAAAAAACCTCATCTCTTATTTACCCTACACGCGTCTCTACTTCAAATTTCTTCCAATGAACTTTCTAGGTCCTAGACCAATTGGGCTGTCCATCTCAAAGTTGACAGTAGCGTTTTTCTTATCTTGTCCTAAAGCCTGCCATCTGGAACTTACTTTTAATAGCACAAATGTCGCGTATGGCCTAACATTTTTTCAGGGATGACAAAGGTTGTGGAGTCTGTTTCCAAAACATGAGAAAGTGAGGCTTCGAATAAGTGACTGCACACAGCTTGTTTCAGGTTGGGGCGAAGTTTAAGCAATACCCAGTCTCCCACAACGGATTCAACCTTGTGACAATGCTTCTTAGCTGCAGTTTTAATCTGTGCTTGAGCTACTGAGATGGTTCTTTAGCTGTTTTAGGGCCTCATCTCAGTCAGGAGATCTGGTAGCCTCACAATGAATTCATCTGGAAGAAACTTTGAATTGTGTAGTACTGGAGTGTGTTATCGCTTATTTGAAGTCTCACTTCTTCTTGTTTTTGGCTGCTCAGGAACAAACCAACATAGACGGGTCTCTGACTCCTGTTAACTACATCGTTTTGACAGTCAATCTCTCTTTTTTTTTTCTTTTTTCTTTTTTTTTTTGGGGGGGGGGGGGGGGGTAATTAAACTTTAGTTACCTTGTCGCCCTAGAAAGAAAAGATTTCTTACCAAAATGTACTCAAGGATAACGGTTCCCTGTCACTTAACAGATTTTAGTGAGAAGGCTGGAAAACCCTTAGACATAGGTAATTAATCCGGGGAACTGTCTTCCCAAATAGAATTCGGAATGGGGAATATTGCCATGGAAATAGGAAGAATTTTCGTCACCGTCTATCATCCATTTGATTCTTGATTTTTGTGCCAGATCTTGAGACTTCTTTGCATTCAACTCCTTTTCTTTTTTGATATAGTCTTGCCTTAGAGCAAGTTCTGATGGTGTAAGGCCAATTACTTCGCCTTTGAGTTCAAGGCCATCTATTGTGTCTGTAATGATCTTCAACTCGTAGTCTTCATTGTTGCGAAAGCTGACATTTCAAGCTTTTAGAGCCGATTTCACTGATTTGAGCTTTTGTTGCAATTTCTGTCCGGCCTTGCACTTTGTGGCACCATGGTTTGTGAGAATGCTGTAATGACCACGTCTGAGTAGCCAGGACGATCAAACCCGGAGTTGTAAAATCTAAAGACTGACGGGCCAAAATCAAGCACGTTAGTAATCAAAATAAGCGGACAGTGGTCCGAGTGCAATATATACTGAAAGTATTACTAACAAATTGTTGTTATTATATATTTTATTTAGAGCTGACATACCAACGATTTCCTTAGGTTCCTGTTGTGATGTGTCCGGATGATGGTTGCTTCCCAGGGATCTACTGTTTTGATGTACTTAGTAAACCCTGGCTTTCTGATGGATCTACAATGATATTAACTTCCATTTGGGGCAGCACTGAAGTAATACTTTCTGTGAATGTGCTAAGGTAATAAATACATTATCAAATTGTTTTAAAAATGTTACAGCCTCTCCAATTGACGATTTCAATCTTCTATTTGCAGTGGGAAAGTAACAAGAATCACTCCTAACAATTCAAATCATTCATGGAGTTTACTTACACTTGATGGCGATAACATCCTTGCTGGTACAGGGTTATTACCTAGTTTGTTCCATTGAGAAAGTTAGGGTACATAAATAGTGGCAGTACTCTTGACACATTTACCTAACACGTGTTGACGTGGGTTGTATTTTATCTATAATGGGTCAAATGGTTAAAAAAAAAAGAGCATGTGAGGGAAAAGGGTTGAAATATAATACGGATGCTTACAACCTTCTAAACTGTTTGATGAAAATAACTGGTTTTTTTATAATATAGTTTCTATAATTGTAACGGATACATTAGTTTATATAGTTTCTAGCTGCACCTAAAATTGACACAGTTAGCCAACATGTCTGCGTCATTTACAACCTTTTGCATGATGCTTCATAATTAATTAGAAAACTTCAATGAACAAATATTTTTGGTTTCGTGTTCCCTTTTGAAGTATGTAGCAGCCTCGTAGATGTCCCTCAGATCAAATATGGTAGTATAATAAAGGAGGAATCCAAAGATGCCGTCTGGCGCTGGCTGGATGTTTCAAGCCCCACATCTGAATGTCAAGATAAAGTATGTCATCTTATTTCCCCCATCAACTTCTTTCCGAGACAATTAGTCATGTTTTTTCTATTACTAGTTATTAAAAAGTACTTTGATATGATCTAAAACAGGTCAAATCTTTACTTTCATCTCTCCAAGTTGACATTTTGAATATACCCGTCAAGAATGTCTCTTCTGAGAATCTCACAAAGGTATCTTGGTAAATAAATTTATGGCAACCACTATGAGATGCAAAAAGATTCTATTTCTAAAGACAAACTGTAATTATGAGATTTAACGTCTTTCACCTTGCGGGATTGTTTATGTGGTATAAGAAGCAATACGGTTTAATTGTGGGTCCCATTTACATAATATTGGAGTAAACAAGGTCCACAACATGAAAAATGAAAAATGAAAAATGACAAATTCTGATATAAATGAATGGAAGTTAGCACACAAGGTTGCTGTGAATCAACTTTTTCACAAAGGGAACCTTGAAACATTCTTATAAAGATCCACAACTATATTTTGCATAATTTTGGATTTCTTAAGATGTAGTGTATCTTTACATCTTTGTTCAGTTTTGCATCTAATTAGCTTGTAACTTGATCCATCTTAGGTGCCTGCAAACCTATTGAAGCGATATATGTATCCTCAAAATCAAAGCATGAGGATTGTGACCCACTGATTGTAATCCTTCATGGTGGCCCTCATGGTGTTTCATTGTCAAGTTTCTCAAAGACCTCAGGGTATCTCGCCTCAATCGGATTTAGCTTGTTAATTGTAAATTACAGGTAAGTCTGCTGCTTCTAAATATTCAAAGAATGTCCAAATTATCATTCATATGCTAAGAAAACAGGGATTCATCCATCTCATTGTAAACTTTATTCAAGCTTTTTCATGGTACAGTTATTGGTACTCCTTCAGTGCCAAAAAATTAGGATTCTTTTTTTCAGTAAATTATGTTTTTATTTATTTTTTTTTTGTTGATAACTTGAGGTGAAACCTTTCGTCTTAAAAATGCAAAGTTAATCTATGTCACAAATTTGGCATTACTCTTTTGTCACTTATATACTTGGTTTAAAGTTGACTACAGCTAAGAATGTTTTCGGGGAACTTTTGTAATTTGTATCACTTGCAAATTAGATGTCGTTAAAATTTGAAGTCAATTTATGTATCATTTTATTGAGGTTGGTAGCAGAATCCATATGTATGACTAAATGGACCTGTCATTCTTCAATTCCATTTTATGCTGTCTTTATTTTCTAAATTCTCACGTTTTATTTGGAAGCATTAATAGCAATGTTCTTGCAGAGGTTCGATTGGATTTGGTGAGGAAGCATTGCAATCAGTTCTGGGTAAAATCGGATCACAGGTGTTTTTTTTTTGTTTGCTTGTTTGTATCTATTTAATCACTTAAAAAGAGAAACTCTTTTTTTTTTTTTTTTTTTCCGTTCTAATTTCATCTTCTGGTGAAGGATGTAAATGATGTCCTCACAGCTGTAGATCATGCTGTTGACATGGGACTTGCAAATCCATCAAAAATAGCCGTGCTTGGTGGATCCCATGGTGGTTTCTTAACTACACACTTGATTGGCCAGGTATTTAACTTGTTTTTTCTGTATTATGTATATTATGCACCATGAATGACTACTGGTGCTATGAATTTGTGCAGGCGCCAGAAAAATTTGCTGCAGCTGCCGCGAGGAACCCCGTTTGTAACCTTGCTTTGATGGTTGGTACATCAGATATACCAGATTGGTGCTTTGTGGAAACATTTGGAACTCCGGGGGTTTCTAGTTATACTGAAGCCCCTTCACCCGAACTTCTGTCTATTTTCCATGAAAAATCCCCTATTTCACATATTTCAAAGGTATGTGCGACCGTTTGTTACTTGACTAATAGTCAGTTATTTAAATCAGATGTGAATAATTATAAAATATTTGCTTCTGACTAATATATTAGTCGTAGTGTTAAAGTATATGTATATATGTAGTCCATCAGTGTTAATATATCAGACATTTTATTCCAATACCCATTTCAAGTAGTTCTTGTAGGACTTCTGAAAAAATTGTTATGCTTTTCATGAACAACATAGTTTTTCTTCTCCTTTAAAAGCGCAAGATATTTAAACTATGCGATTTAGTGTTGCAGAAAATTTATACCATATGAGAATAGTAACTCTTTACGGATGTTGTATGTTGACCCAATTGTGCGCTTTTGTTTTAATTCCATTTTATTGATTATTCGGTTTTTTTTCTCAGGTGAAAACTCCTACGCTTTTCCTCTTAGGCGCTAAAGATCTCCGTGTCCCGGTTACAAACGGATTGCAAGTAATAACCTTTGCTTTTTCTATCATCTACATTGTTTGCCTCTAGTTACCCGTTTCTCGTTTTGTGGGTCCTATCATATCTGGTTTATGTTATTTATGGAGTTAAAAGATATGTGAATTTTATTGGTTTTTTTTTTTGGAACAAGTTTGCGCGAGCATTGAAGGAAAACGGAAACGGGGTTGCGGTGAAGGTGATAGTTTTCCCTGAAGATATACATCCTATAAGCAGGTAGGTGACTTGGGAAAGTATAATATGGCTATGGCTTGTTTTTATTTATTTATTTATATATTTATTGTTGGTGAGACATAAAAATATATAATAATAATAATAATGTGGACAATTATTTGTTTGTGTATTAGGCCACAATCAGATTTCGAGAGCTTTGTGAATGTAGGAGTGTGGTTCAAGAAGTATTGCAATGGAGGTAAGGTGTAGCAGCCAGCAGTAGATGTATTTATTACAACTTTCAAATGAATGTTCTGTTGTGTTTGAAATTTTATTTATTTTATAAAGTTTGGTTGTAAAGATGACTCCCATCTTTTATTCTGTTCATTTGAAAACAGAAGCTAATAATTGATGAGGGAATTCTTGTAATTTGCATTCATAATTCCCAAAAATACCCACTGTGTTCTCCAAATCCACAACCTCCTAGAATATATTTTATACATCTACACCTAGTGAGTGACCTTTTGACACTTGAAGAAGATAATCTAACAATTATTAAAAATTAAAAAATCCCTATTTTTAACTATCAATAGTAGTTAACAGAGAATGTAAACATCAGCGAACTTGTAAACTAATATAAATCACAAGATATAAGGGATACTTCTCTTAGAGTAGAGAAATTAAGTTATCTTCCTACTCTAATAAACAATTACAATTGTTGACACTTGTCAACACTAGAATCATTCTCACATAATTTTTCCCTCCCAAATCTAATCCCTAATGAATTCTTTTTTAGGAAATTATATCCCTTGTAATCATGATATATTTTTATTTAATTATATTTATGGAATTATGACAATCATATATCAATTTACATCTAATTTTTATTTAAAATTCTTTTTTAAACTATTATTATTTTTATTTAATAAATATTTAAAAATTTATAAAATAACAATAGACATTTATTTACCGTGTTTTTCAAATATAATTGAGCAAATCGTATTTAATATTATAACTAATGAATAACTAATATTGTTTTACAAATCTAATCAACATTGTGGATGATACTATTTATAGAGAAATCCGTAAACAATAAAATTTATGTTCATAATATCCAATATTAAATAGTTTTTCTATCATATCAAATGATCTATGTTCATTAAAATTGGAAATTTTAAACATCATGACTAATACAATTGTACGTTATCTAATATATACCAAGATAATTTTTTTATTGATTTAACATTATAATATTCTAATTATAATTTAGACTTTATACTCAACAATTAAAAAATGTTCATTATAATTTTGATGAAATTTTATGCTCACCTAACTTTCTATCGAGACTTAAATTCTCAAGTTTGTCAAATCATAAGTTAGTGTTAGTCGCTATTCAAGGTTGGATTGTTTTTCTAACAACCATTTTTAAAGATGATCATGTTTATGTTGTATTTTTTCCAAATATACAAGTAGAGACATGCTCTAAATATTTTTTTATGAAGAAGATAAAGTCACCAATACCATATTATGAATTATAACTTTATTAAATGTAATGTAATACGTTATTCGGGTAATAAAATGAGTATGCATGAATTATCATTTATATATATTTTCTAATGATTTAACCCGTATAACCCTTTACCAAAAAAAAATGATTTAACCCGTATAACATACGGGTTCTATCCTAGTTCTATAATATAGTAAGAGATCGAACATGAGAAGAAAACAAACTGAGCCCGAAGTTGTCTATTGTTAAGAGTATAGAATAAAGGTTGATACCCATATTCTTAGTATCCATTAAAAAGTCAGTTTAATAAAAAAAATCAAGTTTACGTAATTTTGCTTCTGATCACGTTTACGCCATGCACGGTTAGCGCAATATTCAAAGTCTAGTTTACGTTCTTCTTTCCGGTGTTTGTTCGTGTTTCGGCGATTTCAATTGTTAAAACTCTTCAACGGGCCGTTGTTGAAAGAGACAAACAAATCAGGGCATGTACCACACACATGGGCATTCTCATAGACTAGAAAGTCGATGGACAATTTCCTGGAAGAAATCACGTCTCAAGCTTTTACTTAGGTGTCTCATTGGAACAAGTATAGAATGGCACCACTTCTGTTATATATAGCACGTGCCCAAAATGCTGCAACTCAAAATTTTTCTTTTAGAAAAAAAAAACAACCTTTTCTCTTAAAAGATAAAAAAGAAAAAAACACTAGCAATTTATAACCCAACGTATAAAGACGATGGTCCCCTCAAAATAAACATGTCAAATAGTAGAAATCAAGCTGTTCAAAAAAAAAAAAAAAAAGTAGAAATCAACAACTTGAATAGTATTAGTCCAAAAATCGAAATACCCAAGATCTTCTGCCTAGCAAAAGCAAAAAAAAGTAAAAATAAAAAATAAATAAATAAAGTTAAACACTAGGATTAATCACATGTCCAATAAAAAACACGGCCCCGGTCATTTCTTCTCTAATCATAAACAAAAACGGATGATCTGCCACAAAATCTACTTTCTCTTTAGTGATAGTCATATAAGAGGAGCCCACCGATACCGCTATGGAGACAGCTGCAGCTTCCGTGCCCTTTTCATTTACATCCACAAAAGCCTTATGGTGAATGTCACAAAGATAAAGTCTTTCACGGTTAACCATTTCACTAAAATCACTTATATCAAGCCCTAATTCCTCAAATATATCAGAAGCCTTAAACCCGGATGAGATCTTAAATTTTGGTATTAAAAACCGTCCCACTTCTACTTTTTCCCTTGGAATGTGATGATTAAAGAAGTCGGGTGTGGAACCGATTTTCTCAATCAGGGATTGAAGGCCATCTTTTGCATTCGGGAGGAAAAAGTACATTGTGAACTTGCGTTTATCCTGACCTTGCAAGTAGGGCAGACCTAGTACTTTAAAATCGTCATATTCTTGCACGAATTGCGTTTTCCTGTTCGTCATGAAGGGAACTTGAACTTTGTTGCCATCTAAAAGGTGGAAGTCGGATTCTTTTGTGCATGACTCTTCAAACTTTTGACTCCATGCTCCCTTGAAGTAGACAGCATTAGCAATGATTAACCTAGTGAGATTGCCAACATCATTATCTCGAAGCACTTCATTGATAAGGCCATTTGTTTTGTTCTTGGCCCATAGGTTCACATCATTTACCACCTCACTCGCCTTCATATCATATATTAGTCAATGAATCATATGTTAGCTATATAAGAAAAGGTTTTCTTTATGCATTTGATCATAAAGGTCAAACTCATAATGTTAAAAACATGAAGTTGGTGAACAAAGTAAGAAATATTGTTTAATACAAAATCAATTTTAAGATGAGAATCGCAATTATAGATCACATAATAAACTATATGTGCAATAACTCTACGTTTTTTTTATCCTCAAACTAGAAAAGTAAAAGCCACATGGCTCATTATTTTAGGGAACCCATATTTTTTTTAAAATTTTATATATAATTTAGCTATCGATAACGAAATATTAAAGGATATAAATTATGAAGACTTGATCAATCAATTTGCCATTAGTGAAAATAAAAACTCACCTTGTTCATGAAATCGGCTTGATTGCAAGCGCCATTATAAACGGTGTCCACAACCTGTTGGAAAGAAGGTTTGATAGAAAGCGTTTTCTCAACCCAAACCCCGGTTACAAAAGACAAGAGAGGTCCGCCATTTGGGCCACCATCAGCTAAGATCAAGGACACAAGCTCCGAATAAAGAGAGTTGAGTTCATCAATGGTGTCCGCTTTCAGGAAAGCGAGGAGTTGGTCGAGTGTTTGACCTTTAGAACCGTTGGCTAGCAAGCTGAGGATGGAATGGAGCGAAAGGGGAGAAAACGCAATGTTGGATTCGGGTAAGTTGTTGGAGAGAAGGTGTGTTGCGAGGGCGGTTGAGACGTGGGTTTGGTTGCTGATTGATTGTTGAAGGTCCAATAATGTTTTTGGGTTGAAAAACGGAAGAGCTGCGGATCTTGCGGTCGAAAAGGCCATTGCGTAACGCGGTCGGATGTAACGCGGTTGGATGATGTTGAAACTGGGCTTGGCGAAAGGCTGTTGGAGGAGAGGTTTGAGCTTGTTGAAGGTAGAAGGGCGAAAAATACGAGCCATTGTTGGACTTGGAGTATTCAGCAAGCAAACAGGGAAGAAGAAGAACAGGAAGTTATGCCACGTGAATTGGAGGAAGACGAGTCTCTTTATATATATATGCGTTTAATCAACCCTAAATCGAATAAAATCAAAATTTTAAGATTTTTCTAAGATTTCGTTTCCTTTTTGTTGATGACCTGATTAATCGAAACAATGAAACGTATATTTTGATTATTTTCTTTTCTTGCAAGAAAGTTTTAAAATAGAGAAATTTTCAAAATAGCCCTTTTATCAACTTTTTCTCCTGGATAGCCCTAGTTCAAAAATAGAGAAATTTTCAAAATAGCCCTTTTGATCAACTTCTTCGTAAAATAACCCATATTATTCCTTAAAATAGTCTTTTTGTAAAGGTCGCCTACGATCACAGTCAAGGGTCGTCCAATCATGTTCCAGTCCAATGAGATTTTGCCGCGTCAATCAATATGGTCGTCCACGACCCCATTTTTCCAACCGTGAACGTCTTCATCTGACAACCACTGAAGTCGTTGGCGATCGTTTAACCCGATTGTCAAGGTCGCCGACAACCATAATTTTTTTTAAAAATTATAAATACCTTTATTAAGGAGGTCGTCTGACCCTATTGGATCCGGCCACAACGTCGGCGGCCGTATAATTTTTAATTATCTTGTTTAAATTTTTTTCTCAAATTTTTTATAGAGTTTTTTCAAATTGTCTTAAGAGTGTTTTTATTAAAAAAAATTCATAAATACCATCTTCACCCCATTAATTTTCCTTTACTTTCTCCGGTCTCTTCTTATCTTGATACTATCACTCTCATCCCAACTTGTTTCCCTCTAAACTTTCTAAAAATACCATCTTCACCATCTCCATTTTCCTTTACTTTCTATCACATCTTCTTATCACTCACTAACCATCACTCCCAAATACTCTTATATTTTTTTAAACAATAGTAGAAGATCAGTAATATATGGCTTCCGATGTTTTTATATTAGTGAAAATCAATTTCATTACACATAACGTTTTTCTAAGCTTTAATTTTTTTTCGGAGTGGCGTAAGCGCCGAAACGGAAAGAAGACCGCGACAACATGTCTCGTAAACGAAACAAAATATCTAAAAATCCGATTATTCGATCACAAAATCTGTGAAACTTGCTGCTTTTCCAGATGATGAAACAATGTAGTTGAGGATATGCAGCTTGGATTTGGGTTGATTTTTCGTTTTGTTATTCAGATCAATCGTTGATATAGTTGTTTTTAGTCCCAACAGATGTGATAAATTTGTAAATGGTATTAACGTTTATCAGAAATTTTGAGTTTTTATGAGTCTGAAATGACATATAACAAGACACAAAATAGACTCTTTCTGAACATGTATTCATAATGCATTATAATGGATCTCGAACTTCAACGTACCTTTGATATTTGGACATCCAAATTACAACAGGGAACTTAAACTTGATACTCAACCTTATGAATCCTTGACTATTGAAATTGAACATGAAACTTGCAAAAAGATTAGTCTAATTACAACAGGGAACTTGAACATGAAACTTAAGTCATGTAGATATGATATCTTTTAGTCATGAAAGCAACCTGGTTTAATTTTAATTGGTGTGAAAAACTAATGCATGTAATAAAAACAAACTCAAGAATGCATCAGTTTACCTTTTTAATTTGTTTTCGTTCTCTGCAAGTATATATATACTTTATAATATTTGATTGTATTAATTTATACTTTTTAGGTCCCTCGTATTGGTTCTAGTAAGGAATTATCTTCAAGAAGCATCAACGATGGAGAAAAGACGAAAGCTTAAGCCTTGGTGGAATAGAGATAAACATGATCCATGGGATAAAACTGACAACCTAAAAGAATGCTTTGATTTTTTTTAAAAATATCGATGATTGTTTAAACTATTTGTGTAAACATATAAAATTGAAACATGTTTGAATGTTAAGATTACTTTTGTAAACAATACCATTGTTGTCTGTGTGTACAACAATACCATTGTTGTCTGGTTCCGTCATGATTTATTCAATTCTCAATCAAGTTGTATAAAACGGAAAACACAGGCAATTTTATTGTAGAATATGTATGATAATCTCTAGAAATATCTCAAATCTAAATGTAAACTCCAAGTGATAAAAACGATAAAGCCTGGATTTTAAATTGATTATGAACTACACAATGAATGAATAGCCCGAAGCCTTTTGGTGCGAAAAATTATATAGTGTCATTTTGTTCTTTAGTCTTCAATGTACGTAAGTTTGCAACAATCCTCGATTGTTCAAAGAATTCGAGCAAATGATGTGGTCTTTTTTGAATGGCAGAGTTTGAATTGACATCTCCGAACTAGACTATTTACAGGACTAATCTTATACTTTTATCCGACTATAGATGAATATGATTCATCTCACAACATTTTCATAATAACGCTTTCATATCTGAGTTCATGACACAATTGATATTTGTAATGAAAAACATAGAGAAAAACCAAATTAAAACTTTTTACCGGCATAAATGAAATAAACGTGAAGAAGATGTTATCCCCTTTTGGTAAATCAATCAGGCGCCAACAGAAAAGATGCTGATCACTTTGTTGGGTTAAATATTGGAATCCCTATGAGTGAAGTGGAAAGAATATTAGCCGCAATCTTCCCCACCTTCGAGTAACCATTAGACGAGTTCGTAGGCGGAGGCTGATAATGGTTGTTGTACATCAACGTTTGATTATTATTATTATTCAGCAAACCATAACCTCCGGCAATAGGTAGTTGTTGGTGATGGTTGACCATGACGGGTTGACCATAATTCATACCTCCTTGATAACCAGGTTGACCGGTATTCACTCCGTTATAACCTCCACCCAACTGCATCTGCTGGTGGCGGTGGTGGTGGTGGTTATAACCGCCACCACCGCCGCCACCAGGAATCTGGATGCAGAGAGTGTGGACGTTAAACTGGCAAGTCTGGAACTCACAGGCGTAGCTCAGGCCGTTAGTAACGCCTTTGCAGACATAGCATATGCGGGAGTCCGGAGGGCGGTTGACGAGGATGAGGAGGTGGTGTGGGTGGAGGAGGGAGGAGATACGGTGGCAGGAGGCGGCGCATTGTTCATGGATATCGAAATCACAAGGGGAACACCGGTATCTGACACCGGATCCGCCGGTGTTGCAGCCGTCGCAGTTGAATTCAGACGTCATGTATACTTTATGAAGAACATGTTGATGCAGGAAGTGTTGGATCTGCAGACTGCTGTTATCTGCTGCTGAATTGGATCTCTGCTGCAACGGAGCCATGTTTTCCAACCAAATGAAATGAAATGAAATGAAATACAAGTGTTTGAAGGGTTGTCGTTTTGGAGCTTTATATATAAACTGCTGCCCTGCCCTTTGAGTTGCAATATGTACAAGTGGTAATGCAGAATGTGCCAACACTAAAGCGTGGATGATAGTAAGTAGAGAGTTCGTTAGCTGCGGTTGGTGTAGACTTGGTCAAATACTCAAATACAATAGAATAGATTATATATTTTAATTTGTAGAGATTTTATTCGAAAGTGTAGAATTAATAAGTGGCATAGACTTTTTTTGTAGATGACTTTACCCAAAATGAATATAACGACAATAAATTACTCAAGTTGTTGTTTGTTTTTATATTATATATGAGGAAGTCAACGACCCATCATCATATATGACAAAGAAAGATGAAATAAAAGTATAGCACGGCTTATAAGAGCATTAACAATAGATCCATTATTATGTGAGTAAAATTCCTAAAATTTGGGGTTTGTTTGTTAGTGGTTGTGAGTAAAAGAGAAAAAGTTACTATCCACCCCTATATAAAAAAAATATTGTTTAATTGTGATTGTGAGTGTAAAGAGAGAAAAAATAATAATAAAAGTATAAATTATAGGGATAGAGAATCTACTGGTCCCAGAATGACCCACGGTGATTCTGATTGCGGTCCAAGCGCTTTAACAATAACTGAAACAGGTTCTCTAAACGGCGAGAGGTAAGTACAATGGGAGGCTTCCTAGAACCAGTTTGATTAACGTTAATTTACCCCTTCCGAAAGGTAAAACAAACTTTACTAATGAAAAATAGTTACCAATAAAAAGGATGAGAACCGCCAAAAGGGAAAGGCCTACTGTCGGAAAACAAACCTAAACAAGGTCAAAACCAACAGCAGAACATATCACAGATTGACAGAAAATAGTGAACATATCACAGATTGACAGAAATAGTGCACATATCAGCAACAATTGCCAGCCTCAGAGTACAGTAAGACTCTTCGTAAAGAGTGTCAACTTTAATAAATCATCCCATAATCTAGCAATTAACATATGTTAACTGTGATGAGCTTGAGATTCCATAAGAACTAGCAAAAACATCAATCTTATTGAATATTGACCCCTACTTGCTAGGATACATCGCCTTCCCTGCACATTCTTTTTAAAGTCAAGGCTACTATGAAGAAATACTCGGCAACACAAGATTAAGTACATAAAACATTAAGACTAAACTAAAATACATGATTCAGTTAAAGATAGAACTTAAGACCTGGTTCTTTTTCATCTAGCATCTGCACAAACAAACCAACTAGAAACTTTTCACATTTGAAACAAAAGAGACAATCTATCTATTCATGATTCCGGGTAAAGTACAAACACTAAAGCATACATATATAACCAAAGTTCAACTTCAAACATTACATGCCACCAAGATATCAACTACTTTTTCAACCAACACGAGGGTCAATCACCTGTCCCATAAACAACACGACCCCAGTCATATCTTCTCTAATCACAAACAAGAATGGGTGGTCAGCCAGAAAATCAACCTTCTCATTAGTCATTATTGACTTGAGCATCACAACTCCCGCAGAAGCCGCTGCAGCTTCAGTACCTTCTTCATTCACCTCCACAAAAGATTTATGGTGAATGCTCGAAACATAAAGGCTTTGACCAATAGTGGAGTCAACCATTTCAGTCAAACCATCTCCACCATTGAAAGGCAAAACAAGCCCCAACTCCTTCAGTGTATCAGAAGCTTCAAACCCGAATGAGATCTTAAATTTTGGTAGCAAAAACTGTCCGACTTCTACCTTTTGGCGTGGAATGTGACGGTCAAAAAAGTCAGATGTGGAACCGATTTTCTTAACTAAAGATTGAAGGCCGTCTTTTGCATCTGGAAGGAAAAAGTACATTGTGAACTGGCGTTGATCTTGACCTTGTAAATAGGGAAGACCCAGTACTTTGAACTCATCATATTCACGCACAAACTGTTTTTTCTTGCTGGTCATGAAAGGAACTTTAACTTTGTTTCCATCGAGAAGGTGAAAGTCGGATTCTTTTGTCATTGACTGGTCAAATTTCTCATTCCATGTTCCCTTGAAGTAGACCGCATTTGCAAAAATAAGCCTAGTGGAATTGTTAACCGAACCAGCAGGAAGGACTTCTTTGATCAGACCATTTGTTTGTTTTTCGGCCCATAAATTCACTTCATTCGCTACCTCAACCGCCTTCATTAATCAATAAATAATATGTTAGCTATATCATAACAAATTATACCATTGATAAAGATCAGTTACAAAACCATTATAAACTTGAAGTTAGTGAACAAAATAACCAATATTTTCATCAATTTAACTCCACTGAAGTCCTGGGGTAAGGGATTGGAGTATGGAGTACCCTCTTTGGATGGAGTCTATTCAGGTAACTTTACCATACAGGCATACACTTCACATTTATGAGTCTAACCCAAATCCAAAGCAGAATATTAGCCAATCAATTTCCAAATGAACTTAAAAAAGACTGGAGTTAAATCAGTTAATAATATTCCATCACCTATAAGACTTATAAAGCGGCATACTATTACTAATGTACAAATTGTATAAAACTAATTTTATATAGAGAACTATGTGAATCACATAGATCAAATTCTAATATAGACCCTTAGCAAGATTCATATCACAACATTAGTTTTCACTTTTTAGCAACATTTTCTATAAAAAATGAGTTTACTCAGATTTTAATTAAAAAAAATAAACTATCTATGAAACACCACTAATCATTGAATATAAACCCAGAAAGCATGATCCAAAACACTCACTATCCTAAATGTTAAATTGAACTTGATTTAGGTTAACACATCAGAACATAATTACACACAAATCTGTCCAATAACTATATAATTAGGGTATCCAAGAACCGAATTCTAGTTGTGGATCATAGCAGACCATATTCCCTAGTTCAATTTCAAACCCCAAATGCAAAAAAAAAATAAGAACTAACCTTGGTTTGGAAATCGACTTCATTCGAAGCGGCCTTATAAACAGTGCCCACAACCTGTTTGAAAGAAGGTTTAAGAGAAAGGGTTTTCTCAACCCAAACCCCGTTCGCAAACGACAACCGAGGCCCGCCGCTAGGGCTACCGTCGGCGAAGATCAGCGAAACGAGCTGCGAGGAAAGCGAGTTGAGGTCATCGGTGGAACTTGATTTGAGGAACGAGAGGAGTTGATCGAGGGTTTGACCTTTGGAACCGGCGGAAATTAGGCTGAGGACCACGTGGATGGAAAGGGGGGAGAAAACAATGTTGGAGGTGTGGAATTTTTTGGAGAGAAGGTGGGTTGCGAGGGTGATGGAGACGTGGGTCTGGTTGCTGATTGATTGCTGAAGATCCATTTTGATGATTTTGGAAGAGATCTGTGTGAGAGAAGAGAAGAGGGTTTATATGTGGGTGGGTGTTTGGGTAGCTAACGCTGTTAAGGAAGGAAGCTGGTGCCTTGACCACGATTCCGCGTAAAAGACGGTGAGGGAATATTTTGGACTTTTTGTGGATTTGCCTGGACACCTCACAAACTCTTCCTTTAAAATATATTTTTTTGAGTAAATTACATAATCGTCTACAAGCTTTGTTTAAATTTCACTTTTACATTTCTTGGTTTTAAAAATTATGGTAATGGTACGAAGGTTTACACTTTTATAACAATTTTAGTCTCTAACGTTTATTTTTACTAGATTTTTTTGTTAAGTTTAGTGTAAAATTACAATTACACTCCTACACATTTATTTAAAAAAAAATAGAGGCGGCAGGGATGACTGTGACGACGACGGTGGTGGTGGTGGCGATGACGGTGACAGAGTGATGGTAGATAATTTTAAAAAAAATAAAAGGGTAAGATATAATTGTCAGTTTACATTGTGTTAACGATAAAATCTAACGGATGTTAGTGTTACCATAGTGCAACCTTCGAACCATAGTCGTAATTTTTTAGCAAACCACGAGGACAATTCCCATAATATAACTGTATGTTCTTTTATCAAACAAAGTCATAGCTTTTGATTTATTTGAACGGCGTTTTCATTAACATAATGCTCAAACTGGCAAGGAGCTAGAACAAAAGGAACGAACAACATATATGTAAGTTAAAATTACACTAATATTTCCAGATAAGATTACCAAACTTTGATCTAGTAGAGACTTAAAAAAAACTTAAACTTTTGATCTCTTTAAAGATTTCTCCAAGTTGAAACTTCTTTTTGAAGACCACATCGTTCCTAGAGCGCCAAATGATCCAACAACTCATACAGATAGTAGTTTAGACCAAGAACGCTTTCTTGGGGTCCATCTTCAACTTGGTGTTTATTTGCACCAGATATCCATATTGAAATAGAAGATCTAAGGTGTTTTGCACCATGAGGAAATCATATACGACACTTTCGTTGCCACCACAAAACCCGTAAACTGAAAGTCCCTGTGGTCTAGGTACCAACTTCCATGTGTCAGTATCCTGTAAAGCTTTTAATTCATTGTTTATGGCTTGTCGCCAATTAGGGTTGTTTAATGCTTTAATATATGAGGTTGGGACCGGGGATAAAGGAGTTTCAGTATGAAGGTTCAAACGCTCGATAGGCTTAGTGACACCGGATTTAGCACGGGTAGTCATGGGGTGAACATTTTGGGGAGGATGAGGGATGGGAGATGGAGCGACGGGCGAATGTGGCTGAGGTGTTAAGGACGAGGTGTCGTCTGAAGTGGAGGGGCCTGGGCTAGCAGAGTGTGTGTTAGGTGAGGATGGGTTGGCGGGGGTATGGGGCTCAGGAATGTAGGCGGGCGGAGATGGTGTAGCGACGAAGGGGGCTGAATCAGTAGACATAGGCGGATCAGAGTGAACAAAAGGAGTGGGAGATGGTGTGTGATTGGTTTTGGAAAAAAGGAAATACACCTTCGTCAAAGACGTGTCAAGAAATATGTACGCGACTGGTGGAAGGATCGAACACCGGTACCCACGAAAGTTGCTCGGGTAGCCAAGGAAGATACACCGAGCCGAACGTGGGTGAAGCTTATGAGGTTGAGTGGCCGAAAGGTTGGGATAGCAAGCACACCCAAACGCATGGAGGTGATCGTACGTTAGCAATTGAATTTGACCCACTTGTTTTTTCTTTAAAAGATCTCAAGACTGGCAAACTCCTTTCCCGCCACAATAGCTCGGGCGACCTTTATCCTTTCACATCTCCATTGACTAATGTTTTTGCTTGCTTGAGTGCTCATTCTCCACATCTTTGGCACAACCGTCTTAGTCACCCGAGCTCCCACGCTTTAGACTTTTTGTATAGTCGTAAATTTATTTCTTATAATAAAGACAAATCTTTTGATGTTTGTCATTATCTACTAATAGTAAAAGTGACTAATATATTTATAATTTATAATTAATAATATGATGCTATTAATTCAACTGTTTCTTAAGGTCCCCAACCCCACCGATTATATATAATACAAAATGCATTTGGTAGGTTAGACTCAAGATCCACTATTCATAACATATGCACCAATGAGAGCTTAGGTTGAGAATTGCTATTGTTTTTTTTTTTAAATGGAAAGAAAATACTATAATTTAAATGGAAAGAAAATACTATAATAAATTAATAATTGCAATAGGCATAAAATTCAAAGGATACGGCTTCGATAGTTTCATAGGAAGGCATGTGAGTTTTTTTAATGTATGCACCATTCTATTATATATAAACAAAGACATGTAAAGTTTGCAAGTCATAAAGCTTCTGGTACAACCTTCTAAAGCGTAGGTTTTGATTTGGTTACTTCCAATGAAGCCTATGGTACAACCTCACACCCATTTACTCTTGCTGTCCCTCATCCATGCCTATTAAAAAAGAAGTGAAAAAGAAGGGTAACGTGTGGAGAACATCAAACAGGAAAATTGCCATAAAGTCTCTCTTTTCTCTCTTTACTGTCGGTTGCTTCATTTCAATGTGAAAAGACATATCTCTCTCTTCATTTACTATTGTTTTTCTCTCTATAGAAGAACCAATCGGTTCTCTCTCTACAAAGATCGGGTTCATGAACTCCGGTTACAGCCATTGTTCGTTTGCGCAGTGAACCGACGTGTCCATTGTGGCCGTTGATCTCACGCGTATGGTGACGCCGCCGTTATACCGGCTGGTGACGCTGCCGTGTACGACGGTTGGTGACGCCGCCGTGTACGACGGTTGGTGACGCTGCCGTTTACGATGGTTGGTGACGCCGCCGCTTCTAACGGTTCGTGATGCCGCAGTACAGTCGTTATACGCTGTGTTGGTGGCCTGTCTCTTAGTTTGTTGGCGGTATGGTTTGAGACGACGGTGAACGTTCTATTATTAGATCTGGTCGCATCTTTTCACTTCCGATGCCGGAAAGGTTTCTATTGTGGGTTTGGGGTTTGAGACGGCAGCGATGATGACTTTTGTCTGAGCTTCTTTTTCCGATGTGCTAGCGTTTTTCTTCTGTTCTGATGCCGAGCGAGGATTCCTTTTTCCGATGTGCTAACATTTTTATGAATTAGTCATCATCCTCTTACCTGTTTGTTGAAAATTCCTTTTATTGGTGTATATATATATATATATATATATATATATATATATATATTTTAATGTTCAGTAAATTTTAATTTTTGGTGTGCATGTTGAATTTCGCTTCATATTTAGGATAACTTCTTTTGTATCTTAATTAAGTGCTCATCTATTCAATCAATTTCAACTTTTTGTGCTTTCAGCAGTTACAGGTTTGGGGCTTTTAGGTCTCTTGGTTGCCCTCATAATGTATCGTCAAATAGAGGTACGAATCTAAACTCCAATTCATCTTTCTATTATCAATTTAATTTGCTAGAACGGAGACATCACTATTTACACAGTTTATTTTGTGGGATCGGTGGATCTAGGTCTTCATATTTATCATGTAAGTTCTTCTTGATAAAACAATGGTTGTGTATTTTCTTAGTCCCTTTTTTTAGTTCTTCATCTTTTAATGTTGATTGCATGTTCTATTCAATATTTAATTTTCCAGTTAATAACTACACAATGGGGAATCGTAATTTGGAATGGTCAGCGAACATATGGCTAGCAGGTGAGCTTTCCCTTCTTTAAGATGCTTATGGTTACCTCCTTGAGTTTCAAACTATAGAGGGTTTGGTGTTTGGAATGGTCATATTATGACACGGTTTTGATAATAAATCATACATACAAAAAGTAGTGTGGCATATTTTGAACAATCGACGTCAACTGTAGTTGAAAGAACTATTATAAATACTATCCATCCATTTTAATTTAGGATTTTTAAGTTTGGTTTAAAAAATAAACATCTCCATGTAGTTTAATAGGTAATGTTGCTATATGATTGAATGCATCAATATCACTTCATTTCTATGCATTTTGGATCTGTCACATTTAAAGAGGTCTGCTTTCATATGTTGTACCTTAATTTCACATTTCATACTGAAAAATATGAAAAATTTAAGAAAAGATGGTATACCATGGCAATTCGTTACTTCGACATCAAATGGAGTGCCACTTGCAGAGTATTTGTATTTCTCATGTAGTCAGTTTTTATATTATTCTTTTAGCCTATAATGTTGCGAGTGAGATTGTGATTTAAGTTGCTTCTATTGTGAAGATTAAAAGATGTGCAGAATTGACACGATAACTGTGATTCGCCAAGGATCAAATGTCAAAGGCAGATGTTAAACTATCAGCAAGGTATGAGACCAAAACTGAGTTTAATCTGGATGACTTGGAGGTATGTATATCGGGGAATAGTGAGGTTGTAATTAGTTTTGCCTATTTGCTAAAATAACATTCATATACATTTGACCATTGATCATTACCTAGACCTTTATTTCTTTTGAACTGTCGTGGTGTTAAAGTAAATAAAAGGCTTAAAAAACTTTAAAATATGGGTTGACCCAATAAACTAAATGACATACATATAAAATCCATAAAGGCCCAAAGCATCTACTTGACCTGGCTCATATACACACACCTACATTAAAATTCCACCTACCGTCTTCTCTTCTTCTGCGCACACTGTTCTGGCCATTCCATCGACAGACAACCTTCAGAAGGTAACTCTTCTGCCATTATATATACAAGTAACAGTTGATTGTGCATCAAATTAACAGTCAGATTATGCATATCTTTCTATACAGTGGCATTTGTTAATTTTTTAACTTTTGTTATGAAGGATTGCCACTTTTATAATAATTGCAACTTTTGTTTAGGTGTTTAGGAGGAGTTTCATGCTTATCGTATATTCAATCTCATACGTTGGTTCTCTTTGGTTAATTCTTTAAAGGTTACATATACAATGGAAAGACGGTCTCCCGCCGCAACGCGCGGGCGGGTAAACGACTCGTATTGATAAATAAAAGATCCATCAATGATATTTGGTTAGACTTTAACCGTTGATTTTGACCGATCCGGACATAGTTGAGTGTGACTTCGGCATATATGTTCCATTGTATATTCCATTATGCATTGAATATGCGATTGGTCTTCTCTCGTACATTGCCAAATGACCAGATTTGACTCTATCAAATGCT
>JBCNJP010000017.1:8677370-8692370 GCA_039602395.1 Deinandra increscens subsp. villosa
GACTCATAAATGTGAAGTGTATGCCTGTATGGTAAAGTTACCTGAATAGACTCCATCCAAAGAGGGTACTCCATACTCCAATCCCCTACCCCAGTACTTCAGTGGAGTTAAATTGATGAAAATATTGGTTTTTTTGTTCACTAACTTCAAGTTTATAATGGTTTTGGAACTGATCTTTATCAATGGTATAATTTGTTATGATATAGCTAACATGTTATTTATTGATTAATGAAGGCGGTTGAGGTAGCCAATGAAGTGAATTTATGGGCGGAAAAACAAACAAATGGTCTGATCAAAGAAGTCCTTCCTGCTGGTTCGGTTAACAATTCCACTAGGCTTATTTTTGCAAATGCGGTCTACTTCAAGGGAACATGGAATGAGAAATTTGACCAGTCAATGACAAAAGAATCCGACTTTCACCTTCTCGATGGAAACAAAGTTAAAGTTCCTTTCATGACCAGCAAGAAAAAACAGTTTGTGCGTGAATATGATGAGTTCAAAGTACTGGGTCTTCCCTATTTACAAGGTCAAGATCAACGCCAGTTCACAATGTACTTTTTCCTTCCAGATGCAAAAGACGGCCTTCAATCTTTAGTTAAGAAAATCGGTTCCACATCTGACTTTTTTGACCGTCACATTCCACGCCAAAAGGTAGAAGTCGGACAGTTTTTGCTACCAAAATTTAAGATCTCATTCGGGTTTGAAGCTTCTGATACACTGAAGGAGTTGGGGCTTGTTTTGCCTTTCAATGGTGGAGATGGTTTGACTGAAATGGTTGACTCCACTATTGGTCAAAGCCTTTATGTTTCGAGCATTCACCATAAATCTTTTGTGGAGGTGAATGAAGAAGGTACTGAAGCTGCAGCGGCTTCTGCGGGAGTTGTGATGCTCAAGTCAATAATGACTAATGAGAAGGTTGATTTTCTGGCTGACCACCCATTCTTGTTTGTGATTAGAGAAGATATGACTGGGGTCGTGTTGTTTATGGGACAGGTGATTGACCCTCGTGTTGGTTGAAAAAGTAGTTGATATCTTGGTGGCATGTAATGTTTGAAGTTGAACTTTGGTTATATATGTATGCTTTAGTGTTTGTACTTTACCCGGAATCATGAATAGATAGATTGTCTCTTGTTTCAAATGTGAAAAGTTTCTAGTTGGTTTGTTTGTGCAGATGCTAGATGAAAAAGAACCAGGTCTTAAGTTCTATCTTTAACTGAATCATGTATTTTAGTTTAGTCTTAATGTTTTATGTACTTAATCTTGTGTTGCCGAGTATTTCTTCATAGTAGCCTTGACTTTAAAAAGAATGTGAAGGGAAGGCGATGTATCCTAGCAAGTAGGGGTCAATATTCAATAAGATTGATGTTTTTGCTAGTTCTTATGGAATCTCAAGCTCATCACAGTTAACATATGTTAATTGCTAGATTATGGGATGATTTATTAAAGTTGACACTCTTTACAGTCTTATTGTAATCTGAGGCTGGCAATTGCTGCTGATATGTGCACTATTTCTGTCAATCTGTGATATGTTCACTATTTTCTGTCAATCTGTGATATGTTCTGCTGTTGGTTTTGACCTTGTTTAGGTTTGTTTCCTTTTGGCGGTTCTCATCCTTTTTATTGGTAACTATTTTTCATTAGTAAAGTTTGTTTTTACCTTTCGGAAGGGGTAAATTAACGTTAATCAAACTGGTTCTAGGAAGCCTCCCATTGTACTACCTCTTGCTGTTTAGAGAACCTGTTCCAGTTATTATTAAAGCGCTTGGAAGCATCAGAAGCAACTTCATTCGGGGAAGTCATTTGGACCGCAATAAAATCCCGTGGGTATCTATACTAACAATCATAATTAAATAATACTTTTTTATATAGGGGTGGACAATAACCTTTTCTCTTTTATTCACAACCACTAACAAGCAAACCCTAAATTTTAGGAATATACTCACATAATTATGGATCTATTGTTAATGCTCTTATAAGCCGTGCTATACTTTTATTTCATCTTTCTTTGTCATATATGATGATGGGTCGCTGACTTCCTCATATATATAATAAAAACAAGCAACAACTTGAGTAATTTATTGTCTTTATATTCATTTTGGGTAAAGTCATCTACAAAAAAAGTCTATGCCACTTATTAATTCTACACTTTCGAATAAAATCTCTACAAATTAATATATATAATCTATTCTATTGTATTTGAGTATTTGACCAAGTCTACACCAACCGCAGCTAACGAACTCTCTACTTACTATCATCCACGCTTTAGTGTTGGCACATTCTGCATTACCACTTGTACATATTGCAACTCAAAGGGCAGGGCAGCAGTTTATATATAAAGCTCCAAAACGACAACCCTTCAAACACTTGTATTTCATTTCATTTCATTTCATTTGGTTGGAAAACATGGCTCCGTTGCAGCAGAGATCCAATTCAGCAGCAGATAACAGCAGTCTGCAGATCCAACACTTCCTGCATCAACATGTTCTTCATAAAGTATACATGACGTCTGAATTCAACTGCGATGGCTGCAACACCGGCGGATCCGGTGTCAGATACCGGTGCTCCCCTTGTGATTTCGATATCCATGAACCATGCGCCACCTCCTGCCACCGTATCTCCTCCCTCCTCCACCCATACCACCTCCTCACCCTCGTCAACCGCCCTCCGGACTCCCGCATATGCCACGTCTGCAAAGGCGTTACTAACGGCCTGAGCTACACCTGTGAGTTCCAGACTTGCCAGTTTAACGTCCACACTCTCTGCATCCAGATTCCTGGTGGCGGCGGTGGTGACGGTTATAACCACCACCACCACCGCCACCAGCAGATGCAGTTGGGTGGAGGTTATAACGGAGTGAATACCGGTCAACCTGGTTATCAAGGAGGTATGAATTATGGTCAACCCGTCATGGTCAACCATCACCAACAACTACCTATTGCCGGAGGTTATGGTTTGCTGAATAATAATAATAATCAAACGTTGATGTACAACAACCATATTCCTCAGGCTCCGCCTACGACCTCGTCTAATGGTTACTCGAAGGTGGGGAAGATTGCTGCTAATATTCTTTCCACTTCACTCATAGGGATTCCAATATTTAACCCAACAAAGTGATCAACATCTTTTCTGTTGGCGCCTGATTGATGATTTACCAAAAGGGGATAACATCTTCACGTTTATTTCATTTATGCCGGTAAAAAGTTTTAATTTTGTTTTTCTCTATGATTTCCGTTACAAATATCAATTGTATCAATTGTGTTATGAAAATGTCGTGAGATGAATCATATATATTATCTATTGTCAAATAAAAGTATAAGGGTTAGTCCTTTAAATAGTCTAAAGTCTAGTTCGGAGATGTAAATTGTAAATAGTATAGAGTCAGTATTGTCAAAAACGAATGTTAATAATTGATCATTAGGAAAGGCGACGTTTCATCAGATGAATGCGTTGTTCCAAAGTCTATATATGTTGAACATGGTTTGAAAAATAAATCTACGATCATTATCTATCTTATCGAATTACTTTCATTTTTTTTTTTTGTGATCATTTGTTCGATCATACCAAGAAATGGCATCAGGGGAGGCGGTATGGTAGTTATGTGGCTTGGGGGAGCCATGTCCATCAACCAATAATATCGTGACAACTCAAAATAGTGGTTTTAAGCATGGCTTGGAGTCACTCCACATAGTATGGTTGTGGTGTGGCTTGGGGGAGCCATGTCCACCATGAAATCGAAAAACAACGGTTACAAAAGGGCGGCTTCTTCAAACCATGAAATCCAAAAATTTGGAGCCTGGTGGGGGAGCCATGCACACACGGTATGGTTGCCAAGGAGAGCCACACGGTTACCTTGGAGCCGGCCTCCGGAACCAGGCACCATACCGCCTCCCCTCATAGCCACGTTTACATCATCAACTTCGCATCCATTCAATCATCACGGTACACAAATTGATTTTTTTGTTCCCTAATCCAAGTCGAAACCTGCCATTCAAAATTCCAAACCCTAATTCGTAAAATTTGAAAGACCACATCATCATTTGAACGAATTCTTTGAACAATCGAGGATTGTTGCAAACTTACGTACATTGGAGACTGAAGAACAAAATGATACTATACAATTTTCGCAAAAACCAAGAGGCTTCTGGCTATTCATTTATTGTGAAATTCATAATCAATTTAAAATCCAGGTTTTATCGTTTTTATCACTTGGAGTTTACATATATCTAGATTTGAGAGACTTCTAGATATTATCATACATGAATACCTTGTATTTTCCATTTTATTTATCTTGATTGAGAATTGAGAAAATCATGACCAAACCAGACAACAATGGTATCGTTGTACACACAGAAAAAGTGTCCTCCCCCCATTCAAAACTTATTTTGAAATGACTAAATTACACAAGTTGGTCCATTTAAATGAAAATCATATTAGAGGAAAATGGGTTATGAGATAGGATAGAACCAAATCCAGACACACAACGGTTGTTAAGAAGGACAAAACTACGTGTGAATATCTATTCCAGGCACTACTAGAAAATATGAAACTTCAAGTTGCAAACTGCCAAATTGCAAAGGATATTTGGGACTCACTGAAGATGCATCACATTTGAGTAGATCGCGTGTAGAAGGCACGGTTGCAAGCACTCGAAACCGAATTTGAGTTGTTGCAAATGAAAGAGGAAGATACGATAGATTCCTTCACTGTAAAATTAATCAAATCGTCTCGAAGGCGACTGATTTAGGATCAACATTGGATCAACCTACATTAACTCGGAAACTCCTAAGTTCCATGCCCGATAGGTTCACAGGGCCGGCCCTGGGCCTGGGCCAGCTGGGCTACAGCCCAGGGCATCATATTGGAAGGGGGCATCACTCAGCAGCCCAGTAGGGTTTTATACTTTTATTGTTTTAAGCCCAATTGTGGCCTGTGGGCACTGGGCTGTGGCGGATCAAAAAAAATGTAAATAAAGTGAAACATGAAACCTCGATCTCCATAGACTCCATTCTGATTATGAATTTACGATTCCAAAATCCAAGAAGGGAATAATGTATCATGTCTCCCAACAATTGACCCTTGAGTACGTTTCATTCATCCACGTACTCAGTTTTAAAACAATAAATTTGTTTCATAGATATCTAAGAGTCTTATTTCTATAACTCTAGTCTTATAGTTTCTATGAGTCTAGAGGGGATTTTTGGTTTAGATAAAATATAAATGTTCAAGAGTATGCTTTAAAGGAAAAGAATTTATGCTCTTAAAATTGGGAATATGTTTGGCATCCACCTGCTAGGAGGTTTGAGCTTAGAAATCAATTAAGTGTAAAAGATATATATAAGCTTAAGGGGAGTTCATATTAACTAATTATCAAAAGTTTACAACGAAATCAATATAAATACCATTTGGATTTCCTAGAATAAATTCATACAACGGTACTTTTCAGGATTTAAACGCATAAAAGTGCATAACAGTTTGATTAGAGAGTATAAAAGTAGTTTTTTTAGCTAATGTTGATTATGACAAACTAATTGAGGTTTTTGCATCAAAAAATGCACGTAGACATCATTTTAGATGATTTATATGTTGTAATTTGATATAAGTTTGAAACTTTTTTTTAGTTAATAAAATCGGCGTAGGGATGAGCCGCCTAGCTTGACTAGGTTCCAAACCCTTAAAAGTTTGTATTGTACTATTTAAATTTTTTAACAGGGGGCATATTTTCGACTCGCGTCCTGAGCATCCAAATTTTCAGGACCGGCCCTGTAGGTTCACTCAAATCGTTGCCACTATCGAACAATGTTTTGATCTAGACATGATGACACTAGATGAGATAATTGGATGCTTCAAGGCTTTCAAGGAAAGAATCAAACTGAAGAAAGGACACTACAAAAATTTATCATTTACTGGCACACAAAAAATGCCACTAAAAGCCAAAAAAGTGACACTAAAAGCCCTTTTATGAATATGCGGCACAAAAGAAAAATGCCACTAAAAGGGGTGACACTAAAGCCATTTAGTGGCACTTTTTCAATGTGCTACACAAACTTTCAAGCTTTTAGTGGCACTTTTTCTGCCATATTAAAATAAAGACTATTGTGGCAAATGTTTTGTACGACTAAATGGTTATTATAGTTATCTATCTACAGTCTATTTAGTGGCACTTAATTTTTATGCCACTAAAAGATTATTATAATCTCTATATACTAATTTCAATGGCATACTGCAACATAAACCACATTATTTACATTATAAAAATATAAACTATAAAATAAAATATCGATAAAACATTTAAATTGTAAATGTAGATCCAAATGTTTACAAAAGTAATTCAAACATGTTTCAATTTTCAAAGTTTACAAAAATAGTTTAAACATTCATCGATATTTTCAAAAAATCAAAACATTCTTTTGGGTTGTCAGCTTTATCCCATAGATCTTGTTTATCTCTATTCCACCAAGGCTTAACCTTTTGTCTTTTCTCCATCGTTGATACTTTTTTAAGATAATTCCTTACTAGAACCAATACGGGGGACCTAAAAATTATAAATTAATACAATCAAATGTTTTAAAGTATCTATACTCGCAGAGAATGAAAACAAATTGAAAAAGTAAACTGATGCATTCATGAGTTTGCTGTTATTACATGCATTAGTTTTGCACACCAATTAAAATTAATTAAACCAGCAGGTTTCTTTCATGACTAAAAGATATCACATCTACATGAGTTAAGTTTCATGTTTAAGTTCCCTGTTGTAATCAGACCAATCATTTTGCAAATTTCATGTTCAATTTCAATAGTCAAGGATTCATAAGGTTGAGTATCAAGTTTAATTTCCTTGTTGTAATTTGGATGTCCAAATATTAAAGGTTGAAGTTCGAGATCCATTATTATACATTATGAATACATGTTCAAAAATAGTCAATTATGTGTCTTGTTATATGTCATTTGAGACTCATAAAAACTCAGAATTTCTGATAAACGTTAACCATGTAGAAATTTCTTAAAACAACCAAGTATTGTATCAAAACATAGTAAGCAGTTCTAAGTATAGTTCTATGTTAAGAGTGGGAAATATAACAAATCATCAAGTGAAAGATCAAATGGATTAGGAATTAGAGGAACTTATAGTGATCTAATGGAGAGGGACATGTGACTTGAAGTAGATTATATATAGCACTATAGCAGTAGGAAAAAGAGGATTTAACAGAAACTGATGATAGCTTCATGATACCTCAGAAGAAGTGATAGAAAGTAAATGAAAATGAAGATGGTATTTATAAAAAGTTAATTTAGAAAGAAAAAAGTTGGGATGAGAGTGATACTTAAAGGATAATAAGGCTATGTTTGGCGCACTAGCTGAAAAGCTAGCTGCTAGCTGATAAACTATAAGCTAGCTGATAAAAAATAACGTTTGGTAAAAACTAGCTGATAAGCTAGCTGAAAAATGTAAAATGACATAAAAGTACATGTATATAAATAAATTAAAATTTAAAAACAAAATATTAGGGAAGGGTAAAACTGGAAATATTATAAAAGCTAGTTGAAAAGCTACTCCAACTAGCTTTTCAAAAGCTAGCTTAGAGCTTTTTTAAAAAGCTCCGTTTGGTAACGTCAAAAAGCTAGCTTATAAGCTAGCTGATAAGCTAGCTTATAAGCTAGCTTATGGCGCGCCAAACACGACCTAAGAAGAAGTGATAGAAAGTAAAGAAAAACGAATGAGGTGAAGATGGTATTTATATAAATAAAAAGCTCTTAAAAAATTTGGAAAAAACTCTGGAAAAAAATTTGAGACAAAAAATTGAAAAAAATAAGTAAGAATTATATGGTCGTCGTCGGTGTGGCCAGAATAGAGTCAGACGATCTTCTTAATAAAGGTATTTATAACAAAAAAGAATTATGGTCGTCGGCGACCCTGACAATCGTGTCAAACGGTCACCAGCGACTTTAGTGGTTGTCAGACGAAGACGGTCGTGGTCGGAAATGTGGGGTCGTGGGTCGTCGACTACCTTTACAAGGAGACTATTTTAATGAATAAAATAGACAACGGGCTATTTTGAGAAGAAGTTGATCAAAAGGGTTATTTTTGAAATTTTCTATGTTTTCAAACTTTCTTGCAAGAAAAGAAAAAAATCAAAATATACGTATCAAGAAAAAGAATTCGAGTTAGGGTTGACTAAATGCATATATAGAGAGAGACTCGTCTTCCACCAATTTATCTGCATAATTTCTTCTTCTTCCTGTTTACTTGCTGAATACTCCAAGTCATCAATGGCTCGTATTTTCCGCCCTTCCACCTTCAACAAGCTCAAACCTCTACTCCAACAGCCTTTCCCCAAAGCCAATTTCAACATCATCCAACCGCGTTACGCAATGGCCTTTTCGACCACAAGATCCGCAGCTCTTCCGTGTTTCCACCCAAAAACATTATTGGACCTTCAACAATCAATCAGCAACCAAACCCAGGTCTCAACCACCCTCGCAACCCACCTTCTCTCCGACAACTTACCCGACTCCAACTTTGTTTTCTCTCCCCTTTCGCTCCATTCCATCCTCAGCTTACTAGCCAACGGTTCTAAAGGTCGAACACTTGACCAACTCCTCGCTTTCCTGAAAGCGGACACCATTGATGAACTCAACTCTCTTTATTCGGAGCTTCTGTCCTTGATCTTAGCCGATGGTGGCCCAAATGGCGGACCTCTCTTGTCTTTTGTAACCGGGGTTTGGCTTGAGAAAACGCTTTCTATCAAGCCTTCTTTCCAACAGGTTGTGGACATCGTTTATAATGGCGCTTGCAATCAAGCCGATTTCATGAACAAGGTGAGTTTTTATTTTCGCTAATGGCAAATTGGTTGATCAAGTCTTCATAATTTATATCCTTTAATATTTCGTTATCGATAGCTAAATTATATATAAAATTCAAAAAAAAAATATGGGTTCCCTAAAATAATGAGCTATGTGGCTTTTACTTTTCTAGTTTGAGGATAAAAAAAAACGTAGTTATTGCACATATAGTTTATTATGTGATCTATAATTGCGATTCTCAATCTTAAAATTGATTTTGTATTAAACAATATTTCTTACTTTGTTCACCAACTTCATGTTTTTAACATTATGAGTTTGACCTTTATGATCAAATGCATAAAGAAAACCTTTTCTTATATAGCTAACATATGATTCATTGACTAATACATGATATGAAGGCGAGTGAGGTGGTAAATGATGTGAACCTATGGGCCAAGAACAAAACAAATGGCCTTATCAATGAAGTGCTTCGAGATAATGATGTTGGCAATTTCACTAGGTTAATCATTGCTAATGCTGTCTACTTCAAGGGAGCATGGAGTCAAAAGTTTGAAGAGTCATGGACAAAAGAATCCGACTTTCACCTTCTAGATGGCAACAAAGTTCAAGTTCCCTTCATGACGAACAAGAAAACGCAGTTCGTGCAAGAATATGACGATTTCAAAGTACTAGGTCTGCCCTACTTGCAAGGTCAGGATAAATGCAAGTTCACAATGTACTTTTTCCTTCCGGATGCAAAAGACGGTCTTCAATCTTTGATAGAGAAAATCGGTTCCACACCTGACTTCTTTAATCATCATATTCCAAGGGAAAAAGTAGAAGTTGGACGGTTTTTAATACCAAAGTTTAAGATCTCATCCGAATTTAAGGCTTCTGATATATTTAAGGAATTAGGGCTTGATGTAAGTGATTTTAGTGAAATGGTTTCTGGTGAAAGACTTGATCTTAGTGACATTCACCATAATGCTTTTGTGGATGTAAATGAAAAAGGCACGGAAGCTGCAGCTGTCTCCATAGCAACAATGGTGGGCTCATCTTATATGACTATCACTAAAAAGAAAGTAGATTTTGTGGCGGATCATCCGTTTTTGTTTATGATTAGAGAAGAAATGACCGGGGCTGTGTTTTTTATTGGACATGTGATTAATCCTAGTGTTTAATTTTTAATTTTTTTCTTCTTGCTTTTGCTACACAGAAGATGTTGGGTATTTCGATTTTTGGACTAATACTATTCAAGTTGTTGATTTCTATTATTTGACATGTTTATTCTTACGGGACCATCGTTTTTATACGTTGGGTTATAAATTGCTAGTGTTTTTTTCTTTTTTCCTTTTTAAGAGAAAAGGTTTTTTTTTTCTAAGAGAAAAGTTTTGAGTTGCAGCATTTGTAATTACACTATATAACATTTAACAACCATTGTACAACTTCTGCTGCCCAATTTACAACACTTAAAGCATGTTATTGGTTTGTACAAGTCTTGCAGGTGACTTTACAAGTTTTCATGCATGTTATTGGTTTGTACAACTCTGGCAGCACAATTTACAAGCTTTTACAGCAGTGTATGCACAAAGAGAGGTTGAGCCGGTTATGTGGCTGTAAGGCTTTTGCGTGTTATGTCTCCCCTTTTTATCACAATACACGCCTTCTCCTCTTCTTTCCCCCCCTCTCTCTCTCTCTGTAAATCTTCCAAACCCTAGCTCTCTCTGTATCACAACATCACGTATCACCACCACCATCCAGAGATATCGAGAGGCTCATCATTCGCCTCATCTCTCTCGACACTCAACAGACTGGAGATCGAGCAGGAGCAGGTACATGTGGGTATGGGATGCCGGTATGGTGAGTGGTGGCGTATGGTAGAGCCCAAGCAGAAAAAGCCGGTTACCCGGTCCGTTAAGGCCGGCCTTCAGTTCCCCGTCAGTAGGATCGGTCGTTTCCTCAAGGTAGGCCGGTACGCCAAACGCGTTTGTACCGGTGCTCCGTCGCCAGCACTACCACCATCATCAACGATGACTCAAAGGTTTTTCTCATCTTTATTTGCTCTGTTCTCTCTCAAGGCTTTTTATATGTTTCTTTCTCTTTGCAACTCCACCATCTCACGTCGCCGCTTCCGGCGAACAACATCAGTGAAGGCCATGGTCTTTACCTCCGAATGTCGGATCTGAGGCCTATTTTTATTTTCAAGGGTTTTACTCTGGAAGCCCTGAACGAGTAGTGCACACATTAAGTTAGGGTTCTGACCAAGACACACAGCCGACGAGTTCAGGTACAATCCTTTGATTTGTTATCACAAAACTATCATTACCTGCTTCTAAGGTGAGTTATAACCATGTTTAGGTTTTGTTTTCACTAATTCTAGGTTATACGAACCAATTTAACTTTCAACGTCAATGATTGTGTATGAGATCTGATATTGGAATGCTATTGCTTTCAAATGATACAGATTTTGGAGCAGAGGCCTTCAGTGATTCGATCCTTGGATGCACACATGGACTATGTGTTACAAGGTTCTTATCTGCTTGAATTTCAAGATTGGTAATATTTGATATCACAACATCATCTTATTATTTTGTTTATGTAGATGTTTGATTGCTCCTAAGATGTGATCAGTAGTTTTTTGTGGTATGGGTGCACAGTGACACAAATATTATTTACTTATCTTTGTGTTGGTAATGTTAAATTCATATTATAAAATGGATCAAAACCTTTGCCAAACTCTACCGGTGGAAATAAAAGTAGATTTAGAGTAATAACAGTTTCACTCTTCAAAGATGGTAAATGAAATGGAATTGGAAACCAAATTTATTATAGCCAAGACATTGCCCAGTGAATTAAGTGAAAACAATACAGTTCGGTATTGATTTTCGTATTAGTACTTTTTTTTATTTGTGTTATTAGGAGTAGTTTTACACTTGATGGTGCCATGTTGCAGGTTACATGTAATCCGACTGCTCATTAGTTAGTTGTAGTTGTTTAACGTCTTGAATATTGTGCAATTTTTTTATTCATGGTGTATGTGTGGTTTGTAACTCCATATCTCATTTTCATGCTTATGTCTAAGTTTATTTTGGTGTTCAATTTCTTCAAATCGTTACGACCCACTATTATATGTAAATTCACAGATAATGTGAGATGTGGCCTCAGTTGAAGGTTATGTAGAGATCCAGATTCGTGAAGTATGGTGCTGTTATAATGGGATGAATTTGAAGGTACACTAATCTTTTATTGAATTACGTTAAGTCATTTTTGACTTTTATCTTTTCCATAAAAAGTTGTAACCAACATGATCCAATTGGTAAAGAAGTTAATTTCATGCCACATTGATAATTTATTAAGATTTAAAGCACTTTAAATCTTTTGGATGAAGATAATTGATTATGAATTATGCTTATCTACTAAATGTAAATTGAATACGTTGTTTTCAATAATCCTATTATTTTTGCGAATAAGCATAGTGGTTTTTTTTTTTAAATTCTACTACAGATCAAATGTTTACCTGTTGAAGATCCAAAAAAGACAAGCAAATGATTTTAATTTTCCTCTTTTTTGGTTCTCATTTGTGGTAATGGAGCCCTTACTCTATGTTTTTGAACTGTTTAAGTACTCACAGCCGTGTACGGTTTCAATTTTGCTTCAAATCATCAAGTAATTTTTTACTTTTGAATCATAAGATACAAGATATGAGCTTTTTAAGTACTTAATCGCAATTTATTTATGATTTCCTTAATTTTTGTTGTAATTATAATAATATTATTAAATATTTGTTTTTTCTGGGTGTAAGTGAGATTTGGGAGTGTTCGTCATTCAGTTTTGGGCATCTTGCATTTGGATTGTGATACACATGTATGTTTTCGTTCCTGTTTGTTTGTTTGATTCTTAAACCTTCGAAGGAAATTGTTATATGTTAGCTACAATAATAACTATTGTTAAAATGATGGTGATTGCCTCATGCCATGTATTCATAAATATTGAAATTTTGTATGAATGCTTGATTGTTTCTTAATTTGGGTAGTATTAGTATGTGTTGAGATTATTGCTATTCTATATTGAGTTTTGCCTCATTCATAACAATTGATATTGCTTTTATTTTAAGGAAGTAATATGCAATCCTGCCTGGCTTTCTATGAACAGACTTTTCCAACTATTTCGGTAGCTAAATATTCACCTAAGTTTTTGGGGTTTGGTTGCAGGTTTGTATGTCTTCTTCTGAATTCCAGGTAATTGTAGGTGTATTTTGCTTTGATTACTATTTTGTTTGGTTACTTTTATTGAGTTTTTCTTTTGATTAGTATTTTGCTCACTTTCTGTCATGCAACTGTGGGTGTGTTGTTGGTTGGTCGATAGATCTGTTATTTAGGTATTTTAAGCAAGAAAGCAGTTGTTCCAACTACTCTAGAAAAACATAATTGTCACACCCCCAATTAACCACTAACGGAGTTTATACCGTTAAGGGGCGCGACTAGACCAGGACCACAACCATTAGTTACAAATACTAAACGAATCAGAGTAAAATCCAAACGTTCATATATAAATAGTTTCAAAAGTTACGCAGCGGAATGTAAACATAAATATCTTAGCACTAACCACGTGCTTTAATTACAAAACGTAAATTGTTATATAAATTCCCAAGTTAGTTCAAATGAAAGTAAACAGTTTCTTGTGCCATGTCAACCTGCTCCGGATACTCCTCAGCGATCTGCAAAAGTTAAAACCACGCAAGTGTCAACCAAAAGGCTGGTGAGTTCACGGTGGGCTTGTCATGCATTGGCCCGGTCACATAATCATTTCCTTTGTCAACATATACATACGTAATATTTTGTTTTATAAACACGATGCTTTTAAACGTCAATTACCGATTATTTAATATGCGCTTAGTCTTGTAAGAATTAAAGAACTCAACCGATATCGCGGGTAGCTAATCCGTCGTTTCATGCACTAAGGAAGATTGTACCAAGCTGACTAATTATTCTGCGGTATTCCACCGTCATTAATTTTTATTTGCGGACTTTCGTCACTGCTCTTTTTGCCTCCCCCGTGTCCTCCTCCTGGGATCACGGTGTCAAATAGGCTGATATTGTTCCCCGTGCACCTCCAGTGCCCCGGAGCGGAGTTTGTCAAACTCCAGTAGATCTACCCAACATCCCCTCGCTTCCACGAATTAATGGCACAATTAATTATGAGGACTTTTTATTTAACCAAAAACATTCCTTAGAAATCATGTGATATCATTTGGTTTAAAGCCTTTAACCTATGCTAGCCATATTAAAACATTTCAATTAGGGTTTCTTTCGAAACCAAAAATCATTTATCAGTTTTATTTTTCGTAAACGACGACTTGATTCCTCCCCCAAGTGTTCCCATAAACACTTGGTGAGAATACAGTCAATTTGTGTTTGTCCGGTGCTCGGCACTCGTAAGTTTTGTCAGCATTATTTCCAAGTTGTTCTTTCCGTCCCTATCGGGATCGTTTCCTTGCGGGTTAGTGACACTCACCTTTGGTTGCTCGGCTAGACTTGCTAAATTATCCTTGGATTGATTTCTTAATGAAGACCTATAATTCATTTAGGTCTTATATATTAGTCTTGTGTCTAATTTATATCAAACAACGTTCACTATGGCCCATAACATAGCACGTTAAGCTAAGACACGACATATCGACACACGGCACCGATGGTTGATCATAAATAAGGGTTCATATAATTCAGATATCAAACATGTTTCATCATGGCATAATCATGTAAGTCATGGCATAACACTTAAGCAAATTTCACAAGTTTGGTTTTTAGGTCAGGTCTTAGTTTCGCTAGCACAGTTTCGCTAGGCAGTTTCGCTAGGTGCACGGGCAGCACTTTCGCTAGGCAATGCCCGGTGACACAGTTTCGCTAGGCTAGTTTCGCCCGAAACTGCTGAAGCAGTTTCGCTAGCCTAGTTTCGCAGGGAAACTGGTTTGAACTTTCGTTCAGGTATTTCGCTCGGTAGTCTCGCTCGAGCTGGTCTGGTCAGGTTACCCGGCGACACTATAGTTTCGCTGGGTAGTGTCGCTGGAAGGAGATATAGTTTCGCTACTTAATTTCGCCCAGAGAACAGCAGTTTCGCTGGTCGCGAAAAACATACGGATTTGCCTAAAAATCAACCTAACAGCTTCTGATCATACATGCAATTCATTATCTAGCATCCATAGGCATTTACTAACATAAA
>JBCNJP010000017.1:8694870-8718370 GCA_039602395.1 Deinandra increscens subsp. villosa
CATATACATAGCTAAAAGGGTAACAAAGTAAATTACCTATTCTCTCTCCTCTCCCCTCTAACTTCTTTTCTCTCTCCTCTCTCCTCTCTCCTCTTTCTTCTTTTCTCTCTCCTCCCTCCTCTTTTGTCCATCATTTATCCTTTTTGCAGATTTTTTCCTTTTACCTTTTAAAACGTTTTTAAAATCACAAGAATATAAAACACGTATTTACAGATACGAAATGTTACATACGTAACTTTTTTGGGTCTGAACAAAATTATTACAATCAACGACATATATATTCGCGAGTACAAGTTAAATTTGAAAATAATTATTATAAAAAAAGATTATTTTATCTGTTGTAAAGCAAAAAAATTACAAATATACCTAATTAAAAAACATTACGGTTAACACCAAATATAACACAATTAACAATATACATTTTGATATAACAAAGTATATCAAAACAAATAAAAAATTGTCAAAAAATTTATATAACAAGCTACATAAACATCTAAAACTATTTATTCTTCAGTGCTTGATAATTATCTTCAGATTTGACAAAAAAAAAAATACATTCACCTACAAAGAAAAACAAAATTCATTAGTTTTATCTAAAAAACATATATTATTAGAAATATATGTTAAGCATTTAACACATGGCATATAGACTAAAATAAAAATAAAAAACATCAAACAACTTACATCTTGAACATCAAAAACGTTACATATTTATCAAACAAAATTTACATATGTAACATTATCAAACAAGTTACATATGTAACTTGTATGAACAATATTAAAGATATCAACAAGACACTTTAGCATTCTTTTAAGGATCTTTTAGTAGGAAAAAAAAATAAGAAACAAGTTTAATTGATATATGCATTTAACACATGGTATATAAATAAAATTAAAAAAAAAACATCAAGCAAGTTACATCTTGAACATCAAAATAATTACATATGTAACATTATCAAAACAAGTTACATATATAAACAAAAATAAAAAAAACATCAAAAAGTTACATATTCAACTTAAAAAGTTACATATGTAGCATTATCAAACAAGTTACATATATAACTTTGTATGAACAATATTAAACATATCAACAAGTTACACATGTTGATATGTTTAATATTGTTCATACAAAGTTATATATGTAACTTGTTTGAAATGCTACATATGTAACTTTTTTAGTTGAATATGTAACTTCTTTATGTTTTTTTTTTTTGTTTACATACTATGTGTTAAATGTATATATCAATTAAACTTGTTTCTTGATTTTTTGCTAATTAAAAATCATAAAAGTATGCTAAAGTGTCTTGTTGATATGTTTAAACTTGTTTATAAAAGTTACATATGTAACTTTATTTGTGAATGTTACATATGTAACTTTTTTGATGTTTTTTTTTAATTTTTGTTTATATACCATGTGTTAAATGCATATATCAATTAAAATTGCTTCTTGATTTTTTACTAATAAAAGATCCTAAAAAAATGCTAAAGTGTCTTGTTGATATGTTTAATAGTCCATACAAGTTACATACGTAACTTGTTTGATAATGTTACATATGTAACTATTTTTATGTTCAAGATGTAACTTGCTTGATGTTTTTTTTTTTATTTTATTTTATATACCATGTGTTAAATGCATATATCAATTAAACTTGTTTCTTTATGTAACTATTTTTATGTTCAAGTGTCTTGTTGATATCTTTAATATTGTTCATACAAGTTACATATGTAACTTGTTTGATAATGTTACGTATGTAATTTTTTGTTTTGTTAACGTTACATATGTAACGTTTTTGATGTTCAAGCTCGGAAAAAGCTTGAAATTAGCTCCCTCACGGTTCATTTATAGTCCTACCCACCCTGGAAATTTTTAATTTTTTTTACACCGGACTAGATAAGTTACGTATATAACATATCGTATCTGAGAAAATAATTACACTCCCACCTTGAAACATTTTTAAATAGTTTTTTAGCAGTTTAAAAAAAAAAACCATTTTACTAGTTTTATTTGTAAAGTTAAGGGCAGGGGGTATACTCAATGTTATGTGGTGTGGTGTGATCGAAACACAATAAATACTACATATGTAACTTTCTGATAATGCTAATTATGTAACTTTTTTGACAACGCTACAAATGTAACATTTTTATAATGCTACATATGTAACTTTTTTGATGTTACACTCCCACCCTTAGGGATGTTCAAAAAACGCGCGGCTCGTGGCTCCCTCGAAACTCGCTCGGAAAAAACTCGAAATTAGCTCGCTCGTCGCTTGCTCGTTAGTTAGCCTGTTGGCTCGCTCGCTTTGCTCGTTTAAATATATATTTCTAAGTTAAATACTAAGTTTTTAAGTTAAATACTAAGTTTCCTATAGTATTTTACTTAAAAGAAATATTAAATTATAAACATCGAATTTTAAAATTTACATTACGTGCATGTTAATATATTATGTTTTAGTCGCGTTATATATCAATATATGTAAATAATCTAAATTTTAAAAATAAACTAGTTGGCTCGACTCGACTCGGATTTTAACGAGCCGGGCTCGAGCTCAATATTTTAGCTCGTTAATATAAACGAGTTGGCTCGGCTCTGTTCGGTTTCTAAACGAGCCGAGACCGAACTCCCCCTGCTCGGCTCGTTTATAGTCCTACCCACCCTGGAAATTTTCAATTTTTATTTACACCGGACTAGATAAGTTACGTATATAACATATCGTATCTAAGAAAATAATTACAATCCCACCCTGAAACATTTTTAAATTGTTTTTTAGCAGTTTAAAAAAAACATTTTATTAGTTTTATTTGTAAAGTTAAGGGCTTAGGGTATACTCAATGTTATTTGTTGTGGTGTGATCGAAATACAACATTTATATTTTACTATTTTAGTTAAATAAAACATGTACATTAATAAAATTAATAAATTAAGAAAATGAAAAGACTATATCGCACAACAAAATTGAAGATCCTTTTAAAGGATTTTTTTTTTGACAAATACTAAAAAACAAACAAAAAATATTCTACGATTAATTATATTCTACGAGTGTAAAAACGTATAAAAGTACCTATAGGACAAAAAACTAAAACTAGTCGTTTTTCGTTCAAACTTATACCGTTGTGTTCAGAAAAAAAAAATAGAGAAGACTATGAAATTTATTTTCTTTAAAATGTTAAAACGCAAAAGTTATTTAAGAAAAACTAGATTCTAACTTAAATAAATATTTGATTATAATATATTAAATGTTTTGCTTTATGTGTATGGATTTTAGTGGCGGCTCATTTTTCTTTTTCTATTTTTTTTTTCGAACAACAAACTTTTAATGGGGAGAAGCAGATGAGAGATGAGAGATGACTTTATTTTCGAACAGCAAACTTTGATTCAAAATATAATTGATGATGCGTGACTTTTGCAGAGGAGCAGAGGAGAGAGAATTAATGGGTTCAAAGATTACAAAATTACCCTTGAAAGCAATCTCAATAAATAAGATGTGGACATTTGTGAGCCATAGATTTGGGTTCCAATGGTTCTCCATCTCATATTGGGTTCCATTTAACCCCAACCCTATATATATATATATATATATATATATATATATATATATATATATATATATATATATATATGGAGATGATCATTTGAGAACCAATTGGTTTTGAGAACTTTTGAGAACCATTTTTAGCCACAAGTTATATATAAGAAATCCCCCCCCCCCCCCCCCCATGAATTTGAATGCTTCCTCCATGAAAATTAGTGGCTCGGAATGGTTCTCAAAAGAAAAAGTTCTCATTTGAACCTAATCTATATATATATATATATATATATATATATAATACGAATATTATGTGTATATATATGAAAAACCCTACTTTTTGGAAAACCTGGAAAACTAGTTACACCAGTGTAATATTAGTTTTAAACAAGAAATTGCACATTATTTAAACTTGTTACACCAGGTGTAACATAGTCATTTTTGTTACACATTAGTTCTAAACAAGAAATTGCATCTTATTTAAACATGTTACACCAGGTGTACATAGTCATTTTTGTTTTTTTTTTAACAGCAAAAATATATAAAGACAAAACCTTGTTGGCTAGAAAAACCAAGCCAAACAAGAAAAAAATACAAAGTTTACACATATAGTAGCGGGTTTTCAACCCATCTACTACGGGACATATACAACTTTTTATTCCTAGTCGACATAAATAAATAAGAAACATTTACAATAGAATCAAAAATGGGACTAGGCGTTAAGTCGTTCCTGTTGTGTAACACCTCGTTCCTAGCTTTCCATAGCAACCAGTACATAATTCTGCATATGCCGTTTATAAGAACCTTGCTCCTCTTGTTGAAATGCGAACTCTCAACCCAATGGAAGATGACGACTGGATCCCCACACGATGGAGCAACCAACCCGAGCCAGCTGCGAACCGACGACCAAATACCCAAAAATCTCGAACAGTAACCAAAAACATGAGAAGAAGTTTCAAGCCTTTCGTCACAAAAGATGCAATTAAACTCCGTGATAGGTATCTCTTTTTCCAATAACTTTGCACGAACCGGTAAACGATCAATAAGAAGCCTCCAAATGAAAACATTTATTTTCTTAGGAACCGAGTTATTCCAAGAAGTCTTTGTATTGTTACCCGGAAGAGAAGCTTTTTCAATGACTTTCCGAACTTGACGAACCACGAACTCATTATTGCCTTCAAAATTCCAACCCCACCCATCCCTCCCATGTTGACACGAGAAATAATTCAACAACGAGACCAAACGATTCCATTGAGATTCTTCGATCCCGCCTCTAATTTCTCTTCTCCAATTCCAAATACGAATGTTACCCATAATTCTATCCGAGACTTTACACTCTTTAAAATTTTCAAGGGCATAAAGTCTAGGAAATTTAGTATCCAAAGAAGTGTCACCAATCCAAGTATCCGTCCAAAAGAAGATGTTATTACCGCTACCGATAAGTCTCTTGAAAGCCGAATCCGGAATCACATTTTTCGAATGAAGGTCACTAAAATTTTGACAAATGCGATTCCAAACTCCATTGCCACTCGTAGCGTTAAACACCGAGTTAACCCCCCTACCCCCATGTATCGAAGAAACCAATTTTACCCAAAAAAGATTGCCATTAGATAAAAAACGCCATTTCCATTTGAGTAAAAGAGCCCGGTTAAGAGACTCTATGCTTCCAATACCCAACCCACCCCTATCCTTGTCCACAAGAATATCATCCCATTTAACCCAATGAAGTTTACGAGAATCCTCCTTCCCACCCCAAAAAATTTTTGCCCGTATCCCTTCCAAAATATCCCGAACCCCAATAGGCACCCGAAAAATAGAAAGGAAATAGTTAGGGAGAGAACTTAATACCGAGGAGATTAATGTCAAGCGACCCCCTACAGAGAGGAGATTTGCTTTCCATTTAGCTAAACGCGACCGGAATTTATTAATGATAGGATCCCACGCCTTTAAATTCTTCATATTGTCGCCAACCGGTATGCCAAGGTAAGTGAAAGGAATTGACCCGACTTTGAAACCATAGGTATGAGCTAAAGAACCAACCACTAAGATTATCCACACCAATCCCAAAAAGATTCGATTTAAAATACACAGGTTTAACCATCATTGCTATAGTTACATATGTGTAACAATAATAACTAGGTTTTTTTGGTGTTATACATAAAAGAGAGATGAAATGAAGAGATAAATAATGAAATTCAAATTAAAGTTGGACAACCAAAAAATATTATATAGGTATTTTACTAAAATACCCAGGTTTTTTAAGTTTTTCAATATTTAAGAGGTTTTCCAATGATCATCTTCCTATATATATATATATATATATATATATATATATATATATATATATATATATATATATATATGTTTAGGGTAAAATACATCAAGCAAAAACGCTACATCCATTGCGGATTGATCTGGAGCGTCCATCAAGATCATCCAACAGCCATGATCTATGGTGTTTCCGCCTATGGTGTTTTTTTCCCCACCGAAAACGCCATAGGCGAAAACACCATAGATCTTGGTTGTTGGATGATATTGATGGACGCCCCAGATCAATCCGCAATGAATGTAGGCTTTTTATGTGATGTAGCCTAACTCTCCTCTATATATATATATATATATATATATATAGGGTCTATATATATATATATATATATATATATATATATAGGGTTAGGATCCTGCGAAAACACATCTTTTTGTGAAAACTGCGAAAACATATATTAAAACTCACGTAACTTTTTCATATGTTAACGATTTTTCATAAAATTTGCGCCAAAAGTCTTAGAATTACGTTATCTTTAAATTTGGAGCAAAATATTAAAAAAAACTGAACGTTTTTTTTTCGCTGTGATGCACATGTGCATCATATAATTAAAAAAAGTTATAAAATGTTATTTTTTTCTTTAAATCTAAAGATAACACAACTATAAGATTTAGGGTGCAATTTCTTTTTAAACCTATTAATGTATATCACATGTATGAGCGTTTTTTTTTGTATGATGCACATGTGCATCATTCAACAAAAACGTAAAAAAATGATGAAAATATATGACATATGGTGCGACTAAGAAAAATAAAATATTAACTCATACTAAAAGTATAAGTTTTTTTTTTGTGATGCACATGTGCACCACACAAAAAAATTAAAAACAAAAAAAAAAGCGTTAAGTTTTTTTAAAACTTTTATAGGATTAAAGATAATATAATTTTAAGACTTTTTGAGCAAATTTTTTAAAAAAATATTAACGTATGAAAAAGTTATGTAGGTTTTAAGATTTGTTTACGCAGTTCTCACAAAAAAAGGGTATTTTCGCAGGATCATTCCCATATATATATATATATATATATATATATATATATATATATATATATATATATATATATAGGTAAAAGATCCGTGTAGACCCCTTATTTTTTGTAGACCCCGTAGACCCTTATAAAACTCAATAAAACTCATTAAAACTCACTAAAAATAAAACTCAGTTTTGTTAATTTAGTTTTTTTTATTTGCGATAAGCTTTTAAGAACAAAAAAAGACAATTAAAAAAAAAGAAAAACGAAAAACATTAAAAATTGAACATTTTAAGACAATGAGTTTTAAAAATCAATGAGTTTAAAACTCAATAAAACTCAGTGTTGCGTTTAAAACTCATTATTCTAAAACTCATTGTCTTAAAATGTTCGATTTTTAATGTTTTTTGTTTTTTTTAATTAAATTTTTTTTTGTTCTTAAAAGCTTATCGTAATAAAAAAAAAACCAAATTTATAACACTGAGTTTTATTTTTATTGAGTTTTTTAGGGGTCTACGGGGTCTACAAAATTTAAGAGGTATACACGAAACCCTTCCCTATATATATATATTATGGGTACGACCATATATATATATATATATATATATATATATATATATATATATATATATATATATATAGTTAGGATAAATTTAGAACTTTTTTAGAACCATTCTAAGTTATTCATTTTCGAGACGCGGGGGGGGGGGGAGGGGGGAGGATTTTCATATATATAACTAGTGGCATCAAAATGGTTCTCATATATATGAAGCCAATTAAATTATTAAATGAATTAGGTCGTGTGATGGAATAACATGTGAGTTTAAATTTCTAGCCCATAGGTTTCAAGTTCAAAAGCTTGCATCACGTTTTTATATATATATAATTTTTTTTTTCATTTCTGTTTTCTAATTCATTTTCCTTTTATAATTTTTTTTTTCAAAATTTTGTTATTTGGCTAGTTTAGCTTGACACATTTGTGTTTATGTATCGCTATCACATTTGAATGTAATTTTTATCTATAGTATTGAGTTTATATTTTAGAGGTTCATTTTTATACTAGCTTAGGCTCTTGAATACTTATAAATTCTCAGAGATGGCCTTGACGACATAGTTCTTTTTATATAAAATCCACCTGCTATGAAGCATAGATAATAACCCTCTAGCTTATATAATAGGCATCAATCATAATTTATCAAACTTCTAGATAACATAACAAATTAAATTGACTAATTGAGTCGATAGTAATGCTTGTTTTTTGGTGGATTACTCCACCTATTTATAACTTTTTGAGTTTGTTCATAAACTTATCAAGTTCATAATATCATATATGAATAATCTTACAATATTGATCCTTAAGTAAATAAGGATGAGTTTTCTTTGATCTATTTTAACCCGATTTATTTTCATCCAACCCATTTAACCCGACATGATTATTTTTAGTTTACTCATTCTGTACCTCCACTTATAAAAAAAACTTTAGATCAGCCACCATTCACAACATCATGTTCTGTAGCGTGATGATATATATGCCTCTATCTTTATTTTCTATACATCAGTAAAAGTTAAAACCATGATGTAAAAAATATATATTATTATTATTATTTACATTTTGCATATTAATAGCAAAAAAAAGATGTCACCTTTAAAAGGATAGCGTGAGGAGACTTTTTGCAATACTGAAAGACATGTTTGAGAGTTTGCCATGATACTTTGGTTTGGTTATTTTTAGTGTTACTACCTTCCTAACATTCATAGTTTATGGCCTCTTGCAATTAATTTCTTAGCATATTGTCGGCTTCTTAGGTCATCGTACATTTATTTAAATGGCCGGCGGTGTTAAACATATCGTATTTACGGCCAGACACGAACATGAAATCATGCCACACCATGAACACAAAGCATATATTTATATTTATAGGTTAATAAGTATGGCTTGTTTTTTTTTTTTTTAACGGCAAATTTGGAATACTGACGGGGACATTACACCACTCACCCGATCATCTTCAATCTTCATCAGGAGGAAACTTATAATTGGTGAGAAAAACCCCATGGCATAACTTGTAACCCCTATTTTTTATTTATTCTTTTGTTACAAGTAGGGGTGTTCAAAACCGGATATCCAAAAATTCGGATATCCGAAATTTTGGATAGTTGATTTTCACTATCTGAATCCGTATCCGAAATTTCGGATATCCGAAATTCGGATATCCGAAATTTCGGATACGGATTCGGATAGTGAACTGGATATCCGAATTTTCAAAACAAAAAAAAAAGTAAAAAAAAATATACATTTAATCTCTAAAATTATTAGTGATAAACATTCAAATGAGCATATAGTCTAATACAAGTACATTAAATAGTTAAACACCAACAAAAAATTAAAAATGTCTTTGATGTTGAAGCTCGAATCCGTGTGCAACAAGCTCGATGGCGAACTATAAATCGGCGGTGTAAGGCAATGAGCCAGTGAGGGTCGAGATTTGGAGGACGATGGGATCCAAAGAGAGTGAACATCGGAGTGTAGAACTATATATTTAGCGTTTCTTAAGTTAAAGCATGTTAAACTAAATAATATATATAATTTAATATTTTAAAAATATATATTTCGAATATTTTTCGGATATCCGAATATCCGAAAATGTTCAAAATCAATATCCGAATCTGAATACGAAATTTCGGATATCCGAATTTTCGGATATTTTTTCTTCGGATATTTCGGATACTTTAAATTCGGATTCGGATATTTTTAAACACTCCTAGTTGCAAGTGGGACTTAATACAAGACCTCTTGATAAGGGTTATTTAACTTGAAAATAATTTATTTACTCTTTTCCATATTGATACCCAAAAATTATAATTTAAACAAAAGGCACATATGTGTTTAAAAATTAAACTAAGAAACTCAATATTTATGTAGGAGAAATGGATCGAATCACACAAACACAAACGATTCTTTCAATAACATCAAAAACCACAAAGAAAATACATCAATCATAACCCCTATTTGTATTTAGTAAACAGATCCCGATTGAGGACACCTGAAGGATATAAATGATATGATGGCTCAACTCTTGCAGCAGAACGAGTTGGTGGTGAAGCAGAATGATGTTCGATTTGCTAAGAACGAGCATGGCGTCGTGGTAGTGGCCAAAGAGTTGAGCAACTTTGGAACTCATGTGCTTAATATGGAGAGAATCATGGGCCAGCTCTCGAATCGATTTCTGAGAGATAACCGGGAGGATTGTCGGGTAACACACAGACAAACTCGAAGCAAAATGTTAATGCAATCTTCACCATGAGTGTCAGCAACACTACTACACGCAGTCGCTACTGATCCGGTTGCTCAGAAGAGAGAAGTTGAGATTGAGACTGAGATTCTTGGGTATGTGCAATCGCGCGAGGCTAAGCCCAACAAGTACAACACGCCCCAAAGAAGCAGTCAGAGCTTATGTTTCACCCATTCCATATCTGAGGCGATTGAAGGAGGTTGATGAGGAGCAGCAGAAGAAGTTCATTGAGATGTTGAAGCAACTACACATTAACATTCCATTGGTGGACGCACTTAAGCAAATGCCTAAATATATGAAGTTTCTGAGAGATTTGCTGAATAACAAGAAGAAAATATAAATGCTTCACAAGTCACACTCAGCGAGGAATGTTCATTTGTCATTCTGAACAAATTGCCACAAAAGCTGAGTGATCCTGAGAGTTTCACTATCCCTTGTATAATGGGCAGTTTGCCGGTTCGATATGCCTTAGCCGACCTAGGTGCTAGCATTAATTTGATGTCATATTCTCTGTTTAAACAGCTAGACCTAGGGGAACCAAAACCTACTCGCATGCGCATCTAGTTTGTTGATAGATCGGTAAAGTATCCACACGAGATAATAGAGAATGTGTTGGTTAAGATCGATAAATTTGTGTTTCCCGTGGACTTTGTGATCTTAGACATGATTGAGGACACCAATGTGCCATTCATATAGGTCGTCATTTCTTAGCTACAACTTGCACATTGGTCGATGTGAGGAGTGGCACATTGAGACTGAGGGTTGAGGACGAGGTTGCGACATTCATTGTCATTGGATCTACACAACATGAGAAACGTAGCCAGAGCGTCGTTAATCATATTAGGATTAAAGATCATTTGCTAAACCACCCTCCAGTTGTTGTCAAGTCCCCTAAATCGTTGCAGGCACTGCAAAAGAAGAAGTGTGGGAATGAGGTGAGCGCTTAAGTGAAGAAAAAGTCACCCGATGATAAGGTAAAGGCTTCAATGAGAGACATGCCTTGGTTGCCTGAGGTGTACGCGATGTATTTGCGTAATAGAAATAAGGGAGTTGAGCCCCTGTTTAGAGAATGGCGAGTGCATAGATCAGATGAGAGCAGATTTGGTAGTGAGGGAGGTCACACCCATGACCCCGGTTGACGTTAATTAGCGCAATGATCAAGTCTCATGTGTTTGGTTTGATCATATATGTTGTGAGTTGTGGCTGGGGGGTTACTACTTTGGGTGGTGCTAAAGGTGTTGGAGAGTCTACTACTTCTACTGTGGTTCTTTCACTTGTCGGTATCTTTATAGCCGATTTTGTGCTTTCTTATTTTTTTTAAAGAGTCAGGGATTCGCTCAAGAACTTGTAATCGTTTGAATTAGAGTTGTTTCTTAGCTTTAGATCTTTTGATGCTTAGTATTTATCTATGTGGGAACTAATGTGTTCATTGGTATTCTTGAGTTTATTAGGCACACTAGTGTCACAATATTTAAAAATCTATGAGATGCTCGAATTCAAAGCTTGCGTTAACGTACTCTTGCCCTTCACATATGACATATGCATATCATATGTCAACCACACTATCGCTTATTAACACTTTCCCGCGCTAAAAGGCTTGTACCTGATAACAAGTATTGAGTGATCCTTGTTTATTTTCTAGGTATAATAGCTAAACCAGTTAATATCATCCTGAAAGACTCTAGCTCTTGAAATACTATCTTAACAAGAACAGTTAATATCATCGAGGAAGACTCTTGCTTGAAATTTTATCTTTAAGAATTGTTTCAAATCCATTAACTATGTTTGTGTGTTTGTGAGAATTGTTTGTTTAGTTCTAGTTGCCTTTTGGAACTAAGGAACACCTTAATAAAAATAAATAAAAAGTAAATTTCGTTAACCGCCTTCAATGCAATTTCTTCGATCTAAAGTTTCTTATTAAAACTGGTTTTATGTTTTGTTTTAGTCGTGAATTGATATATATATATATCAAAAGGTGAATCCTAGCTGTACACTCAGAAGTTACTGTGAAGTCACGTCGGCGTCTCAATGAATGCCACGTGACTGTGACACAGTTTTAATTTTCTTTTTGTCGTTATTCGTACGTTTTGTTTTCGTTGTGTGGGTTTTGTGCTCTAAAATTGGCTAGCAGAGGTCATATGATTTCACAAGCAGTTTAAGTTAATTCGTTTGTGGTTATGTTTTCGATCGCTTTTGATTTTCTTTGTTTCTCACTTTCTCTTCTTCTTCTTTTATACTCATTTGTCGTTTTGCCGATGAAATTTGCCTTTTTTGAACGGAGAATAAGGTGTCATTTACAAACTGAAACTTAATTGTACTTGATTTAGAGTAATAGTATGCGTTGGTTTTGTGTTTTTTGTGTTATCTGTGATGTTCTTAGGCTGATCTTACCAATGTTAACTTTATATGCATTTGTGACTTTCTTATGCTATTGATGCTGCATGTGTTTTTTTTTATTTTATATGTTTTCTTTGTTGATAGTTACATTACATGTGTCTATTGGAGTATCTTTGGTTTTCTATTCAAGTAAAGTTATTTTCCCTTGCAGATTTGTGTATTTTTAACTCTTTAATTAGCTCAGTAGATTGTGTTATTTGAGTTGCATTGGTCTGATGGAGTTGCTTTGGTTTTATATTCAAGTTAAATTCCCAATTTTCTAGAGGTACATAGAAACAGAATACATAAAACAAAAAAACATATTAAACACTAAGGTGGCGTTTGGTTCACGGAATGTAATGTAATTGGAATTGTAAAGTTTTTCTTTTAAAGTTGTGTTTAAGTTGGGTAAAAAAGGGGTTTGAAATACAATGAATTCCTTTAATCAATGAAATTTAGAAATCCTTCACTTTAACGAAGGAAAGTTACATGACCTCAAATTCCATTGATTAAAGGAATTCATTGTATTTCAAACCCCTTCCTTACCCAACTTAAGCACAACTTTAAAAGGAAAACTTTACAATTCCAATTACATTACATTCCGTGAACCAAACGCCACCTAAGACTAACTAACACATGCCCTTTTGTAGATGAAGAAGAAAACTCCACAAAGAGGAACAAGGACAAGCAAGAGTAGTTCAGATGACAACTGAAAAGAGGAATTTTGGTATTTACAAAGCAACTAATGACCTCTTTTCGACAGGAAGCATAATGTAACCCATATGCAAAGACTGTCAAGAACCGGCTTTTGTAGCTCAAATATGACACCGGTTTTGTTTAAGTTCAGATGGAATAGTAAGGTCCTGTGACCGAGGTTTGTATAGGTTCGGATGGAATAGTAAAGTAGTATGGACTCTACTGATGTCAACATACGGAAACAACTATTTTTACAGAAAGTTGCTTTAGATAAACGTTCTATGCCATATTTTCCTTTAACTTACTTCATTCCTTTCAATCTTATTTCTTTTCTCTTTCGCCTATGGTAACAAAAACATTCACTGACAACTAGCGGCCCGCGACAACGCACAAGTCCATTGTCTTGTTAGTAGGAATTGCTTAGTTACAACTTAGTAGTGAGAACCATTGAACACGAACTTGCTAAACGTAATGCCATATGTGGTATGTATGACATCTTCAGTAGCACACGTCGTTCGTCTGTGTTCCGTGTTCAATACAACAATTACTGTCAGATGATGTCATCAGTTAGAATCCATAATACCTTCCAAAAAGAGAAAGATGACTATCAAGTGAGACATCAAAGCGTTGTATTGCACATGGGTGTATGCGAATTAGGGTGTTTCACACTCTATATCCCCGCTTGTTTTTTTTTTCTTAAGGAAAACAATTACCTCGTATGATTCTTATATCCATTCCTATGTGTGATTACCGTAGGTTTGAAGTAACAAATAAGGTGTAATGAAACCAGTTAAAAATAATTATAAGTTAATAATAACACAAACGATAAAAGTAATATAACTTTTTATTTTAAAAGCAAGCTGGTTTAGCAGTGTATCATGAATGATTACCCTAGACCTAGTCACTGTATTAAGTTTGAACCTCATAGTGAGGAAACTCAGAAGCGCCCCTCATTTACATAATCGGGTGGAAACCAAACAAGCTCGTAAACCTTTCTCGTAACTCGAGATCAAGCATAAGACTATATGAGTTAAACTTGTGTATTTTCAACCAAAAGAAAAAGAAAGAACTTACCTACCACAATCAAGTCAGGAGATCCAATACGACGGCGTTTCCAATTCCGCCCCTTTTACATTCAATCTTTCTCACATTCCTCCTCCATTATCGCGTCTGAGCTGAGCCCTAGCAGCAGTAACCAACAGTACCATCCTTGAAATCGTCGCAATCCTACCTCGCACATCGCTCACATGGTTCGTCAGGCATTCATCGCTCCTATATTCCATCTAATTCCTTCTTCTATAGACTTTGATTTCGATATCATTTGTTTGTTGGCCATTTTGCTTTTATACTTGATCGATTCTTTCTATTTTATCGTAGTATTACGACTGATTATGATGATTTTACTTCCCTGGATTGATTACGGCTGAATTTACTTTTGACAATTTTATGATTGTTAGATTGGGGTACTAGACCTTAGGTGTATGAAGGTATGATAAATTTAGATCGATTCTGTCAGTTTTATCCTATTACGATTGATTATGATGAACTATTCTGAAATGTAGTTTCACTGCCCTAGCTTGGTGAAATTGTGATAAAAGACTGTTACTACTTGCAAATTAGATTTGATGCTTAAAGTGGCATTGCTGTAGAAAGAAGATGTTAGTTGTGTATAATGAGCTGGAAAAGTATAGAATGGATTAAGCTAATTAGCATGATCTTTGCCGCCTGAGATCATATGAACAGGATCATTAAGTTCAACTCTCTGGCAATTTATAAGCTTCTTAGATCAATTTTATGGCCTAGATGTCTGGTCTGGGATTTAGAATTCATATCTTTGTGGTAGAATTTAGAAGTCATAAAAGATAGATTTTCTAAGGACTGGAGGTAGGTATCTAGACATTGGTTCAAGAATCAAACTTGACGAATATGTAGAAAAATTCAGGAGATTAATGTATTGAACCAAGTTTTCAGATGATTAAAGAAATCCCTTTCCGGGGTGAAGCAAGAGATTTGTAGGTTGGAATTTCTTTCAAATTAAAGCCTAAAATATGTATATATTAATACATAATAACTTAACCTCATAGTAAACAATTAGAAACTTAAATTATCTCCCTTGCATAAATCCACTGCTACTTGCAGCACAGAATGACCATGCAGCTGATGATTCCATTTAAGGTCGTGCATTTCCAATGCAGAGACGCCAATTAGTTTTTAAAATTACTCCACTCTTGTTGTTGCCAAGAAAATTGGAGTAGATCTTTATTTATTTGTGAGACTTGTTAGACATATTTGCACAAGCATACACATGTTTATTGTTTTTTATTTCAAGTTTTATAAATCATCATGAACCATCTATTTCTTTTTGAGATATGTCACTCTAGTCGTAGATAAGAAGGGTTTTATAATCCAGTACCACGTATACCAACCTTCATTTTTTAAGAGAGAATGTATTCTTTACAAGATTGAAAGTTCACATATGTCTATGTGAAGATCATTAAATAATCTCTTAAACAATTTTTTCGCCCTTTTTTACAGGACTCTCAATAATTTGAGCTTAAACACTGGGAACCCAATGGTTTAGAATACAATAAATTAACAATGACTATTAAGCAACATATTCACATGCCAGAAATTTATTCCCCTTTGGACCTGTTTCCCATGATACCATATTCTACATTTAAGAAATATGAAAGAAATGATTGTGATATTTACCTTTAAATTAGGATTGTGTTGCTGCATTATCAAGAATGTCCACTGTTAGATGGTGGTGTGTATAACATGTGGATTTTTGTCATTATGCAGATATATAGTGGTCAATCCGTTCTGCAACCACAACAACATGCAGTCCCAATTCGTTTCTATGCCACAACTTGTTACTTGCATAGCAGGTACTGCTCTATTTAAATGTGTGTGAAACTTCATCTGGTTGTTCTGTTGTTGAAGTAAGAGATTCATAAAGTCAAACACAATGTTTCTCAAATTCGAACACAAATTTGGGGTGTTCATTGTAGAGATGAATTCATGTTACTTGATGATTTGAAGAATTTATCGGTTTTCAAGTTAATAATGAGTCTGTTTGACCTCAACGTGAAGTTTTGAATCTAGGGTTTATAGTATGCGACTATTTCATTCCTTTTGAAGTGAATTAATGTGCATTTTCTAACAATCTGCAGTAGAGGCTCTACAAAAACATGTGCTTGGGTGAAAATTGGGAACGCGAGTGAAAGTCAATTTTCTCAAAGACATAAATTGCTGAGAAGAGTTGAGAATGGTCAGAGTTCGGTACATATTAACCGAACCAGGTTCTTCTTAAACCCCAACAAAAACAAGGTTTTCCCAATCTTAAATACAATGACAGACGATGGTAACTCGTCATCTATTTCTGTACCTGAAGATAATGTAGCCACAAACGTCACCCCAAATCAAGAACCACACCCATTGTTCAGCAAGTGGACACCCCCTGGATACTTATGGAGAGGGTTATCGGTTTTTGTCTTGGCGGGCCAAGTAATAATGAGAGTAGCAAACCGTAAAATCCACTGGAAAAACACTCTCCAACAGCTAGAAAGAGTCGGACCAAAATCAGTTGGTGTCTGTCTATTAACATCTGCTTTCGTGGGCATGGCTTTCACAATTCAATTCGTGAGAGAATTCACCAGATTAGGTCTAAACCGAGCCGTGGGTGGGGTCCTAGCCCTAGCCTTCGTGCGCGAGCTAAGCCCTGTGATCACCTCAATCATAGTAGCCGGTCGAATTGGCAGTGCATTTGCAGCAGAATTAGGCACCATGCAAGTTTCTGAACAAATCGACACTTTACGGGTTTTGGGTACTGACCCAGTTGACTATCTGGTAACCCCACGGGTCATTGCTTCGTGTGTGGCTTTACCATTCTTGACCCTTATTTGTTTTACAGTCGGGATGGCATCTAGTGCTCTTTTGGCTGATGGGGTTTACGGGATCAGTATTAATATCATCTTGGACTCGGCTCAGAGGGCTCTTAGATCATGGGACATAATTAGCGCAATGATCAAGTCTCAGGTGTTTGGTTTGATCATATCTGTTGTCAGTTGTGGCTGGGGGGTTACTACTTTGGGTGGGGCTAAAGGTGTTGGAGAGTCTACCACTTCTGCCGTGGTTCTTTCACTTGTTGGTATCTTTATAGCCGATTTCGTGCTTTCTTATTGTTTTTTTCAGGGAGCTGGGGATTCGCTCAAGAACTTGTAAACTTTTGAATTATAGTTGTTGGTAACCTTAGATCTTCTGATGCTCATTGTTTATCTATGTGGGAGCTTATGTGTACATTGGTATTCTTGAGTTTTTCAGGCACACCAGGGTCACAATATTAAAAAATCTAAGAGATGCTCCAATTCAAAGCTTGCATATATTGCGTACGAATGGAACCCCTAATCTGATGTCGAACCCTTTTAAAAAAATACATAGATCATCGAACCATAAACTGCTGTTTTTTTTCCTTTTAGTCGTAGCTCACAAACTTAAGCTAGCTGATAGGCTCATTTTGTTTTAACTTAGCCCAAATACTTATGCTTCATGTAGCACAGAAAACACTTGTAGGAATGGAGGATGACAATTTCATTTTTTCTCAATTGTTTCTGCTCACGTGATCCATTTTCTAAGTATTGTACGGGCATATGTGGCATGAGAGTTGACGTGAGCCACCCATTTTCTAAATTGCGGCATTCGTTTATGTGGTTTGTATGAATTTCACCTTTCGTCCGTAGGATTAAAAAATTGCGGCTACACATCTACGATCCTTCCGTCTACGTCTATTAAAATTTTTCTGTTAAGTCGATCTCAAATGATCATTATACCCCCTCTTTAAAATAAAGAAATATAAATTTAAAAAATATATAATGAAGGGATCTGAAATGTAATTAATTTAAATTAACTTATATAATTACTATATATTACATTTTACAACATTTTTTTGAATATTTTATTAAGGTTAGAATATTTTATTATTTCTTTTATATTATTTTATTCAAGTGTTGTTATTATTTTAATGATACATATATATTAAACTAATCTAATGTTAAATATATATTTAATTAATCAAATGGTTTTTATAATTAAATGATATTACGATCAGTCCAATGGTTTTGTGTGTTCACGTTATTCCAGCAATAACATTTATTGATTATCAATTTTGTGTGTCTGTGCTTTCTCAGCGGTAACCTCTATTGATTACTAACAATTTATATTATGCTTGCATATTACAAATGGAATATTCACGTTGTCAGAGCGATAACCTCCATTGCAATGGTTTTGTGTGTTCGCATTATCCCAGCGATAACCTCCATTTAGATTATTTAATTTTATAATATTTTTTTTTACTTTTTATATTTTTGTTTTGGTTGTGTAATACGTAAACTTTTTTAAATGCTAAATATAATTTGGTCATAATTTTATAAGTGATTTTGGTGGTTTAGTGTTTTTTTTTGTTTTCCTCCACGTATCCTTAAAGCAATGCAATTGTTTTGTGTGTTTACGTTATCCTCATGTTAACCTCCATTGATCACCAATAATTTATTTGTTGGTGGTGTAGCAGTTAGAATATTTTTTCTACCCGTGTTATCCGAAAGATTAAAACAACAAGAACACAATCAAACGTGATCGCGTTGAGATGAAGGAAGTCATGATCTTTTGTGAAGCTCACTCTATATAAAACAAACAACAAGCTAAGCTAATAGAACTAACTAACAACGTTGCAATTTTGATAACATCATGATGTCATTCTTAAACACCCCCGCGTAACGCGCGGAGGGTTAAAATCTAGTTGGGATTAAACCACCATCTCACTGCACCATCTTAGACCATCACCGACACCACCACCATCTTAGATCATCAAACGATGAGACGAATTTGTAAGTCGGAAAATTGATGAGAATAAAGGGGTATTCTTGATGAAATTTGGGTTATATTCCTTGGCACTTGCAGGTCGTCGAAAAAGACAAAGATGAGGGAGTTAGAGTTGAAGAAGAAGAAGGTGGGTGGGGTAATTTTATTTGAAATAAAAAGGTATTCTTGTAATTCTATATTTTCTTTGATTATTATTTTTAAAATACACGGATAGAATTGTTATTTTAAAGAAGTTAACAAAAGATTTTAACAGACGTTAGACAGAAAGACCGTAGAAGTAACAAAAATACAAACCTTTATACTATAGCTGTAATTTTTGAATCCTATGAACATGAACTTTTATAAAATTCGTACAAACCACGTATACCTCAAAAAAAAAAAAAAGACTTTTTACACCTCCAATTCGTCTCCCTTCGAATCACAGACTAGACTCAACGCAATGGACGCAGGAAGGCAACCGCCGCCGCTGCCGCAGCGGCCACCGGCGGAACCGCTCCGTGAAGGAAATGGAGATTTCACCGCCATTCTCACCGTCCTCTTCGCCTTCATCGTCATAATCTCCATGGTAAACACACTCGCACATATTTACATGGATAGTTCGTTCCTATGCGTACACAACCGGTTCAGCATCTGTATTTTGTTAACGGTTCGATCTGTGCATAAACTGTTCATTTGATGAAGGATTTGGTTTCGTTCTGGCATTCGTTAATTTCTAGGGTTTTACTAATGTTAGTCCTTGTTTAATTTTTAAAATCACTGCATACATTTCGTAATCGGTGTACGTTTGAGTAGTTTGATGCGTGATTATACTCGTTCTAGGATCAGATTTCGTATGATATTGTTATTTTTTTGATTTTTTTACATTAGGAGGAAATGTGTAATTGTAATGTTCCATTCTGCAACTCATACTTGTAGATCCTAGGGTTTGGATCTCATACAAGTTCATTTAACATCAGATCAGATTAAATTATACTTATTTTTGAGTTTCATGATTAGTTCAGCCAGATACACTATTATTACAACTTGTGTGAATCAAGTGTGAGTCATGAAGATAGTATAACTTATTCTACTTCAAATGCCATTTTGTCTTATATTTATAGGTTTTGATTCCATCTGCATCACCAAACTTGAAGAACAACTTAACAATCCTGCATCAAGTTCCTGAAGGTCATGTTGGGGTTTACTGGCTAGGGGGTGCCCTCCAGAAAACAACCACTACTCCAGGTCTGTCAATAATACTTCATACATGATGTATTTTCATATTATTAAGCAAGTAGCAACCACAAACTTTTTTATCCCAACACTTGGTACAACTTGAATTTTTTAGGTTTTCATCTGAAATTACCTCTAATAACTCATTACGAGCCTGTTCAGGTGACACTTCAGACGGATCTGGTAAGTATTTATTTGATATGCTAAAGAAAAGATGAATTTGGTACTTTTCTTGAAGATGATTTTTTCTGGAATTGTAATATATAGGTGAGAGATATCCCTTGTGGGACAAAAGGGGGTGTTATGATCAATTTCGATAGAATTGAGGTAAACATTTCTGTACAATACTAATGACACCAATGCTTTATGATTTAAAATTTACAGTACTTCACTATTTATATTTTTTTTGTGCTACAGGTTGTTAACCGCCTGAAAAAGGAAGCTGTGTATGAGACCCTTCTCAATTATGGTGTAGAGTATGACCACACTTGGATATACGACAAAATCCATCACGAGATTAATCAGTTCTGTAGTGTTCACTCCCTTCAAGATGTTTATATCGACATGTTTGATCAGGTATCAAGTAAAACCAGATTTTATATCTTGGCTTAATGGCTTCTAAATTAAGTGCTTGTATATCATAGTCTATAAATTAAGGACATGCTTATGGTATATCAATTCTTATATTTGTATATATATGTGTATCTTATTCAGATTGTTGAAACAATGATGGATTGTTAATAATATTAGTTTGTAAGCTTCCCCTTTTTTGCTTTTATTAATGGACAAAATGTTAAATTTCAGATTGATGAAACAATGAAAGATGCTCTTCAAGCTGATTGTACACGTTATGCCCCTGGCCTTGAAATTATCAGTGTCCGTGTCACAAAGCCTAGAATCCCAGAGAGTGTAAGGCGGAATTTTGAACAGATGGAAGAAGAACGCACCAAGGTTTGATACTTGTCAATTGTCAAAAATATCCTCAAAATAACTAAATTGTTAACATCACAATTAAGCCTTGGCAAGACAAGGAGGCCGGGTCGGGCTAACTAATGGTTCAAATTGGGTTTGGGTCAAAACGGGTCGTTTCAAGAAAGTGACAATTTGGTACTCCTTACACATTAAAAGTAGCAATATCCAATTTCAAGCAAAATTTGAAACCAAGAAGTTTTATAGTTCTTTTAGGAAGGAATATGAATATGACCCGTTTACATTCTCATGAGTTATAACTGGCTTGTATATAGGTATTGGTGTCAGTAGAGAGGCAGAGGGTTGCCGAGAAAGAGGCAGAGACACAAAAGAAGATCGCCATTACTGAAGCCGAGAAGAACGCGTTTGTCAGCAAGATTGTCATGGAGCAGAAACTTATGGAAAAGGATAGTTTAAGAAGGCAAGAAGAAATTTCTAACGCCATGTATATTGCCCGTGAAAAGAGTTTGGCTGATGCAAAATACTATCAGTGAGTTATTACATTCATTTCTTGTATGTTTCAGAATAACAATTGCTGAAAAGTGTTTTAAGTTATGAATTCTCTTTTTGAATTCAGAACCATGAAAGAGGCCGAAGCAAACAAGCTGAAGCTGACACCTCAATTTCTGGAGCTGAAGTTTATCGAGGCAATTTCCAACAACACGAAAATGTTCTTCGGAAACAAGGTAAATTATCTATCCCTCTCTTATACATTGAATATAATTGTTCGGGTGTGTTATCACATTATTGTGATACATGTAACTGGGCAGTTTGATTGTAAATGGTGAAATTGGTGGGTTGGTAATGGGTCAAAAGTAGGGATCTGAACTTTTGACACAACATCAACCTACAACGAAATTTGTGGGATTAAGTTTTGACTAAATGGGTTTGGGCCGAACTAGCGAACACATTTAGCTAACTGTGTCATCTTCGGATTGACCTGACAGGTTCACAAGTTTACCCGTGTACTATGCCAAAATGTGAAAGAGAAATGAGAATAGTTTTTAAGTTTTAAACTTTTAAAAGTAGCCATTTTATGTAAATATGTGTTTTTAGTTGTAAATTTGTAGTTTTAGTGTATCGCCATGCAAAAAGTAACATAAAATGAAATATCAGGGTCAAACAGCGTGTTGTGATTGGGTTCAATTCATGTATAAACATTTTGATGAACACATTACTCTGATATATTTATGTTAAGTAAATAAACATAAAAAATAATTATAGTGTATAATTTTATCATATTGTAAATGTAAACCATACAGATACCAAGTATGGTGTTGGATCAAAGGCTACTCGGGAACTTCTTGCAAGGTTTGGACGGAAAACTGAACCTGGAATCATAGGTTGTGGTTTTCTACTTTTCTTAATTATGCTGTAAATTCTCACTTTTGAGTTCTGGTATTAACTCAACTAAACTTCTTTGATATATGCCACGTCACCAAAGTTGGTTCCAAGCTGTGCGTGAGCCATGCTTGCAAATACGAGATGGACATGGGTTTCTTTTTACCGCCTATTAATTAACTCCTAGTTCCAGTTTCCTGCTTTTCCTCGTTTACTATATCTGCAGTTAGTTAATACTTTGTTAGTGACTAGTTGGGATTGCCCAGCAAACAAGAGAAATTTTCTATTTGTAGCGTCTGCATTGTAAGCCTTGAATGGCCTAAGCTTGCTATGAATGATCTGCATAAATATTAAGCTTGTCAATGACGCTAAGATTCGTTTTTAATTGTATGCCTTTAAAACAAGGGTCATGTTGTATGAATGGTGATATAGGCCATATGGCCTGTATCATCAGAAGGTTCGTATGAATGGAGTTTTTAGGAAGACGACCCATATGAAAGTACGGACCGTATGACCAAAGCTCAATACGAGCAGCTTGTTGACAAATTTCATAATTTTTGGGAATTAAACGGTATGAATCTCGAGGTTTGGGAAAGTTGTATACAAGCATTATAGTCGGTGTTGGTTATATAAGAGGATTCCACTTGTGGGGTAGGCGAGGATGCACACGAGAGGCCAAAAGTATACGGAAAGACTACAATTCACTCGGTTTAGGTTTGTATAAGTGAAACCGTGCTCTATATGGAACATTGTTACATTGCTTTGGGTATGAATACGAGATCGGGTGAGGTCTCAGGGTGCCAAGGATGATGGATTATTTCACGTTGAGTTGGACGTGGAGACGTTATCTCTCATGATTTACATATGTATAGACCCAAGCAGTACATATGTACTATGGCTACTACCATTGCCTTTCCATTC
>JBCNJP010000017.1:8718870-8905282 GCA_039602395.1 Deinandra increscens subsp. villosa
GATAGAGTGTCAAATACAAGTGTGTCATTAAGTTCATCAAAACATTAGCAACCAAGTGTGTGCTAAATACAAGTTAATACTAGTTCAATTATTTTCAAAAGATGGCTACGACAAGCCATGATCATCAAAAGAGGTGGCAACTTGCGTGTTCGGTTCGTCTCGAGCTCGGGGGATCCGTATCTACATGGTAGCTTTACCTGCGTGCAATTACACCACATTAGTATGAAACGTTAATGCAAGTTGGAACGACATTTAGGCATTAAAACGGAGGCGAAGTTTCAAAATTTAGGCAGCTCCACCGTAAGCTACGCTGGCCACCGTAGCTTACGGTGGCTTCAGCTAGCCTACGGTGGCTTGATGCTGGCCTACGGTGGGTGCCAAGGCTGCAGGCCACCGTAGCTTACGGTGGCCACCGTAAGCTACGGTGGTACCTGTGGTTTTGGTACCCCGTCTTGGTTCTTTTTCCACTTAATCACCCGGATTCGATTTCCACCATTTCATAAGTTACCAACACATGGTTTAAGCTCCAAAAACTTGCTAGACTCTAAAATTTAAACATGGACCAATTACCCATCGTTACCTTGCCTTTACCTTACCCGGTTGACCCGTTAAGGGCCAACCCATGCCACAACTCGTCCGAGATTACAAATGAACCCAACCTTGTACATTCACTAGTGGCATGTTCACAATATATCAGATTACTTCATGACTCCTACCTTTAATAACATATGAATTTCGATGATCCCTAAGGAGCATTCCAAATACAACGTATCCATGTCACCTATGTAGGAATTCTAGAATACTAATTAGAATTGGACATCTTACATATGTGTATAACCATCCTTGCCATACACCAAGGACCCAATTAGCCCTTGAGGTATCTTCGGATCAATTATCCGAGAGCTAAAGCATGCGGAGTGTAGGCAAATCAACCCAATTTGGTTGACTAAGCCACTTCCTCTTTTCCCCTATGAGAGAATCCATTTATTCCCTCATGAGGTGAAGACTTATTCTTTTCTACCCACTATGGTCCATAACCAAATGTAAGGTGTTTATAATTATTACTTACTAGTGTAACGAACAAGATGTACGTTACCTCGATTGCTTGAAGATCCACTACCGTTAGCGTGTGCTTGGTTACTCCCTTCGAAGCCTTGATTGCCTATATTATCAATAGCTCATCAAGACCATAGCCATAACAAGAATTTTACAACCATGGCATCAATTATAAGATATCACCCAATCATAGTGTCATCAATAATTTCACAAATCTATCATCATGTAAGACCTCAATTAACACCAAGTTCACCATTCGAGCATACTTACCAACATTTCATAATTTTTACTATTATACAACTCGTTTTATCACGGGATCATTGTCACATGCCTTCTATGATTTCCTAGCCACAATTCATGGAAATTTACTCAATTATAGTTTAAGGATCTTCACACAAGCATTTCATCAAACACATGGTAGGCATTGTCTATGTTATTAGTCCTAACTTGGTTTTCATGTTTGCTAATCACCATCTCACCTCTATTAAGTGAGATTCAAGTCCAATACACGTATTAACACACAATGTTCACAGGAAATTCACATATACACACAATTTAGCTCATTGTCTATGAACCCCCAATTGGGTTTTTCGCAATTCATGGGCTAGTCACCAAGTTGGGAGGCTAGCCCTCCTAATACACTATCTACATGTGTACAAGCATCACAAATTCAGCATATAGCAAACAGAACCCATCAATTTCGTGATTCACACAAGGATTCACGAGTTCCTACACATGCATCTAAGTAGGAGTTTCACTTACTTGATCAATTAGATGGTAGGATTCAAGGATTTCTCTTCCTAATCCACACACATGCACAGAAATCGCAGGTAACAAGAGGAGGAGCCAGAATTTCGAGATTTAGAGGTGGAGAGGAGGCTGGGTTCGATCAACAGGAGGAGATGTCGATCTCCTCTTGTTTCCAGCCCTTTTTCTCTAACCTAGTTTGCACAAATTGCACTTTAGTCCCTCCACTTCTAATTCTTTTATAATATTAACCTAATGTGACAATTTCACATTTAGTCCCCACATTATAACTTATTTATGTAAGGTTCTAGCAAGTATAGGTTTCTATTAAACCCCACGTTAAGTTTACACAAGGTTTAACGGAAATTCAAATTTACGGAATTCGGGTTGTTACACTTCTTCTTACATACTGTAAAGGTTTGGTCCACCTCTATTTCTACAGATGTATGGAGATGTGGTACGCAGACTGCAGATATTTACCTCTTAAAAAATAAACCACTTTGTCTTGAAACTCGGTGCTGAAAGCCCAGTCAGCTAAGGAAGCTCAGTGAGTTGATAGATGTAACACTAAGACAATCTGGAAAGTTCAGTAGAATCAAGAAACTGGGATGCACATCCCGACCGGTAAAAGGAAAGATCGATTTTCCTTCCTGTAATAACAAGATTAGGGGATAACTTTGTCCCCATAGTACACTCTAATACACAATGGATAATAGTTTCCCTTCCAATTCACCTCTCAAAGATCATTATGAGCCCTCTCCTATCATTTTCTTTCGAAAAAATGTCATGTACACCTTAATCTCTATTTGTTGATGTTAGAGGGGCCTCTTAGGTATGTTTAAAGAGACATGCTTTAAAAACTATAGCATTTCTACTACTCAGATAAATCTGAGTTGGTACTCCTCACTCCTTTGAGAACATGTAGACCTGCCCTAGTTGTTAACCTTGGTTACATTTTTTCAAGAACTTGTCTATTGACGCAATATGTAACATTTACATTTTACCTGGTTGTGAAAACCGCCCCGTTTTGAAATTTCGTGTTTTCCTGATTTACGGATTAGCAAGTGCCGGGAGAATTTTTGGGTATTTATATCCCAAAATAATGTTTTTAAATGATTCATAATCGTTTTTCAAAACAGAATATCTAATTATAAGCTTTTGGATCCAAATTAGATTCCTCAAATCGAAAATAGAGCAATTTGCGATTTTTAAGCGAATTCGGTACGCGGTTCGTTATTTAATGGGAAATCTTGTATTTGAGTATCGTATGTAAAATTTGGCATAATTATGATTCTAATAATAAAAAATCATGTCATGAGTCATCACACACAAAGTCGAGTCACGAAACATTGGTGATTGGCCTAAAAGTGATACGTACGATAAAACCGACCAAAAACGCGTTATGTGACCTTATGTGTTCGTTGTTATGAGTTGTGTGACTTATTTATATTCGTTTTGATTGGATCAAATGTGCTTGACATGAAGGGATATTGTGTTTGGTGATTTTGGTGAAACGGGACTCGAAAATATAAAAAAAACGAAGAACCAAGCACGCAAAACGTGAAATCAGACAAAGGGGAGTCCTAGGCGGTACACCCAGGTCCCCTATGACCTCCTAGGCGGTACGCCTACAGCCCAGTCGGGTAGAAAACCTAATTTTCTCCCTATTTAAGCATCTTAAACCATTTAGGCCTCTTTTCTCTACCTAAACACCTGAAAACAGCCCCTACCTTCTGATCTCCCTCAAGTTCATCAATCTTGGCATTTTGGAGCTTAATTTGTGAGATCTAAGCTTGGTTCATCATTGGTTATCATCCTTTGTGGTATTAATCCATAACCTTTGCATCCTTCTTCTTGGATCCTTGTTTATGCATTTGATCAAGATTGGATTTTTATGTTGACTATAAGTTATATCTATGCCATGGATGTTGTTTATTGCTAGATCTATTAATTCCATGATCAAAATTGGATTTTTATGATGAATTAGGGTTAGATCTATTGGAATTTTGGGAGAAAAATAGTAAAAAATGGGTTTTTTACTAAGTGTGAAAATGAGATTTTTACCAACTTTGAACGGAAATAAATGCATGTAACTGCGGTTTAGCATATGTATTTAATGGTTTTGTGTAGTACGTTGTGTGAGCTTTCCAATGCACCAAACCACTTCTAAAACCGAGCTCGTATGAATGAGATATTGATGCTCAAAGTTGAGGTTTAAAAGTTGTCAAAGCTGCAAAAATAGAGAGAATATGACTAAGTATTGAAGTGGAACTTATCCCACATTGGTTGGGGGATGAATTCAAAAGTGGTTTATACGGGGGAGGGGGACTTTAGTTAAGATTGTTTTCTTGAGTAGGAGACATCCCTTGGACACTTAGCGGTGCGATGCAACCCTAGGCGCAATGTGGCGCTTTGATGACGCACACTCGCATTGTTGCGAGCAGCTTGGGAGCCACCTTATTGTTGTTGGGTTCAGGCGGATAAGTGTGGTCAAGCGGACAAACAAGTTTGAGCGGATGGTTCAAGCGGAATAAGGGTTCAGCCTATTCCGGTTGAAGTTCAGGCGGAACCTTTGTGGTTCAGCCGGAACCTGCAGTTCAACTGGAAGTTTCAGACGGAACTTGTGGCTGAACCAGAACCTGGCATTTATGTCTGAATTTCCTTTAAACCACTTCAATTATGAGCTGAAACATGAAATTCTAGTCAATTAAAACTGAATTCACATTGAAGACGTTTAATGTGAAGTTTGATTCTGAATTTAACTTTTGATGTTTCACTTGAGCCCTCCTCCACTATAAATAGAGACTCATAGGTTGAGGCTCAAGTGAGCAAGAAATTCGCAGATTTCTTACACCCTCTCTACCTCATCTCTAAACTCTCAATAAACTCGTCTAATTCTCTTCAATATCTTCAAGTTCTTCAAAGGTAATTTCAAGTTTAGAGTCATCCTGGCCATAAAATCAGTTTAGGTGATTGTACCCTAGGAAACAAACGAGATCTTTGGTTGACCCATAATTTGTTTTAAGTTTGTAGGAAAACCGTTCGTAAATTTAAATAAAATAATATTTTCTTTAATACGATTACAACAAAAGAAATAAACTAGCCTAATACAATACTTTAAAACTGTCACAACCCAACCGACGGCGGAATATGTCGGGACACGATGATTGTCCAGATGCACACAACAATAATTAAATGTCACGATATTCTTAATGAACCCATTTCATAGCATTTAAATAAATCATGATAATCCAAAAACAAAGCATCAAATAATACAAATTAACTTGTCAAGCCAATAGATCTATTATTGTAACCCCAACCTCTTTAGAGTTAATGTCACACGAGTTCGTTCAAGCGTTCACATCGTTCAATCTTTCATAACAATAATCCACACAAATTTAACATACAGGAACACACATAGCACATAGATTTCGCATGTAGTTTTTTAGTAAAGTATATCGAACATGAGTTTTGAATACGGTACATGTTGCACCCCAAAACATTCAAAAGAAAGAGATGCTATGAATACTCACCTGGTGAAGGAGATACGAATAGACAATGACACCATGAAATGCTTAGACTCAAAGACGACCTTGACGACTAAATGAGATAGAGAAAATAAATAAATAAATGATTTGAATTTCACGACACAACCGACTCGACGACTCGTTGTTGATTTAATGAGGTGATGTGTACGTTATGATATTATGGGTTATTCCTAAAGCTAAAGACATAATCATGAAGCCTTAAATATACATGTGTTATCAAGGAAGTAAATTTAGATCAATATAACCATCATGAACTTTAATACACCATTTTAGCAAAGCAAACCCTAAATCTATCATGCAAGTCCTAAATCACATCATACTACATCATGAAATCAATAGATCTAGTCATACATGACATGGATCTAGACATGTTTTATCATGGAATCAATAGATCTAGACATACATGGCATGAATCTAGTCGAATTACATCATACATGACATGGATCTTGTCAAATTACATCTTACATGGCATGGATCTATTCATTGTATAACATGAAAACCCAACCGTGGGGATCAATGCACATAGATCTACCCTAAGGAGCATGCATGGTGTAGATCTCAACATATCATGGCATAAGAATCAAGTCTTGACCCCAAAATTCATAGATCTACAACTTAGCAATATTCATGATGAAGATCTAACCCTAATCCGACATAAAGTTGCCAACTTGATCATAAAATCCATAGTGTGACAACCCGTCTTTACGGATCTTTTCCTTATTTAACCTAAACCTAAATCGCTATAAATGTTGTGCGATCATTTATGAGTTTGACTTGTGTTAACCTAATCATCTAGGGTTTGTGTAACCATCACTATACAAGCATGCACTTAAGTGTAGACATTTTATATTTTATGATTGTATGTAAATCATGTTTAATGATTTCATGTGAACACTTTGTCATCTATGTGGCAAGTATACTTAAGATTTTATGTGATATATAGACAATGTGTCACGTAGTTACACGTAGAGTACTATAATTTTATGTGAGATACATACGTATTATTCTGGTTTCATGCTCATCATTTTATGTGAACTCAAAAATATATATATTTATATGGAATTATACCTATAAATTTATGTCAACGAAACAAGGCTTATTTTTATAAATGTCGCCCGTTAAATATGTTTTGTCAAATGCACGTTTAGTCATTGACTAAGTTATTTCGTTAAGCCCTTAGAGTTGTTAACTATTTGTAACCTTGAGGGACCGATCTCTTTTTTTTCTTTAAACTGGTTTCCATTAAAATAGACTGGAGGGACTGCTTTTGTAACTTGTAGAAATTGGCTTCCTATTATGAAAATGGATGAGGGACTATTCATGTCAAATCCCCAAACTCGATATGAAGCACCAGTTGAAACCAACGTCCGCCTGTTCCCATTTCCGTTTAATGATTTTCAATTCCTCGTCGGTTACGAGCATCAACCGACTATACCACAACCAAAAGGAATCAGGCTTCATTTGCGCTTCATTTTCGAACTCGATATCAAACCCCAAACATTTCTCCGACGTGAACTCTCGAGGACCACTGCCGCAAGGAAAATTTGCAACTCAATCACCATCGAATTGCGATTTGTTCACTGGCGTTACAACTGTGTCGGATCTGTACCACCTCTCTTCACGAGCAACACCGGTGTTTGAAAGCACCACAGAGCACAGAGGCAACCAAAGCAACCGGTTTTGCGATCGACGTCAAGTTCGATGTTTGAATTTTGGTTCGTTTTTCATCGTCAAACACATCTCGATTCATCCCCGATTCGAGTTAAATGTTATTACATGTTAATCGCGAGTTTTCTGTATCTTGTTTCACGATATCTCGACTTTCCGGCGACCGGAATTTAGTTCCGACGAGTTTAGGGTTTGGGTGAAGAAGAAGGTGGCGGGCCGGGTCAGAATAAAAGTTTTGTGTTCCGTTTCATTAACAACATCGGGTGTTGTCATACTAGTTGGGTCTTGCGTATAATGTTCTTGAGGTCGCTGGTTCGAGTTCCCGGTGTCAGCACTTTTTCTTTCTGTTTCTGTGTAGCAGTCCGGTTCTGACCACTGTGATCATATAAAAGCTTTTTGTTTGAACTTTAACCACATCAGGGATTTGTCTCAACGATTAGGTCGCTGGGTAACAAACTAGAGGTCTCGAGTTCGACCTCAGGCGACCTTTGTATTTTCTGTTTTTTTATATTTTGATTTTGGGCACTATTTGAATTAAAAGTTCGTTTAAAATGATCCTTGATTATACTAAAAACCCGAAAACTATGTTGTGGACTATTAAACCTATAAACTTTGACGTTTTGAACTAAAATATAGTTTTTAATAAATTCGTACATATATTAACTTAGAAATCATGGTTTTACATAAAAATGTAACAATATATATATATATATATATATATATATATATATATATATATATATATATATATAGTGAAAAGTTCATTGTAGACACCTCCATAAGTGTAGACAGATAGACACCTCTTTTCACCATTAGATCTCTTGATCTAATGGTTATGATTAATTTCTTTTTTCTTTTTTTTCCTTTTTCTCATTGTTCAGAAAATTTCACATGTGAAAACACATGTGAAATAAAGTAATTTCACATGTGAAATAGGGTGTCTACCTGTCTACACTTATGGGGGTGTCTACAATGAACCTCACCCTATATATATATATATATATATATATATATATATATATATATATATATATATATATATTTGTAGAATAATATTTATACACAGGGTAGATTTATTAAAACGATTGGGTATTTACGTGGACTTTTAAATATATGTTTCATGTTTGTGAACTCGTTATTGACATTTCACAATTCAGTAATATATTTACATGGTTTAACAGACTTATATATTCATAATATATATAGGTGTATTATGTATTATATGCTTTGAACGCTGTGATTTGGTACATAATATTAATAAATATTATGTTTTCGCGTTGTTTTGATAATCGTTCGGATATGGCAAACGTGTCATCATCGATTTGCTATGGACTCCACGATCATTCGTTTTCATCGTTTTCATTAGACTTAGTCGTTTTTTGTTTGAACACACTTATGTATATATGCTCGTTAGGTGTTTGGTAGAATACACAAGACCTGCTAGTTGCTACTTGTTGTTATTATTTATCTGGAATTGTTGTGCACCCGAAGGTGAGTTTCACGGCCCCTTTATACCTATTTTAATAATGTTGGGGGAGATTAACATGCAAACATTTGAACTGTTAAATAACTATACCACCTGAATGATAGTGACACACTTATTGAAAAGTGCTCACTTTTAGAGTTACTGTTAATGTGGCATCAGCGGGAACTTATTTAGTAGATCTACTGGGTTTGACAGTCCCACTCTGGGTCAGTCGCGCTGACACGATTGGATATCGATCGGGTGTTATAAACTTCTTAGTCTTAACAAGGCACAATTGAACTTGTCGAGCTTCAGTAACTGGATAGCTAGTTTATCTAGTCAAACGTGCACTGATTTCTTGAAAATAGCCTAGCTAACTATTGATATATTATCTGGATTTTTATACTGAACTTGAATATGAACTTGAACTGTTGTTAAACAGTCAACCTTTGAACTTAAACTTGAACTGTCGATGAACAGTTGTTTTACGCTGAACTGGGACTGTTGTTGAAGAGTCGATTTACATTAAACTGGAATTGTTTTTGAACTAATAAACCTGTGAACTCACCAACCTTTGTGTTGACACTTTTTAGCATGCTATTTCTCAGGTTGCTGATGTTCGAGTATCACGAGTACGCATGCATGACTGCATGAGTCTTTGAAACACTTTTAGTGTCTTTGGACAAGTCACGTCACTTTGGGTGACAATGTTTTTACAAGTTGACACTTTTAGTCACGTCACTCAGGTTGCTGATGTTCGAGTATCTCAAGCTTTTACAAGTTTATACATGGATCTAGCCTGAATCATTAAGTATATCATAGATCCAACCCTAATTTATCAAAAAGATTCAATTTTGATCAATTTTTATCCATAGATCTAACATGATACAACATTTATGACACGAAACAAACCTAATTACTTGATAAAGCTCAGATCTTGAACATGTAATACCAAGGACAAAGAAACAACTAACCGAAAACCAAAAATAAGGGATTTAGAAGGATGATCCAAAATCAAATCTTCAAGCTTCAAGCTTTCAAAATTAAATTGAGGTGGGAAGGATGATAATCAGGTCTTGTTGGCCGTTTTAGGGTTTTGGGGTTTGAGGAAATGAGCCTACAATGGAATAAGATGAATATATAGCTGAAAAATAGGGTTCTGCTGGAAATATGCTACTAGGTGTACCGCCTGGGGAGTGGTGATGCTCCAACCAATATGCTTGGAGCTTCCCCGAACAATAGCTTATCCGATTCCTCGTTGCGCGTGCTCGGTTCTTCGTTTTTAACGTTTTCGAGTCCCCTTTTCACCCAAATTACCCAATTCATACTCCCCATCATGATAATCAAATATAATCCACTCAAAAAGAATATAAATACGTCACACAACTCATAGAAATGCACAAATTAGGTCAAAATACGCAATTTTGGTCAGTTTTGACGTACGTATCGAGTTTGGGCAATTCACCAACGTTTCGCGACTCGATTAAGTGAGTGATGACTCGAGGCATGATATATGATTATTAGACTCATGAATATGTTAAAATTGACATAGGATACACAAAAAAGAGATTTCCAGTAAACGACGAATTGCATACCGAAATCACATAAAAACCAGAAATTGCTTTATTTTCAATTCCAGAAATCCAATTTGAATCCAATTGATTGTAATTAAGTATTTTGTTTGGGAAAACGATTGTAAATCATTTAAAACCCTTAATTGGGGTATAAATACCCAAAAATTCTCCTGGTACTTAATAATTCATACATCGGGAAAACACAAAATTTCAAAACGGGTCGGACTTCTCAACCGGGTAAATTGCAAATGTTACAAAAACTGTCCATTTGTTGGACAACTTATTTTTAAACGTGCGGGTTTTAATAATTAATTTGCTCCCAATAATTTTCGAACTCTATAATCTCTTCTAAAATTTTTCACGAACTAATAATTTAGAATTGTCAAATCTTTTTTTTCCAGTCTTAAAACCCTTTTAACATAACCTTCTGTTATATACCCATTGTTGGGTTTTGGTTTGTTTTATTTACTTTCATTATTTTAATTGTATTTGTAATTTATTTCCTTTGTAATATTTCCTTGTATTGTAATATCTATTTCTTTTCTGTACGTATCGGAGTAGTTTAGATATTTCATTTGTGTTGTAATATTCCTTTTATTTCATTGTAATTGTTCATAGGAGTAGGTATTCCCGTTTCATTGTGTTGTAATAGGCTAGTTTATTTCTTTTGTTGTAATCGTATTAAAGAAAATATTATTTTATTTAGAATTTACGAACACTTTTCCTACAAGATCTATGTCATACATATTGATTATTGATAGATCTATGGAATACATGATCAAGCTTGGATTTTTGTTTTTGATGAATTAGGGTTAGATCTAAGTCATACATGTTAATTATTGATAGATCTACGAAATACATGATCAAGATTGTATCTTTATGGTGTAATAGGGTTAGATCTACACCACGCATGTTGCTAATTGATAGATTTATGAACTTCATGATCAAGATTTGGTTTTTACGATGAATCTAGCCTTGAACCATGCCATGCATGTTTGTTAATGTTAGATCTAGAAATCTCCATGATCAAGTTAGGGTTTTTAGGTGTAACTCTAGCCTTGATGATAAATCTTGATAAAAAGTTATGGTTATGTGCTTGAATTTTCATGAAATTAACATTTAATGTTAGATCTAGGGTTGTTCATGTAAAATTTCATGTCGGTTAATATTGGTAATATTATCTTGCAGGATGGTTAGTCAAATTAGGGATTTTCATGACAATAAATATTTTTTGCATAATATATGTTATTTTATGATGAACCATGATGAAATCATGCATGTATGTTGTTAGCATGATTATTATAAACATGTTAGAATGATTAGGAGACCCATTATTTGACCCTACTTGAGTTGCATGAGAATATATAGTTAGGAGATCGCGAAGTGAATTATTGTGATAATAGTTATTTCCCATCGCATATCTTAGTTTTAGGAATGACCCTTCTTATAAATCATGAACGTGCTTTATCACGATAACAAATCACCCACGAGTCGTTGAGTCAATTATGTCACAATAAGTCGTGAATTTTATTTATTTATTTCCCTATCTCATTTAGTCGTCAAGGTCATCTTCGGGTTCTAACCTTCTCGTTACGTGGTGTTGTGTCTGTTCATATCTCATGTATCAGGTGAATATTCATAGCCCCTATTTCTTTTAATATTTTAGGGTGTAACATGTATCGTTATTCAAAACCCTAAATTCTTTATTTCTCAAACTACTATGTGATTCTTTGTTGTTTATGTGTGATAGTCTAATTTTGTGATACTTGCTGGGAATCTATGTGTGGAAGTCTTTAATCGCTAGTGTACCATTTGCCACTGAGCCGTGGCAACAATCATAGATTTATTAGCTGACAACCCACCTGATATTTGACGTCGGATGATTGCTCCCTTACGGTCTAAGTTTGGTGTGCATCACTCATTAACTTGTTGATCATGATTTTAGATATTAACACTTGACACAAGAATCGTTTTTCATTAAACTATATATATACTCATAAAACCTATGTTACTCATCAACTATTCGTAATTGACATTTATGTTGTACATTTTGCAGGTCTTGCTGTTTGATGATGGTAATCTTGATGACACCTTAGGATGCATGAGGAGCTAGTTGTGACCTAAATTAAAATGATTTATCATGTTATTTGGTTGAGTTGTTATTTTAAATAATGTATGATTTATGCTAATGTGATTGTTATGAAATTGGTGATTAAGAATATCGTAACATTAAATTAGTGTTGTGTGCATCCGGGCAATCATCGCATCCCGATATATTCCACCGTCGGCTAGAGTGTAACACAACATATGCTTAAATTTTCGATTAGTTAAAAGAAAAAAAAAGTAACATTTTTAACAATTTGTTTGAAATATTTGGTATCTTTATTTGAAACGTGATTTCGGATGAGATTTTGTGAGGTTGAATATATAGTCTAAGACTAAACGGCTTATGACTTGATGACAATAAAATGTGTAGAAAAAGTTTTTTCAATCATAAAGTAATTGAAAACTCAAACTTATTATATAACAATGAAAATTGGTGATTAATACTATATATTTTGTTTTTCAAAGTTTGTCTACAACACTTTGGTATTTTGACGTTTTCTACTCTTAAATTTTTACAATTTGTTTGTTCTTTTCTTTTTAATGAAATAGTAAACTTTTGTTTTTCATAGTTTGGCCACATATGTTTCATACTCTTACGTTTTGTACCGTTTAACTTTTAAAGGTTTTTTTATAATAAGTTTTGTTGTCTTCTATTTTGGCCACGAAACTTTTAACTTTTCTACTTTCGTTTTTAGTATATTTTTATGGTTTTATACTTTCACTACAAGACTTTTAGACTTTTACGTTTTATACCCCTTAACTTTTAAACTTCTTTTTTGTTTTAAGTTTTTTTTGTCTTCTACTTTTGCCACGAAACTTTTAACTTTTCTACTTCCGCTTTTAGTATACTTCTATAGTTTTATACTTTCACCATGAGACATTTAAACTTTTATGTTTTATACCACTTAACTTTTTTACTATCGTTCAGTATACAAATTCAACCCCATAGTAACGCACGGATGAGTAAACATCTCGTTATATGATAAATAAAAGATGTAAGTTTAAAACTAGAGATTAGTGACGAGTCCATCCATTCTAATAAGTTACATGATCTTATAAACATATTAAAATTTAGACAAATTAGGTTGTAATAATTCAAGTAATAATGAATCATTGACCTAATAATAATCAATACATAATTTGACTTGTAGTAGTTTCAACTTCATTATTTTCTTGGCAAGAAAAATCTCACTTAAAGAAAAGAAAAAAAAATAACTAGTCAAATGTTTTAGATATTTCTAATGATTTAACATTGATATGATTATAAAGAGAAAGTGATGCTTGATAGCTAGTAATACATGGAAAACAAATAGAGTTATCTTTTTTTTGTTAGATTGGGATTATTCTTTACAAGAAAACTAAAACTTAAACTTGAGACTTATAAAACATCCCAATTATTAGTACGGGTTACTATTGGAATAGTAAGTTTGAATTATTAAAACAATCTCCCTTAAAAACACATCATAAAAGAAGTACAACCAATTGGTTTGGTTACTAACTATAAATGCAATAACATCTTCATTTATTTTTGCCGAATTATTATGTTTTGTAGGTGACACCACATGACATAAAATGTGCAACCAATTGATTCCTAACTATAATACCTTTTAAATTGCTTATATTCATTTTTTCATTTTATTGTACAAATTTATTGGAGACACGTGGCCAAAAATATCGTGTAAAATAAATACCTGAGTACTAGATAATTGATATCAATGTCTAAGGGGAGGCGGTATGGTTGCCGGATGGCTTCTAGGAACCATGGGTATAAGCCAATCAAATGTTGACATCTCAAAGTGGGTGTGAAGCCATGCGGCTCTCGGCGATTTCTAGAAACCATGTGAAACCGGGTGAGAAAGAAAAAGGGAGAAGCCATGCTCTCAGGGTATGGTTACCATGAGGAGCCATGCGGTTCCCTTGGAGCCAGCCTCCGGAGCCGCCCTTCATACCGCCTCCCCTAATAGTATCAAGATGCGTAAGGAAAAAATAGAGTGAATTATACGTTTACTAGTTGTAAGTTTTGTTATTTACTTTTAATAATTTTTTATATTATATTATATAAAGTTTCACTTATTGTTCTTTGACCTTATAAACCTTACACCGACTGTCATTTATATTGTACAAAAGTTAAATTGAGTGTCCTTTACAATGGTGAACCTAAGATTTTTTTATGTGGGGTTTGAAAATTTTCGGGGTCGGTCGTTCACCCCTATATATAATTTTTTTTAGACCAGTTCAATTTGAGTTTGGTCGGTTCATGTTACATGATAAATAAAATCTAACATAATCCAAATCTACAAAGTTCAAAACTAAAAAAAACTGTTGAAGAAATCAATCCAATAAATTCTCGAATCTAAATTCACAAAATAAGTCACGATTCTTAAATCTCAAACTCATATATATACATAGTGAAAAGTTCATTGTAGACACCTCCATAAGTGTAGACAGGTAGACACCCTATTTTATATGTGAAATTACTCTATTTCGCATGTGAAATTCAATAAAAAAACTTTTTTTTAGATTATATGTAAATAAATAAATAAAATCTAAGATAAACAATGAGAAGTGTGAAAAATTTAATTCATGAATTATACAGATTACGCACACTCATTCTGATCCTTTCGTTTTTACTCTTTTTTTTCCAAAATCAAGCTATGTGCATAATAGATTTCATTACGTAATCATTCATTAATTAAATATTTCACAATTATCATTGTTTATCTTAGATTTTATTTATTTATTTACATAAAATCTATAAAAAAAATTTTTTTATTGAATTTCACATGCGAAATAGAGCAATTTCACATGTGAAATAGGGTGTCTAACTGTCTACACTTATGAAGGTGTCTACAATGAACCTCACCCTAAGGTGAGGTTCATTGTAGACACTTTCACATGTGAAAATACTGTCTTTCACATGTGAAATTTTCTGAACAATAAGAAAAATAAAAAAAAGGAAAAAGAAAATTAATTACAACCATTATATCAAGAGATCTAATGGTGAAAAAATGTGTCTACCTGTCTACACTTATAAGGGTGTCTACAATAAACTTTTCAATTGTATAAAGAACAAATTCCGTGCGAAGGGGGGTAAATTTGTCCGCGCGCGTTTGATGATAATCACGCAAGTTATATTGGTAATCACGCAAGCTATATTCAATAATCACGCAAGCTATATTTCATAATCACGCAAGTTATATTTCATAATCACGCAAATTATATTTCATAATCATGCAAGTTATACGAGAGCATATAAATGAACTTTAAAAAAAAATTTTCCCTTTAAAAAAAGTATAGCAGTACTATACTCGAATTAAAGAGAATAAAATGCTCGATTTCACGGTGAAATTTTTTTTAAAAAATAATGTCGTATAAAAAAGTTATGAACGTTTAAAAAAACTGGGGGAACTTGAAAAAAAGTCAACAATTATAGGCTCTACCAGTTCTACCCCTCCAGATTCTTCTCACGCTTATTTCCTTCTTCTTCTTATCTGGATTAAATATATTAGATCTAAACCATTATCTTCCAAAATCAATGGCTCAAATTACTTCCTACACTTCACACACAAATGTTCCTTTGTATTTGAACTTTCACACACACACATATTACATATATATATATATATATATATATAATATATATATATATATATATATAATTTAAAATCATATAAACAAACAAATAACTAACTTACAAATATTAATGAGTCGGGTCAAGTAGATCAAATCTATGTAGGTTGTACCAATCACTAGAGAGCACCTTTGCGGGATCTTAAGTACCCAACTTCCCTTGTGTACTTAAAATCGTTTTTGTTTTTCCTAACATGCAACAACAAGGGTTGGTCTACCTTATTTAGTGGCCTAAAGCGGATTTTAAAACTGATTTTTTTTTAACAAAAGTAAACCTTTTCTTTCTTACAGTTCTAATGATATTAATTATTATTAGAATAAAGATTTGAACATGAATTTATTATAAACCATAACCCTTAGAGCACCTTAGATGAAGGTGCCATTTGAACTACGATCACTTATGTGGCCGTTTGGATTACAATCATGTCGTTAGAGAAGACACAAACGCTTTGTCCATTTGAGGTGCATCCCGAATTTTGGATGAGATCACAGATGAATCAACCCTCACACAATCAAATAGATATATGTATGTGTGTGTATATATTTTTATATTTTTAAGTTATTATTATTTTTGAGTGTTTGAACAAGGATGTATTATTTGAGTAAAGAGTAATTTTGAAAGATTAATGAAAATCTATGTGACAAACAAGAGGACAATTAAAGGTTTATAATAATGATGGACAAAGTGTTGGGATGGTTTTAAAAAGAATCTAGGGTCCTAAACTTTAAGGTACTTTTTAAAGAGTTGTCTTATAACTTTTTTTTTTAACAACAAAGTCCCGGAAATCTGGGATCACCAATACAAATAGATCACTCTTCTCCCTAAATAACAAAGCCTGGAGACCCGACCTATCCACCATCAGAAGGAAACCCACACTGAGAAAACCTCCTGACTCAATCCGAAGCAAATTACCACATGAAAAACTCGAACACACGACCTCTCATATAAAAAATCATGAAGATACTACTAGAACAAAGTACTCCAGACGACTCAACCATGATCTCCCATAAAAAAAAAAAAGTTTTAAGTGTGTCTCATACATACCACCACCCTGGTCTCTTGTGTAGTGTTGTGAACATCATATGTCATACATCTTGCACTGTATTGGACCACTTCCTTTGATATACTGCATCTCAATATCATTATCACATAATAACTCCAACCTGCCATTCAATTACTTTTTTTTTTTTTAAATATAGCATCATTATATAATTTATATTTTGATATTTATAGGAAATGGATCATTGAAAAATTCTTTAATTTGTAGAAAACTTGGAAAATCACTCTCCATCAATCACATTTCATTTAATTTTTTTATTTTTCGTTTAATGAAAGGGTATAAAGGTATTTTAAGCAATTATATTTTAGTAAAGTATTTTCAATAATTAATTCCATTTAACTAATTTGAATACTTGTGGTGATTTTTCATATATTACGTATGAAAATTCATGAATCCTGAAAAACCCTAATCCCACGATCTTTTTTTTTTCACGTCCATTCATCCCAATTATCCTTCTTCTTCATCAGGTTCTCACACAATCACCATCTCCGTTGTCATGCAAGATCAAATTCAAGAAGGAAAAAAATCAAGACCGCGAAAGTATGAATTGTCACGTATTGAATGCGAATGAAGATAATCATGATCCGCAGGGGCGAAGCTTGACCAAAAAATCCGTACGGGCCGAAAGTTAAGGGTCGAAAAAAATTTAAGTTATCGACTTATCATTAGGTTTTAACAATTGGGTTATATGTTCAGATCGGGTATTCGGGTCGGATATTCAATTCGGGTTGGGTCAGACGACAAAAACAAAATATCTAATTGTTTCCGAGTTTTCACGAGACTTTTATACAGATCTGAAATAGTTGATATACCACTAAGCCTTAGATCTCAAGTTCAACAATCAATGTAACAATCTTATTCACCAATCCAAAATCAAGTTTAACATTCAAGTTCAACAATCAATATAAACATAATTTATGCACAATCTTATTCACCAATCAATTTAACAAAATCAAGTCTAACATTCAAGTTCAACAATCAATTTAACAATCAATTTAATAAGAGAAACATTTTCCCCCAAATTTAACTCAAACCCCTAATTTTGATTATCTAGCATCCATTTAACAATTACAAAACATTCAACAAAAAGTCTTGGAGTAACAATCAATATATTGAACAAATATAACTATGAAATTTGATATAATACCTAATTGAAGACTTGGATTGTAGTCTTATAGTTGTAGATATATAGTAGGAGACAAGACAAGAGACAAAGAGTAGGGGCGGATTGGAGACTGGAGAGCTTGAGACTTGACTCTTGAAAGCCGCAGCCCGCAGCAATGCTGCAGCAGCAGGTCCGGCACAGGTCGGCGGCGCCGCCGCCGGGAATGGTGAGGGGTGGCGTCGGGATTCCGGGAAGTAGAGATGGCGAGGTTGAGAGGAAGCGAGAGATTTAGAGGTAGAGAGGTAACAGAGTTGCGAACTGAGAAAAAGGGTTTGGGGGACGTGAGTTTTAAGTTTTTAGGGTTAAAAAAAACAAAAAAAAAAAACAAAAAAAAAGGAAACTGCACAAAAAAAAAACGTTAGCCACCAGATTCGAACTTAGGTCTCTATGTTTAACAATCCAAGCATAAACCAGTTGAGCTATGAAGATTTTGTTACCTTTATTAACTCCTCATGAATATATAGACTGGGCCAGACTAAAGATATAAAAAAAATTCGAACCGAACTAGTATAAATTCCTACTTCTAAGCGAAAAAACTGGACGGGCCGGGGCCCGGTCTGGCCCCCATTAAAATTCGCCCCTGATGATCCGATCCGTATGAATTCGAATGAAGATAATCATGATCCGACGCATATCAAATCGTCTCTATCTTTATATCGGTTTGAACTTTCACGTATTATTCTTGTACATTATAAATTTTCGTTATCTTAAACTAATTTTATGTTGTCTAGTATATATTTAATATACGTGACAGTGATTTTATCAGGTTATAGTATTTGAGTAAATGAGCTAAATATAAATATATGAAGGAACCATAAAAATATGTTACACTGATGTAATACCGTAGCAATGTCAGGTTATAGTTTCAGAGTAAATTGCATTGTTACACTGATGTAGTACTGTATTTTTCTCAGACTATAGTTCCTTAGTAAATTTAATTGTTACACTGATGTAATACTGTATTGTTGTCAGGTTATAATTTCTGAGTAAATTTCATTGTTAAACTGATGTAATACTGTATCATTACGAAGTTATGAATTGATTACACAAATGTAAATGGGTTTTGTTAGTTTGTAGAATGTTTAATTTGATTACACATATATAAAACTATTGTTACACATATGTAACCTTTAATTTTTGCTTAAAACATATAATGAAATTATTATTACACCTATGTAACATAACACTGATGGTTTACGTTCCGATTTTATTTTATTTTTTTTGTAAATTAAGTTTCAATTTTTTTGTAAAAGCTAGTCTTTGATCGAGAGAGAGAGAGAGAGAGAGGGAGAGAGAGATAGAGGAAGAGAGATAGAGGGAGAGAGAGAGAGAGGGAGAGAGAGAGAGGGAGAGAGAGAGAGAGGGTTTTTTTAAAAATTAAATTTGAGGTTTCCTTTTTTTTTTCTCATTAATGTGTTTGACCAATTTCTCAAAGACTATTTTGCCCCTCATTAATCCGAAAATGTTACACATATTTATAATCAAGCCCCTACCTAATCTAAACCATTAATTTTTTAATCAAGGGCTAAAAAGTGGTTTTTCAAGTTTTCTAAAAAAAATTGTTTTTTATGGAACCCTACCCTATATTTATAAATATAACAAAATAGACTGGAAAAAAATAGTGAAGTTCTGTGGTTTTTGACTTTAGTCATAAAAATTTTACATCTTTACGTTTTATACCCTCACGTTTTAAACTTTGTTTTTTAGTTTTCTTGGTCATAAAACTTTCACACATTTACGTTTTACACCCTTAAGTTTCAACTTTGTTTTTTTATTTTCTATTTTAGTCACTAATGTTTTATATATTTACATTAATATTTTACCCCTAAAGTTTTCTACTTTATTATTTTATTAACTTTTATGGTTTCTACTTTGACCACGAAACTTTTACACTTTCATGTTTTATACTCCTCAAGTTTTCAAAAAAAAAAATCTATTTTGGTTTGTTTTTTTTTGGTTTTAAGTTTTGTGGTCTTCTACTTTGGCCATAGAACTTTTGCAATTTTACGTTTTAAGACAAGTGAGGTTTTATAGTTTCATACTTTTGCCACATATGTTTCACACTTTTACATTTCTACACTTTAACTTTTGAACTTTGTTTTTTTTTTTTTTTTAAGTTTTGTGGTCTTCTACTTAGATTATGAAACTTTCACAATTTTATGTTCTATGCCCCTTAAGTTTTCAATTTTTTGTTTTTTTCCCTACTTTGGCCACCGAAGTTTTATATATTTATGTTTTTTACCATTCAAGTTTTCTATTACATTTTAATATCGTAAGACATAGTACCTTTTAGAGATTCATACTTTGGCCACTTAGATACTTTTACATTTTTTACCCTTTAACTTCTAAACTTTGTTTTTTGTTTTTTTAAAGTTTTGTGGTCTTCCACTTTAGTCACGAAACTTCTATAATTTTACGTTTTAAGACAAGTGAGGCTTTATAGTTTCATACTTTGGCCACATATGTTTCATATTTTGTATTTTCTACCCTTTTGACTCTTGAACTTTTTTTTTTCTTTCAAGTTTTATCATATTCTACTTTAGCCATGAAACTTTCACAATTTTACATTCTATACCCCTTAAGTTTTCAACTTTTATTTTTTTGGTTTCCTACTTTGGCCACCAAAGTTTTATACATTTACGTTTTTTACCCCTCAAGTTTTATACTTTAGTCACCAATGTTTTAAACAATTACGTTTTTTTACCCATTAAGTTTCCTACTTTGTTTTTTTTGGTGTTTCCTATTTTGGGCCAGTATTTTTCACATTTTTTTTTGCGTATGAACTTTCCTACATATATATGGATGTAATCACTAAACTTCAATATATATATATATATATATATATATATATATATATATATGTGTGTGTGTGTGTACTAAACTTTTATAATAGAATCAACTTTGTTAACTGCATTCTATATACTAGAAATGCACATATATACTATAGTTTAGTCTTGCTATAGCAAATAACAAGGGTGGCCCGCCGTAACGTGCGGGCGAATCACCAACTCGTTAATGATTATTTTAGAAATATTAACTGTAAAAACAACAACTATTTGTTGGAAATTTTGGACTGAAAATAATTATTTTTATTATAATTACTTTTTAGTTCGTTTGTGTCTTCTATATGAGAGGAGTACAACGAACTAAACAATGTCCAAAACCGAGCTAAGATGAATGAGATATCGATGCTCAGAGTTATGTTCTGGTTTAAGCTTAAATAGTGGTAGTTGAGATTATCCACATTGGAGAACACATAAACCTTAAAGTGGTTTATAAGGAAGTGTCTCTTGGGAATTGTATTCCCATATAACCAGACACAACCAGTGGATAAGCACTCCTAACTCGCACTCATACACGCACATGCGCATGGTGTGGGCGTTGGACGATTGTGGCATTTTGATGGCGCACTTTGCACTAGTTGTTCCTCCGGACTGGTTCTTACCGAGCAACTTGACCCTTGTCATTCCTGAACAGTTACAGTTTGACTAATTAGTTTCGAATGAGTTACTCGGGCGTTAACTCCATTGACTAGGAGTAACTGATCAATTTCGAAGGACTTAACTGAGGCGTTAAATCCATTGACTAACGAGCTACGAATTGCTCATCCATCCCTATAAATAGAGGGATTCGAGTCTGGGTTACACACACCAAAAAACTGACTTATGTAGCAGAAGAATTGCCAGTATTCTCAGACGGGTTCACCCTCAGCCACCCTATTTTTACATTCTGTTTAATTTTCTGTTCTTTATTCTGTTACTATTTGCAATTTCTTTAAATTATGTTTGCATTTCTTTCAATCGTAATATGTTCAATGTAAACTTTTGTTTCTGATTATGTAATTCGTACTATTTTAATAATATCTAATTTTCAGTGACGGTGTTCCTACAATCTTAAAACAGACTTTTGCTTGTACACTGTTCAAAAAAAAAATCGGATTACAAATCAGATTACATATGTTTGGTTTTAAAACTATTTTGGTTTTTTGTCAGAACTATTGGTACTCGGCATTTATGTAAAGTTGGGCATAATATTTATTTTTTCGGAACATTTTGAATGGATAATTCTTTACGTGCAAGCTTTTGTGTAAAGCTTGGTTATTGATTTTTAGTAAACCAACATTTCTGATTTTGATTTGTGTTATCATCTCAGAAATGTTTATCACAGTGATGAGTTCATCCTCAATGATGGGACCTCTTGTCTCCACTACTATAGGACCATTAGTTGGTTCCCAAGTGGCTCAAACTGTGGCCAACCATGTTGAAAGACCAAAAAGTTTTCTGGTCTGAACTTCAAAAGATGGCAGCAGAAGATGTTGGTTTACCTGACCACCCTGAATATTGCGAGATTCTTGAGTGAGTCACCCCCTGAAGTTGCTGAAGCAAATTCGGACGCTCAATTTGTAAGTGCCCTTCAGGCTTGGAAGCACTTTGAGTATCTATGTCGTAACTATGTGTTAAACGGTCTTGTTAATGCTATGTACAATGTGTATTGAAAAATATCAACTGCCAAAGAATTATGGGAGTCGTTGGAACGCAAGTACAAGACAGAAGATGCTAGGACAAAGAAGTTTGTTGTGGCAAAATTCTTGGATTATAAAATGGTTGAATCCAAAACTTTTATTAACCAAGTTCAAGAATTTCAGGTCATTCTTATTGAAATTTTGTCTGAGGGGATGGTTCTTGGTGAAACCTTCTAGGTTGCTGCCATGAATGAAAATTTTCCACCAACTTGGGTCGATTTCAAGAATTACATTAAGCATAAGCAAAAGGAAATGGCTATGGAGGAGTTTGCGGTCCGTCTTCGAATTGAAGAAGAAAACAGGTTGGCACAAAAAGGAAGCCAAGTGGAGGTTCATGCTAAGGCCAATGTTGTGGAACATGGTTAGACTTTTAGGGGCAACAAAATTCGCAAGCCTAACAAAAAAGGCAAGGCCAAGGCTGTGGACCTCGGTCCAAAGAAAGGTGGTGTGAAAAAGAAAGTTGGTCCCTCAAAGGGAGATATTACAACTGTGATGAATCTGGTCACCGTGCTAATCAATGCAAGGCTCCTAAGAAGGACAAGGCACATATGATTATGATGACATGCATCTTGTGGTTGTGATCACTGAACTTACTGCCATGATAGAGGAGGTCAACATGGTTTCTAACAACCCTAAAGGGTGGTGGGTTGACATCGTTGCTACCCGCCATGTCTGCCCTGACAAGACTCTCTTTAATAGGTTTAAAAAGATGGTGGGAGATGAAATATTATACATGGGAATTGTTGCTACAACTGATATCAAGGGTGAAAGGGGATGTGATCCTGAAGTGGACTTCTAGAAAAGAACTCCCTTTAAGAAATGTGCTTTATTTTCCTGAATTACGCAAGAGTCTTGTGTCACTATGGTTGCTTAATAAGTTTGGTTTTCCTTTGTTGTTTGAGAGTGACAATTTGTTTTGTCTAAACATGGTATGTTTGTTGTCAAATGCTATGCCCAAAATGCTATGTTTAAACTCAATGTAATGGCTGTGATAACAAAAAACATGAAGAAGAATGTTTCTACTTCTACTTATTTGATTGAATCTTCTAATGTTTGGCATGGTCGTCATGGTCATGTTAATTTTAATTCAATGCATCGTTTCATTAAATTAAATCAAATACCTGCTTTTGCCATTGAGCCAAACTCAGAATGTAAAACTTGTGTTAAAGCCAAACAAACAAGATCATCGTTTAAATTAATAGAACGGAAAACTGAAGCTATAGACATGGGTTGTTCCCCAAAGAAACGGGTCGTGCCCCCAACCCTCCTGCAGAAAAGATAAAGCGGCAGTTGACTTTTGCAGCTAACATGGCATTTCTGATAACACATCCTGTGCCAAGTTTGATAACAGGTCATGCCCTCTTTGACAACACCCCCTCCCCCCCCCCCCCGGGTGGTGGCAAAGACATATTCCATGCATTGTACTTGCAATATCTAGGGTATATCTGACAGGCATAGTGTGTGCCCCACAGACATGGGTCGTTGTCACACTCCCAAAATTCGCCTACGGAGTATCACCGCAGGGACATGTGACAAATCATGATCCAATTCATCAGACAAACAGAATGACTCTACATGATTTTAAATTAATTGAAAACACGGAATTTAATGTTCAAAGTTTGCGAAAGCGTAAACATGTTTAGCGAAAGCACATAGTTTCAAAACAAGTTTGTTAGACCCTAGCCGACGACAGAAACGTCAGGGCATGATTAAATTACCCATAAGCTCATGACAACTATCTATGTGACAATAGTTAATAAAGCTCAAATTTTATTGATAATAATATGTCATTACATAACTTGAAATTCAAACAAAATATAAATTCAAACAAAGTCTTATTAAATAATAACTAGGTTCAATTCCCACATGGAAGCAACTTGAATCAAGCATTCTCATTTCCTGCAACATATATAAAATAAAGTCAACTACAAAGTTGGTGAGTAATCACAAGTTTTATATAGCATATAGTTGAAAACATGTGTTACCTGTCATATGTAGGAATATGTGAAACATAATATACTAGTAAACTTGACAAACCTTGAAAGTGAGAACAAACACTCAACGCCAACCTGGTCAAGTCGAGTGGGGGTCACCTAATAGATCTATTTTTGTTGTTCCCATTGAATCAGACAAAATAACCATTGATAACTTAGTCCGCACAAATTTGAATCACACATAATAACTTGAGTTGTTATATAGACACCCAAGGTTTTACTAAATTCACCCATTTCCTACGGTCGTTTTGGTTCAAAAGGTCGTTTCGAGGTCGTTTCAGTTGAAACGGCCGCCACGTGTCGCGACGACGAAACCTTAAAATTCAGGGGGCCCCCCTTTATATTGACCGTTTCAAGGTCGTTTTGGTTGAAACTGTCGTTTCAAGGTCGTTTCACTTGAAACGACCGTTTGGTTTTGGTGTTTCTAGTAAAATTCTCGGGTGGATATAGCAGGAGCCAATAACTTTGATAGCCATTGACAGACTACACTAGAAATCACATAACACATAGTCCACACACATAGCACATAAGCATTTGAAATTAATTAACAATTGAAAACGTAATTGATATATGGATACATGTTGCACCCCAAAATGGAAAATGAAAAGGGGCAAGGATTACTCACTTGAATAGTGATTGAAGACCAGAAAGTTAGAAATGGAAAGTGTGGAAACGAAACCCGAAAAGGTCATCCTAAACATGATAGATTTAATGAGAATAGGTTTATTGGTTTATGTCCTTATGCACTTGGGGAATGCGTTTTTATATTTATATAAAGTTTGAAGAAGTTAATTTTTAACAATAACAATACCTTAAACGTTACTAGACATGCTTTGTCTAATAGGTTATGACACTCATATCGCGGCGTCCCAGGTAAGCATCCAGTTCCAACTATGGGATTAATGCGAACACTTATCATTTGAAAGAGACCCCGACTAGCGGTGTTTTCACCCTTCCAGTTACTACATGTCATTCACGTCTCAAGTACTATCACTAAATTATATTTGTTAAACAAATGGTTTGATTCTAAGGCATTTGGAAACCTAAAATGGTATTTATGTTCCAATCTAAAGTTCAGGGATTTTAGGGGCAATCACTATTTATGTTCCAATCTAAAGTTCAGGGATTCTAAGGCATTTGGAAACCAAGTGAGTGCCTTTTTCTGGAAGACACTGGTAGCATGACGCACCTTGAGATTTTCGAGGCAATCATTATTGATGAAAGTGTTTTCAATGCCTTCAAACCACTGTAGTAGACCAGTGGCGCCCTCAGAAGAAGAGAATTTAGGCGGGTTACAAGAATTGAAATACTTGAAATTGCAAGTGGGGGTGGTAACTGCTGGGGTGGCAGGGATGGCAGTTTGGTTAGCAGGGGTGGCACCAAGGTTTTGCTGGATTTGCACCATCGTAGTCGGGATGACTGCCACCATTTGCTTGGCGATTTGGGCAGCCATTTGGCGCCAGAGCTGCGATGACCGTGAACATTGTGATGAGCAGACATGCTAAAATGGAAAGGAAGAGATTCGTGAGACATGGGACGTGAAACGATCATTTGATTAATTCAGGGGTGAAAACATAACAAAATAAAATAGTGAAAATCATAGAGATAAGATGTCATTATCTTAAATCATGAATATTGTAAGTCATTATTGGAAATCATAATAACTGAGTGTCAGAAGTACGAGATATTATGGAATTGAAAAACATTGGAATGTCATAAATTAGAAATCATAAAAATTGCGTACAAAGCATGAAATCATTTTTACTTACTTAAAACATATGGAATGGCTCTCATTTCCCGATTGAGAAACTACCACCTTCGACTAGTCTAAGTTAATATAGTTCATAGCAGTGTTTTTATGGTATGATTTGGCCTAATAGGCTACAACACTCTCGTCAGGGCGTCCCAGGTAAGCATCCAGGTCTGATGGTAGGTTCAGATTTATACGTAACGGTTAAGTAGACAAAGATCCAAACAACCGATGCTTTCACCCTTCCAGTTACTGCGTGTCCATTGCTAAAAACCTAACTCAGACGGAATTTGAAAACTAAAACCAGACCCTAAAATGACACGTAACGCACTATTACTATGGAAAAGGCTAGGAGTCCTGAAGATTTCGTCTACGCGTGTGTGCCAAGTGCTAAGCTCGAGTTTGGGAGATAGCGTGAAGTATATGATAGAGTTCAAGGCACGTCCTAACTAAGGCAAATTAAGCAAAAAAGGGCAATCCCTAAACTAAGGAGGCAATACACGAGATTTTATGTTTTGGACACCTCTATAAATGTTCTAGAGGACTATTTAAAAAGACGATAGAGTGAGAAGGAACAAACCGTAGACAAGGAGGTAATTTCATATCCAGAACCTCAAAAGCCTCTCATCAACCCCTGTTGTTCATAAACAAAGGAGTTGGACGCGACCCCTTTGATCCAGATTTCAACTCCCTAAAAAAATGAACTAGACCTGAAGGAACCTGGAATGTAAATACTAGAAGAGACTCTCGTCTCTACACCTCCAGAAGATACCAGTAAGAAAAAACCTTTACCGAATCAGGTACACATTTCTCGGCCATCTTTAGAAGACCTTACTAAAATTCCAAATAATGGAAGTTTTTTCAACGATATGTTTACTTCACCAAAGCTAGAAGAGTTACAACATCTCATATTCACCAAGCAGCAATCATTACATTTTGGACACTTTTCTGATAAATATTATATTCCTATTTTATCAAAAAGAAACCTGAAACGACTATAATAGATGATAGTCTGTGTGTGAACCTGATGTCTGCTCATATGCTTAATAAGTTAGATCTAGGTGAAGTAACTCCTTTTTGTCTATCTCTCATACTCTCTAATCGATCTATCCGTTATGCGAAGGGAATAATTAAGGATGTTCTAATTCGTGTAAATAATATAAATATTCCATCCGACTTCATCATCCTTGACGACACCCCTCATTCTCGGAAAGCCTCTTCTAGACACTTGGAGGGTTGTATCAACCCGAACAACAAGGAAATGACTCTACGACTTTGTGACAATGAGCTCTATATGAAGGTTGAGCAATCACTTATCTATTCATCATCCGTTGATCCTCCTTAGAGGGCTATGCATGGTGATTGTTTGTTATCTTGGTTTATAAATGTAAAACTTGAGTAATTGTGGTGTTGAAACTGACTCATAATTGTCATGTTTTTATATACACCACCCACACAACAGTAACCAAATAAAACGTCTAGTAAGTTATATTGGGCTATTATTTAAAGCATCCTTACCCAATGACTCCACGCAACCATAAGAAATTAATTTAGAATAAAACAGATTTGTGATGTTACAACATCGTGATCATCCCTTAACCGATATAACCCCGTGTAAGACCAGTATCGGGTACCTTATAGTAAAACTACAGTTGTTGGTGTTTTCATACCTCAGATATGGCATGACTAAAGCCATATCAGCAAATTTAAACTCACTGACATCTAGATAGTCAACGAGAGTACATACACTGTTATTGTATGTTCGTCGCGGTGTAGCCAAGAAGTTACCATATTGAAGGATGGACGTGGATTTTAAGTTCATACCTTCGTATAAATCTTCCATAATGTCACCTAAATGGTATTCATTTATTGAACGTACAAACCATGACTGTTTGTTGATGGAACGCATGTTGTTTAGTGTGAGAGAAGAAGGAAAATGTTGAAACATAGGATTTATAGTTGTAAAACATAGTTGTTGGAATTATATCTATATGAATTATAGCAATACGAATTATAGCCATTGCCGTTTGAATTATAAACCTTTGAATTATAGCCATTGAAATTATAGACGTTGGAATTAAAGTCACTAGAACTAAAATCGTTGGAATTATAGTTGTTGGATGAAAAATGATTTAACAAAATATATTATGACACCTGACGTTTTCAGGTTAGAATAACCGTACTACAAGTCATAATTTAATAAAAATAAATATTATTTTATAAGTGTTTAATGCCGTCATGTGAAAAACATTTCATTAACAAACGTTGGTGACAACGCAAGATATGATCAACCCGGTATCCACCAAAAAGAAAAAGAATATCTATAAAAATAACTGGTAAATCAAGTATGGCGAAAATTATTTTGGATTATACCATTGCGAGCGTAATTTAATTTCATTAATTTTCATATAATTACTGTTACATTTTGTGACAAAAAATTTACCAATTATACCGCGATTTACCAGTATTATACTAGTAAATCACCTAATACTACAATATATATATATACATATGATACACTTGTCATGAATGTGTTAGATAGCAACTTTTCTATAACAAATCATCAAACCTACTCAATGTAGGTGATGATTGCCTAGGAAACCCAAGCACCCTTAAGACCCACACACACTCCCCAACCCCCCCCACTTCACACGCCACCCTCTCTCTCTCCCCTCCCCCATTTTCGGCCGAATCCCCCCCCCCCTCTCTCTCCTCTTCATCGTAAACCATCATCCTCATCATCATCAAGCCTCCAAAGTTCAAGGATTTTCAAGATTTGTTGATTAAAACTCAAGAATTCAAGCAAGCATTCATCATTTCATCCATTTTCTTTCAAAAACCCAAGTAATGAAGCTTTCTCTCTCTACTCTCTCTCTAGAATTCTTGAGATTTACTTGAGTTTGATCCTCCAAACCTAAAAGATGATGATTCCTACTAGTTATAAGCTTGAATCTTTAAAAACAAATAGATCAAATGACATGCATGGATTTATATCCATGAAAAATGGTGATTTGATGAACCCAAAATGTTACCCTCAAAAACCCACTTGAAATTCTATGTTTTGGAGGTTAAATCTTGTTCTTTGAAGTAAAAGATGAAGATTTGAACATGTATATGTGTGTATTTCGTGAATGTATATATATACATATGAATGCATGTGTCGAAAATGTATATATGCATATGCATGGGTGTTGTATGAGTATATATATATGCATATGTTATAGATTTTGATAAACTCATTCAAGTAAGGCTTGAACATCCACATTCTTATGAATTTGAATATGAATGTGTGTATGAAGATAGATGTATACATGCATGTGTGTGTATGTGGCGAAATGTATGTATATATATACATGCATGTATACGTGAGAATGTATATATATGTATGTATATTGGGTTTATCAATTGGTTATACATACATGCATATATGTATGAGTAAATGGGAAAAAGGCATACATATACATACACACATGCATATATCGTATATATATATGTATAAGTGATGGAGTGAAAGACAAAAGTTGCAATGATTGTCTAATCTAGGAAAAGAAAACCTTTTTTTTAAAGAAAAGTGTCATTTTGTTATAACTAATAAAATATTTATAAAGTCAATTTTTAAATAAAACTAATAAAAATTCTGGAATAACAACTAAATATATGTATATACTTTAGAAAAATAAAAGAAATTTGGTAAAATGGGTTAATATAATTTATAATACGAAACTAGTCATAAAAACATCAAAAATCGGTTTAAAAACGTGATTTCGAGCACTTATAAATTGTTAACAGCAATAAAATATATTTTTATGAGAAAAAATTATTTTTAGAAGTTATATAAATATACATCAAATAATATGTAAATGTGTCGGGTTAATCTATGTCGTAAAAAGCCAAAAAACGTCACATTTGATTTAAATATTGTAAACTATTTTCTTTGTAAAATTCCAAAAATATATATATATATGATTTACAAACATGTTAAAATGTATATTTAGTGGAAACAGTTGATCGGGTTGTTCGTTAAGTCACCAACGGATTGTTAAAAATGTATGAAAATATTAATTGGAATCATTATCAAGTCAAGTAAGTTGGAGGATCAACTTACCTGTTAAAACGACTTGGAATTCTTACATGTCCCTTATGAATTATTTAGGGCTTTATATTGACGGTTAAAAATTCAATCTACGAGATATCACTGTGAGTTTCCATAGCCCCACTTTTACTATTTTTATGTTTTGGGGGAAAATATGCCTAGTTTATTTTATTGATATAATTAAAGATGGCATGAATCTTATAATTGACATGTGATGACCTTGAGTTTGGTTTAAATTTGTCCCTCGCTGTTTATTTATTATGCCATAATCATTAGCTCCGGTAATGGGGCCGCTGTTTATATTGATAGATCTATCGGGTGTGACAACCCGCCCCTGGTCAGTCGCGCTGGTCGTATTCTAGATTGGGGTAATATAAATAGAAAGGGGCGTGTGGATGTTTTGGTTTGATTATGGGCTCAATGGTTAGATCACTATCGTAAATCTAGCTAATTTACGTTAAGTCATTATAAGGGATATTGCATGATAATTATGTCAATGGTATTTATTAACACCGGATGAGGTGTTGGATTATTTATTCCGGGAGCATGGCTCGCCGAGTGATTTTAATATAAAAACTCTATGGAACTCACCAGCTTTATGCTGACTGTTTATTTTGGGCATATTTTCAGGGTCGTAATCATGGCATGGATGGAGGCTCGTGTTGGAGTTGGCGAACGTTGGCTGATAAAAATATGTTTTGGTTGGGACCGCTTGAGGTCTGGTATCATGTTTAATTAAATAAATTTGTGAAGTTTTTCGTAACCCCCGGTTTGTAATCGAATGATGTTTTAACTCAATAATTATGATGCCATGTCTTTCCTCAAGTTATATTTTTCTAAAATATGATTATTTAAACGTGTCGCCAATTAATTAATATGGGTACCAACTTCCGTTACCACCATCCGCGTTAAGTCTTCCGCTGCGGTTTTCGGGGTGTTACATATATTATAGAAGTACAACAAAGAACTATTTTTAGACAAATAAACACCATTTCAAACAATAAAATACATTTAACTATGACCACTTCAAGTTTCAAAACGACAATGATAAAACTGCTCAACTATTTATAGTCGGTAAGCCATACAAGTCTCCTTAAAATCCACGTCCGTACCCATTGGTTTTCTCTTTACCATCTTTTGCATCAACATGTAGGCAGAACTTTGGATCACCACCTAGGTTACGACCATATTTTGATATATATTATTCATTAGCAGAAAACGAAAGACCATTATGACCATGTTTTATGTAAGGTCTTATTAGAGGACACACCCGTATGTGAATATGAGCCCTATGTGGACAAATGGCCGTAAGGTGGCATATCGTATTAGAGTTAATCATCGTATGTGTTGTATATGTACATACGGTAGTATGGTAGCGATATATGGATATACGGTCATATGGAGGCAAGGCTAACTAGTTTGACTCTCCACATAAATTGTCGCTTTCACTATTACACATAGGATAAATTATCGCTTTCACTATTACACATAGGGCCTATATGAATGATTTTGGGTGTATGGTTAATAGGAACATAAAAAAAAGTGATAAATTTTAATTTTAAACTAGACTTACTGTCGGCGACTTACTGTCGGCGCGTTGGCGCAAAGATATCGCGAGTACACAAAATAGTTGTATTGCCATAACGCAACGTAAAGAAAGCAGAAATAGAAAATGACTGCACAATAACGTTAAAATGAAATAAATTACCATAAATAAATTGCTAATACAAAAAGAATACGTAACAACGTTAAAATTAGAAAAACTGAGAGTGCTCAAAGTGTTAAGCATGTGACCTAAGAGTTATGTTACATGACTGTACTCGTTACACCACCACCTTATGTACACTATGAGTTATGTTACATGACTGTACTCGTTACACCATCACCTTATGTACACTATTTTACTGTAACAACAAATGCATCAGAGAATAACAATCAAAATAAAAAACTATTTTATTTTATTGAAGATAGTATCTTGTAACATGTTTTATATAAGGCTGAACTTAGTGCCCGCGAAAGAGGCATTTTGACGCCCCCATAACGTCTCAACACCATCCCGAGATGCTATAGAGCAAAACTTTGCTTCTTCCATTATCTTCATGGGCCTCCCCCTCCTCATTTGCTGATTTTTTTTCTTCTTTTCTTATTGCGAGATTCGTTTGAATGGTTTCTTTATAAAAAATAATTATGTAATAATTAGTGAGCGTTATGAAGTTTTATGACTATATATCACATTTAGTCATAAAAACCATTTACTAGCTAGGAGAAAGCGTTAAAAAAGCTCCATAAACACTAATAATATTCGATGTGACAAGAAAGTATGGATCCCATATTAAATTGACCAAGAAAGTAATATGACACAATGATCTGAACATTTTAATACAATCGAAAGAGTAATTCTTTTTTATTTTATATATAACAACACTGTACTCGTTTTAAAGATAAAAAAACGCTCGATTTTATGGTGTAATTTAAAATAAAATAATGGCGTATCTAAGAGTTACGAATGTTTAAAAAATGGGATGAACTTGATAAAAAGTCAAAAATGCACTTCTATCTTTTGTTTTTCTTTCTAATTCTACACAAAAAAACTTTGGGCCATAGATCTTTATTTAATTGAAGATCTAATGGCTATGAGTTCTTCCTATCCTTCTTACCCAAACCAAACTTCTCACAAGAACCCCTCAACTTTTTTAAATATAACTGTTTAATAATTAGAGGGACGTAATAAAACTTTACAACTATATATCACTTTTAGTCATGAAGCCTCTTAGGGGTGGGGGGTATGGTTTTAGGGTAGTTTTAGGATTACTTTTTTAAGCCAATAGGAGGATGACACATGAGAGAGAAAAAATATATCTTTTTATAGTGGTTTGTAACATCCTAAAACTCGTTTTTTTATTTAATTATGATCTTTGTTTAAGTATGTGGAGTTATTGGGTGACGTGTGTTTTAAATAAGGACCCGGTATGAAATAATTGATGTTTTGGTTAGTTACCTAATTTATAAGTAACTAAAAGGATAGGTCATGGAAGATGAGGGTGTTAAGTGTAGGATGCAAGTAAATGACTAAAGTTGATAAAAGGCCAATTTTAGAGGGGGGCAATATGAAAAATCATGACTAAAAGGGGTTAGAGGCTTTCACCCTGGAGAAAAAATAAGCAGATGCGTATTTTGAGAGGAGAGAAGACTAGGTTTGGAGAAAATTATGGAATCAAGCTTGTTTGAGGAAGATTTGAAGATGTAATTTCGAAATTTTGGTTAGGAGAAGGTTATTGAACACGAAATTCTTCATATGCTCCATTTTCTTCATCAAGTAAGTCACTTTCTATGTGTTTGGTGGTTATGAACTTCTCAATCTTGATGATTAAGCTCAAGAGATTAGTCATTGGTGATGATTATACTTAGATAAAGCATGAAACTTGGATTGCATGTTTGTGTTCATGTAACTCAAGTAGGATTTGTAATGTGGGGTTTAACCTTTTTACTTGAAATAGAAACTTGGGGTAAATAAATGAGTAGATTGGTTTGATTGAGCCCTAGTATGCTTGCTTATGTGATAAAGATTGTTAATCTAGCATAAACTATGAGTTTGAGATGTAAGTATGTAAAGAGGTGGTAAGTTGTTATGTTAAAATCCAATGCGATAGATTAGGTGTTTTTATGCACGTCAAGTGTTCGACAAAATGCCTAAATGAGAATTTGTTTAATAAAGTGGTGATATTGATATCGAATGCGAAGTCTTGAAGTATCTAATTGTTTTAAGTACCAGGGTGTGTATAAAACGCGGTGCGAAGTTGTTGATTCGGTTTAATGTGGGTGAATATCGTAAACGAAACCGTTAGTTACGGTTTTTAATAATCGAAAACCTAAACCGAACCGTTAAAAATTAAAACCGAACCAAACCGAACCATTACTTCCGGTTTGGTTTCGGTTTGGTTTCACGGTTTAGGATATTTAGGCTTTCAATATAAGTTTAAAATATATAATTTAAATTTAAAGAAAATTCGAAATCAACTTTATCAAATGTGGGAATGAGAATATGAGTTAGTCTACTATACTTGTGATCTCTAATTTGTCACTCACAAAGTGTCTGCATCTAAGCCATAAAAATGTATGCATATATATATATATGTATACACTATATATCGAGTCGGTTGCATTATGGCAACGTTGCATTAGATCTAATGCAGACACTTTTGTGAGGTAATGCAACACTTTACTGAAAGTGTTGCCAATGCTACTTTAATGCAACGCTTTTTCCGTGGCAAAATGCAACACCTACTACACTCTAATACAACACCTCTTTGAATGATCAAGATGCGACACTCCAGATGAATTCGCAATGGATGCAGCACTTTTTGCTGCATTATATATACTCCAACACCTATATATATACATATAATACATTAACTATCATATATATCATAAATATAGTATAGATATTATCCATGTACATGTGTCACGTGTCACGGTTTTCTACGATCGGTTTTTCATATAAACCGTAAACCAAACCGTTCACAACGGTTTAAATTTTTCGAAACCGACCGACCGTTCGTCAAGATAAAAGCAACCTGTTACACGTGAAAACAACGAACCGATAAGTACTGGTTATTTGTTATGAACAAGACATTTCGCAAAGTAGTTTGAAACCATGAACCATAAGAAAACACCTCACATAGTTAAAACTTCACATGTAACCAAACAATTATGTATAAAATGTAGGTGGGAAATTAGTTGACCTTCACATCTAATGTGCAGGAATCATGAATGAAAGATTAGACTATGTGGGGATGTTCATAGTATGTTTAAGCTTATATGTGATATATTAATGGAATGTATGCCGTACCAAGTGTATTGGTGATGAAAGGTTGCACATTATTAAGATGGGGTAATACTTGAGAATATATGGTTGGTATTATGTTGAGATAAAGTTTTGAATTATCGAGTCAATATATACATTAGGTGTTAAGGCCTCCTGATGGAAGATCAATTCCATCTGATCGTGGGTTGCGGTATTAAAGACCTCGAGGTAACATTTAAGTGTGTTCCCTTTTGTTACTGTAACATCCGTATGTTTCAAAAACTCGACTCACATCAAGATCCAAGATTTAAAACCAGTTCTCAACACCATGAATGTTGGATTACTCTATTCCATATGATAATACTAGGAAAATGATGAACATGGGCGAAAATCGTGCGCAAAACCGAGTTATAACGAAGCGGGAATCGCGAAAACAAGTTTGATGTTCGTTGTTGAGTTGCAAGACGCGAATTCCGTCCCACATTGCCCCATTCAGCGAAATTTTCATCCCTTACACACCTATAAATACCTCTTCTAGGTCCCTCATAGTTTCCCAACTCCTAGTTTGAGTATAAACAAGTGGAATAACCAAATTTTGGTGGTTCCACAAGCACAATACTCCGTTGGGTGTCGTGCATAGTAGTTTTTTATGCTCTTGGCGAGGTGCTGCCCTTCGAGCTTGTCTCGTTTGAAAAGCTTCTTTGAGGTAATTCTTCTTCTTTTCTTTCTTTCTTTTGTTCTTTTTCTTATTCGTTTATCTATCGCTTTCTTAGTTTAATTAGTTTAATTTAGGTTCTTAGTTAGATGCTTTAGGCTTGTTTAGGTAGCCTTGCTAAGGCTCGTTCTTAGAACGCCTAGCATTGTTAAGGCTTGTCCTTTGGACGACCTAGCTTTGCAAAGGCACGTCATTAGGACGTGTTGCCTTGCTTAGGCCGCCTTTAGGCTTGGTGTAGCCTTGTAGAGGCTCGTTAGGCCCAACGAGTCCAACCTATCATGTCCAGTTTCATCTATATTCTTCTAAATCCAAAAGTTAACGTTTTTATGCATGAACAATTGGGGATTTAGGCTTGTTTTTCACAAATCAACAATTAAACTAATTCTTAATCGTTCTAATATGTAATTCAGGTTTTGAACATAAATGTCATTTTAGGATTTCAAAAGCCTTAGAACCAAACCTATTGTTTATCAAACATAATTAGTGATAGTACTTGAGACGTGAATGACATGTAGTAACTGGAAGGGTGAAAACACCGGTAGTTGGGGTCTCTGTCAAAAGATAAGTGTTCGCATAAATCCCATAGTCGGACCTGGATGCTTACCTGGGATTCCCCGATGAGAGTGTCATAACCTATTAGGCCAAAGCATGTCTAGTAACGTTTAAGGTATTGTTACTCTTAAAAGTTAACATTTTTTTCAAACTTCAATTTATAACATTAAAACCCATTCCCCAAATGCATAAGAGCTTAGAATCCCATATTCCAATATTCATGTCGTCCCCTTCTATTCTTTTAGGATGAATCTTCGGGACTAATCCTTTCACTTTCACTTTTCGCTTCGTGGACTTAACTTCTAATCCAAGTGAGTAATCCTTGCCCCTTTTCTCATTTTCTCATTTTTGGGGTTGCAACATGTATCCTATTTCAAAGTGTTGTCTTTCAAGTTTATCATTTACCATGCGTATGTGATCTATGTGTGAATTATGTGTTATGTGACTTCTAGCATGATTTGTCAATATGTGATTTTCAAAGGCTTTCATGTTTATCAAAGGTTTTCATGTTTATCATTGGATGTCAAGTATGTCATGGTTGTCATGTCTGTCATGTCTTTCATTTGGCATAAACATTAACGTAAGGCCTGGGGTAACAAAGGTAGATCTATCGGTTGACAACCCACTCAACTTGACCGGTTCGGCGTTGGGTGTTTGGAGCCTATTTCATTATTTCATATAGTCTAACCTGCGGGTTAGGGAATCTATCATATGTCATTGAGGTTTGTTTATGCCTAGTATTTCATGTTGTCATTTTATACTAGCAATTTTGGTTATGCCTAGTCTTTCATGTTGTCAATATCTTCTAGCATGTTATATTTCACTTATTCTATTATATGACACGTAACACATGTTTTTCAAATATATGTTATGTATCAAACCTGTGGTTACTCACCAACTATTTATAGTTGACCCCATTTATTTTATAGATGTTGGAGGCTATGATGTGGGTGTTTCAAGATGCTATCACATAGGGCATTTGGACCTAGTTTAATAAAGAAATTGTATTTGTTATCAATATGTGGTGTATTGTTTCATTTTTTAATGTTATCAATAAAATTCATTATTTAACTATTGTCACTAAATTAGTTGTCATGAGCTTATGGGCAATTTAATCATGCCCCGGCGTTTTTGCCGTCGGTTGGGGTGTGATAGTTACAAGGTATGCATATGGTATACAAACTTATCCAAGATGGTTTAGAAGTAAAAGAGGAAATGGTTGTTTTTAATAAAGAGCGATGATACATGTTTGAATAGTTGTGACCCGTTTGGGTTAGGAAGGTATATATGAAGTATGTTGTGTGCGAATGTGTATAATATGACCCATTTTGGGTAAGAGTGCATAAATGAAGTGTGTGGTGTGAAAATATGTATAATATGACCCGTTTGGGTAAGAATGCATAAATAAAGTATGTAGTATGTGAATGTGTGTAATACGACCCGTTTGGGTGGATAGTGTATGAATGAAGTATGTTAGATGAATGTATGTAATATGACCCGTTTGAATTAAGAGTGTATATACGAAGTATGTCATGTGAATGTGTGCAAAATGACCCGCTTGGGTTAAGAGTATATAATTGAAGTATGTTGAGTGTAAAAGTGTGTAATATGACCCGTTTGGGTTAAGAGTGTGTTTAATGACCCGGTTGGGTAAATATGGAAATGAATGACCCGTTTGGGTTAAGAGTGTGTTGAATGACCCGGTTAGGTAAATATGGGAATGAATGACCCATTTGGGTTAAGAGTGTGTTGAATGACCCGGTTGGGTAAGGATGGAAATGAATGACCCGTTTGGGTTAAGAGTGTGTTGAATGACCCGGTTGGGTAAAGATTGAAATGAATGATCCGTTTGGGTTAAGAGTGTGTCGAATGACTCGTTGGGTAAAGATTGAAATGAATGGCCCGTTTGTATATGAATTTAGGGAAATGACCCGTGAGGGTAAGAATGATAATACCATAGGGTGTTATAATAAATGTGTAAATATGACCCGATATGGTAATGATGGGTAAGTTAAGATGTGAGACGCAAAGCATGATTGTATGACCCGTTTGGGGTTAGGCGGAGTAACACGAAAAGTAAATTGATTGTCATATAAATGTGAAATGCATACGTGTTATAGTATATTTGATAGTATGAAATGGATCAGTGCCATGAGTGTGCTATTCCTTGATATATGCCTTTGATTGAGGTAAGGAAGTAAATAGAGGATGTGTCCCCTTTGGGTTAGTATGAATGTACCTGTAATTGGGTTAAGTGTGACATTGAGGAATACAAGTGATCTTGGATTGGAGAATGATTAGAAATAACCAAGTAACCAAGAATGCACATTCGGGTGAGTGTGTATGTACTTGACACATGAAACTTGTGTCAAGAGAGGTTGGAATTCGTTAAGCGAATGCTCGAAGTGGTAGAATGGTAAAATGTGCATATGTGTGCGTTGTGTAGTGGAATAGCTCATGTTTTTGTGATCGAGCTTTTGTTAATATGATATGATACTTAAATTGTATTTTTTGATGGTTGAATAGTGATGGTAGTAAGGATGGGGCCTAATGGCTCACAGGTTGGCTTTTGCTTATGAATGATACAAATGTTAAGTGTGAATTCATGTTATGATCAAAGTTGTGTTTTTGAGCTTATAAATGTCCTTAGAATGCAGGAAAACAAGGGTTGGTTGAATTGAAATGAGATGTAGAAGGGTGGAGGAAAACTGGAAAGAGTTGGGAAAATTTACTAAGTCCCAAAACTGCAGGATTTTAGCTTAATCGCTGGAATTTCTGTTCCAAGCGTATCGCTTGGAGCAGAACTCCCAATAAGCGATACGCGTGCTGTGGTGGGGGTATTACCTACTGTATTCTGAAGGTTTAGGCGATACGCCTAGAACCCGATTTTGTTTAAAATGTTTGTTTGCTTAATCTGAGTTGGTTAATGCTGAGTATTTGAAATCTATCTTTAAAAGTACCTTCGTTGTAACACAGAGTGTCTGCGAAATACAAATTTTTGGACATTCGAAATCTATCTTTAAAAGTACCTTCGTTGTAACACAGAGTGTCTGCGAAATATAACTCCGCCAAGCGTTTATGACCTCCCACATGATCCCGATAAATACTCTTCCTTCGTGAACGGGCCGTGTCTCGGATTTCTTCTTCTAGAATGGTGTCATAACAATTATTCATAAATTCCAACACCTCCTCGTTTGAACCACTCGAACTACTAGACGACGTCATAAACTCGGGTTAGATTATAAGCTTGAAACAATTCATGGTTGAGAAAAAAATATAAAGCCTTTGAGGTGTATAGAGGTATACATGAATTGTTAAGTAAAGTGGTATAAAATATAGAGGAATTATGGGGTTTATATATTGGTATTGATTAATTTTTTTTTTATAAAAAGAGTAACGGTCATGTTACCGTTGTGTTCAACAGTCAACAAACCAAGAAAGTGGACTCGGGTAGTATCGGTAACAACATACTGATTTGGGGTCCCAACCAAGTTGCCGCAACCCAATGTGTGGTTGCCAATGATATTGCCGAAAATCCCTCCACTTGCCGATGCTACTTGCCGACCCATAACCCCACTCTTACCGACTAAAATTACAAATTTACAAGTGTTAAAAATCGTTCAAAAGGACTCAAAATGACTACACATCACATTAATAATATTCGATGTGACAAGCAACTAATATGTGACAAGAAAGTAAAGATCCCATATTAAATTGACCAATTTAGCATACACATTCACATTTGCAACAACTGGAAATAGACTCCTTTATTTGTGAGTGAGTGAGTTACCATGGTGGGGATGCTCCCCCTCCCCCCTACTGACGTAGATCATGACGCTTCGAGCTACCATTGACGTCTGTCAATTGCTGCTAACAACCTGCCATCACTGAAACCACCTTCCCTTCCTTCCTTCCTTCCTCATTACGTCATCAATCAATTAATCTTCTCTTTCTCCTTCTCCTTCTCCTTCTTCTTCTCCGCCGGAGGAGAAAAAGTTATCATCATCATCATGTTCACCGTCGCCACCATCTCCGCTTCTTTCTCGCCGATACGAATCGTCAACACCTCCAATCGACCGGTGTCGTTTCGAGTATCCGCCGAGGTTTTCCCGCCGTTTCTGCCGAGAGAAGTGGAGAAAGTTAAGGATCCGTTTGCTCGGAAGTTAGCGTCAAGGATTCAGAGGCTGCCGGTGGAGGTAAATCCAGTCCTCCTTTCTTTCTAATCGCCTACTCATTGTTTCAGATTTTGAGTTTTCAGGAAAAAAAAGGTCAAATGTGCTCTCATTTTGGGGACTAAATAAGTAATGTGGATTTTAGAAGTCGGATATTATTGAATTTGTTGATTGATGGAGCTTCGTTTTGTTGTTATTGTTTAGATTTTGAAGTTCCAATCCCCCTTTCTTTCTAATCGCCTACTCATTGTTTCAATTTTTGAGTTTTCAGGAAGAAAAAACAGGTCAAATGTGCTCTCATTTTGGGGACTAAATAAGTAATGTGGATTTTAGAAATCGGATATTATTGAATTTGTTGATTGATGGAGCTTCGTTTTGTTGTTATTGTTTAGATTTTGAAGTTCCAATCCCCCTTTCTTTCTAATCGCCTACTCATTGTTTCAATTTTTGAGTTTTCAGGAAGAAAAAAAAGGTCAAATGTGCTCTCATTTTAGGGACTAAATAAGTAATGTGGATTTTAGAAATCGGATATTATTGAAATTTGTTAATTGATGGAGCTTCGTTTTGTTGTTATTGTTTAGATTTTGAAGTTCCAATCCCCCTTTCTTTCTAATCGCCTACTCATTGTTTCAGTTTTTGAGTTTTCAGGAAGAAAAAAAGGTCAAATGTGCTCTCATTTTAGGGACTAAATAAGTAATGTGGATTTTAGAAATCGGATATTATTGAAATTTGTTAATTGATGGAGCTTCGTTTTGTTGTTATTGTTTAGATTTTGAAGTTCCAATCCCCCTTTCTTTCTAATCGCCTACTCATTGTTTCAATTTTTTAGTTTTCAGGAAAAAAAAAGGTCAAATGTGCTCTCATTTTGGGGACTAAATAAGTAATGTGGATTTTAGAAATCGGATATTATTGAATTTGTTAATTAATGGAGCTTCTTTTTGTTGTTATTGTTTAGATTTTGAAGTTTTACTCACAACGTATATATATATGATTACATGATTATAGCTGATTTTTTATGTGATATTTAGCCCCTCATACCAACCAAGAGGTTACATATTTGTTTTTGGTTGATCTGGTTGGACTTAAAATGAGGCCATCCATTCAGGAATCACTCCCACCCAATCGTGCCCGAAACGCAATGGTGGTATTTGAGGCAAGACACTTCTTTGGGGAAAAATGTAGGATTTACCTGACTAGTCAAATGTTATTTTAGGTTATGTTGGCTGCTTCGGTTATCATATCCTGATGTAGAAAATGTGTTTTTCAAACAATGTTTTCCATATGTTAGATGCTCTAATACTGCAATAGATTTGATAATTTCTTTTGCTACTCATGACCCGAAGTCTCGGTCGCCTGTTTAGGACACTATGATTCAACAATCCTTTTTGACGGTCCGTGATCACTATTGGGTAGTTGAATTAAAGAGGGGAGCTTTTCAAATAACTGGAGTTTGAAAATCTTCTAGTAGCTGCTGCTGGTCTTCTTGAAACTCGGTTTACGAGCCTACATTACACTTTACATTTGTGAACTTATTGATTGGCAATGTTAATCTCTTTGGGACATACCCTTCCACGCTATTATTCACAATCGCTTAATTGGAAGTGATCATACACCTCTGTTTTACTCCTCACACCCTTAAGATCAAAAAAAGCCTTGTTTCCTTTCCTTTTTGTTTGAGTCAATATTGCCCATGGGACTCTGCCTGCTCTTTTATAAAAAATGGTTGCTCTCTGATGTAATATGTCCAATGAGCTGACAAACTTAGTCCTTGGAGCAAACTGAATGTTGGAAATAGTCGGAAGGTTATTGTCGTGAGCTTCTGATAGTCTAATGTAACCTACACACGACCGGAGGTAGTCTTCACCGGACATAAGTTGTTGCAGGATCTCAAGGCAACATGGTTTGCGAAGAAATGTTTCGGAATCCACTAGTGCAATGGACAATGGAGAACCTCTTCAAGAGAAATCGCAGGCCTTGCCATTGAGCCCCATTTGTAAAGATTCTTTAGAAATAATTGAAAACCTACGTTTTGAGTGTGCTTGGACTCACTCACTTTGGTTGCTTCTCTAAGTTTTTGGTAAAAATGTTACATTCGCATACAATGATTACAACTGTATGTGATGATTGCCTTCAGGTTTGAAGAAAACTTCTAATTCAAGACTTGGTAGAAAGTAGCTATATCGTTGATTCATATGTTCTATACTTCTATTATGAATATAGTGTTTCGTTCAATTCGATTTACTAAGCTGAAAATGTACATCGTCTCTTATTCGCAGCTTAGCATTTCCAAGAACTGTATTATGAGTAGTTGCGTGAAGCCAATGGTACAAAAAGCAGCCAATCCACTTGTTCTACTTCATGGGTTTGACAGGTACACATCTTCTGACTCCGAATATGTTCATTTTGACTTATCAAGAATGTGAACATTTAAGTAAAGCATGTTGTCCAAATGTCCCATGAAATTTGCATCAAATCCCATTCTGAAATATTTAATGATAATCAAGGAGCTCTCTTTTTAGGCAATTTTATCATGCTAAATCACATATTGAATCATTGTTGTCACTTGTCATTCTAGATCATACATTCTATTGCTCTGGGCTTTTTAAATACATTTTTGACTTATTTACCTGTGGCATTTTTATCATATATTTTATTTATCCTTTAATTTTAGGCATTTTATTAAATGTGATGAGTCAAAAGTTGCACTTTTATTTTCACTGTTGATTAACTCTTATTCTTCAGCTCTTGTTTAGAATGGCGATACACACTTCCACTTCTTGAGCAGGCTGGCTATGAGACTTGGGCAATTGATGTTCTAGGATGGGGTTTCTCTAATTTGGGTAGTTTAAAAAATCTTTTTTCTAACTATATATATTTGATTATACGTAAACTTGCTGGCTAATCCTCTTTCTTGTTATCCTTTTCGTTTCATCAGAAAAGCTTCCATTATGTAATGTAGAATCTAAGCGGGATCACCTTTATCAGGTAAAGCCGTGTAACTACTCACGAGTCTGCAGCAATTAGCTTTGAACACATTCTTTATTCCCGTGTTAGCTCATGGTATAAAAAAGCTATTGTTTCTGTGTGTTCACCAATTTTATGTTGTGGGTCCCATTTGCATGTTATGCAAAGCAATAAAAAAGTCATTTTTGGTTGAGAAATAAGGAAATAAAAATTCAGAAAAGAAGAGGGGATTCTTGTCAACTGCTGAAAGGAATGAAGATTGGGTCTCTATTTGGTGGTTCCATTCGACGAATACTTTTAATTTATATCTTTGTTTCTGTTATTTAGTTCTGGAAGTCCTACATTGGTAGGCCTATGGTGCTAGTTGGGCCAAGTCTTGGAGCTGCAGTTGCAATTGACTTTGCTATCAATCATCCAGAAGCAGTAAGTACAGACTATTTTCTGTGGGGGAGATGTGATATAAAGTTGAGGTGTCAAAATGGTGTGTTGGGTAATGAGTAAATTCTTGATAGTTGGACAAAATGGGCTGGCTTGATCTGAAACACTTCTTGTCTAATTATATTTCATTTATGTGTGTCGGATATGATTATAAAAATCACACCATTTCTACAATAGTCTAATTTATTAAATGAAATGACTTTTGAGGTTTTATGCATTAAAATTACACTTTGAACAATTTTCAACCAATCTGACCCTGTTAGATGTAAAACATAGTCCGAATTGACCCGTTTATAAGTCAATGGGACGAAATGGCCACCTCTACTATTAAGCAACATTGTTCTCGACTTTGTATTAGCAGAACTGTTGTGTTAAAGGGCTTATTTCGTTTTGCTTTGATGGTTCACAGGTTGATAAGTTGATATTGATTGATGCAAGTGTTTATGCAGAAGGCACGGGAGGCCTTTCTAGGTTACCAAAATTTGCAGCTTATGCCAGTGTGAGTATATGTGATGCATTTTCTTTATTATGATAGTAGACCCGTTTGTTTCTCTTCGTGCTCAAATATTGTGGTCAGATTTAGGGGTCAAATTTGGAACTACTCCTTAGAAACATAAAGGTAGAGTTGCAGAGATGATAAGAAAATAATTATGTTTTGGGTTGTCATGTCTAACCTGTTTATTAAACAGGTCTTAGGGTTGATCTATTTAAACTGGTTCATTTCGGGTTGGCATGTTTTTAATCCGTTAAAAATAGAATTATAAATCTGATTTATGAGGTCAACCCGCCAACCAGTTTAACCCATTTAGCACAACCTGTTGACCCATTTACAACTTTATTACAAGTTTACAACCTGATAAAATTGCCACCCCTACTCTTTGATTTTGGAAGTCAAAAGTCAATTGGGCTTAAACTTTATTGATGTTAATTTTGTATTTCATTTAGTGTAAAGAAGACCTATCTATATCAATAAAGTTATATGATTCAAAAGAATATAAGATTTGCCAGATTGAAATGATAGGGTTCCACTTTCTGTTGACTTTTAACTTTTAAGTTTCAAGTCATAACTCGCTACGAAACTCCAAATAACTTGATTCTTGATGTGATGGAAGCTTAGAACTTTTTTTTAGTTTTGGCCAACTTAAAAATTTTCATCCTCATGCATAACAAAACATGATACCGCTCCATTTGTTGAATTAAGCTAAATAGTCTGAAATTCAAGGATTAACTTAATTAGCCATTTTCAGCTTTAGCGTGTATCCTTCAATTTCCCCATATAGCTTCTATAATCTATTCTTAATGGATCTTGATATCAGTGTTGTGTTGTTAATGCCCTTTGGATTCTCATCACATCCCTCTTCGCTTTTCTATTTTGTAGCTATAATTTGATAAAACATACCCACATATCTTCAATAATGAAGACTCACAAATGAAATCATCTGTTTTTCTTTTCATGCTTACTATGATTATGTTATGCTATAATTATATTTTCCGTGTCATGACCTTTTTGCCAGGTATCTGTGTTAAAAAGCCTCCCGTTGCGTCTTGTTGCTACTTATCTTACGTATCATTCCCTGTCATTCGATACATGTTTAGACTGGGCGCGTGTAAGTTCCTTAGGTTCCTTTTGCAAACAATTTCCGCATTTTACTTCATCCATCTCATATAACAGAGTTTTTTTACTTGTTTGTAACTTTTCTAGATAGGGCGTTTACATTGTTTATTAGATTGGTGGGAGGATGCAACAGTTGACTTTATGAACAGTGGGGGGTACAATGTCACTGCCCAGATACGTCAGGTTCGTTTCAAATATTTTCGAGGCGATAAAATACGCATTGGGGTAGGTTGGGTAATTGGTCAATATGGATTAGTGTCAAAGCGGACAGCTTTTTACAGGTCTGGATTGACTAACCCAGAACACTCTTTGCCCAAAGTGTTCTAGTTTTTCTATAAATATTTACCGTCAACTATGATTACAAAAATCATATTGTTTTGTTAATAATCTTTTTGTAATCATATGATTTAGGAGGTTTTATGCACTAAAAATACTGTTTTTTAGGTGAATTTCTACCCATTTCCTTTTAAGGATTTTTTTCATTTAACCTGTTTGGCCCATTAATTAATTCTAAAACATAACGCAAATCCACTCATTTTCTTGCGAGTCTGATATTAACCCGTTCTACTATAACTGCCCACCAGATTCTGAAGAGAACACTCGTAATATGGGGAGAAGATGATCAAATAATCGACAGCAAGCTAGGAGTGGTTAGTACTTTTGTATCATAGTAACCATTAATCTCCTTTCATTATGATCAAATTCAATATTAACTACCATCTAAAATCATGTGTAATTACATGATGCAGCAATTACACTGTGAACTTCCAAATGCAATAATTCGCCAAATACCAAATTGTGGTCATTACCCGCACGTTGAAAAACCAGATGCTGTCACAAAGTTGATCAAGGATTTCATCGAGACCAACAACACTCCTCTTCCATTGTTTTCAAAGCCGGAAGAAAAGGTATTGGTTCGTCAACTTGAGTAGTTAAAGTGTGTGTGAGCATATTTGTGTGTAAGTTGAAACTCTTTTGAGTGTGTGTTAGGAATGCTTCATTGCATTCTTGTAGAGATTTGGGATTATGTATATATTTAATGTATGATTTAATCATTCTTCCAATCTTATAGTTGTAGTACAAAGATTTGTTTCATTCAGTAATCAGTATTGGTGTACAAATCCCTCTTTCATGCATACATTATTCAGCTGCTATTGGACAAAGCACCTGTTAAAGTCTATGTTTTTCTTTTGCATAAGGTGACATACCTATGGAGCATGGCATATATCTTTTTCTGAATTCCACTTTACATTTGTTCATCTTTTATTATTTCCACATTTTTAGTTTTTAGTTACCTCTATCATCACTTGCTTCCCTTTGCATCCGATTTTATTTCTGGCTTCCATTGTTGTGAGTTTTTCCCGATTTCGTCCCTCATCGTCTCCAGTGTCGTCTGCGTTTCCCGCTGGTGAATGACATGTACTGGTGAATGACATGTACGTACTTTATCACGTAAAATTTATTTAAAACTAAGCAGTTGCGACGTACGGACAAAACCCACTGATCAAATATAATATAACATCGTACTTTATTTAAAATTTCAGGTTTACCATTACTATGTATTTATTTTTATGTATGTTTTGACATAAATTTTATTCAAAACTAATTCGTTGCAATGCGTGAGTAGCACTCATTATTTCAAACATAACATAATACTTTTCAAACTTATATACGAATGTTTTCAAACCATTATACTATTAATAAAGTACAAATTGTCATGAATAGTACTTCCACATAGTTAGGTCACGTGGTTTCAGTGGTGGGATGCCACATGTCAGTCACCGAATATCTTTTTTTTAGTGTTTGCTTCATAGATAAACGTATTTAAACGCAACATAATTAACACAAGATTGTGAAATAGTGGGTAGAGCCGTGTAACATAACATTTAGGCCCGAGATTCTATACTTGAAGCATTTGACTTCTAATATTATCGTCGTTGTATCGTCCTTCTGCATTTCCTTTTACTCTACGTTACGTTTTACAATACAACCGTTTTGTGTATTCGCGTTATCTCTGCGGCAACGCACGGGTAGTAAAATCTAGTTATTATATATTTTGTAATTTTGTAATGTTAGAAACATCAAAACATGAAATGACAATGGGCCAGAAAGCAATAGTCTAATAATTACTGATCCAAAATTTTTACAGGCCCAATAGCCCAACAACAAACTCACTTCCAATATCCGAAGGTAAATCCGGATCAAACGCCAAATCCCTAGCTACCTTGATTCAACTGATCAAAACCTACCCAAGATCTTTTACCGGCTCATTTGAATTTAAATTCATCATTCTTACCTTCAAATTGCTGTCCAATCGTTCTGAATCACAATCACATACGCTCAAAAATTAGGTTAAGTGATAATCTGTAAAAGTTGAAGATGAATGGCGGAGTGAAGAAAAAAAACGGAGGTAAAGAAGATGAACAAGACGGGTTGTCAGTTCATTCTCCTTGCAAAGCTCCGAATTCGTCCGCTTCTTCTCTTCGGAAGGTTATCTCTCTCTGTTCTATCTGTAATTTTGATGAATTTCGGGTTACATTTCATCTCCATTGATCGCAGGTTTGATTTTGTTGAGATTGATTTGGTTCTTGACTGTTTATGCATACTTTTGTTAGAAAAAAGTTGATATAGTTTGTTGTTAGGAATGTAGTGCTAGATAGATTTATACTAACTGTCATAACCGAAACAAGTCAACCGGTTTGAAACTAATACGGTTTGGTTTTGACGGTTTATCAGGGTTGTTTAACCTTTATTTATCTATTCAATTCCTTTTTGGAATATGAGAAGAATGTATTCTACATTAATACAATTTTGAAAAGGGAAAAAGACGAAACTAGCCGGTTTGACCACGGTTGGACCAAAATAGCCGGCTCCACGGTCGTCCTGGCCACGCCATTCACGGTCGGACGACCGTCTAGACGAAGCTATAAGAAAACGACACCTGTTGTTTTTGACGGTCGTAACGACCGTACGTGGGGGCGGACGACCGTACGGGGGGCAGGACGACCGTACGTGGGGGCGGGACGACCGTACGTGGGGGCGGACGACCGTACGGGGGGCAGGACGACCGTACGTGGGGGCGGGACGACCGTACGTGGGGGCGGACGACCGTACGTGGGGGCGGGACGACCGTACGTGGGGGCGGACGACCGTACGTGGGGGCGGGACGACCGTACGTGGGGGCGGGACGACCGTGTATTTTCGTCGGACGACCGTTGTTTTTGACACCTGTTTTGACGGTCGGACGACCGTGGATGCAGGTCATAGACGACCGTGGATGCGGCTATTCTCGTCCTTTTTTGAAAAGGGGGGGACTTTCTCGTCCAACCGTGGTCAAACCGGCTAGTTTCGTCTTTTTCCCTTTTGAAAAACTGTTTAGCTGCAGCAACACTTTGTTTTATTTATTTATTTTTTTTTGTGTGCGTGTGTGTTTTTTTAGTGGGTAACATTAATTTATTTACTTTTTGATTTTTATCTAGTTTTGTTTTCTTTGCTATTTATCTGAGCGTTACGAATTTAGTATAAAAAGTTGGTGGTGTAACAGATAAAGTCACACACCATAAACTTTTACGTCCTAGACTCTATGCTTTTAGCGTTTGGTTTCTAATTTTAACGTCGTTACGCAGTCTTTCGTACTTCGATTTTCTTTATGTAGCGTTATAGCAATATAACTGTTTTGTGTGGCCGCGTCGTGTCTCATTTTTTTTCTCTAGTGCAACGAATTTAGCACATAAGTTAACGATGCAATAGGTATAGTCATGTAACATAAGTTTCAGGTACTAGGCTCAATACTTTAAACGTTTGTGTTCTAATTTTTACGTAGTTATTCCATTTTTTTTATTTCCATTTTTGTTACGTGATGTTATAGCAATGCGTTGCATTGTTTGGGTCGTAACACAAATTTTTTATTTCCATCTTCTTCTGTAGTGTTATAACAATTCAACTATTTTGTGTGCTTACGTTATCCTATCGGCAACGCAGTGGCTGCAATTCTAGTTATATACATGAAACACCTTTATCATTTTAAATTTTAATATAAACTAATGCTTTTAAGGGGAAAAAGAGAGAGAGAAAAAAAAGAATCTGTTCAAATTGCCAAAACCGAATCGCCCAACCCATGAAACCACCTAACCTCATTGATTTGGTTTGTAGTTTCCTGAAACTGTAGTTAGTGGCCGGTGCAAAATTTCAGTCAAAACAGGCCGAAGTGGACTGTGAACGCCCCCCTACTTACTATGTTCTAACCATTTTTTACATGTTTGGTATTTTAGGAGCAATCACAAGTTGATTTGGAGCTTAAGCTATTAGAAGCTCTTGAAATCTATCCACCTGTGAAATTACAAGGTAAATCTATCAGTTTGACAATTCCCTTTGACCCGAATGAATAGTCAACTTTCAATTTTGTTTGTTATGAGATAGATAGTCTTATACAAACTTAAAGTTAAAGCTCTAAGACTAGCAGCTTTGTTTGTGAATTAATGTGAGTAACATTGTTTAGAGACCCGTCTTTTTCTTTCTTCGTAAAAGCTAATCTTGGCTCGATTCTTGGGTACAGTATAAGATACCTTTGTTCAGCACACATATATATGAAGAAGCAGATCTTAAGGTTTTAAGACAGCTATAATGAATTTGACAAAATTATGGAGCCCTTCATACTTTACCATCAATCATTTTTTATTTTTTGGCTTCAGGAATACACCGCCACTTTGTCCTTTACGGCCTAACAGAATACATGCGGAGAAGGTTCACCTCCCCCCTATTTACCATTTCAGTTAGAGGTGGCAATCTCGACCATTTTACTTATGAGTGGGTCCTGTCGATTTTGATTTGAGTTATGTTTTATTTCTGATGGGCCAAGTGGGTTAAAGTTTACAAAGCTTTTTGGTAATGCATAGAGTCTACTAAATCTAGAAAAGATAGATTTTTATTGTAATGGTAAGTAATCAACCTGCTACCCGACCCGCTTATTTTGCCATCTCTAGTATTTCATTTCTGTACTATATGGAACTATAACTATAACTAACACCTCCATCAACACAAAGTAGTTTGTTTACATCTCCATACTTATTGCCACCTCAGCTTCAATAGGCAGTTCTCTGGTTCGGATGTCCTGCAGATGCTGGATCGGTTCTACAACTTGGAAATGCTGGTATAAATGGTGCTAACTAACTTTTGCATTATTCCCTATTTTCTTATCTCTAACAGGTGTTTCTTTCTTGAATACAGAAACCGGATGATGAGGAGTCCGGGATCCTGAATCAGGTGGAGGAATTCAGCTTGCCACCAAGTTATTTTACAAAGGAAGAATCTTGAGCACATCATTGCTTCTGTAAATAGGCATGTTCTCTCTTATCAAGTTTTATATGTTCTTTGACCTTCTTTAGAGTATATTTAAGGTAGGAATATATACAGAAAACTCGAAAGTTTTACCATTTGTTGACATTGCTTAGAAATGGAGTCTGAATTTTTTGAAAGAATTGCAATGTCAAACGATAGTGTATACGTTTGTTATCGTTTTTTGTTACCTAAAAGGTTACAAGTGCTTCAACGATCTAATGCGGATTGAAAAGAAAAGAAGTGATCTTTTTCGCACAAATGGCTTTTGACAAACATGTAACTTTTGGTCCTGAGTTAGAAGTTTCTGTGTTCAAACCTAAACAATTGTGTAATTTAGTTAGTAGAGTAGTTTAGAAGTAGGAGTAGAATTTCAGGTAGGGGTGAATTATTGGTCGGTTAATATGGGTGTGGTAAAAAATGATAAGATAGTATTAAATCCTTAAATATAACTTAGAAAAGTATTTGAAACAATAACAAACACGAATTAACACATGATTTTTCTTAAAACAAATTAGATAGAGGAATTTGGCTGGAGAAATATGTAAAATATTAAAAAGACTTCTTAAAGTATTTTTTTTTTCTTACGACATAATTTTTCTTAAAACATTTACAAAAAATGTTTCTTAAATTAATTTTCATTTTTTTTCTCAAACAACCTATTTTTTACAAAAACTTGTAAAACAAAGCTAATGATATTTTTTTTAAATAGTTTTTTTCCCATTTTTTTTAATTTGAACTTTTTTTCTTAAACAACCTAATAAAACAAATAAATCATTTCCTAAATTATTTTTCTTAAACTTTAAAAACATTATAAATTACAAAATTTCTTAAAAAAATGTTTTTCATTAAAAAAAATTGAACTCTCATTTATTAAAAAAATGTCATTTTATCATGATAGCGTGAAAAGCTGGTGTCATTTTTATAAAAAAATGTTTTTTTTTCTTTCTGCTGGCGTTTTCCTGTAAGGCTATCCATAATGGGGCTTGAAATGGGCTTGAAAATCCTTTTAGCGCCCCTCACCCACTACGTCTAGGCGTGAAAAAGCAAAAACATGTCCCAGGCGTGATGATTTTCACGCTGCAAATAGAGAAAGGTTGAGAGAGATAAGGGCTTGATCGGGGTTTGAAACCACTACACCATTTTTCCTTTCAAGCCCCTTGTCACATAAGATGTCACATGTCACACAATGCCCACATGAGGGGCTTGAAAAATTAAAACCACTACACATAGTCTAAGGCTATCCGTAGTGGTAACGCTTCTCACTTTGGGGTTATCCGCCATGTGACAGCTGAGTCATCAAGGGGGTTTATGAGGGGTTATGACTAAAAATGGTGTAGTGAGTGAGTTATATTTACTAGTGTCATTTAATTTAAAAAAAATGTTGGTACATGATATGTGGCAACGGGCTGGATCAGATAGAGTTTTGAAGACAAAAGTTTCAACCTAGTTTTGTGTTGGCCGAACCTTGGCCGAACCCAAGGTTCGGTGGCTCCGAACTCTGGCCGAACACCAGGTTCGAAGGTCGTGTTTTGGCAGCTTATAAATAGGTTGTTTGTCTTGTAATTTACTAGTTTTTTGAGAGAGCTTGTGTGTGAGAACTAGTGTGTTTTGTACTCTGAGTCTCTTGTAACCGTGATATTCGTTAATGAGAGATTGAGTCGTTTATTTACACCGTTGTTCTTGTTATCATTTACGTAATTGATGTCGAACTGAACCGATCCACACGCTCCAACGTTTTCAAGTGGTATCAGAGCTATTTGGTTAAGTTTAGTTCGATTTGATTCAATTCGTGTGTCACAAAGCTCGTTTATCATCTTCGTTTCTCAAAAATCTCGTCTAAAACACCATGCTTTACGTTCAAATTGTGTGTTTTTGCTCGTTTTTGTTCATTTGAGTAGTCTCAGCTCGAGAGGTGTCGAATTCAGTGAGTTTTTCCGAAATTTTTTGGTTTTTCGCGTTCGGCCGAACTCCACGTTCGGTGTAACCGCTCCGAACTCCAGGTTCGGAGTACGCTCGGCATAACTGCTCCGAACACCAGGTTCGGAGTACGTTCGGAGGAGTTCGGTGAAGGATCGGAGTCTGTTTCGTAGTTCGGTGAAAGTTCGGAGCTCGTTCGGAGAGCATTCGGACTATATATCTCGTTCGGTGGGAGTTCGGACTAGGATCGGAGGGTCTTCGGTGTTTATAAGGTTCGTTGAGAGTTCGGAGGAAGTTCGGCGATAGTTCGGACTGTGTATCTGAGTTCGGACCTAGTTCGGAGGAAGCTCGGAGGGTATAGTAGGTTCGGACCGAGTTCGAACAAATCAGAATTTTTCAATTTTTGACAATGTCGGACTTTCAAGCGTTTGCTGCAATTCAGTCACAAATGCAAACTCTGTTGAATTATGACAATGAGATCGGGACTAATCAGAAGGTTCCTAAACTTCTCAAGTTTGAAGATTATCCGAATTGGAAGACACGTTTCGAAGCTTACATTGGAACAAAGGATCCGGATGTATGGATTGCTATGGATGCACCATATGTTTATCCGGTGGGTGTTAACAATGTACCTGTTATGCAAAGAAATTTGGATCTTGCTCAAAAGACTGATTTTAACAGGGAACAAAAGGCTTATGGAATTATAACTCAAGCTTTACCAAAAAATTGTTACATCAACTTAAAGCTTGTAAAAACACTCATGAATTGTGGACAACTCTAAAAGAACGATGTGAAGGAAATGAACAATACAAAAAGAGCAAGAAAAAGGTTTTGAATAAAGAATTTGACAACTTCAAGCACTTTGAGGGAGAAGGTGTTCCTGAACTGATTTCAAGGTATTGCCATTTATTATCTGAAATGGATACCGTTCAAATCAAGAAGGACGATGAAGAACTTAAAGAGAAACTACTTGAAGGTTTACCATCTAAGTGGGAATCGTATGTTTTGATGCTAACAAATGATAAAGATTTTTCAAATTTGACTTTTGTGAAATTGTAGGTCGTGTTTTGGCAGCTTATAAATAGGTTGTTTGTCTTGTAATTTACTAGTTTTTTGAGAGAGCTTGTGTGTGAGAACTAGTGTGTTTTGTACTCTGAGTCTCTTGTAACCGTGATATTCGTTAATGAGAGATTGAGTCGTTTATTTACACGGTTGTTCTTGTTATCATTTACGTAATTGATGTCGAACTGAACCGATCCACACGCTCCAGCGTTTTCAAAAAAAGAACTAGCCAATCCAAACAAACCTGCAAAACATGGACCAATCACAATCAAAAGGAGGAGGGGGGGGGGGGGAGCGCTATTTTGGCAATGCCTCGGAGCTCATTTCAGCCCATAGTGTCTCGGGGGTGGTGTCCCGGGCGCTATGGGGGCGTTATGGGTGCTATATTTTGACAAAAACGCCCTATTACGGATAGACTGGCAATGACTAGCGTTAAGAGTACACATGTTTTTTATTGGTTGAATAGTTTGGGAATCTTGAAATGCTATTGTGTCAACTTTGTTTGTTCAAATGGTTATGATATAACTTGCTTTAATTATCTGTGTTTGTACATCAATTTATTCTCGAAGACTTAACTCACATATTCTCTAACTAGGTTAGTAACCCGTGTACTACACGGGCTGAATATAGATTTATAATATTAGATAAATACAAAGAAAAAGATAATAATCGAGAAATCTGAAAATTATGATTGATGTAAACTTCTCATAATATATTAAATAATAATTTAATACAATTTAAAAAAATTTACTATATTTCACAAGTTGTTGATTATTCCATAGAAAAAACTAAAAATATTGAATAATTAATCAAATCTACATTAGTTTTATCAAAATTTTAAAATAAAATTTTAGTTTTGATAAAATTGGTAATTATCTTAATTGATCATTTACTAAATTGGTAATTCAATGTGAGATTGACATGTAGCATGGTGATGTGGACTCTTTATAAATTAGACATGTGGCATAATTTTTATTGCTTTATTAGGATTAAGATTCTACTATTAAATACCCACATTAAAAACGAATAACGATACAAATGATGTTCGATTGGTATCGATATCGGTTAGTTGTTATTACCCGACACAAAAAGGAAAAAAGAACTCATTCCTAATCAGAGTCTACCGACAACAAACTTACCTCACTTCCAATATAAACAAACCGCATGGAAATTTGTTATGGATCGGTAACATTATACGCTATGGGACTTGTCGATTGATGCCACGTGTATATACATTAATTATTTATTTTTATTTTTTTATTTTTTCTTTTATTCAAGCGTAACAAATGTAACACGTGATTAACGGTCTAATATAGGTATAATCGTGTAAGTTTTGCAAATAAATTGGTATTGAGTTGGTGGTATATTATGTAGAGTCATGTAAAATAGAACTTTTTAATTTATTTATTTCCAATCTCAACAAAATTCAGAACACGAAATGGTAGCATACTACGTACAAACATGTAACATAGCTTTTACGTCATATACTGAAACCTTTAAGCATTCGGGTTGTTACGTCGTTTTTATATTTTCCCTTTTCTTTACGTAGCGTTATAACAATGCAATTATTTTATGTGTCCGCTTAATCCACACGGCAACACGCGAGTTGCAAATATAGTTTTTTACTAAGGCTATCCATATGGGGTGTTTTAAGCGTCTATAGCGTCCCAACACCGTCCCTGGAGGCGCTATGGAGCAAAAAAACGGCAACGCCGTGATCTACATGGCACCCCCTTTTTCTCATTGGCTTCTTCTTTTTTTTTTTGATTTGGTAGATTCTTTTAAGGGTTTTTTTTAATATAGTTGTGTAGCCACTTAGGTTGTAGCCTAGTGGTAAGGGGCAAAGCTCCTTTGGGGGAAGACCAAGGTTCAAACCTTGGCATGGTGAAATTATGGAGAGAAAAAAAATTTAGCCGTTCAAAAAAAAAATATAGTTGTGTAATAATTAGAGGGGTGTTATGAGACTTTATGACTACACCACTTTTATTTATGGAGCCTCTTGCTAACTAGGATGACACGTGTAAAAACTAGGGGCTCTAAACTACAGATAGCCTAAATGAATAGAAAATTTACTATGAAACTAGAATGCTTTCGTTCGTTAAATAATCTTTATTCTTGTGATTTAACTAAAATGTGATCATAATGATGATATGGTCTTGTTACCAATATGTATAGTCACATCAATCACATGATCACTCATGTTATATAATTTATTTAGGTTGTACCTTAGTGGTAAGATAAAACGTCTCATGAAGAAAATCTAGGATAAAACGTCTCATGAAGAAAATCTAGGTTCAAACTAGTATAATGTGCAAGTAGTGTAGGCGAGTGTTTGCGTTAAAAGTAGGGGAAAGATCATTGTATTCTACAATCAACAACCACTTTCATATGACGTGTAATGTTACAGATATCTTATACGGCCTCCTATAAAACATCATACAACCCGTTAGACTAAACCAATGTTTTAAAAACCGTTTTTTTTGTTGAACCAAAAAACCTTCTGGGGCCGGTTTGACCGGTCGAACCGGTTAGACCGCCCCGTTGGACTGGTTAGGGGAATTATATATATTTTTTATAAAAATGTTAATAAACTTGTACACCCCAACAAAAATAGTTAAAATACAATTATAATCCACTAAAAATAATACCAAATAGGTATTTCACAAGAAAATATAAGTTTTAAAGTTTAAAAAATAATAAAAAATAACAACAAAATTTTTAAAAAAATTCAAAAAATTTTTTTTTCAAAAAACCGGCTAAACAGGAAAAAACCAGAAAACCGCCCTGTTCGAAACGGTTCGATTGTTCCAAAAAACCGAGGATTAAAAAACCGATATGAGGACCGGTTGACGGTTGAATCGGTTTTTAAAACATTGGACGAAACCCGTATTTCAAAGCTTGAGATAGAGCCGAGAAAACCATCAAAACAACTCTATAACACCAACTCAAATTCCCAACACATAAACTGATTTCCTTTTCTTGGAGGCATTTCTTCATAGACCGGTAGAATCAACCGGTTTCAATGTGAACTCCTTTCAATTTACACATAATCAAATTCTGGGTCAGGCATTTCATCAAACACATGGTGTACACTCTAAAGTACATGACAACTTCACTTCATTGGTAACTCGATCGTACTATGTATGGAAAACAAACCACGAGAAATCCGTTTTATAAACCCGGGACAACCAATAACCGCGATAATTTGCGCTAAGATCAATGATCAAGTTGATTGGACCGCAACGGAGTTACCTGCGGCACATCTTTGCCTTCGAGGTCGTCTCGTGGTCTTACCCCACCCCGTTAAGCTTCTTTCATCCAATCCCACCACCTCAACCGTATTGACTTTCTTAGGTGACGGTGGTGGTGGTGGTGCGGTCGTGGCTAGAGTCGTCTCCACCGCCTTCACCTTCCGCCTAGCCCAGGCTCCTAGTCGTTTCCCGTTCCTCCGTGTTGATTTTAAGGTCCAAGAGTAACCTGTAGCTCTCATCAACCCTCCGAATATTTGAAGATCTTCCGTTATCTCATGCCTTGATAACGAAGTCATACCTGGAAGGACGTCCCGCTGGAAATCCCTGCGGGGCCTACCTCTCCTTGCGTGTCCTCTCCGGGGCCTACCACCCGTTGGAGTGGGACACGCTTCATCTGGTTCCTGGAAATCAGGAACCAATGGCATTGGCATGTAAGCTTCTTCTTTCGTCTTCTCTAATTGTAAAGTCAACATCTCGTATTCGTCCATTTCACGCGTTGCAGAAACTAACTTTCTCTCGTGATGAACAATCACCTCGACGAACCATAAAAGCGGATCATCGGCTTCTTTAGACGTGGACTCCACGTGATTTTGGTAACTACATATTTCAATGATTGCTTTGGCCGCAATCTTTTCGAGATTTGTGCTATCAAGATCATTTGGTTCTAGTTTGGTTTCTTTGTGTTCATCTTCTTCCACAATCTCTGAAACTGCGGGTGCTTCTAAATCTATCTCCATTGTTGTCTTTTTCGAGCTTTTAACAGATTCCATTACTAACAAATCATCATCCTCAGTCACACAAGAATTCAAATCAAAATGGTTCTTGAAATTCTTGCTTTCTGCATCTGTTTTGGCATCAATCTGCTTTTCTATATGAGCATCCCAAGTAACATTAATGTCAATTCCTCTGTGTTTGATTGATGCAGAAGTCGAAACAGCAGACGAATCATCGTTTTTCAACACGCAAAAGTTCCCAAAAATTGAAAATCCTCTTTTTTTATTAGCACCCAAAGAATCATCTTTCTCCTTTGCCAGATTACCCGACTGAAGCCATGGCAACACAGTTTGGTCGCATTTTCTTGAATTTCCGTCTTCATTAGACAATTTTTGAACAGTATTTAAGTCCATATCTTTGGCAGTGCCTGTTAAATCAACAAAGTTTGAGCCTTTAAGAATCTTTTGAGACCCATCATCAAGCTTGTTGCATTTTTGATAACCAAAACCAACTGAATGCATTCTTGCAGGAAGTTCTTTTGCCCCAGATGATGACCCGTTGCTGTTTTTATGCCACTTGTTGCTAAAAACCTCATGGCTCTTAGGAGATGACATAAATGATGAGTTTTTTTGAAATGAGGTTAACTTGTGAGTGAAACTATCAGCTGGCTTTACCCAAGATGAAGCCAAGGAATTGCCCACATCTGATGTGCTAGCAAACGGGTATGCACTAGAAGCGTTAGAGAGTAACGGGGTTTGATTGAAATGGGAATCATCTTGAATTTTTGAAGAAATTTCTGAATAAAATCCTCGATGTTGAAATTCTTTACTGTGCAAATGTTGCATTGAGTCGGAAGGTGTTCGTAACTTGCTGGTTTCAAAATATTGAGATGTGTAATTCATGTTGCATCCACTATTCCCTGCTCAAATGTAGGTATGATGTTTAGTTCAACACGAGTATATACGAAAATGAACATTAAAGGTGCCAAATGGGTGGTCGGATAACGGGTCAAAAAGGTCATTTTTAAGGGTGGTTGACCAGCCACAAAAACTCTTTTTTTTTCCTTTTTTCTTAAATTTTAAAACCAAATAAAACGCTAAGTATGATAACAAAGCTTAATTACAAAAATAATCTAACCTTCACTAATAGCATTAGAATACTCTTTAGACGACTTTCAACCCGTTGGCCCATTTGACCTGTTTTCTTTTGGGTTTGACTTGTTAGAATAATAAACCAAAAGGATTCACTTTCTTGTAAACGGGTCAAAATTGCCACCTCTAGATTGATTTCTTTGCTATAGCTTCTTTTTTAAGATTTTGCAGGTCTTTAGTGGTTTTTGGAAATGTGATCACTTGATAAATAAGGCAAAAAACACAAAAGTATATACTTTAAAGAGACGGAATCACCTGGTTCTCGCAGACAAGCAGAAAACCTGTCTCTTCCATTACTCTTACCCTCAAATGGTAAACTTCTGAATTGCTTTGGTATAGCAGAAGCCTCTTGACCGTAAGGTTCATTAAGGTCCGCCAACCCGTTAGACCTCATAGAGTGTTGACCATATGCAGTACTTTTGTAACCGTCTTTCTTCCCACCATCATCAAGAAATGTTTTTACTCCTATTTTAGTAACAAACCCATCTTCTTTAGAAGTCTGGTTATCTACAATACGTTCACCTTCTTCTTGGTCAATGTACTCATGACCCGGAAGTTGAAGATCAAATAACCTTTTCCTAACTTTTGAAGGTCTGCATTCCACTACCTCACAATCCTTTGAACCGTTCCCCTTTGAACTTAACGGAGAATTACTTATCTCCGCTCCAAAAATGAACGGTCTAGATGTAGAGTTACCCATTGGAAAGCTAGGATTATGCCACATGTTAGCATCTTCATAAGGTTTTTGAGACACCATGAGGCTTGAGGAAGATGATGTGTCGATAGAAATCGGATATTTATTAAACTCCTTCCTTTTAACTTCTTCCATTATGTCTCTTTGCCTTCTATAAAGACGGTGGAGTTCATAAACCTGGTATGACAACACAAAATCATATTACTATCAGAATATCTTATGATACAAAAAAATAATAAAAAATAATTAAAAAAAAAAAAAAAACTATCAGAATCAGTTTTGCTGCAGCCACTGCTATATAATAAGAATCAGTTTTACTATATCCAAACACTAAAAACTAACTATTTGCAATATGCAAAATGTGATAACCAGAAAATCAACAATATAGATTTTTGGCCCATAATGGTCTAGGTGGCTTATATGAACATTCAACCGAGGAAAAAAGGTAAGAAGAAAGTGTAAAAAGCACCTGGTTCTTGAAAACGGCTTCGTGTAGAAGCATTTTTTGTTTTAATTCATCTTTATCATGACCAAAATATGCATCTGTGACGGTTCTTGGAGTAAAACCATCATAATAATGGCCGTTTGTCAAGGCGTTAAAGAGATGCCAGCTGCTACTAGTGGATTCTTCATTAACATTTCTCATGGAGTGATATCCTGGGAACAAGTTCTTATAGTGTACTTCTGTTCCCATTCCTGTTGATTCATAAATAAATCATTTAAAATGAAACTGATAGTCTTGCTAAGAAGATTATTTAACATTAGATAATGATATTGAAACGAACACGATAGAATCGAATACAAATGGCAATTGTCAACAAATCCACAATAAAAGTCAAAACAAATTACACAATCCCTTATCAAGAACAACAAAAACTATGTTTTTAGTACTGATTATTTCGTGTTATAGATTTGAAATACATCTCGCTCGTCACCTTTCATTCGTGTATCATCAATAAAACGTACATTTTGCTAATGAAATACATTCCAACACGAGTTTTTTCACGTATCTTTTCTCTGTTAGACATAATTTATATATATCTAAATATATATATATATATTACGTATATATATATATATGTATATATAAATCTTATTTATGTCCTTTAATCATTTATCTTAAATAATCAATTACGTATTTGACCCTATCTGGTATTACTTGATGGACGTAATTACCCTTTACTAGATGGGCTAGGGTTTCCCCTTGGGTGTATAAATAGAGCCCTTAGGGAGAGATGAAAAAAAAAAAAATCACCACCACAAAACAACAAGTCATTGTTGCTAAATTTATCATTAGACTCCTAAACTCCAGATAAATGACATATTGAAGACTCATTGTGATAAAAGTCAGCTACCCTAATTTCTTAAAACAGTAACAGTTTTGAGCGGAGCTGCATTAAATTTTCGATACAAGTTTTGTTCATTCAAGAACAAATAGAGGAAACTAACTTCTTGTATTGAAAACATTCATGATATGCTTAAGGATCCTATAATTTAAGGTCTATCCTCATAAGTCTTTCTAAGAGCTCATAATGAAGACGAGGTTTACTAATGACCAAGCATATCACAATATGAATGACTAATTATAAATTTTCCTCATACGTTTGATTTTGTCTCTTAATATGTTATGCATGCCTTTTGACATATAGACAGTTTTATTATAAATCAACGGAAAGGGCTTACTTCTGTAATTGATTCTAATTTATGTTGAATTTTAAATTTGGGATTGTAGTATGATTAATGGGGGTCTTGAGTTGGATAATCAACTCTATGACTGTATTTTTCTGCTGCAATTTTGGTTTAAAATTGAAATGAGTATTAAATTCTGATCAGACTTATCTAATACCTCATATAAATGATCATTCGGCCAAGTGGGAGAATGTTAGACATAATTTATATATATCTAAATATATATATATATATTACGTATATATATATATATATGTATATATAAATCTTATTTATGTCCTTTAATCATTTATCTTAAATAATCAATTACGTATTTGACCCTATCTGGTATTACTTGATGGACGTAATTACCCTTTACTAGATGGGCTAGGGTTTCCCCTTGGGTGTATAAATAGAGCCCTTAGGGAGAGATGAACAAAAAAAAAAAAAATCACCACCACAAAACTTTCGACCTCTCTCTCATATCTCTCGGCTCTCTCTCTCTGTTTCGTGAACCCTCACGAAACCTTACACCATCATTAGCTATACACCCTAAAGGGGAACCAAGGCTACTCACAGGATGGACAACCTAACTACTGCTGATCTCAACCAGATGCTTACAGGTAATCTTTATTATTATTATCTGTTTATTATATTAACGATTCAGGATTCGATCAACATTCTCTTCACATTATTTATGGCTAAGTTCAAATAATCTATGACTAGATAACACAAAATTTAGCATATCAAGCGACAAGCACCCTAATCATAAGTAAAGGAAATTCTAGAATTGTCCCCCTTTTTGCAAGTGATTGAGAATCTAAGTGCCAAGAGTATGGACTCGGAAACACATCCGATTCCGATCAGGGGCAAAACTGGCATTTCGCCAGGGGTAGCCCATTCCACCCCTTAAACTCGTATGCGAAGTGGAATTTTTTTTGGATTTTTATGTACGTGTGCTACCCTTAAACAATCATTAGACCACTACCTAACCTAAATACCCTTAAGATGGGGCTCACGTTTAAAAATCACAAATCAATGTTCGGCCAGATTAATTTCTGATACGTTTTTCATTAAGCAATCCGACCTCAGTCAAGGGCTCTGCCCCTTGGACCCCGCTCACTCGGGGGCACTGCTTCCAAACCCCCAACAAAAGAGGTTGTGCTACCCCTTAAAAAATTTCTAATTCCGCCTCTGGTTCTGATAAAGGGTGACAACAATAGTTCGGCTTTCAAAGATCCTAATCCACTCCCATGCTTACTTACACAGATGATTTTGACAACTACGGGAAGTACTCCCCGCGGGTCCAAACTCCTCTGTTTTGACATGGAGACGGGACTCGCGGGGCCCATACCATCCACCCTAACTAGATAATAAATAAAATAAATAAATAATAATAAACAAAGAAAAGAACAGAACAGAACACAACCCACATAGAATTATTGCTGTTTGTTAGATAGCCTTGACTCTAGAGCTGCAGCAAATAAAATGGTCATCTAAAGTAAATAAATTGATTAAATTCAACTAAAGTCTAAAGTTAGTAAAAGTTATTAAAATCCCAAATCAAGATCAAGAAACTAACTAATCAGAGATTAAGAACCCTAAATTATCACCCCTAAAAGGAATGATTAAATGAACATTTTCTCTCTACCCAAATCAATTACTTTTCAATTCTGCAAATTGAACCAAAAGGGATTACAGTAAACCCCAAAAACCTCCATTAAACGAGAAATTGACAGTAAATCTTACCTTAGAATCGCATACTTTCGAGCTTCATGAGATTAGAATTGGTTGAATCATTAAACTATTTTCCTGCAAAACTTAAGAAATTGCAGCAAAAAGTTTAAAAAATAGCAAAAAACAGACTGGTGATTATGAGCTGATTGCTTGCTAATGGGTTGTGATAATGATATCACTTCATGGTTATGAGGAAAACCATGAAGAATTTCGATCTGCTGGGCCAGTCTCAGGAAGATTGGTTTTTTTTTTTAGAGAGAGAATGAGTGTTTTTAGAGAGAGAGAGATGGTTTTTAGGAGAGAGATCCCAGGTAAGAAATTTTATGACAATTGTACTTGTAATCTATGATAACACTCTAAGCATCTTCTCCAATGCAAATATAAAAGATAAACCTAACATCTTAAATGTTATATAAAAACTTTCTTTGTTTTTACTTTTAACATTATATCATTTTTAAACACCTTTTGTCTTTTTAGGTCATCACTTACTTTAATTTTTGTTTTTTATAAACCATATGTATTAGAAGATTAGATTATAATTAAAACTAAGGATGACATAATTCAAAATTGTAAGAAATATTATATAAAAAAAATCTAGCGTTTTTATCTTATTGTTTCTTTTTTATTTATTTATGCAAAACTCACTATAGGAGACTCTCTCCTAAACAAACATACTCAAAATAATTTCACTTGCATTGTAATTTGTAGAGTCTAGGGAGGGTGAAGCCTTACCTCTAACACAAAGGGTAGAGAGGTTGCTCCCGTAAAAACTCCAGGATTGAAAGATACAACTAGACATAGTATAAAAATAACAAAGAATCTAATAAGAAAAAAATCAGAGAAAACAAATACAAAGTTACTAGTAAAGGAAGTCAAAAACTAACTATAGCATAGAGAGAAAAGTACTTTATATTGAATAAGAATGCTAATAAACAAACTAGTAGTTATAGCTAAAAGCGCAAATAAACATGTGAGCGAGTTAGATGGAGCACTAACCCTTATGTAAGAGCCGATACATTCCCCTAAAAAGGTGATACCCACAGACACCGCCAAGGCCTATTTAGACCCATTTTCAGGAGTTTCAAGACCCATTTAAAGACGGACACAATTCAGATTTGTCAAATGACTATTTTACGATATAAATTTTAATAAAAACATAATTGTTTAAAAAAAAAAAAGTTTTTATCTCATAATCGAATTTGACACGTGTTTGGATCGACATTTCGGTTTATAAGTAACTATTTCAAAAAAGATAATATTAGTAGTTAAAAAAAATACTTTTATGCTAAATGCTTAAAAATATTTATATAAAAGTTAATTAATTAATTAATAATTACAAAAAAAGAATGAAACACACTGATCACTTTACCTTTTTGGTGGTTGTGACTGTAATCACATATGTTCTAGTTCTACCACACTATGTATTTCACGCAATTTATATTACTGGCACATTTCTAAGAAATATATCAATTTTTAATACGTATCCTCTTTTAGTGAGTTCGTGTATTTTTTTTTTTAACCGCTTTTAAAACTACCCTAAATCTTTAATATTCGAGTGAGTCTTTTGGAGACAGGATTCCAACCGTTCGTACTGGATTTAACACTACATACTTGATTCACTTAAAAACACCATCAAAAAGAATATTCATCATTCGGAAAAAACCCTTTGAATCAGCGGTGAACTTGAGACCTCTAAGATCTCAAACCCCGACTATAATCCCATAAAATTGGGCAAAATAACATTTGGTATGAGTTTGTGTAGTTACCTTGGCTATTAATACTTTCCAGTTATAAATATCTTTGCCAAAATCACCTTATATTCATATCTTCACGTTATTCTTCAAAAGTATATTAATCATGTTACACCCACCCATCCTGTCCTTGTCAATTAAAGTAAGAGTATAACCAAGTTTTATCAAACCTCTATTCATATTTTTTATTTTGGAAACTTATCTACTTTAGTCCCTTAACTTCCTTATTTTTGGTATTTACATGCATTTTAAGTATGTGCTTCATTTTTAGTTATATGTTGGTAGAATCTGTTACATAAAGTTTCACCCATTACATAAAGCATATAGTTGAACTTGTTTTAAGATATATATTAGTTGAATAAAAAAGTGTGATTTCGCGCAGTGGCAATGCTCATCTGATTCGAGTCATCACCCTCCTAAGGTCAGGGGTTCGGATCCGAGGGGCATATTTTTATCCTCCATCATTTGGTGGAGTGAATACCCTCTTTACTATCCAATGTGAAGGTCAAATATTCAAATTCCACCTAACACAAAATAAAAAAATATAAATATTATAGAGGTGGGTTAGATGTTTTACCACAATGATCCTTTGGGCGGTGGGTTTCCTCTGGATGGATGTGCAACACAGAAGGTCCTGATTACTCGCATGGATTGCGGTCGAAGCGTGTTATCATCGTTTGCCATGATGAGACCCTCGGGTAACCGGGTGTTTGCAGTTAAATAAAAAGTTGAATAGAAGATGTGGATATATTTATTTTATAGCATATTGTGCTTATAGTTGAATATCAATTTGAACGGAATGCATAACGTATATCATCTTATAACTGATACATGAAGAACTTGTATTGCTATAAATATAAAGAAAAATGTACATATGTAAGTTTTTTTTTCAATAGTAAAATCATCACTATACATAAACATGCAATTTGAATCAATAACCTTTTAACTAAATTAAATTAATTAGATGAGGAAACAAGGTTTGATCTTATGTAGTGTGTATATGAATTATATACATTAAGAAGTATGTTATATGTACTTCTAACCTTTTTTCTAGTTGATTTACAGTCTAACATGATGTATTTTGACTCATTTGTGAGTTTCATGTCAAGTTAATAGGCATTCTTATCTCCTATGATGGAGGAAGAAGAGAAAATCTTACAAGGTAAGTGAAATACATTGCAAATTCTTCATCATATGAATCTTTGATGCTTGGAGATATAGTCAAAGTTGTACATATCAAATTGGATTACAAAACTTAATATTGGAGTCCATGTGTTATACGGGACATACCTTATGCTCTAGATTTGTACATACTAATCTTGGTATTGATTTTATATATGTGATATTTGAAGATCAAGTCTCGAGAACTCATGAACACACGTCTAAGTCAAGACTTTTGTGTAGCGGTTTAATATTTCATTATTTTGTACATGGTAACTAATGTAATATAATTTAGTATACACATAACTTGGGGGTGGTAGTCATGTAAATTAAGAAAAAAATTATGGGGGCTCTTTTTTCAATCTTTAATAGTGTCCTGCAAATTTGTATCAGAGCCACTGATTTACTGATTTAACTATCGAAAAGACGCTTGAACTTAAACCTTGTACTCACGGTATGCGATGTAAGTTTGGTCTGGGACTTGATCATGTTACCTAAAGTAAGTTGTTAGTATTGAATTCTCCATTTAGTTCTATGAAGTTAAGTGGTTGGAATGATGTTGATGTAATTAATTGAACCGAAATTTTACTACTTGTAACACAATGTGCTAATTTTTTTAACGGATTTTTTTTAACAAATACTACGAATCTTGTACTTGTAAGTATTTGAACGTTCGTCATTTTTATGGAGAGACAATCATCATACCACGAAACTAGAAAGACCATGAATACAAATATACAATGCACTAAGTATGAGGACAACTTGTGTATTTGTGACACAAAAGATTAATTAAGAGTCTTGAAAGTATAAACAAAGTGAATTAAATTTATTTGTCTCACAGGATGATTAATTTCTCCATCCGTTACCATTGAACCCGTATATCTTCTCCCTTAATCTATATTTTAATAATAAAAATAATGTATGTGCATGTGTGCCTCGCGAGAGACATCGGCATGGACACCTCGACACAAAGGGTATTTTCGTGGTGCCGAACTGCCGATAGGGGGTGTTTTAGTCGACCCCGAGCCATTTTCAACCTGCTCTACAATCATAGTAATCGGTATTAAACTGCAACCACTGGTTTAAGAACCTATACTTTGAAAGCAGTTTGGATCTGGTTAAATCGAAACCAGATCGATCAGAATTCAATTTTTGAAACCTGGTTGAAACCGGTCAAGCTCCTCCTTAAAACTTGGTTTGAAACCGGAGTTTATTTCAAAAAAAAAAAAAAAAAAACAGTTTTGACTACTTTGATCATACCCGAAACGAATTACTAAAAAACCCTATTTGAACAACTCTAAAAGCATTCACAAGAGAAAATTTATAAATGTCTTTATAATTTAACTAAATATTATTTTTTTTAATTTATCTTTTAATTTTATTTAACCTACCAACTCTCATTCTTCATCTCACTCACAAACACTTATTTTATTATTAATTTACTTTTACATAATTACAACATTTAAAGAAATGAATGAATAGTGCACTTTTATCTTTTAGATAACCAATATTTATAGAACTATAAATTTAAAAGATGAAGACTCGAATGTTTTAATGTAAAATAAAAAATAAAGTTTTAAATTATAAATATTAGAGTAAATTGCTATATGCATCTCTGAGGTTTTGCCATTTTTATCACCTGCGTGCGATTTCTAAATTATTAACAAATCTCACATGAGATTTATATTTTGTTGTCATTTGAGTCCCTCAGACTAACAGAGGTTAGATTTTTCTGTTAAGTGGAAGGGTATTTCAGTCATTTTACACATAGTCCCTGATATGTAAAATGACTGAAATACTTTTTCACTTAACAGAATAATTTAACCCATGTTAGTCTGAGGGATTCAGATGGCAACACAAATACAAACTAGGGGTGTTCAAAAATATTCGAGTCCGAATCCGTATCCGAATTATCCGAAATTCCGTATCCGAACTATCCGAAAATTTCGGATATCTGGAATTTCGGATATCCGAAACACGGATATCCGAAACTTCGGACTTGGACTTGGACAATAATTTACAAAATTTTTGGAAGTTTCGGATATCCGGTATCCGAAAATTTAAATAAATTAAAATATATTTTTGGTTAATTTGGTTTGTATTTAAAGACTTAGACTATGTTTATTTGTTTTGTCGTTTTTTAGGTCGAATTTATGTTTATTTGTATTTGAAGACTTGGACTATGTTTATTAGTTTTGTCGTTTTTTTTTGGTTAAGTTGTGGTTTTTTAAACAAAACAGGGTTTTCGGATATCCGTTATAACTATCCGAGTCCAGTTCGAAATTTCGGATATCCGAAATTTCGAATTTGGACTTGGACAGCGAAAACTGATATCCGAAATTTTCGGATATCCGAAATTCCGGGTATCCTGTTTTGAACACCCCTAATACAAACCTCAAGTGAAATTTATTAATAATTTGAATATTAGATGCAGTTGACAAAACTAACCATACCTCAATGATGTAAAGAGAGATGTTCAAATGAGAAGTTTGTTTTGGGTAAGAAGGATAAGAAGGAATTTCAGCCATTGGATCTTGATCTAATAAAAAAGGAAGGAGGGGTATTTTAGTCTTAGCCACTTTTGTTGACTTTTTATCTACTTCTCCCGTTTTCTTTAAAATTCATAACTTTCACATACGACATTATTTTTTAAAAAAAAATTACACCATAAAAACGAGTATATTTTTATCTTTAAAACACATATAGTGTTGCTATATAAAAATGAAAAAAAATTTACTCTTTCGATTTTTGACACAGGTCATTGTGTCATTGTGTCAAAATGTTCAGATCATTGTATCATTGTGTCGTCGTGTCAAAAGTATATATATATAGTGTTGTTATATATAAAATTAAATACTCTTTCAGTTTTTGGCACAATATGAAACAATGATCTAAACATTTTGACACATCATTGTGTCATTGTGTCAAAATGTTCAGATCATTGTGTCATTGTGTCGTCGTGTCAAAAGTATATATAGTGTTGCTATATATAAAATTAATTATTCTTTCGGTTTTTGTCATCATATGAAACAATGATCTGAACATTTTGACACATCATTGTGTCATTGTGTCAAAATGTTCAGATCATTGTGTCATTGTGTCGTTGTGTCAAAAGTATATATATTGTGCTGCTATATATAAAATTAAAAAAAAATTACTCTTTCGGTTTTTAACACCATATGATACAATGGTCTGAACATTTTGACACAATAGGACACAATGATCTGAACATTTTGACACAATGACACAACGACACAATGATCTGAACATTTTGATACAATCGAAAGAGTAAAAAAAAATTAATTTTTTATATAGCAACACTATACGCGTTTTAAAGATAAAAAACGCTCGTTTTTATGGTGTAATTTTTTTTAGAAAATAAAGTCGTATCTAAAAGTTATGAAGGTTTAAAAAATGGGGGGAATTTGATAAAAAGTCAAAAATACTCTTTTATCTTTTTTTTCTTTAGTTTTTAATACTAACTTACTCAGGAAAATTTTAAACCATAGAGATCTAATGGCTATAATTCCTTCTTATCCAAACTTAAACTTCTCACAATAACCTCACCCATAATGTAAATAGTAATTTACTCTAAATATTAAGATGGAAATAAAGAAAATCTTTCCTCCTTATATTTTATTAAGGAATAAAAAATTAAAAAGAAAATTCAAACTATAGTACTAAATTATTACGTGGTCCCCGAAGTGTTGCTGTAGATACTATGATGGGGAATTGTGTAAACCAGTAAACCTTTAAGATTTGGTTAAATTGATGTTTATTTAGGGACCACATGCAAATTGATAGCTCACCTAACTACCTAAGTAATTAAACTATAAATTGTGACACTCTTTATTTTAACTTTATATAAATACGATAACAAATATGTTATATTTTATGGAGTTATTTATAATCTCGTCATATAGATGACACAAATAACATATAAAAATACAAGTAGTATAATGAAGCTAAATATAGAGAAACGGGTTAATCGCGTATAATTCATTATGTTCTTTGTTAGAAATACGAATTAGAGTGTTAAAGGGCATTCTAGTTAAAGTGTTTACTTATGCAATGTTTATCCTAAGAAAATATAGGAATCGACTCTTTCCCGGCTTCTTACTAGGTAGGGCTTGTTTTTGCCTTTGTGTTATTGATATCGCCGTTCAAAAAAAAAAAAATAGGTGTTTATGATGATGTATTTTAACTCCACTTAAGTTGAGATATAGAACCTTATGACTACTACTTTATACACATTAATAGGGTCAAGTAGATGCTTGTTATATGACTATCATGTGTTTTTTTTTGTTATTTATAATTATAATATATACTTATCAAATTGTATCGTACTTGTAAATGTTGTGCCTACATTATATAATGAAGTGGATCAACATTTAAGAAGATATAATGAGAATTGGTATAGTACCTTCTTGAATGTGATGAACTAAATTTACTATTTGAATATTAATTGTTACGAGAAAAATATGGGTATACAAAACAGTTGTATTATTAAAATGTATATAAAAAACTGGGAATACAAATAGACTGCGTAATAACGATTAAATTGGAAGTTAAACGTTTCAAGTATCGAACTTGGGACCTACACGTTATGTTACACAACTCTACTCATTACTCCACTAACTCGTACATGTTCGTGCAAATATAAGTTATACACAGTCTCTCTTCATTAGTATTAGTGTCTGGTTGCATACTATGATCGTCTATATTTTATTCTTTGTTGTTTCTATATTACTTCTTGTTGTACCTTTTATGATGAGGGTCTCACCTGGAGCAACATGTATATCCCATGGAATAGTGATAAGGCTCACATTCATCCAACCCTCCTCAAAACCTACAAATGGTTGTGCTATGAGTGAGATTATACCGGGTTTATTTATTTGTTTGATTTTTAATTTTTAACGTTGTTTTGTATTTGTGTTTACTTTATAGTGCGCTTAAGCAAATTAGTAACTATTTTGTGTAATCGTGGTATCCCCAGTGTAGCGCGCAAGCGATTACATCTAGTTAATACTTCATTTTTCAAATACAAACTTTAAAAATTAAATGTTTAAATATACTTATAAAAATAATTAAGTATAATGATTAGATAATTATTAAAAAAAAATAAAGACAAAATTACAGAAACCGTCATTTACGTTTATTCAGAATTTCGATATCATCATTTATGTTTAGAAAAACGTCATCGTCATCATCCTTTATTTAAACATACATTTTGTTGCAACTTTTATCTTTTAGTCTAACTTCTATTTATCATTTTAATAAGGGCAAATTGGATTTTAATAATCCAAACTATAACCTATTGGCTGATAATAACTAAAACTATCAGTTTGACCAGCAGTAGTCCCAACTTTCATTTTCGTTATCAGGAGCAATCCCAGTAGCATTATCATCATACATTTACACTTGATTTTTGGCTCCTAATGATGAATCTGAACAAAATAAGGAAGTATAAAAGTAAAAACAAACGAAAAACAAGTGTTAGATGTTACGGGACTAAGACTGTTTTTGATAACGAAAATGAAAGTTGAGACTGCTGCTAGCCAAACTAATAGTTTGGATTATCAAAATCCAATTTAAGTATACTTTTCAAGGATTATTAATGTGGTATATTTTAAAGATTTGGACCACTTTATAATATGATTAGAAAATGTCAAATTCATATGTGCCGTATACCTTTAAATTTAAAATATAATATATGCATTTAAAAACTAGTTAAAATATTAAATTTATCCATTTTATTAAAAATAATCTAGCTCTACCCTTATATTTCTAAAACTCTAAAATAACCATTTTATATTTAATCTTTTCTATTTTGTGTCAAATATCTATTTTGACTATTCTATCTCTACCAATTATATGACTTTTATAAACTTTTATTTATTAATATTTTACTATCCTAAAATTGTGAATAATATAAAAGATGATTTAGGTAATTCAGTGACGTTAACATGGTAGGGCTTTTTTGCTCGGAGCTGCTAGCTTAACCAAGAAATAAGAAATAAGTTTTTTTTCGTAGATGCACTTCTTCTTTAGAAGAAATCTATTTAATTTAAATCATTCATTTAATAAGATTAAGGATATGGATTTGTTCCTCTCTTTTCTCTTTTTAAGGTTTCTCTAAAATAAAAAAATAAAAACAAACTAGTAGAGATCTCATATTGAATTCATTTTTGTATTGATTTTCTATCTATTACCTCACTCCAACAACTATTGTTATAAAAAATGGGATGAATAAACTATGGTTAGGTTAATTACCTTTTTAACCTTTTCTTAAACAATAATGCTTTGAAAGATGCCAAGATTTTAAGGCCAAACCTTGTTATTTATGCTTTATTAGTTTTATTCTATTTTAGGATATAAGAGTCAAAGGTTCTATGGAGATTTTCGATTAAGAATCATTCCCTTTCATACTTTTGGAGTTTTGATATTCCAATGTACAAGTTGTTATGAAGGAAGTACAAGCTAAAAGGTTGCTTTGGATTCTTTGGTCATACCTTTTGTCTCATCAAAGTTACAAGCCTTAATTTCTTTTCTTAATAAAACTGAAATATGTCCTTAGTCCCTAGACATAATAAATGTATAGTTTGTTTATTGTCAAAAGATTTATTTTTTTTACAAAGATTATTTAATTATATATTTAATTTTCAAGAAACTAAAAAAAAAGCGTATATTGTAGTTAATCAAGCGAGTGCTCCCATCAACTACACAACGAAATTAACCTCGTTTAAGTGATATCACTGACTTGTATCTAACGGGATTTAAACTTAAAACCTCTTATAAGAAATTTTGATGTATTGCTTAAATTTTAATGCAATTATATTCAACATAAAATGTCTATAAGATGTGCAATATGAATAAATATATAGAACTACTAGGTTAGTAACCCGTGTATTACACGGGTTGAGTTCATTTTAGATACATATAAAAGAAAAAAACGGTTAAAATAATCAAATTTATTATGTTTGATAAATTGTTGATTAGTTTTCTTAAAATAATCAAATTATTGAGTAAATTATCAAATTCACATTAAGTTTGTCAATTTAGTTTTTTAAATGGAAAATTTGTTTGACATAATTGGTAATTATACTTAATTGATAATCTAATAAATTTATACTTGAATGTGGTTTTGACATGTGTCAATGCTGATGTGGTCATCTTAGAAATGAGACATGTGGCACCCATTTTATTGCTTTATTAGGATTAAAGATTGGAATGTATTAGATGAAGGTAACCTTAGATACCTAGTGACATACTAATTAACCCTAATCTAATACATTCCAATAAAAACGAGTTAACTCAACACTGAAACTGTCACATCTGTAAAGATGATTATACGTGGATAGAGAATGTCGTGGTATCATCTTAGCTGTTGCAATGATGTTGTTCTAAAGATGTTTACAAGTCTTTTTACTAAAGATAACAAAAGGTTATTGATCCATAACTATTTTAGTATTAACTAGATTTACAACTCTGCTCTTGTTAATAATGTGAGTATAGAAAACAATGTATCATTACTATAACGTAAGGTAAAGAAAACGGTAATAAAAAAGACTTCTTAACAACTCTAAAATTTAAAGTCAAACACTCAAAGTTTTAAGCATAGGAACTAAAAATTTTGTTACACAACTCTACTTGTTACACCACCAACTTCTCTTCTACTAAATTTGTTAAATTAAATAAAAAAAAAAAGCCAGAGAAAACACATGGAAACAAAAGGAACTAAACATTGTACACCTAGCATTGAGAATTGGACATAAAAGCCTAAGCAACAAAGAGTTGTACGTAAGGCAATAAACGAAGTAGATGTAATTTCTAAGCAACAAATAACTGTATGCAAAGCAATAAACAAAGTAAATAGAATCTTACAGTAGCTACCATCCTCATTTTGTTAATAGTAGAATTTGTACTTATCTTTTTTATAGGCTCAAAATAATATTTCAAAATTAAAAATAGATCTTCTATCAAATCTATATTTTCATAATTGTGTCTTTACTTTCACAAACCAAACATGATATTACATGATAATAAATCAATGCTTTATAACTTGTCATGAGTTCCCCTTGTTTAGATAACCAAATGCAATGTATGATTAATATTTGTTACATAAAAACAAGTTATAATGATATTTGTATATTAGATATAAATATTTAATCATGAAACTTTTATAAAGAAACATACATATTCCATTTCTAAGCTATATAAATAATGGAGAAAGTTGGTCTAAAAGTAGTAGTCATAAAGTTGACATATACTAGTCATTCATGATGTTATAAGCATTGGTGTTTGTACCTTGTACAATAACCATTATCAAAAGCATTTGAATAAAAAAAATAAGTGGGTGTCACTTAAGTTACTTAAATTGTAGTCTAGTGTGATAAATGACAAAGTCTCTTTTTAATAAGAGACTAAGAGGCTGTTTAGTTCAATCTGTTTCATTAAGTGCTGGATGAATAAGCGTCTGGATGGTAAAGACTTGTGTAGAAGACTGGATGAATAAGACATTTTTTAAAGTAAATCTCTTAGCGATTCAGACATTTTTACCATTTAGAGATTCCAAACAAACAGTCTGTATCTGTACAATTAAGACAATTTACCATTCAGACATCATTAAAAGGTAAACCAAACAGCCCCTAAGATTATAACCTTGAAATAGTGAAAATTGATGTTAAAAATGACAATTAGCCGTTAAAAATAAATATTTGGGTATCACCTCGGACGTTGGGCGTTGTGTGGATCATTCTATTTTTTTAGTGTGTGAATTTGTTGTAGAAAAAGATTCATAAATTGAAACATTTTATTTAGTCTCATGCTTAGGACATCTTAATTTTTTTTCCATACAATTAAATCTTATATGTCATTGATAGGCCTAGGTCTATAAGATTCATATAGGGTCAATTTTTGAATCAATGTCAATTCATTAAATGTTTGACGGCGGGATAGTACGATCTAGATAGGACTATACATGGAGGATAAATTATATGTTTTTCTATTTTAATAATATTCACATCTTACGCTTTCTAACACAAATTTTTTTTTAAATTCAGTTGTCAAAATTTAAAATATTTGATCGCCTCGGAAACAACCAATCAAAATTTTAATTTTAATTTTAGTTATATTTATGATTAATTATGTTTATGTTTAATTTTAATTATGATTAAATAAAAAAGGATCTACTAATTCTACATCTACACCCTCCACCCTATGCGAGAGTGTTTAGAACCGTTGTATGAGTACCAATTGCAGCACTTATTAATATTATCAACATGCATTGGATAACCGTAAAATTGGTTGGAAATTACCCATACAGCACCGTTATACGAGTATTAACATATGTTGTATCTTATATGAAAGTTTCTATCTATATGATTATATATATGTATGATGTATATATGTACAATACGTTTCTTTGTATGAATGTGTGTATGTATATAAATATGTATGTGTGTGTATGAATGTGTATATGCATGTAGATTGAAGATAATGCGACGAAAATACAACTTAATACAGCTCGGTTTTGATTAACCAAACTCGACATAATCGAAATTGATCGGTTTAAAAAAAATAAAAAACCGAATGTATCGATTTCAGTTTTGATTGGACTTAAGAACTGAACTAAACCGTACACACCATTATTCACCACACAATCACACGGGTTCTCATACCCATTGGCACTACCCATAAACCAAAAAGGTGGTGGCGACGGTGCGGCCGCCAACCCGTCAAACCCGATGTCGAACCTGATCTCCACCCTGATACCATATAAATAAATTTTGTAATATTAAAAAAAAAGACCCAAACGACCCTTTGGATCAAAACGATCCAACCCTGGATCATTTGTGCCAAAACGACCGTATCAAACATTTTTTTAGCAAATATTTTTATGAAAATAGCTAGAGCCTCTAAATATTACAACTAGGAATACTATTATTTAGTATGGGTAAAGTTTATGTAAGAACCATTATACATTATAACTAAAATATAAACATTTTAAAACTATGAACACGACTCATTGAATCTATTTATTTAAATTAGTTAAAAGCGTTGACGTACATATATGACTCCTATGTGTCAACCATCACAGAGAGGCCAAGGACCACTGAGCATTGTGGGATGAATCTTTTTTATGCTTTTTTAGTCTAAAGTATATATTATAAAAAATAATTTTATAATAATTTGGTTAGGAATATAAAAACCTCAATAGTCGTTTTCTCTTAGTGTTATAATTGTTGGAATTTTGGGAGAAAAACTAGTGTAAAATGGGTTTTTTCACTAAGTGTGAAAATGAGTTTTTCACCAACTTTGGACTAAAATAAAATACAGATAACATAGGTTGTTACTTCTGTATTTAATGGGTTTGTGTAGTACGTTGTGAGGGCTTTCCAACGCATCAAACCACGTCCAAATCCGAGCTCGTATGAATGAGATATCGATGCTCAAAGTTGAGGGTTCGAAGCTGTCAAAGCTGCGAAAATTAGAGAGAAAATGCTAAGTATAGCATGTTTACTCATCCCACATTGGTTGGGGATTGAAACCAAAAGTGGTTTATAAGGTGGGAACCTTACCAACTATTGTTTCCTTTAGTAGGACACATCCCTTGGACCCTGAGGGGTGCGAAGCACCCCTAACTCGCACTCGCACTCGCACACGCGCGCGTGGCGTGGCGTATGAGGCGCAATGTGGCGCTTTGATGGCGCACTTTGCACTTGTGGCGCTTATTGTTTTTGGGTTCAACCGGAAGGTGTTCCGGTTGAAGTCCAAGCGGACCTGTGTGGTCTGGGCAGTCAGGTTCAAGAGGAAAAAATGGAGCTTGAAGTTCAACCGGAAGATCAGTTCTTCCGGAAACAGCTGTTACGCGGAGATTCCTCCGGATTGACAGCTGTAAACGCGTTTGAGCTAATTAAGGTAATTCCGCGTTAATTAGAAATCAATTTGCATTAAAGACGTTTAATGCAAAGTTTGACTACGAATTAACTTTTGAGTGCTCAACAAGAATTCCCACCACTATATATACAGCCTCATTAGTTGAGGCTAGATACACTAGAATTCTTAGAATTCTTCATCTCTCTAAAATTCTCTCATCTTCTCCTTCTTCCAATATTCATCCTGTTCGTCAGGTTCTTCGAGAACTCAAGGTACTTTCAAGCTTAGAGTTATCCCGGCCGTACAATACGGTTTAGGCGATTGTACCCTGGGAAACAAAACGGATCTTCGGTAGACCCGGAATTTGTTTTAAGGGACCCGGGTTTTGACCCGAATCCTTCGCCAAGGTTCCTTGGAACCTTCTTCTTTTCTTAAACTAATTTCATAGAATTTCTTAAAAACATTTCCATAACCTTTTTATCAAGCTGTTCAATAACTGTTTCTAGAAATCTTTATCAAACTCTCTGTTCACCTTTTCAATTCAATATTGTTTTATGTTTCTTTCTTTTATTTTACTCTTGTAAGTTTTATTTATTTTATTTGTAATCGTATTGTTAGTCATCTTCCTTTATTTCCTTGTATTGTAATCATTTTATTTTCCCTGTAATCGTAGTAGGAGTAGAATCTCATTTTCATTGTATTGTAATAGACTAGATTTCCTTTGTTGTAATCGTACTTAAATTAAAAGTATTTATTTTTATTTAAATTTACGAACGGTTTTCCTACAATAATTTAATCGTATCTTAAACTTATATTTACATATAAACTTGTAAAATGTTGTGAAATTATAAATATATAAACTTATTAAAAACTAATAAAAACAAATATATTGATTTATCGCATCAGAATTTAAGTTATGTTAACTTTCTTTAGAAAATTAATTGAAAAGTTGATAAATTGTTCTTGATGTATATAACACAAAGTAGAAAAAGATATAGATAGAAATGAATACCTCATTGAAAAAGGAAGTTATTTTGCTTATAGGTTTCAAGTATTTTGATTGTGATAATACGACCAACGGTGTTGTCACATTCTTGATTGTGATATTTTAACCGACGATTGTCAAATAAGGTCAAATGGTATAGGAGTAATTTTGCAAGGTAACGAGGAGTAATTTGGTAGTTTACCCTTGAAGTAGGATTTTAGAAGAGAAGTGGACCAGAATCTTTTCATAGGAGTTTTACTTTTTAGATGGTTATAATTCTAACAACTAAATATTAAAGTGTTAAAATTTTGGATATAAATCAGTTCAAATCAGGTAAGGTTGATCGTATAATAGCAATACGAATATAAGCAAAGTAATTATAAAAAAGAAAAAGCAAAGTGCAGCATGTTGATCGAATCCTGAATCGTTAATATAATAAACAGATAATAATAATAAAGATTACCTGTAAGCATCTGGTTGAGATCAGCAGTAGTTAGGTTGTCCATCCTGTGAGTAGCCTTGATTCCCCTTTAGGGTGTATAGCTAATGATGGGAGAAAGAGTTCGTGAAGGATCACGAACTAGAGAGAGAGAGCCGAGAGAGAAGAGAGAGAGGTCGAAAGTTTTGTGGTGGTGATTAACCTTTTAATCTCTCCTTAAGGGCTCTATATATAATACACCCAAGGGGAAACCCTAGCCCATCTAGAAAGGGTAATTACGTCCATCAAGTAATACCAGATAGGGTTAAAATCGTAATTGATTATTTAAGATAAATGATTAAAGGACATAAGATATTTATTTATATATATATACCGAAATATATTAAGATATATAAATAAATATTGTCTTACATTCTCCCACTTGGCCGAATGATCATTTATATGAGGTACTAGATAAGTCTGATCAGAATTTAGTACTCATTTCAATTTTAAACCAAAATTGCAGCAGAAAAATACAGTCATAGAGTTGATTATCCAACTCAAGACCCCCATTAATCATACTACAATCCCAAATTTAAAATTCAACATAAATTTAGAATCAATTACCAAAGTAAGCCCTTCCGTTGATTTATAATAAAGTTGTCTATATGTCAATAAGGCATGCATAACATATTAAGAGACAAAATCAAACGTATGAGGAAAATTTATAATTAGTCATTCATATTGTGATATGCTTGGTCATTAGTAAACCTCGTCTTCATTATGAGCTCTTAGAAAGACTTATGAGGATAGACCTTAAATTATAGGATCCTTAAGCATATCATGAATGTTTTCAATACAAGAAGTTAGTTTCCTCTATTTGTTCTTGAATGAACAAAACTTGTATCGAAAATTTAATGCAGCTCCGCTCAAAACTGTTACTGTTTTAAGAAATTAGGGTAGCTGACTTTTATCACAATGAGTCTTCAATATGTCATTTATCTGGAGTTTAGGAGTCTAATGATAAATTTAGCAACAATGACTTTGTTGTTATCATTTTCTTATGACTCTTCCATGATTTATTAGATAAATCTGTCCACAGACATAAGGATATACCCCTGAGTTGACTTTTAATATCTTTTGAATACAATAAAGTCAAAATTTAGAGATAGTCAACTGCTTTAAGTTTCTCACTTCTTCTATAGTTCAAATTATAGTCTTTCGTTTCTTATAGATATTGAAATGCCATTTTAGATGCTTTATAATGAACTACTAAACTTAGGAAATGATTTTAATCATTTCTAGTATATTAGCAATGTAGGCAATATCTTAAACGGGTATAGACTTGAACATAAGATTTAATTACTTGAACCTTTATTATCAGTCTCCTAGAGTTACAGATTGAGAGTGACGTTGCATGTTGTAATCTAATGAGACTTAATTAATGTCTCGTTAGGTTAATCTTGATGTATTTTGATGCTTATTGCATAAGAAGCATCTTCAAGATTTTAATGTCAAAAATTATGCGAGAATAAGTCGCTTTGACTCATGCAACAAGACTAATATATTATTTGCCTATATATAAGGGCAGATACAGTATTAGTTGCTCCCACTCATCTTAAGGTAGCTCCATTTATCCACTTATTCTTGATGAAGAATGATTACATTTGTAACATCATCAAAATTTAAATTCACTTATGAGTTTTGCTTACATTAACCCTTTATTTGAATATACTCATCTTAAAGACTAAGTGTTCTTTAACTTTCAGGCTTGAAACCTTAAGTTTAGTTTATGAACATGTCTTCATGTTAAGTGAGTATTAAGGAAAGATATTTTATAAGGCCGTTAAATGTCACTCATAATTATGAGTGAGTAATAAGGACAACGATAATCTCTCAAAGAATCATTTAGAAAAGGAATTCTCAATATCCTTTAGAAAACAATCACAATTTATAACGTTTAATTTCTCCTTTCGGATTTCAGTTTAGCTATGAAAAACTAAACTTCTAACGTTATTCTGATTTAGGGAGTTAAGCTCATTATAGCTTTATTCCATCAGATGATTGATTGTTAATAATGGCTCTTAAATCAGAGATACGATTAGTAATCTTTCCAATATCCATGTAAGCTTTATTAAGGTAGGTTCATAATCATCAAAGTTAATAGGAAGCTTCATGCCTTGATGACCTACTAAGCTGGATCTAACGGGTTGAAGCAAAACATTAATAGTTTCATAGATTTCCTCTTGAGCATTTAAGTCAGGTATATTAGGAGTAACATTATTTTCTAAGTGTGTGGAAGTGGATCAGTGTTATCGCAGCGTGGTGTACAAGAGGTGTAATTAGAGTTAAATTCAGAGTTACATTTAACTTTATCTCTCCCCCCGCCTTTTGTACTTCAGGCAAGTCGTGGATAAGGACTTACACTGCTCCCACTGACCTTAAGGGACAAGTCATAAATAAGGACTTGGACTACTCCCACTAATCTTAGAATTCCTTAGGAACTTGGTATGCAACATGCTTAGTGTGGAGGATTTTTAAGGTTTAATTTCGGCTAATAACTAATCATATGGTTAATACTTGGTTGTCTTCATGTCCGAATTTTAGAAAGAATTTTAGGGACATTTTTGTAACCTCGTTTAGCATATGAGTTGTTATTTTTAAGAGCCTTGGAATATATAGGAGTAGATCTATAACTTTAGATGACATATTTATTATCATGTTCATAAGGATACTTAGATGCATAACTTAATTATGTATCTTTAGAAGTATCATACATGAGCTACTGGTTCACACTATTATAATCCTGATGGATTGAGAGTGTTACCATTATTTGTATGCCAAATCTTAGTATTTAATCTATTAGATCTAATCTCACAACTTTTATATTATGGTTAAGTTGATTTTCAACTTTATCCTTAAAAGTTTTAGGTGAGAAAGATGTTTCTCCTTAATTAGATACAAGAATAAATAATCAATTATTTGAGTGATAAATGTTTTATGCCCAGATATTTAATTCTAGGATAAGGTTCACCAATATGTTTGAGTTGGTAAGTTAGAACTCTAGTGGAACCTTATTTATTCCCTTAACACATGTATTTTCTTTGTTAAGTTCTCACTTATGTGATAACAAAGATTGTGAACATTTATTATCTAGTTATAAGTTATAAAGATTTCAATCCACGTAAGGACAACTAGATAAGAAGAACCAACAACTTTGAGAATTCAAGGTAAATGTGACATTGTCACAGCCATGTGAAAACTTATAACCGTCAATGTCTTACTTTAGTAATGATACTAAGTTCCAAGTGATGTTGGATCATGATAAGGTATCATAAAGTGTAATACAATGACAGTTTTTCATGGTTTATACAACTATGACATTTATTTTGTCACTTACTCTCATTATAGTTGTTTTAGGGTTTATTTCTAGTGTATTGATTGTAATAGATCTTTATAATACTAGTTTTAGTTCACTGTGTTAGTTTGAAAATTAATGGGCACAATTATCATTATTGATTATCCTTTTTAGCCAGTTGTTCCATTAAGGAATTAGAACTGGAAGCTTTCTTGTATCTTATTTTAGAAATTAGAACTATCCTCCTTATCTAAGCTATTTTATTGTATAAGGGTTAGTGATAGTGAGGTGAACAAATCTGCTTTTCTAGTCTAAGGCATTATTTATCCTTTATGCACAATGCTATAAAGCACTCATTTTCATGATGGCTAATTTTAAGTAGCATTTAATTGTGCTAAGAAAGAATTCACTAAGAAATGCACTAGAAAAACCCGAAACATGTGTAAGCCCTTTAAGGGTCATGTTTTTCATTATGATATGTTCACTAAATCATTAACCTAATTTACATTTTGTAAAGTGTTTGCATACATTTAAGAAGTCCTTTTGAATTTTATTACTCACACGATGTTTAGATTAGGAAATCTGAAACATCTCCCCTGATATCCTTTGTTTAAAGGGATTTTGATTATTATGATGAGAGGAAAACATTTAAGGAAACATATAGTGATTATGTTTTAGAGTGGATTCATTATGGAGAATAAAAGTTAAATTAGTTCAGAAGAAGATCTAAGAGTGAGTCTAAGGGGTACTTAAAACTAAGGCACAATAATAATGCATAATGATATACGAAGATAATGTACAATCATTAACTAAGGCATAATAATAAAGAATGCACAATTTTAAATTAAGGCGCAATAATAAGGCATTCTTATAATTGATAATAATGTGCAAATATAAAACAAAAGAAGATGTGATATAGTCTGTTATATCACCAAAATAACAGACTAGTTAGGTTCTACTTAAATGAATCGGCTTTCGCGTTGGTTACTTGCCTATCACCTAAGCATTATGAACTATATAAGGGTATGTGCATAAAGTGATGTATCACATCAGCGTTGGCCAGAAATGACACACCATAAGCTTTATGTACAAGTTAGTTTCGCTGAATACATGTGCAACTCATCAGCGTTGGCCAGAAAAGAAACACTCGTATACGAAAGGCGAATGCTTAATTCTTAGTTGATAATCATTGCAAAAACAACGAATCAGCGTTGGCCAGAATCGAGGTTTTAAAGATGTTATCAATTTAAGCAAATAAATTAGTTTAATTTAAAATAAGTTAACTAGTATTAGAAATAATAATGACATTGATTAAGGTAGCAAATCAGCGTTGGCCAGAATTACTACATGTCAATAACTAATACAAGTTAATAAATTAATCTAATTTTATTTTAAATCAGTGATAATAAGTTTACTTGTGAGAAGAAGTTAAATGACATTATGTAGGTAACAAATCAGCGTTGGCCAGAATTGGAACCTTATTAGATGTCTCTTATTAACTATGAATTACACAAGTCAATTAGTTATCAATTTAGGCTAATAGATTAGTTTAAATTAAAATAAATTGCCTAGTATTAGAAAGGATTAGTGACATTAATTAAGGTAGCAAAACAGCGTTGGCCAGAATTACTACTTGTCATTAACTAATACAAGGTAGGGAAACTAATCTAAATTTTATTAGGTTTTGTAAAACATAAAATTTAAGGTTTTAAACAAAACAAATCTAATATTAAGCCCCAAATTAAATTTTCTGAGGGTATCCGGTCGAAAAGAAGGGAATTCGATCGTAAAGAGGGGTTTCCGATCGAAAAGAGGAACCCGATCGTGAAGGGATACCCGATCGAAAAGCGGGTATCCGATCGGAAAGCCGGTATCCGATCGCGAAGGGATACCCGATCGAAAAGCAGGTATCCGATCGGAAAGTAGTCGATCGAAAAGGGGTGTCGGATCGAGAAGTAGACTTTTCGATCGAAAAGCCGACTTTTCGATCGGATCGAAAAGTCGGTCGAAAAACCATTTGGCCCGATCGAAAAGCCGATCGAAAAGCCGTATGGTCCGATCGAAAAGTATGTCGAAAAGCCACATGGCCCGATCGAAAAGTCGATCGAAAAGGGCCACATGGTCCGATCGAAAAGTAGACTTTTCGATCGGATAGTAAAGTCGTATGATCGGAAAGTAAGCTTTTCGATCGAAGAGCAGGGTCAAAGCCACATGATTCGATCGTAAAGCTAATAAAAAGGGACCGGTAGAAAAGCCGGTAGGAAAGCCGGTAGTAAAGCCGGTAGGAAAGCCGGTAGTAAAGCCGGTAGGAAAGCCGGTAGTAAAGCCGGTAGTAAAGCCGGTAGTAAAGCCGGTAGTAAAGCCGGTAGTAAAGCCGGTAGTAAAGCGGACTTTTCTATCGGATCGAAAAGTGGACTTTTCGATCGAGAATTGGTATCTCGATCGAAAAGACAATAACCTCTCGAAATCAGTGAGGGTTTGATTTTAAAACCGATTTAATTTATTTGCTTAAACACGAATTAGGGTTTCGAGATTTTTAGACAGAATCGAAAAACCCATATTGATTTCGAGATTAGGGTTTCTTAACGAATTCAGATTAATGATTCGATTGAGCAACATATGCTCTGATACCACATGTTGATCGAATCCTGAATCGTTAATATAATAAACAGATAATAATAATAAAGATTACCTGTAAGCATCTGGTTGAGATCAGCAGTAGTTAGGTTGTCCATCCTGTGAGTAGCCTTGGTTCCCCTTTAGGGTGTATAGCTAATGATGGGAGAAAGAGTTCGTGAAGGATCACGAACTAGAGAGAGAGAGCCGAGAGAGAAGAGAGAGAGGTCGAAAGTTTTGTGGTGGTGATTAACCTTTTAATCTCTCCTTAAGGGCTCTATATATAATACACCCAAGGGGAAACCCTAGCCCATCTAGAAAGGGTAATTACGTCCATCAAGTAATACCAGATAGGGTTAAAACCGTAATTGATTATTTAAGATAAATGATTAAAGGACATAAGATATTTATTTATATATATATACCGAAATATATTAAGATATATAAATAAATATTGTCTTACACAGCACCAATAACACTCACCAATAACACTCTTTTTCTAGCCCAATTGGCTAGTGGGAGATACCAAAGACATTATAAATGAGAGGTCTTAGGTTCAAGTTTCACTTGTAACAAAAATAAAAAATAGGGGTCACAGGTTGGGCTAGGGAGTTTTCTCATCTATGATGAGTTTCCTCCTGATAGAAATTGGAGATGATCGGATGGGTGAGTAATGCCCCCGTCAGTAATCTAAATTTGCCGTTAAAAAAGGAGAGAGAGACATATGTCGGGCAAGATTTCAAGAAAACATTAAATCACAACTAAAGCAATAGTGTCAATGAAAATATGATATTCCAACTAAAAAGAAAGAGGTTGTGAAAACTATAATTGAATCGTTTATTAACAATTTCACTAAATCCATCAACATCTAACAATTTCAAAAGAGTGGTTATATAGAAACCCCTCTTTTTTGCTAAAAACACCATTTTTATACGGTCATTTCACCTAAAACGGCCGTTTTAGATGAAACGATCCCAAAACGATTTTAACGGGATGACGTGTCGCGACGAAGAAACCTTAAAATTCAGGAGGTCCCCCTTTTTTGAACGACCGTCTTGTACGAAACGATCCCAAAACGATCGTTTTAACAGAAACGATCGTGAGAATTGGGTTTTTTTTAGTAAAAAGGGGGTGTCTATAGCCAAACATTTTCAAAATCCGTTAACATTTAAAAAATTAAGAACCAAATTACCTAAATAAAACCTAAATCAATAAACTCATCAAATTTAGATTGTGTTTGGCGCGCAATAAACTAGCTTTTTGACGTGTACCAAACGGAGCTTTTTTTAAAAAGCTAGCTTTTTTAAAAAGCCTCGTTTGGTAACGTCAAAAAGGTAACTTATAAGCCAGCTTTTGAAAAGCTAGTTGGAGAAGCATTTCAACTAATTTTTATAATATTTTCAGCTTTACCATTCTCTAACTTATAAATAAATACATTTATTTATATTTATGACATGTACTTTTATATCATTTAATATTTTTCAGTTAGTTTTTACCAAACGTTATTTTTTTTTCAGCTATGTGTTACTTTTCAGCTAGTGCGCCAAACACAGACTTAAAAACACATTTAACTATTCAAGAACCATATTCAATAGACTAATAGATTAAGAACCAAATTCATCAAACTAAAATTTAAGAATCTAAATCAATAAACTAATCAATTAAGAACCAAAGTTTTCAATTCCTTGTTCGTTGAGTTGTTACCGGTGAATGAGAGTGTTCAATTATAAGTTCAAATGAACTATAAGTTGTTCGACTAAATATTTATCTTGGCGTGGCTGTCATGGTCAAGAAACACATTTATGAAGAGCCCCGTTTTTCTCAGTAGAAGAAACACATTTACACACTTGGTATCACTTTATTCTAGAATGTGCGAAAAGCCGAAAAAGACCAAGTTGAAGTTGAGCATCTATATGGAGACGAACAACGAGTCGATATTCTAACCAAAGCTTTTTCAAGGATCAAGTTCAAGGAGATGCAGGAAGTCTTTCGAGTTAAAGAAATCTTTATGTTAGGATGACTTTACATTTATTTTGCAGATAATAACTTTGAAAATATTTATTCTAGAAAATTCAGAAACTTACATGTAATAACTTTTGAAAATGATTATTCTGGCATTCTCTATATTCAATACTTTCCCCAATTTTCTTCCAAAAAAAATCTTGAAGATAAAATAATATCTATAAATAATAAAATATAAGTTACTTAAAAAAAACTAAGTTATGCTCTAATCATCAACATTCTTTAGAACATCAAACTGAAGAACATATAAAATCACATTAATTTACACAATCAGGTATACTCCTAGACACCAACTTTCATCATCCTTCCAAACATTCAATACAAATTTGCAGCAAAGGCCTACTCTGCTCTAGCCCTTTTCGCATTTTCAAACTCCTGCAGGAGAGTAAGATGTTTTGTACCTCTAAGATGATCATCCATTATGATGCTACTCGAGCAAGACGAGTTACAAAGCTCACATAAAAATGGGGTGCTAACGTTTTGACCCCGTTTCTTCAACTGCAGTACATTGCCTTTGTGCTTTACAGTATTTGAATGTTGTTTTAGCTGAGTAACGGTATTGCATGTTATCACACAAATCTTGCAGGCGAGCCCGGTTGAACGCCTTTCTAGTGATGCACCACTTGAACTGGGCTCTTTTCTCTTAAATGTTACATGGCTTGGTGGGTGTACCTAGATGTATATATGTAGTTTTATATCTAATGGGTCAAACGCAACATGGGACAAAAGTTCGCGGGGGGTATGATTAAGAGTTAATTGCCATTTTCGTCCCTAAGGTTTATAAGGGTTTGCCATTTCAGTACAAAAAATGTTTTTTTTCACCTCAGCTTCCTTAACGTTTCTAATTACTGTCATTTTCGTCCCTATCACTAACAGCCGTTAAAAACTAACTCGAAATAATGGGTATTATCGTCCTTTTCCATTAGGCTCTTATGTTGGGGTTGTTTTTATCAATAAACATGTTATTTAAACCTAAAAAACGTGGCAGATTTCATTCTGCTTATTGAATCAAAACATTAAAACGTTGATTTGATCTTTTTTATTTTTGTCAATGAACATGTTTTTTAGGTTTAAATAACATGTTTATTGACAAAAATAATCCCAATATAAGAGCCTAATGAAAAAAGATGATTATACCCCTGATTTCGAGTTAGTTTTTAACGGCTTTTAGTGATAGGGACGAAAATAGCAGTAATTAGAAACGTCACGCTGAAGCTGAGGTGAAAAAAAACCTTTTTTGTATTGAAATGGCAAACCCTTATAAACCCCAAGGACGAAAATGGCAATTAACTCGTATGATTAATGTCTAAAACATCATAAACAACTGAAAGTATACAACTTTTATAATCAGACAGCCAATTAATTGCTTTTCTCCTAAAACTGGGCAAATAGTTTTTTCGGTCAACCTGTTTGACCAGTACAAAATAGTATCAAGAAAACTGACCCATATGAGGGCTTAAGTCAAATGGTTCAAGATTGATTCAAGTTAAGACAAAATCCTAAATGGATCTCACCTGGGAAGGTAGCAAAGGATTTAAGTTATTAAGCCGGCGGTTCTTCAAGACCTCTATTTTAGCCCGATATTCCATTTCCCTTTTAATAGCAAGCTCCACTGGCATTACATTGCGCAGTGCAATCATCTCTTCATCCATCTTCACGGCACGTTCTATCACAATAAACATAAACTTTTATCAGATTCTAAAGTCAAGCAATCAAATAGAAAAAGAAATTATGAAAGGTTTACTTAATAAAAAGTTTAATATGTAAAACAAACGAAGGATGCGCAACTTCTGGTTGTAAATAAAGCTTATTTGTTTGTACATAAAACAACGTCTTGTGTAGGTGATGTATGTGCCCCAAGGCCTCGACTTTTGGTACCTAGACAACTCCGGAGCGCCTCACACTTTTTAATCCAAGCATGCAATTAGTGGCTGTCGACAAATATAACAATTGCTTATTTCACATTTGTCAAGCAAGATGATAACAATAATCATAAACCCGAACAGATGGTAACAATTTTCATCACCCTTCCTATTGTGTCATTCATCACAATTCATGAAACCAAATTTGATGTTTTTATGTTAAAATTCACAAATTAAAAGGGATGAAACTAAAATCATCTTACATTATCGGTTATCCTATAATAACAACACACACATTATAATTTGATGAAGCTAAATTCAAATCTTCAAAATTGCAATTCTTGAACATTAAGGTGGCGTTTGGTTCACGGAATGTAATGTAATTGGAATTGTAAAGTTTTCCTTCTAAAGTTGTGTTTAAGTTGGGTAAGAAAGGGGTTTGAAATACAATGAATTCCTTTAATCAATGGAATTTGAGGTCATGCAACATTCCTTCGTTAAAATGAAGGATTTCTAAATTCCAATGACCAAAGGAATTCATTGTATTTCAAACCCCTTCCTTACCCAACTTAAGCACAACTTTAAAAGGAAAACTTTACAATTCCAATTACATTACATTCCGTGAACCAAACGCCACCTAAGTTTTTGGGAAAATGCTGCAAGATTAAGATGCTATCAAGGGATTCTGATTATTAACAACAAAAATTGAGAATTTTTTCTTAAATCTCAAATCATTTCCCTAATTACCTAAATTGGGCAACTAAATCAAGATTGTTTCTTTATATCCTCTAAAATCAAATTCTAAATCCACAGTTTCACAACCAGATTATGTATCCAAACAGTTCAGCTTCAAACCGATTTTACATAAAACTCATATAATTGTCGTTCGAAATTTCAAAATTAGAGGATCAGATTGAACTAATGATATCATTTGATACAAGTGGAATTATAACCAACAGATCATCAAAAGCAAAGAAATTTCAGAAATAATCATGATCACGGAGCAAGAAATCAAACTTGATAACACTTCAATTTGATGAAATATACATGAATTGAAATTAGGGTTTTTTTATAGTTCACCTGATGGATTGTTTGCCGGGCTTTTGAGTCAAAATTTCGCAGACCTCGAGATGTAGATCTTCAAGCTCTAGCAATAAACTCAATTTGAGGAGCGATTTTGAAGTTGGTTACAGTCTACAGAGGTAAAGGAAGCCATTGAATTGAGATGACTAATGAGGCAGAAAGAACGGTTGGAAGGTTAATGTATCTAAGAGTTAAATTTGCGTGACCATTTTTGCTACTTGAGTTTAACATATCTAGGTTGACCATTTTTTCTACCTGAGTTTAACATATTCACCTGTGTTGTGTTTTTTTTGCTATTTTAGTCCTATTTTATTTCTTGAAAGTAACAGGGGTTAGATTTTTTTATTAAGTAGAAGGACATTTTAGTAATTTTACAGATGAGAGACTAGTTTTATAAATTATCAAAGTCTAATAGTAAGGACTGGTTCTCTAAATTATCAAATAAAACCCCATCTCCTCCCCGGCCCCTCCTCTCATCACCATCCCCACCACCAAACACCCACCGCCAGCCACCACCCACACCGAACTACCGCCAATTACCACTAAACACCCACCACCGGCCACCACTCAAATCGTACATACCAGTCCCGATGAGTCCAATGCACACAAAACAATCTCTAATTGCTCCTGCCTTTAACGGATCTACTCGATTCAGTTTCATCCACCCTCAGCCTTAACTTCCGGTACCAGCTAAACTTCCAAGGGTTAAGTTAAAGATTTGCTGCATCAATTCAGAAATGTCACTCTTCGTAGCTATAATTAGTATGACAGAAATTCAAAATGATTCTTTTTTAATAAAAGATTAGTTTGTACAAAACATCATTTTAAATGTATATTTTAAAGGTTTGGGACACTTTACATTTATCTTCTTGTTCATTTGTTCTTCGACGCAAGTCTGGTTCGTGTTGCCGAGAAAAAAAAAACTCGAACAAACACTTTCTCAACTCCTATCCAGGGGTGGAGCTACCTCGCACCTTTGAATTTTGAGAGCGTATTGTAACGTATACACCCTAAACAAAACAAAAAAGCATGTAGTGTAATGTTGCGGTGGTCTTTTAGGCATCCTAGGGATTTGCTTTTGGTTTCTTTCTTTTAACACCGCAAGTTCGAGACTTGTTGGATTATTTTTCTTCATTCTTTTTTTCCTTTTAAACTTAACAAGCAAATGTGTTTCTTCATTTACCTTCTAAATAAATTATAGATAATTCACATTTAATCACGTACCAAGTCTTTTTTTTTCATCTTTTTCCTTTTAATCACATACATTTTTTTTTTTCATTTTTTTTTTATTTTTAGTTTTCTTTTTCTTTTTAACCTAATTATCTTCTATTCTTGTTGAACAATAACAAATCAAAACTTTGAAATTTTGAATTAGTGATCAAATTTGTTAAAACCTGAATTAGTGATACACTATCGAATATTTTAACCATCCGAACCGACCCGAATATTTAAATGTCATCTCGTTAGAAATCCAGACAATGAAAAAAAAGCGATAACATAGGAAATATTGGCTCCGCCGGTGCTCCTATCCCTTCTTCTCTTTAACTTCTCATCATATTATAATGGAGGGTCAAAACTAACAAGAACCCATTATGTCAAATAAAACTATCAAAGATTTGGCCGGCCGGAGGGTCACGGACCCCCTGGACCTTCCCGTAGGTCCGCCGTTGGAGAAGAGGATCGGGTTTGTTCTTGGCGGCAGCGGCACGGGTGCTGAACAAACCCAGACTCAAATCACCAATTAATCTTCATTTTGGTGTGAGGTGGAGCAGTGATGAGCGGAGGTTGTGGTCGAAGAAATGGTCAGAGCCGTCGTGATTAGAGAAATGATCGGAACCGGTTATTGTTGGACGATGGTGGAACTGTGATAGAAATGATGGTGGCTAGTCAAAAGGATTAGATTTAGGTATATATTTTAATTTTTTTTATTTTATTAATTATCTAAAAATTTGTATATATTTAGAATAATTCTTTTTATATATAAAATAATACATATTATTTACTTATTTTATCATATATATATATATATATATATATATATATATATATAAAAGAAAAGATTGATGCTGAGGTGGCATCACCACAACCCTCCTCAGCATCAATTTCCCGCCCAAATCACCACAACCTAAAATTATCGTGGATCTTCTTTATATGACGCGCGGGTATTATATCAAAACCCGACCCGAGACTTTTTCTACCGCCTTATGTAAAACCCTAATCAATGTTTTAAAAACCGGTTTTTTAGTTGAACCGGAAAATCTTCCGGGACTGGTTCGACCGGTCGGACCGGTTAGACCGGCTGGTTGAACCGGTTAGGGGATTTATATATATTTTTTTATAAAAATACTAATAAACTTGTACATCCCAACAAAAGTAGTTAAAATACAATTATAATCCACTCAAAAATAATATCAAATATGTATTTCATAAGAAAATATAAGTTTTAAACTTAAAAAAAATAAAAAATAAAAAATAAAGTTAAAAAAAATAAAATAAAAAAATCAGAAAACCGGTTGAACCGGAAAAAACCGGTTGAACCGGAAAAAAAACGGAAAACCGGCCGGTTCGAAGCGGGTCGGTTCAACCCAAAAAACCGGGCATTAAAGAACCGGAAAGGTGGCCGGTCCCCGGTCGAACCGGTTGAACCGGCCGGTTCGACCCGGGTTTTAAAACATTGACCCTAATAGCCGTCATCCCAAATACCACTTCTCACTGTTTCTCTCCCTGCCGTTTCAAGAGCTTCCTCATACGCAAATAAGATATCGGCGGCTTGGTTCTCTCCTTCTCATACGCGATTTAGGTTTCTTCTCTGGATCATCTCTCTCGCTAGCGGATCTTCAGCATCATAGTCGCTTCAAGATATCTTTTACACCTTCTGGTATGTGTTATTTTCAATCACCTTTATATTCTGATTTCAGTCGATTAACCCTAATTCTATGTTGGGCGTTTTTTCTTCTTAATCGAATTTTTGATTCATCCATTAATATTCAGATTCCGTTTTGATGGACTGAATCTCGCAACCTCTGAAACTCTAGATTTTGGCTGTGAATGCTCGGATTACGAATCGAGAACCTCTCCGTCAAAGTAAGTTAATCAATTTCTTTGATCGATCATCGATAATCTCTGTAGGGCTTTTCAATCTATTTTTTATGTGAGTTATTTACATATTTAAATGATATTTTTGAGCATAGATTTGGATTGCAATGGGGCACTGACATAAAATGAGTTATTTACATTATTATGTGCAAGTTCGTCTCAGGTAATATCTTTCTTCCCAGATTTGTTTGTTGAATTTACGATTTAGGTGCTTTTGTTTTAATCATCAAACAAAATTAGTGTTCGATCAATTCCTTTTAATCAAAGTTTTCCTTCACTGATTTGTTGAATTTCATATCATTCAATCGATGCTTTTTGTTTCAATTTTCATTTGTGTTTTTATAGTTGTATTCAAATATTCAAACATATCATAATGATTAAAAGCGTTTATACTTGATTCATAGTACGTTTCTAACATGGGTGTATTCATATTGCTATCATGATTCATGAAGTTTACAATCCATAAGATGATGGGATGTATTTTTTTAGTGATCATTTTTCCGCCGTCGTCTTCAACAACGACCGTCTATCTTCATATCCGTCTGATCTTTCACTGTTGCTGCTCTCATCTACATCTTCATTGCGATCTATTTGTGACGGCTCATGGGTTTATGTTCGTTGATCTTTCAATGTCGTCTTCAACAACGGCTCATGAGTTTGTAACAACTAACAAATATAAAAAGATAGATAGAATTACCATGAGGTAACTGTTTTCTTACATTTGTTTGATTCTTTTTATGCTTTTCGATTTCTAAACAAGTTTGTCCTTCTGTTTATTTCAGTTGCAACATGGAGACCTATCAATTCCACTTCTATAAGGTTAGTTTTTCTTTTACCAAGTAACATTTCATCAGCTTCATTCTATGTGAAAATATGTTATTATTTTAGATCACTTTTTAATCAATGTTTGGTTTAAATCACATAGACCAGTCTCAAAAGGATCTCATAACAATGTAAGAAGTTAGGATCTCATAACAATGTAAAATTGACTTCTGACCATTGGAATTATACTTAGTTTGACCATTATTACCCAAATTTGTTGTAGTCTGTACACTATGTTAAATAATTGAACTAAATATGTAACTAAAAAGATTGAATGGGAAGTATTTTACTTTTTAATTTTGATGAAATACTACATATTTGATATAAAAAGTGTTTGGTAATCGATCCAAATCTAGGTGGTTCACGTGCATATAGAATTTTTTTGGGTTTCTTTTTGGCAGGTATGTGGCTTCTCTAGACAGTTATGTATGCTACATTTAGTACTTCTGTATGTTTTTCCATTGTCCTCTTTGTTACTTTAACCTATCGTGTTTACGTAACTTCTTTATGTACTTTCATGGTACTATGTTTTGCCCCTAATAAGTTATACTTGATGCTCATCTTAGTTTGTCACTTTTTTCATATAAAGACATGATTAAAAAACAATCTCAGATGATCAATTAGTTCTTTATTTTTGGTTCGTCGAGGGAATTGAAAAAAGTTTTTTCTATTTTACTTTTTTTGCAGTTACTGTGAAGTTTTATATAATTGGTGACACCTCTGTTAAGGTGTTATGCATGAATTCATTTGTATTGTTTGTAAATTGTGTTATATCATTTGTGTAGGTGCCGCCCTATTTAGCAGTGGAGAGTACGCAAGGCTACATGCAATTAGGAAAGAAAAGGTTGAGAGCAAATCAGCTGGCTCCCCCTTTTCATTGTTAAACTAAGGTCCAATGTTCTATCCTTACAAGTTACAACACCTGATTTTGCAGGTTGGTGTCCATAATTCAAACAACTACAAAAGAAAGTAGATTCACATGGGACGTAAAGAGGTTGCTAGTTCTATTATAATTGAAATATCTTGGTTCTTTGAGTTCCAGCTCTATATGAGTCAACAGATTTGTATGTATAATGATGGCAACTTATTTTATAGGTTTGTTTTAACATTTTTAAATACAATGTTGGAATAAAGACTGTTATTTGTGGTTGTACAGGAGCTGTTATACAACTGTGTAAGTCTGGGAAAATACAGTCGTAGAGGGCTATACAAGGCTGTGAAATTCGCTTATGCAAAGCTGAAAATACAGCTGTACAAGCTTAAAAAATGGGCATGTTATAAAGCCTACTAATTGCTGGTATTTATGAAGGTAAGAGCCGACTAATTGCTTTCGTTCTCCAAGTTCTTAAACAATATTATTTTATTCGCCTTCAGATGAGATGGGTGAAGTTTTCAATTCTACTAAAAAAAAATAGGCTACTGCCTGACAAAGAACAATAACATCGACATGTTGAAGGATCAATTGCAGTCCTCTACTATTAGACACATTAGCATTTTCCCATGTTAATGGTTAAAGTGAACATAATGATATTTAGAATTTTTTTGTAAATCATGAAAAATTATCTACAATGCATCATCATGTTTTCAGGGATTATTTGAAGGGTGTCCAAGAACTAAGCATTTGCATGTTTTTTTGCACTCAAGGGAGAGACTATATAAAGTCCATGAACCGTGAACCGTTTGTTGAGAAGTTGCAACTTGAGTCGTTGTGGAAATCACAAGGACATAAAGGGCACGCAATGGTTCCGTTATGTTGGTCTACCTCCATAAAGTTGTTAGCATGATCAACAAAGATAAGGCCCATCAAGACAATTAGCGTTAACTGTGCATGTAGTGTAATTCAAAAAGGATAATGGCGCATGATTTAAATTTCAATATGAATAGATAATTATTTGTGTTGAAATTAGATAATAAGCATCAATTCTACTGAGTTATTTTGTGTTGGCTTTATGTTCTGAATAGTAATAAACTTATGTCGTTCAACATCAAACTTTAAAATGTATGTTAGTCAAGAAAATTGAATGTTTGTATTCAATATTAAATTTACTTATTCTTATTATTTTTTTAATATTTTTTAAAAATCCACCCGTGCGTTGCACGGGTATCAAAAACTAGTAATTTTATATATAATAATAATTAATTTTTAAAAAGATATTTAATAAATTAATTTAAAAATCATATAAATAAAAGGCTCGTTAAGGCTCGCGAGCCGGCTCTCGAGCCGGCTCGAGCTCGCTATGTAAAGCTTGGGTTCGAGCTCGTTTAGTAACCGAGCCTTATTTTAAAGCTTGAGCTCGGCTCGAGCTCGTTAAGGCTCGACTCGTTTCGAGTTTTTTATCGATTCGATCTCGAGTAGCTCACGAGTGGCTCGGGCTCGTTTACATTTCTAGTCAAATTGTATATATATTACCTAGATTGACATCAATAGGGACTATTTGTATTTCTATTCATGGATTGTTGTATTTCGTTCCTTTTGAACTATGTATTTTCCTTCTAGCGTCTTGCTAGATTTTATGTGATGATCGACAGTTAAAAAATATATTCACCTTTTAAATAAAAAAGAAAAATCAACATCTGGATTCCACATTTCCACATGGTGACACATTATTGGTCCGTTTTGATACTAAAAACGTAGTACATTATGAAGGATAAAATCAAAGGTGGTGTTGTTGGTCTGTCTTATTCAACTCTACATGACATAAACAAAACTCAAGTTTGTAAGCCTAATAAAGTAGAAATTGGCAAATTGCTACTCAAGTATATGTTTGATTTTTAAGGTCAAAACAGCAATGAATTGCCCATTTGTAAACAAAAAAAAAAAAAAAACTAGAACCACATAATCTGAATTTTACATTTCTGTGTCTAATTGTTTCCCATTTTTACTTGTATCAATGTATCATCATGTTTCATCACAACAAGCAATTTAGTTTATTGTTGAGCTTGACATAGTCATAAGTTGCTTTCACATAGAGCTACTAAGGGTGTTTATAAACCGTTAAAAACCGCCAACGGGTTGAAACTTGGAACTGACCCCAGATTTTCATCAAAACTGTCCAAAAAGCAGAAAAATCATAAACTAGATGTTTGTTGCAGCAGATGTTAGATGTCCATTTTCTTCATATAACATTCAAGTGCAATTGAGTATGAACAAAAGTATGCATACTTTAAATCAATTATTCCTATCTCACTTTTATGTTCTAGCCTGAAAAACAAAAACCGCCTCTAAAATAAACATATATGTATCAATATATCCATCACATTGGGACTATAGTCGTTTCCCGTAAGATTTCATATATTCCTATAACATTCTCGATGCTCAGCAGCACGATGATGCACCATTCCAAGAGATCCGACTTTCGGTTTTGGAGGGCTTCTTGTAGAAAATGAATATTATGCTGTAAATGAACAAATAGCAAAGATGAACGATAACACAGAACATGTCAAATATAATTCAATAACACATATTGGTGGGTCCCGTGAGTTTTCAGATAAGATAACAGGTTCTCATGGTTATAAAAAAAAGAGTAAACTTCGTTTTTGGTTCTTGATGTTTACTCCTTTTATCCCTTTTAATCCAAAGTTTTCAAAAATCTGATCTTGGTGCTAAACATTTCATTTTTGTATCAATTTTGGTCCAAAATCTAAACACCTTTAAAAGAACCGTAAGTTAACCCCACCTGAGGGGTATTTTAGTCCAAAATAAAACAAAGATCCTTTTATACTTAGACCAAGAGTTAAGGTAAATGACTAAAATACCCCTCGTGTGGGGTCGACTAACGGTTCTTTTAAACGGATTTAGAGTTTGGACCAAAAATGAAATTAATGTGAGGCACCAAAATTAGATTTTTAAAAACTTTGGACTAAAATGGATAAAAGGAGCAAACGTCAAGAACCAAAAACGAAGTTTAATTAAAAAAAAAAAGATTAATGATTTCACAAAGGCCAAAACCAAACTGAAAGAATTACCTCCACAAACTTCAGTTTATAGTCAAGATTTCCAAACCGTTGGGCAACTTCATATTCCTCACGTAGGTATTCGTATATTTGAGCATATTTTGCCTCTCTCCAGGCAATCTCTGATCTGAAATATAAAACCGCTATTTTTCTCAGAAATGAACTATATCGTGATTAGCACTCGATTCATTTACAATAGAGCTTTCAAATGTGCAGGTTGTGTAACGGGTTCTGGTCAAATTGGTTTTTTTTTTTTTTTGCCGAATGAAACGGGCCGGGTTGAGTTCACCCAAAAGATTTTTGACCAATTTTACCTAAAATAATGAGTCAGATATCATAACAGAATTATATTATTTCAACTACCTGTCAAAAAGTCCTACTCTAAGAATCACGTCAGCAAGATTCGAATTAGCCTTTCCGACAAGTTTGAAAAGCTTCTTCCTATCCATAGTAAATGTGCCGGTTTTCTCCATTATACGATTTATATCCGTAAATTCTTTAACCATGCCATCAACCTTTGAAGAAAAGAAAACATGTCAACTTGTAAGATTGCCTCTAGTTTTTCTAGAGTAAAAAAAAAAAGAAAGAAAAAAAAAAGGTGATTAATACCTGTGAAACAAAATAATCCAATGCGATACTTTGTCCAAGCACGCTACTAATAATACGTATACTATCAATATCAAGGTTTTTCAGAATAATATAATCTGGGCCACCCTGCATATCCTCAGTCAACAATGGTTTCTCTTTGACCACATAATCTGTTTAATGGATGAGTATAATGAGATAAAAACAACCCAAATTCATCCATCCATAAATTAGGAGAAAATTAACTAACCATCATTTCTGGTCTCTGAATCTTTTAGTACTGACCCAGAAGCGTGTCTTTTAATTATGGAAAGGTAAGACTCAACTTCATGATCTTCTACATTGAATAAGACAGCGGATCCATACTGGAACACGACCATGTAACTATGAGAACTTGGGTTTTCTTCAACCCCGGTCTCCTGAAGTTGAAAAGAAAAAGATAACTTTTTTACTCTTTTCATTCCAAATAAGATCCAACAACTTCCTATTTGAGATGTTAACAAATAAACTTGAACATTTTGATGTCGTAATTCGTATCGAATATTGCTCGTGGAACTCCTAATTTCTTTATGTGAATGCCTTTTAAGAACTAACATTATGGAAAAGAAGGAGCATATGGTTAAGTTTAACTAATCTTAGGAGTACAAACTTGTGTAACAAGAAAAGTTGTGCACTAACTTGATGAAAAGATAACATAACATCTTTTCTTTCTAAAGATATAAAGCCATGACTTAAGTCGGTGGTACGTTTTTTTAAACCAAAGATTTGTTACTTAAACAAAGGGAAATGGGAAGTAGAATCTCACCAAATAATCTGGATTAAAATTACAAAATCTGAGGGCGATATGGTTGGTTGAGCGTGAGGTAGGACGAACAACATGGCTAGAAAGCTCTACTTGCAAGCCCTTCAAATTGACACTGTCAAAAGCATATATCTGAGAAACCAAACCATAAAGATCAAAACAATAAGGAGCAAATCCGAGACTGCAGGATTTATCCTACAAGTTGGACATTTGAAACAGCTCACACGCGAAAATCAACCTACTAAGACTCACAGTATCTGTGTTCATTTTCGACTAAGCACACCTCGTGTGCCTATATATGATATTTTATGACTATATAACTTGTAACTTTATAAGAAGGGGCAATTGCATATATCCCATCTAAACTTGTAAAATCACAAATTTCCCCAAATCGTGCTTAAAAGAGTATTGTCAGCCATTGAAAACTCGTAAGTTTTTTACAAGGGACAATTAATATGCAATTTCACTCCAAATGAGACACTTTATATCTACTCCTAAATCTAATAATTTTGTCAACCACAAGACTCCAATGAATTATATATGATATTTTATGACTATATAATTCGTAATTTTTTTACAAGGGACAATTACATATTTCCCCAAATCATGCTTAAAAGAGTATTGTCTATTATGCATTGAAAACTTGTCTTTTGGAAAAATATGCAATTTCACTCCAAATGAGACACTCTATATCTACTCCTAAATCTAATCATTTTGTCAACCACAAGACCCCAATGAATTATATATGATATTTTATAACTATATAACTCATACGTTTTTTACAAAGGACAATTACATATTTCCCCAAATCAGGCAGAAAAAGTATTGTATTATGCATTGAAAACTTGTATTTCGGGAAATATGCAATTTTTTGCTCCAAATGAGACACTCTATATCTACTCCTAAATCTAATCATTTTGTCAACCACAAGACCCCAATGAATTATATATGATATTTTATAACTATATAACTCATAAGTTTTTACAAAGGACAATTACATATTTCCCCAAATCAGGCCGAAAAAGTATTGTATTATGCATTGAAAACTTGTATTTCGGGAAATATGCAATTTTTTGCTCCAAATGAGACACTCTATATCTACTCCTAAATCTAATCATCTTGTCAACCACAAGACTCCAATGACTTATATATGATATTTTACGACTATATAACTCGTAAGTGTTTTACAAGGGACAATTACATATTTCCCTAAATCATATTGTTCATTATGCGTTGAAAACTTGTGTTTTGGGAAACATGCAATTTTTTTTGCTCGAAATGAGACACTCTATATCTACTTCTAAATCTAATCATTTTGTCAACCACAAGACTTCAACAAACTGCTTAAATGTAGTGACTCCAGTTTGCATTAGGATTCAAGGCATTTCAACAAACACTATACGGGCATGGTAACCAACAACCTTAAAAGACACACAATTTATGATAAAACAAGTTGTAAACCTGGTACAGAGAAATATGGCTCTGACAGATATCTTTCCCAGCTCATCATCATCACCTTCATCGTGCAAAAACAATTCTTCCGCATATCTCCGTTCATCATAACTACTAAGATCAAAAATAGGGTTTGTTGCAGCCGGGAAAGAAGAGAAAGCCCTAAAGCTACAAAAACTAGTTGTGGGTTTGACAGGCGGATTGGGATTTATTATCGATGTGATAATAAGACGGCGGAAAACAAAATTAGGGTGAAAATGAAAAGCATGGGATTTTCGGGACAATAAATCGGCGGCGAACCTGGAGAGTAATTGGGAGGTGGTTCTCGATCTCCCCATTCAGGGATTAGAAATTGCTCGATTTGGTTGGAGTTTGGGTGATTGGTTTCTTCATTTTTGGGGGAAATTGGTTTTTGGGTTAGAACAGCCACCGGATTCGGTAAATTTTAATGGGTGAATGATGATGAATTCACGAGCGGGAGGAGAATCTTGGAAACCAGAATCGATGGATATCAACGGGGCGGTTTCTGAAATTGAATTTGGTTCAAGATTCTTGGATTTGATTTGAAACCAACCGTGAAGAACAAGATACTTTTAAGTGAGACCCTAAAACCAAATTATGTTGGAACTAATAAATAGTTTTATCAGGAGTTTTTTTTTTTTTAAACAGTAACAACAAACATAATCAACGCCCAATTACCCGAGATTACATCTGACAAACGTGTTATTCACGACACTCACAAAACGCTGTCAATGTGGGTAACCATGACTATTTGTTTGAACCGTCTCTAGAAAAATCCACCATCAACTGGGGTAAAACCGGGTTCCTCAAGGATCGAACCCGCTATCTCATGATCATTGGGTCTCCTATCATCGTCGGATGACTATTGAGACAAGTCTAAAGGTCATTATTAGAGAGTGCTTATTTGAGTCAAAAGTGTCTTTGGGTAAAGTGCTTATTAACTTATGATTTTTTTAAAATAAGTTTATAAAAAAGGTGTTTAAATTAGCCTTTATGGTGAGATTGCTTATTTTATATATAAAATTACTAAAAAGGATTATGTGGGTATAGCCATGTACAAAATAATCGATTAACCGAACTGACAGTGATTATTAATCGAAATCGAAACCGATAATTAACCGATTATTCTCTAACCGATTACGGTTAGAGAATAACCGTAGGTTAGAGATCGATCATAGATTTTTGTCCTAGAAATCGATTTGGGATTGATTATTTAAAACCGATTATAAGAATCGATCATTAATTGATTAATCGGTTAGTAATAAAAGAGCAACCAATTTAATAAATCCTAACTGTTCCAAGCCCAATTGCATATTTATCCTAATTGTTCCAGGCCCAAAAAAACTCCAAATCGATTTTGAGTCAACCTAACCCCCAATCGTCTTCATCTCCGTAAGACCGTAACTTACGATTCTGCTTTGCACTCACTCAGCGATTAACAAAAAAAAACCCTAACCCCCAAGGCCCCAAACGATTCTGCTATGCTCTCACTCACTTCGTAAGTCGACTTCATCTCCTTCTCCTCTGCTCTCAGACTCTCAGTCGACTTCAACAATGTCAACCCAATGTTCTCAACCTAGTACCCCTACCGGTTCATCCGCAAGTGTAGCCCCACTCACTGTTTTGAGAGTGAAACCAACCAACCGATTGAAAGAAGTATTTAGCCTCTTTGATTTGTGTGATATGTCAAATGGGAAAGAAATGGTTCGTTGTCACGGTTGTAACAAGTTCTTGGCATTGACCGATTATAATCGGTTAAGATTTAATAATCGATTCGGTTTTAACCGAAATCGATCAGACAGGTTAGAGTTTTTTTGCCTAGTAATCGATTACAACCCGATTCGATTAACCGGTCATCAATTAATTTCGGTTATTTTCTACTAGTAGATCGATTAATTTCCTAACCGGTTAACCGACGGTTAAGCGGTTTGTACATGGCTATGTGGGTATAAGGTAAAGTGAATATATCTATCTATCTATATAATAAATATGGGTTTTTAAAGTCTATGTGGCACGATTTTAGGTGTGGCACAATTTTAGGTGTGCCACATTGGATTTGGGTCAATTCCTCATAATTTAGAATTAAAAAATATTAGTAAATAAAATTCTTTCCATAAAAAAATTATCCATATTTTTGTTTACAATACCACAACTTTTATTCATCATATCTCATTTATTTCTTAACAAAAGTTCGATCCGTAAATTGCTTTGGATTCGTGACAGAAAACCTAACAAAACTAGATCCATATTGCTTATGTTTTGATCAACGAATCAGACGTTTATTCCAAAACTTCATTGATTTCAACAGATAAGCGGATTGCTTTCAGATTTCAAAAAAGACAATTTCTAATTTCGTTTTTTTTTGCAATTACCATAAAAACGCTAGGGTCAATCGCTGTCTAGAGTTTGACTGTTTTTAAAGAACCCGGTATTCTTTTGTGGCCAGCTGTGCGTTGCTCTATTAAGAGTGAAAAACAAAAATGGTCTTAGAATATTAATTTTAGATAACGATGGTCGTCAAACGAATGTAACAAAAAACATTGTATTCACATCTTTTTTTAAAGTTGTAAATTTAATATTGTTGAATATTTATCGGCTCTTTAGCTTTATGTATTATTCAGTAAAAAAAAATTTCAATTTAGGTTCATCTTTTATTTCGCATAATTCTTTTTATATCATAGCCTCGGGAATTTACCTGGGTCACAGACTAGTTTAATGCTAAATGAGAGTATAATGGTAATTTCACCATTAAAAAGTCAAAAGCACTTAAGTTTTTCTGCTTTTTTAAAATAGCCTTTGAACCCTTTACAAAAAACTAAAATGAAAAGTTTAACAAATCAATAAACAGTTTTTTATAAGCAATTTCAAACACCATCTAAATTCATCAAACATTCTAACCACATGCCCACATCAGTTACAACGTCACGAACTTCAGTTCATAAGCATGTATGGGGTATTAGTGGTGAGAAAAAACCCGGTTAAGAGATCGAAAATCGGTTTCTAAACTTAACGTTGATTCCAAATAGATTTGACATTTTGAGCTCCACAACCGATTTCAAAACGGTTTTCACAGATCGATTAACTGCTTACAAATAAACTGGTATAGATTTGACATATTTTCATGTAAAACTAGTTTTATCAATAACCGGTTTTGACTTTAAACCCATTTGTGCACCATAAACCATTTTGTAAGCTGTACAAATGGGCGTGAGGCAATGAACATCGCTTCATAAGCATGATACGGGGTGTGATTAGACCATTTTGTGAATAATACAAACAAGATGGTGACCGCCCGCGCGTTGCGGCGGGCCACCTCTTAACAACTAAAAAGAATGTAAAGGCTCGTATAAAACGTAAAAGTCCAAAATTTCATTATAGTGGCCTAAGTCGAAAACTCTAAAAGTATACTAAAAACGAAAGTAGAAAAGTTAAGTGATATAACACGTAAAAGTTTAAAACTTTCATAAAGTATAAACCTATAAAATATATAATCAAAGAGGTGTCACGATTTGATTGGACTAAGAAAATGACGTAACAACATGTCATTGGAGGAAGGAAACCACTTGGAAATATATGACTGGAGAGAAAATGATGTCGCATAATATAATTGGAAGAAGTGGACTATGTGGAACATAATATATGATTGGAGGAGAAAATTATGTGGCATAATTTAATTGGAAGAAGTGGACTATGTGACGAAAATGTATTGGTTTAGAATATGAATAGTGGTTCTTGTGAAAGAGACCACCATTCATTATTGTAATATATATAAACGAGGAAGTATTAAATGAGTAGAAAAACTAACAAAAGGAAATTGAGAGTTTTGTTGGTTAAAATAAATATCATTCATGTCAATCAAAGAAATACTAGCGGTTTTAATAGGCTTACAAGGTTTCTAGAAAAATGAAAAGAGAACAGGCTAAAACTAACACTAAAAGCCCTATATGGGGTGTTAATTGTTATGTGATGGTCCAGTTCATTGATAATTGTTATGTGATGGTCTAGTTAGGAAGGGACTTTATTGTTCAAAAATATGTAGTGCATAAAGTGTCATGCACCCCCCCTCCCTATAATACGCCCCCCCCCCCCCCCCCCACCACCACCACCACCACCACCACCACAAAAAAATAGAAAAAAACCTTCATAAATTCTACTATAATAAAAGTAATAAAACACGAGAATAAAAAATGAACTAATCAGAAATCACCCACCAAGACGTTAATGGTCATCGCGAGAAAATAAGTTAGGGGCCCTAGCATAATGGTCTTGGGCGCTAGTTGGGGGGGGGGGGGGGGATTCACACCCACTACGTTTAGCCTAAGAAATACACTAACACTGAAAAGAAAATAGTCATTGCACTTGGCTAAAAAAGAGGAGATGGGGACATGGGTTCTGATAGCTATGTGAGGTCCATATCAATTCACCCCGCCTTAATTCACCTTGTCCACAAGGTGAAAATTGGGTTTGTTCGGTGAGTCAAGGGTCATAAGCAAATGGGCTTTATTGCACTTGTGACCGTGACATATTTCTCGTCGCGGTAATAGGAGAGACCTTTGGCATAATGTCCGTTTACATCGACACTCGAAAGCCGAGGCACCGGGTTAGGAGCCGATAGTGTTACTTGTTGGCTTGGGCCATTGAATCAGCCTAAGATGAGTTGTCAACGTGAGAAGATTGTTGACCCAAAGTAAGTTTTTCTTCCACCAACCAAGCAATTGAATGGGTTAAGGGGTGTAATTACACATGGTTAGGACCTAAAATTTTGTATGCCATTGGGTTGTAGCCATTCAGCCCAATGACTAAGGTTCAAATCTTGGTAATGATGGAAAAATGGTGAAATATAAAAATGCCGTTAAAAAAAAACCTAAAATTTTGTATTTGTTTATGATATGAGGTCATATTGAGAATGGGTGTTACATCATATACAGGGGCGGACCCACATAGAGCCCAGGGGTAGCGCCCGCTACCCCTGAACTTTTACCCCGACGTGCAATTTTTTTTTTTTATAGGTTTTCGGTTTTTCGCGACCCCTGAAACGAATTTTTCGCGACCCCTGGAAGAAATTTTATGGCTTTTACTTAAAATTATGATCAAAAGTCTCTTAAAAATATGATTAAAAGCCCGTTAACTACCTAAAAAAAAATTTCGGGGGCGCTGCCCCCGAACCCCCGTTAGTCCCCGCTACCCCTGATATTCTTTCCTGGATCCGCCACTGATCATATATACTGCCAATTGCCATATGAATCTATTAAATGATGAAATTCTGAACAATTATAATCTACTTACTGTAATTGTAATTTAAATTTAGTTTTAATAAACAATCCCTACAATTCCAATATTCCTGCATTCGGTTTCAAGAAAAGAAGCCGAGTAAACGGATTAAACCGTTTGTGATGACTACAGGAGTAGATGAGATGAGAAGAGGATATACACACTCGACTTCTGATTTTGTAGCCTGATAGGGAAGTTGACAGATCTCCACAACAGCCAGGTAAAACAATTAAGAAAAAAAAGAATAAAAATACGCCGTTGCCGGGGATCGAACCCGGGTCACACGCGTGACAGGCGGGAATACTTACCACTATACTACAACGACTTATATGTTTCCTTAATAATTAAACTTTCTTTTAACCGGTGATATTTCTCGTGGATAGGTTTTTCTTCCTTTAGCAAAGAGTAAACTTCGTTTTTAGTCTTCAAACGTTTGCACATTTTAACAATTTTAGTCCAAACTTTTTGAAAATCTCAATTTAGTGTCTCACATTTCATTTTTTTTTCAATTTTGGTCTCAACGTTAACAGTTGTTTAAAGAGCCGTGAGACTGCCCTCATGTGGTCCCCACATGAGGTGTACTTTTGTCATTTCCGTTAGTTTTAACTCATACTTTAAAACAAACGGAAATAACAAAAATACCCTCACGTGGGGACCATGTGAGAGCGGTCTAACGACTCTTTAATCGATTGTTAACGTTGTAACCAAAATTGAAAAGAAAATGAAATGTGTGACACTAAATTGAGATTTTCGAAAAGTTGGGACTAAAATTGTTAAAATGTGCAAACGTTGGGGACTAAAAGCAAAGTTTACTCTTTAGCAAACGTGTAGCGCTTGGAGTGATGCCTGAATACTCGTGTGTCTCTTGTTGGAACTGGGTGTTGGGTCTTTTTCGAGCCTCCATGGATCAAAACCGCTATGAAATAACCACTTGATATGTGGTTTTTGGGAATTAGCCAAGAATAAGAAGAGCTAATGAGTAGAATAAGTAATAGAAGGAGATTGAGAGTTTTGTTAAAAGGTATTTCATTCATGTCAATTAAAGAAATACTAAGGTCTTTAATAGGCCTACAAGGTTTCTAAAAGAAAAGGAAATGAAAATATACAAAAACTAAATTTAAAAATTGCAGTAACATTGAAAAGAAAATAAAGTTAGTAAATTTGCATTGGTTACTTACTCTTGCATGCTCATAATATTTTTTCTTATGAAAGACGGCTATTTATAAAATAAGACTATAGTATTTGTATTTAAAATCAATTGTATGTTAGTGAAACGGGTCAGATGGTTAGTTGTGTGATCAGCTTAATTAATCAAAATGGGCCACACATGTGTTGGACATAATTCCAACTTAATGGGTCATGCGAGCCCATGCAGGCCCAAACCCCTAATCTAGTTAATTATCTAAAGAGAATTGGTAATTATCTAGGAAACTTAATTTAATTATTTTAAAGGAATTAGATAATTACATAGGAATTGTATTAGGGTTAGATTCTTTTTCTTGTTCATCAAGTTTTTTAGTCTCTATATAATCTCAATAACCTAAAGGATTGTGGTTATGAGAGTTCAATTGTAAGTTGAGTTTTGAGTTGATTTTCTCAACAATAATAAGAAGGAGTTTATTATAAACATCGTGTGAATCGATCGGGCCTTGAACATGTAGTTGTGTGATCAACTTAATTGAAATTGGTTAACGGGTTGTTTTGGATCTTATTAATATAAATTTTAAAAGACGAACAACATTTACACAAAAAACAAAAAGAAAAATTCAGGGCTGTATTACACATGGTTAACTTTTGCAGTTTAAATTTGGTTTTAATAAACAAGTCCAAGATCCTGCATTCGGATTCAAGAAAAGAAGGCGAGTAAATGGGTTAAACCGTTTATGATGACTACAGGAGTAGATGATATATTGAGATGATGTTCACAGATGTTTGGCTCTCCGGTGCATCTGAGAAGCTGGGAATCGTCCGTGCAAATTCTCGTAATCAAAGTTGTATCATATAATCATAATGAACGACCCGCTAGACTTGGGGATCAAATGTTGGCGATCTACAGTCTACTGATCTTGTAGCCTGACAGGGAAAATAACAGATCTCCACAACAGCCAGGAAAAAATTAATAAAAAAAAGATAAAAACGCCGTTGCCGGGGATCGAACCCGGGTCACCCGCGTGACAGGCGGGAATACTTACCACTATACTACAACGACTTATATGTTCCGATAATAATTAAACCATCTTTTAACCAGTCACATTTCTCGTGGATAGGTTAGGTGGGTCAGGTGGTTGGTTCTCGAAAGTTAGCTTTATAAGCAGTGGAGGTGGACTCGCTCGATATTCTTTTTGATGTTGGTCTTGGTTCATTATAACCATCTTATCGATTCGGCTTTGGTCCTTTCTCGTGGAGCCGAGAGTGGTTGGTTTCGTGAAGTTCACCCGAAATAACTATAACGATCAAGTTATAGTTAGCAGGCTACAATGCTTCATATTTGTTTATAGAGTATTGATTATTTGATTTACAAACTTGTCTTAATCTTTTTGGTTTTAAAACTAGATTAGTGGAGCGATTAAACAAAAGTAAAACCAGGGGAATAAACACATATATGAATAAGAGTTACAAGTAGCTCTAAGTATCTGTTACGTGCCTAACCATGAAGATCCATACAAATCCACATGATGAGCCGCACTTTTAGTTTATTAAATAATTAAGCTGTTAGTAAATTGTTATTTTCCTTTTAGCATGTAGGAATAAAGAGGAGTAGTGGGGATGCCCATACTCCCATGTATTTCGTAATATTAGGAAGTAGTGAATGAGTTAGTTTTTCTTTTTTCTCATATCTAGGTGAGACTTTCATTTAGTGGAAGGTATGTAGAAAATTTATGAAATGTCTTGATTTCTCTCTACAATTTTTATCTAGTTTCGTTCTACTTTCTTTGGCCATCGATTATCCGATCGATCCACATCAGTATCTGTTAGGGGGTTGTAAACAAAACGAATACGAGTTCAAAGTATCTGTTAGGAAGGTTGTAAACAGAACTCGTTTGTTACTGTGCGATTCTCAAGTTGTGTAAAGTGGGATTCTCAAGTTGTGTAAAGTGGATACAAGTTGCACATTGACCCTAAGGAGTTGTTGATTACATTGTTGCTGAATTATTTCTTCACACTTAAAAACATATATTGAACATGCTTAAATGATATTGTGAATGTTTGAGAATAGTATGTCTTAAATTGGTATGTGGAAACAAGGTGAATGATTCTCATATTATTTAACAATTGAAAGATGTGGAATGTTAAACCAAATGGTATAGGTAGTGATATTATGTCCCAAGTATTTTTACCAACTTTTTTGTCTCAATACTCACTTACTCATGATAGCTTGGCTATGAAACCTCCTGAATCCAAGTTGTACATAATGAAATAAAAATTGTACATTACTCTGGAATTTTAAAAACCAGATTCCATGTTTAAAATACCTCATTTAGGCTCCCAAAAGATTATGTCACCTTGTTCTCCAACCAAGCCAAGATCTCTAAGCCTTCTCTCTTGATAATATTCATATTCATTCAACTCCATTTCCATCTCTTCAAAAATCCCATCTATCTGTTGCAACACCTTTTTCTCTCCTGCCCTTATCCCGACCGCAATCTCGAGCCTTGGCTTGATATTCTCCCCCTTCAACTTCTCATCCTGCAAAATTCATAATGTCACTCATTGAGTACAAACACAATATAAGTGGCAAAATGAGCAGGCTGGTTTCATAAACTGTCAAAACAGGTCATTCATTTTATACAAAGTTCTACAAATTCTGCATACCCCGGTGACTTTTTACCTCTTCAACCCATTTGACCCCTTTTTCATTTTCACTGTCTTTTCCTTTTCTCATTTGACCCGTTAGAGAAAAAAGGAACCGAGATATGAAGTCTACATACCTCTTCAATGTTAGTCCGGTAGCTAGAAAGAGCAGACTGGCAGGCACTGCGTACAACTTGACATATGACCTCCTCGTTGTCACGGCTAACCGGTTGTTCAAGGTGATCCCAGACCGCGTTTCTAAAAATAGATTCTAGAAGAAAAGCATCGGTGCCACCAAGTGCTACTAGTCTTAAATATGGTAGCATTTTAGGTGGTAGAGGCCGTCCTAAAGTGATGTCAAAATATTGAACTTCCTTTGTGCCATTAGCTTCAGCAATATCTAGCTTATCATCGAAAAAAGGGTCTGAATTTGAGATTTGTAGTGTTAAGGTGTATGTATTTCTATCTGGTGTCGATTCTATAAACCCGTAGTCTAGTGCCAGCTCAGCGTTGCTTTTGTTCGTATCGTATTGGATCAAGACCTGCCACAGTTTGAACTCAGTTAAGAACTAGTAAAAGACAGTTTGACTTTTTAGTCAAAATGAAAACAATGCCAGCTTTGAATTTATTCAAAAATCTGTATGTTTTATGGGAACTCTGGTAAATGTGTTAAACTTTAGAAAAATGATATTTTGTTAAAAATTTAGGCAAATTCATATAAAATTTCATGTTGTATATTATAAGTTTGACTTGAGAAGTCAAAGGGTTTAAGTTATGACTCACCTGCTGACCAGCCTTAACTGGTATAGGACTTCTCAAAGAGAATATTTGATCCCTGGAGAATAGCCCAGCCCCTTTGATTTCATATGCATAATCTTCTGTGGTTATACTGGGGCTATGATTGATCTGAAATCAATGTGTATATATATATATATCAGGAAAGAAATTGTTATGAGGGTTTAGTTGTACTCTATGCATGTTTACTTGGACCATTCAACGAGTTTGTGAAAGGAAAAAAAACAGTTTTAGAGGTTACCAAGTCTGCCAAGGGAATCAAGACAAGATTTTGACCACGGAGTCGTGAGAATGCCCTCGATCTCAATATCCCAAAAGCCCAAATGAAGTCTTTGAGTGTAACCGAAAAAGGGAAGAGTTGTTTGTTGGGAAGAATGACTTGGTCTTGGACTTGTTGAAACTCATTCTTCACATATTCTTTGACACTTAATGTTGTGCTCAATAGTTGGGTTCCTGTGAAACCTCATTTTAATCAAGATTTGCATGTAAACAATCTTGAAACAAAATTTCACCATTTTGTTCAAGTTTCTTAATAGGAAACAACCCACTTGCAAAAATGCAGGATAACAATGCGTACATAAGCCTCTTCAAACTAGCAAGTTCAGTCAGTTTGAGATTTATACGATTCGGTCCACTATCTGGTTTTGATGGTTTAACGGTTTGGTTGATGGTATAACTAGGAACCCAGTCATATAAATCAAACAGGCTTTCTAACCTTTATTATCTATTTAATTTTACTTTCCATAATATGTAGTCATGTAAATGTAGTTTTTATCATTCTAAATCTTTTTTATACAAACTAATATTTTGAGAAAGAACAAAAAAAATCATTTCAAACCGTCAACCCGTCAAACCGCTAACTCTGGCAGGTCCGACCGACCCACACAACTTGCCAGATTTGGTTTGTCGTTTCCTGAAACCATAACGAGTGCTTCTACCTAAAATTTCATCAAAACTAACCGAACCGTAAACACTATGGGTGTTATCTAGAGGTGCACAAATAGGTTTCTCGCAAACCGGTTTCGGTTACAAACCGGTTCCGGTTTGGTCAACAAGTCAAAACCGGTTTTTAGTGTTATTGGTTACGGTCCCAAACCGGTTTTAGATGAAAATATATAAAACCTATACGAACCGGTTAATACCGTTTTGTAGCCGGTTAACCTGTTTAAAACGTGTTTTAATCGGTTTTTTTGGCAAGCGGTTTGTGAAAAACCGGTTTGGAATCAGTTTTGATGCTTAGAAGTTCAAATCTATCTGAAACCGGCAATTCTGTTTAGAAACCGGACCGGTTTCTCAATAACCGGTTAATTTTCAAACTGGTTTCGGTTTCAAACCGGTTTTAGATCCCCGAACCGGTTTTTTTCAAACACTCCAAAAACAGTTAATATTCTGGAATTAATAATGTATTTCCTAATTTAGCATAGCTCACATTATCAACTAATTCTATGAATTTATTAAGTAATTCAATTAAATCCCATTTCTAAACTTCAAATGTAAACAAAGTTCAGTTTAACTTCACCAACCTTCAATCTCAGAGAGCTCCTCTTCTGACCTGTTCTGGAAAACCACCACATAATCAGCTCAATTATTGATTACCAAACCGAAGAACTCAAAAAAAAAAAAAAAAAAAAAACCCTAGAAAAGTAATTACAACAATACAAACTCACCAGAAGATTGTGGAATCAGTAAACTCAGGAAGAATTTCAATGTAACTCCTCCAAGGAGAATTATCATCTTCTCCCCTAAGCTTCTCCCTGATTAGAAACAAAGCAACCGAAATCCACGGCTTCAATCCATCACAAACCCTACCGATTTCCGAACCTGAAACTGTATCCGGATTGATCCAAAACTTCTTCGGAATCTCCAGAACGACCTCGTTTCGAGCTATGTCTCTCTGCGCAACCAATCCTAACCCTTCCGCGACGGTTCCGGGCTTCGCCGGAGACTTGGAGGAGACTACCTTTTCGTCGGAGAGCCATTTCCAGAATGTTTGAACGGGCGGAGGAAGCGGCGGTGATGCGGCGGCGCTGCATTTGACGGTGAGTTGGTGGTGGTGGTGGTGGAGGATTGATTTGGATCTGAGAGGGTTTGGAGTGGAGAAGGTGGAGAAGAAAGTAGCCATGGATGATGATGGCCTTCGGTTCTCGTTATTGGTGGTTAACAAGTGATGGCAGTTTATCCGTTCCCGGATTATTGATTTTTATAAAAAAATAAAATTATTATTTATGCTAAATTCTTGGAAGTAGTAAAAAAAAAATTATGCTAGATAATTATGCTGATTATACCACTAACTCAAGCACATTTGTGATGGTGACATTTACAGAGAGTTAAGTATGTTGTAAGCGAAAGTAGAACATGGACAGGTTTAAATACGTTAAGAGAAATGTATGAGGTTAGTGTGTCCCGGTTTGTTGTTCAAATTAAAAAAAAAACAAATGAATTGGTGTTGAGTTAGTGGTATAATCAGCATAATCATCTAGCATAATTTTTTTTTATTTTTCTACTTCCAAGAATTTAGCATGAGAGTTTATGGTAAGAGATAGAATTGTGTAACATAGTTTTTAGGTCATAGACTAAATACTTTAAGCGTTTTGATTGCTACGTGTTTTTTATTTTCGTTTTCTTTATGAGTCGTTATATACTTATTTTCGTTTTCTTTATGAGTCGTTATATACTTTAAGCGTTTTGATTGCTACGTGTTTTTTATTGCTACGTGTTTTTTATTTTCGTTTTCTTTATGAGTCGCTATCTTCGCGGCTAGATACGGTTGGTAAAATCTAGTTTCACACTACGTTAGGATCGTACGTTATGACAGCTGGGTTTTAAAACATAGATAAAAATAACTTGAACACTATTTAGTAGAACAATATAACTTCAACAACAAAAAAGTAAAAGAAAAAAGAATTGCATTAATCACATTTTGAAGATGTAAATTTTAGATAGAATTACTATATTCATTTACGATGTATAAAACTAAATACTTCACTAAATACATAATACTCAAAAGCAAACAAAACCAGAGAACAGAGCAAGATCTGATAAGTAATAGTCAACAAATTGGATTCATTTATCAACATATTTTTTTCTTCCGTTTGAATTTATTTCAATAATTCTTTTAGTTACGTTAATTGACGCAATTGCTACTGTAACACGTCAATAATAACTCTTTAGAACTGGAAAAACCTTGTTATGAGCTATCACATATATTTTCTTTTTTAGCTATAGAAATAGTAAGATATAACATTGCAGTTGATGTAATGATATGTAAAATACTTAAGGGTGGAGGGGGTGGTGCGGCCTCATCTGCTCCGCTTACCAAGCTTCACTACTAATGCATTTATAGTCAATCGGTTTTGCTGTTTCAGCTATTGCGCCTTTAATTTTCACGTTTTTACGACTACTTCAAACCGAGAGTTGTTTGTTTTATTGGTTTAGGCTTCAATATATGGCCCCTTCCATTTAGCCTAGTTTTAGGATAGTTATCGTAAAATGAGATGGTGTGTTTTATTGGTTCAAGCTTCATTTTTCACCTCCTCCACCCTAAGATATCTTAAATGGGTACATTTAGAACGCATTTGATGAGGTAGAGATGAGAATTTGAAATAGATATGAGAGAAGGTGAAGAGAAAAATATTTTGTATGTAAATTGTCGTGTATTTGAGAGATTGTGAGGGGATGAGAGAAAGAATTTGTACGTAAAGCGTGGTGCATTTGAGAGATTGTGAGGGAAGGAGAGAGTACTTATAGCACCGATACCTTCTCATTCAGGTCTTTGTTCGTATAAACTCGAATGAGTAGCTAAAACTTTAACTAATGTATAATCCATACAAAATGCTAATCTTTGTTATTAAAATTTTAAAGTTGTTCAACTGGAGTTTGAGGGCCTAACTAGACCATAAAAATGGCACCTATTTCTGGAAGGTCATATTGTTATTTCACTAGTCCAAAACCAGTCAAAAGCTCAGGGCTACAAAATATATTCATAAGCATATATAATGAACTCTATAAAGGAGATCTGTAGCCATTAGAGAGACAAGGACCAAAACCAGTAGATTATGGAACAAAAATAAGATTCAAGTCCTAGGTAAATTAAACATAATATTCGTTGAATAATCGAGGGAGACACGTACGTTATTGGTCTCGCATAGTTGCCATCCAAGAAATGAAACGATCCACGCTATTTCATGATCCTATTGAAATACAAAGAACCGTTGGATTTACTAGACTGAATAATTTTATCATAAAGAGGGTGAGTCACGGGTCAGATCTAGGTCTCTGCGCATTATGGTTTGCAGAACCCGTTTCTACTTACCGGTGCTCAACTGGTTGAACCATTGGGTGCATCGGTGTCTCTAAGCCCACTGCAGCAGTAAAAATGAGGTAGTTTCACTCGACCACAAACCCTGCAACAATTACAAGCAAGGTTCAAAAATTGAACTTTTTTTTAGTGACCATGAGAAGCACCCTGCTAACCAACGAGGGTCAGCTAAAACACAGATTACACTTAGTAGTTGGCCTTTAAGTGGGTGGGCAAAAGGTCGGAAAACCAGTGGAATAACAGTTTATGAGCGTGTGATAATAAAGAAGAAAAGGGCCCAAAAGATTGCATTTTTCTTTCCTTTTAGGTGTGTGTCATGTACAAATGTAACATTTCAAGACAAGAAAGAGAGGGCTTACTTGCAGCGGATTATGACTGGAATGGGTTTTAGAGCCTTTGGTCCGTTTCTGATTCCACGTTTGTGAGGAGAAGTCTGGAATCATCAACAACCCATCACTAAAAAACTCAAAATCGATCATGATGGAAAATGGTTAAGAGGAAAAGAAAAAGAAAAAAATATATAACATCAGCAATTATCAAAGAAATCATTGGTACTAAGTTTAATAATTGCAAGGTGAAGTCATGGTCATTACTAACTGGTGTTTCATTTTTTAACAAACAGGTTCCGCTTCTGATAATGTGATATTTATGGGTCAATTAACCAATTTCATACAAGCTGCAACATATAAAAAGATATAATAATATTACCTAATGACCCCTTCTAAAACCTAAATTGACACTTCTATTCAATCAAACAAGACGTATGTACTTATTAGTGGTTATGACAAAAAAAAAAAAAAAAAACACTCAGAGCTTGCCAAATATTCAAATAGCTATTATCTGACTTTATATAAACACTATATCATTAGCCTGTGATTCTCCTGCTTCGGATTATTAAAAATCACAATATTACTTTCAAAGCACACACAAGCAACCCCCTTAGCTGTCTAGGCAGTTGTCATTTTGGCGTTTTGGGTGTTTTGCATTTATGGATTAAGTCACGACTTCATAATATATTTGTTAACATGCTAGCATAGTAGCGTAGGAAACAAATGATCGCAAATATCTTTGTTCCTTTTTTCACTAAAGAGTTGCACATACCAACACATAAAAAAAAAGGTTATTTCAACAGATACCAACAAGGAAGCTTCAAAACATAATAAAGATAAACCTTGGATTGCAGCAAGACGAAAATGCTAAGAACCAATCATTGTAATGCTTTTTAACCTTAATACTTCAATGCAAAAACGATAAAATAACAGAATGTGTATCAGATTTGATGCCTTTAGCATTTACTCTTCGTGAGCCAAAAAAAATGCTACATTTGGCTAGTCACATCAGCATATGGCTCAACAAGAAATATTATGATTATACGTTGAAAATCTAAAATAAAGAGTAGTATTCAACACATAACCAATTGTATAACAGAACTATGAGAACCATATAAACATTTGTAAGCAGTTAAACAACAGACTTACATATCACACTTATAACATTAACTATAGGCGGATTACGCCTTTCTTGTATTTTTCTACCTAAAATCGGTTATGTATTGAACATCCAAATATCTAAAATACCATCAACAATGATAAAGAAAATAGTTGCTTTGACTCGAGTTTCATTTTTCTCATAAGTTATAACGCCTAACTCATACACATAACAAACTATAATCACACTCTTAAATCTACTTTTTTGTCTGCTTAAACCCTCAAACCACTTATCGAGGATACAATAGTCAACAAGTAGTAGTATATTTGATCTTAGTGATATGATTAGGATTTAGGATCATGAATCATGGGCTAAAACTGCAGGATTCGAATAGAAATAAACTTAATCAATCCAATTTATATACCAATTTTTCTTCCACAAAACAGCCCCAATTTCACAAATTGCCACAAAACCCTAAACCCTAGCAAAAAAAAAAAAAACCTTCGAATAACAGATTTAAACATGAATTAAATCAATTAACATAATATGTAAACCAGAAATTGAAAAGTTGGGGGATTAGGTTTACAAGAAATACACTACCTTCTTTTTAGGGACGGCCATGAGGTCCATGGACCCGTTTCCGATATTGAATCCAGATCCGAACCCGATGTGGATCGGGTCTACGATTCTGTCGAATTCGGGCAGAGTTAACGGCGGCGATGCGGCTGAGCGACTCATCGGGGCATCAAGCGGCGGCGGTTGTGCGACGCCGTGAATGCAAGTTTTGAAGAGTAGTGCGCAGGAAAGTTTGCTGTCTATGTTGGTTCTCATCATAGATTTCATCAGGAACGCCATTTTCCGATGGGACTGATGGCGCCGGCGTACGCGTGAGATAAAGAGTTTAAAGACGATGACGATCCCCTGGTAATTTACAAACCTTTCATTTCATGTGTCGAAAGAATTAGGTTATTATTAGAAAATAAAAAATTATTTTTTTAAATCAATAAATAAGTTCATTTACATATGACTTGAGTTAAGGTTGTTTATGACTTGAGTTAAGGTTGTTTGTAACGGGCTTTATGGAGGAGTCACGCCATTTTATAGCCTTCCTATCACGTTGGTAACACCATCTCCGTTAGCGTCATGATCGGTTTCTTTCCTGTGTGTGACACTACAATCATTACGCCCCATCCTCTCTGTCAAATACCAAGGTCGTCGATGCCATGGACCCATTACGCCTCTTCTCCTCGAGGCACCATTAGGACGTTAATGAGGGTGGTGGGGCGCCACCACTACGGGCAACCTAAGTAAGGCCTTCCCTAGTGGTATCTAGTGATAATGGAGAGACTTGTGGTCTTGAGGTTAAAAGTTTGATTCTCCGAGCCAATAGGTTTCACCCTTCTGGTGCACTACGCTCGCATGGATGGGTTTTTTGTTTTCTTTCTAGAATGTGTCCAGCAATGGGTCTGAGCTTACCAGCACTATTGCTCTTAACGGACGTGGGGCGCTTTTTGCTATTGGGCTTCCCTATTTAGTCTACTTCCGATTTGGTTTTTTACTTGACAGTTCTTATGGTTCAACTGGCCAAACCCGGAAACGAATTGCTAATTGAACTGGGTTTTAAATGCCATGCTAAAAAAAATTAGGGTATTCGCACATACGACAGTATAACATTTTATTAGGCAATGATATTAATTTATCCATCGTTCATGTAAGAAACGAGAAATTGACCCACCCGCGTGTTGCGGCGGGTCACTTCTTTAATGTTACAATCACCAAACCAAAAAGACTAAATTTTCAAACACAAACAAAAACATAATAATTTACACAAACACAAACCTAATGACTTGTTATAAATTAAAATGATCCAACTTGTTGAACCTCCAACATGAATTTAATTTACGTTAGGGTCGGCACTTGCGAGAAGTTTTCTGTAAGCTAGCTCTACCAAATCAGCAACCTATCTATTGCAAGCTGCTCAAGATCTCTGCATAACAACATATTATGTTTGAACATACATATGACTATATAAAAAATCTCTATGCAACTCTGCATACTTCTATAATTCGCGGGCCACCATGTGTGCATTGTTACAGGCCAACATACACATTTACGTAATCTTCAAGTCAACATTACCAATAAAATTTTTCTTGACATCATAGCTAAGGAAGTCAATAAATACAAAGTGAAAGCATGGGCTCGTAGCAAAATTGGTATAAAAAAAGTGTCAGATAAAGGTCAAAACCTTTTTCCAGAAATGTTATTAAAAAAGAAAAAGAGAGTAAGGAGCTGCTAATATTTTCTTAAATTATAAGACATCAATAAGGTTGTTTTTCCATTTTCTTTTCCTTTCTACTTTGACATTATAATTAGCACGTTCACCAGATATGGAATATAGCTATTATTGAAATTTATGCATAGTTTGATTTTCATAGACTCAAAGATTTTCAACAAAATTGATTAGAGTATTTCTTCATTGATGCTTCTAAGCTACTATGCTAGTTATTTGGGTATATATATTTGGTTGGGTAAAGCCAATGTTCCATTTCTATTTCTATAATATGTGACACACTTTGACTTTTAGAAAGTCAAATGCCGATCCAACTATATAATTGCCTACATTTCTATTTCTATTTCTATAATATGTTGGCAGCTCGAATTTCATAAAATCAAACCTGTGAAAATAATCTTAATAAAAGAAATATTAGAAGCATATTATTAAGTTAGAATTAATGGGTCAGACAATTAGTTAAGTTGGTTAAATTAAATGGCAGTTATGCCACCAACAGTTGTGTCACTTGGAGGGGATAGACCGCCAATCTTCTAGGTATGAAAAGGGACCCAAAACTCATTTGTAAAGTTCAACTTTTATGTATATAATTTCTGGTTCCTTATTTCTTTCATTCTAAAAGATGTCTGCACACTTTTGCTTCAGTTGAACCTATACAAATTCTGTGATAGAATTTGTTTAAATCCGAGATAGAGTTTGAAATCAACAGTTACATCTCCTTCATTATATTACCTTTCATAACCGACTATGTGAATATGAGGCATGAGGTTAGCACCAACTACCCAATCACCTGACTGAAAATCTCTACACCTGTAGAAAAAACCCAACACAAAACGTGTGACATATATACTCAATCAAAGAAATACGTGTAAAAATCTCATCCGATATCCTAATCTATAGTCACATTCTCCTCACAAAAGAAACTTGACAATTGTAATATTATCTAGTTTTCTTAAATAGACCTAGCCCCATCCATACACACCTATGCCACATCATTAAAGCACTCAAGTCCATTACATACTGTGTACACATACTCAGCTTGTTCATATCCCAGTTCATGTTAATTGTAGCTATTATGATCATTTCTGGCGTGTTAGCATCTGATTATATGACAAATATGACTGTCTAGGTAATATATGACCATCAACATTCATTCTCACAACTTCCTATTGGAGGCATTCTAGTTTAGATAATTAACAGAAACCAAAATTGGTCTACTAAAAAGGGCGTCTGATGATTTATATGTGAAAGTTTACCTCTTGGCTAGGGATGCAAATGTCATTGTCCTCTACTTATGTCTGTTGTTGCAAAAGAAAGAATTTAGTAAAAGAACAGAAGAGATTCTTTAGTCATGGATTTATGCTTCTATTTCATTGAGAAAGTAAACTGGCCATTCTCACAATATATTGTCATCGCATATATCTAAACTAAAACATATAAGACACCAAGTACCACATTAAGCAAGCCAAATAGAGTTATACGACATGTAAGATTAACAAAAAGACGAAGTTAGAATGCATGATCATGTTTTCACAACATGGATTATCCATTATTGAAAGAAAGATTTCATCATCACCATCTTAAACCATGAATTCTATTTTTACTCATTTTTTATTTTCTTTGTTTTTTTTTTCCTTTTCTTTAGTTCTGATTTCAACATTGTTTTTCCCCTTTCTAAATTTTTCAGAGAAAATTCAATAGAAAAAGCACAGACAACAACATGTAGTCAAGAAGAAATACCCAATATTTAGATGGTAAGTATTACACATGAAATACAGGAAGAAATATGGAGCTGCACATTACTCAATCAGTAAGCATGTCACTTAACAACTGTTCCAAGAATCCAATATCCATTTTCGTAATCATAATCCAGATACCCAAAAAAAGTTTTGAATTTGTCTAAGAAAACCTAAACCCTTTTTTAAGCAGAATGAACAAATCCAATAGACATTATAAGTCACTGAATATAGAAATGTAAACAAAGTGCTAAATCCCTAACAAAGTCATCATCACCCGAAGCAAGACACACAATCCACATAAAATATACAAAGTAAACCGAAAAACAAAGAACCATTAAGAAACATAAACAGAAAAATTACCTGCATCCCATAAGCAGACATCACAGATGTGCAACCAAACCAAAACAAACTCATAAGCCTAAACTAAATTCTTACAAAACTTAGATTAGGACGTTAGTACATAAGCTATTGCAAAGGTCTATGGCCACAAAATCACACACATATTTGGTTAATTTTAAAGTAATCCAGTATGCTTGTGAATCCATACCTTTAACTGAGTACACAATTATTGTAATTCATCCATTATATACCAAAGCTCCAATCTTTGTCTCTGAATGCCAAGTGATAAAACCTGAAGATACACAGAAAAATAAAGACATGCAATACACAGACTTAAAAAATCAGAAAATCTTAGACTAAGATCCAAAACCCTAGAAGCATAAGCCAAAGCAATGTTCGTTAAAACGTAAAAAAAAAGAATCAGGAATTGCAAGTTGCAACATATGAAACAAAGAATTAGGTATAAATTAGGTACCTGAAAAAGAAGAAAACGAAGGTTAAATTAGGTACCTGAAAAAGAAGAAAACAAAGGTTAAATTAGGTATAGTGACTCCTATGAAGCAAAGAATACACACAACTGAAATTAGGGAGATTGAAATCACGAACCTGATTTGAGAATTAGAAGGAAGCAAGCAAAAGAAACGTAATAAGGAACAACGACGGCGAGTTGACTCCGAAAAAGCAAAGAATACACGCAATTGAAGTTAGGGAGACTGAAATCACAAACCTGATTTGAGATTTAGAAGGAAGCGAGCAAAAGAAACGCAATAAGAAACGATGATGGCGGCGACATGTGAGCAGGTGAGAGAGATGATAACTCGTGACTGACCGGAACTTGTTCTCTGTTGCCGAAAGCAAACAAAATACACATAAAGCATAAATAACCGGATACCGTCCACAGGAAGTACAGCCCATGGTAAAGAAAGGGGGTAAAGTGTGAAAAAAAAAAGAGTTGTGGTAGAAACCAAAACTCGTAAAGAGTATTATTTAACTATAATTCCTATTGTATATTTATATAATATAATTAGGATATTCACATACTCCAATGTAATGTTTTGGATAATAAATAATTTGATTAAAACTTATATTGATGTTTTTTTTAATAATTGTAATTTGCTTAAGACTTTATTACAAAAATTTACATTTTTCTTGTTTTAAAGTTTATGTATATTATAATTTACATGCTTGAACAGTCAATCCAGTTCGACCTTGTGGGTCAACCTAGGTCAACCGATTGAATATTTTTTTGACACACGTCCGACCGGGTTTAAAAATCCAGCTTAAAAACATTAGATATAACCCAAACAATACCAATTACAAATGTGATGAAATCCATATCTTTAAAATCTTCTATGTCAATAGAGAGGAAATGATTCTTTAGAATATTTGAGTGCTAAAAGATGTGTGTTACACAGGCAGACAAATAAAAAATATATATAATTAATTAGTTTGAATATAACTTTTATAATTTTTAAGCATATGTTGTAAAATAAAAAGATACAACATTTTATAGTTATAACATATGTATTAAATTAAAAATAATTCTATTCGTTTAATCTATTTATACAATTTAGTAAGTTAAAAAGATACTGACTTATCCATGCGTTGTGACAGGTAACGATTTTATGATGTGAGCTTTTTGTTGTAGAATAAGTAGGATGATCAAATACAAATATTAAAAGTTGGTAGTCTTGTTCATTCATTGATTGCTACATACATTTTGGTACATGTAGGATAGTAGAGATTCATAGCCTAGAATAAATACGATCATGGAACCTAGTAAAAAGCCAAACAATACATTTTTAATGCATATTTGATTTATCTGATTCAAGGTACTTAAAGATGATTGACTTTTTCTTGATGAAAGTTAAACTTTATGGCATTTGATCATCTAGCATCTTAAAGTTAAAGCTAATGTGGTTAAACAACCAAGGCAAGTATGTCATATATATATATTTTTTAACAGCAAAATGATTTTATAAGAAAAAGATGCGAGATAGAAAACCTAACTAGACATCCAAATTTTTTTTTACAAGTAATTAAAAGGGTTCTCTAACCACTCTGTCCAATTAATTACGATTTTGTTATTTCTACTAGCTATCCACATCAACATTGAGTTTGTTATCTGATGTGTTTTGATCCCTTTCCATATCCGAGCTATTTTGAAAGACTGATTATATCTGTTTTGCTTACTTAGCTTTTTTAACCATAGGACAAAGAAGCAACTGAACAAAGCTAATGAAGAAATTAAGAAAACCATGTTTAAAACTGTGATAAAAACTAATGAAAGGACAAACAAGCAACCTGACAACTATTAGTTACAGTAAAGTACTTTAAAACTAAGACTGATAACCAAGTAATTTACAAACCTTTCATTTCATGTGTCGAAAGAATTAGGTCATTATTAGAAAATAAAAAAATAAAAAATAAAAAGAGTTTTATCAATAAATATGTTCATTTATATAGTCCCACTTGTAAGTTGTAACAAAGAACAAAAAAAAAATGAGGGTTTTCTCATCAGATGTGAGTTTCTTCCTGATAGAGATTGAAGATGATCGGGTGGGTAGTGTAATATCCTCGTCAGTGATCCAAATTTGTCGTTCAAAAAAATATATATATGACTTAAGAGTTAAGGTTGTTTGTAATGGACTTTATGGAGGAGTCACGCCATTTATAGCGTCCCTATCACCCTAGTAACACCATCTCCGTCACCGTCATAATCGGTTTCTTTCCTCTCTGGCACTACCATCATCACGTCCCACCCTCTCTGTCAAATACCAAGGTCTTCGACGCCATGGACGCTACCCCACTACGCCTCCTCTCCTTGAGGCACCATTGGGACCTTAATTAGGGTGGTGGGTTGCCACCACTACGGGCAACCTAAGTAAGACTTGCCCTAGTGGTATCTAGTGATAATGGAGAGACTTGTGGTCTTGAGGTTAAAAGTTTGATTCTCTGAGCCAATAGGTTTCACCCTTCTAGTGCACTACGCTCGCATGGATGGGTTTTTTGTTTTCTTTCTAGAATGTGTCCAGCAATGGGTCTGGGCTTACCAGCACTATTGCTCTTAACGGATGTGGGGCGTTTTTGCCATTGGGCTTCCCAATTTTGTCCCCTTTGCTTTTGACACGTTCGGACACCTCGCGTCAGAGGCTGCAGACACGCTCGGGCGGATCCAGAAGGTTATGCATGGTCATATAGTGACTCCTAGAGCTAAGAAACTTGTTTTTATCCGCTTAGGTTTTGCTATTCAAAAAGGGCTTGCGGCGCAGCTTGTTGCCAGCTTGCCTCGTATGTCGGACTGAGTTGTAACCTTTGTTTTGTTTGTGTCTAATACTACATCAAGAAAATAGAAAAAAAAAAATTGCTAACTGAACCGGGTTTTAAATGCCACGCTAAAAAAAACTAGGATATTCACACATACGACGGTATAAGATTTTATTAGGCAACGATATCAATTTATTCATCGTTCATGTAAGAAATTAGGATATTCACATACTCCAATGTAGTTTGTTTTGGATAATAAATAATTTGATTAAAACTTATATTGTTGTTTTTTTTTTTTTTGAATAATTGTAATTTGCTTAAGACTTAATTAAAAAAAAACATTTTTCGTGTTTTAAAGTTTATGAATATTATAATTTACATGCTTGAACAGTCAATCCAGTTCGACCTTCTGAGTCATCCTAGGTCAACCGGTTAAACATTTTTTACACACGTCCGATCCGGTTTAAAAATCCAGCTTAAAAACATTAAATATAACACAAACAATACCAATTACAACTGTGATGAAATCCATATCTTTAAAATCTTCTATGTCGATACAGTGGAAATGATTCTTTAGAATATTTGAGTGTTAAAAGATGTGTGATACACAGGCAGACAAATAAAAAAATATAATTAATTAGTTTGAATATAACTTTTATAATTTTTAAGCATATGTTTGTAAAATAAAAAGACACAACATTTTATAGTTATAACATATGTATTAAATTGAAAATAATTCTATTCGTTTAATCTATCTTTAAAATTTAGTAAATTAAAAAGATGGTGACCTATCCATGTGTTGTGACAGGTAACGATTTTATGATGTGAGCTTTTTGTTGTCGAATAAGTAGGATGATCAAATACAAATAATAGAAGTTGGTAATCTTGTTCATTCATTGATTGCTACATACATTTTGGTACATGTAGGATAGTAGAGATTCACAGCCTAGAATAAATACGATCATGGAACCTAGTAAAAAGCCAAACAATACATTTTTAACGCATATTTGATTTATTTGATTCAAGGTACTTAAAGATGACTGACTTTTTCTTGATGAAAGTTAAACTTCATGGCATTTCATCATCTAGCATCTTAAAGTTAACGCTAATGTGGTTAAACAACCAAGGCAAGTATGTCATATATATATATTTTTCAGGGCCGGTGCTGGGGAGGCGCACCATCAGCCCATGCGCCGGGCCCAATACACTAAGGGGCACAAGAATTTTTCATACCCATTATATATACTAGGCCCAGTCTAGGTTTTCGTTTGAGCATTGTGAGAGAATTTCGATTGTCCAGGGTTGTAGAGAATTGAATCACGAGTTCAACGGTATAAGATTCTTCGATTTTGGTCAAGGTTTGTGGAAGTTATGTGACTTTCACGCTTTTCCGGCGAGCTCTTCGTTTTCCCGACGGGTCTGAATTAGGGCTTCGGTGGGACTGCTGTATTCTAGGAAGGAGAAGACATTTTGGTGACGTGGTAACGTACTACTGGTCCAGAACGATTGTTTTTCTCTCAATGGTCAAACACGGTTGGGCCCACTTGGGGAAATAGATCCGTTGAAGAGCTGTGTGTTGGCAGCCCCTGAGTGGTTGAGCCCCACATCACACGGATCCACTCTTTCTCTGCCATTGATCTCTACTATTCCACACCGTTAGATAGTTTTGTGTGCTTTTCTGCCATTCTTGTGATTGGTTGAAGACCCCACATACAAATTATCACATGGATCCTCAAGCTGAACCATTGGATGCCTCCTAATATCCACTGTTAGATCAATTTTGTGCTTCCTTGTCTGGTATTGAAAAAATACTAACGATTTTTTTTATTTTCCTTAAATACGGAATGAGACTAACGAAAATAACGCCTTAACAGAATTTCAGAATTTTCTATTAGCAATGGATTTATTCCGCTATATTTCAACCGTGTTTGTAATTTTCGTACTTAATTATGTATAACACAGGGGCACTTTTTTTTTCTGTGCCGGGCCCAAAATTATTTTAACGTTTTCAGAAACGGCCCTGATATTTTTTAACAGCAACATGATTTTATTAGAAAAAGATGCGAGATAGAAAACCTAACTCGACTTCCAAAAAAAACATTACAAGTAATTCAAAGGGTTCTCTAACCACTCTGTCCAATTAATTACGATTTTGTTATTTCTACTAGCTATCCACATCAACATTGAGTTTGTTATCTGATGTGTTTTGATCCCTTTCCATATCCGAGCTATTTTGATAAATTGATTATATCTGTTTTGCTTACTTAGCTTTTTTAACCATAGGGCAAAGAAGCAACTGAACAAAGCTAATGAAGAACTTAAGAAAACCATGTTTAAAATTGTGATAAAAACTAATGAAGGACAAACAAGCAATCTGGCAACTATTAGTTATAGTAAAGTACTTTAAAACTAAGATTGATAATCAAGTATAAAGACATATAGCCACAACAAAATAAGTAAGTTTGTTTTATTTTCTAATAGTACCAACCAACTACTTAAACCGGTTGCGAATCATGATATGAATAAATTAAGGAAATATACAAAGAAAGACATACTTAATATTTTATAATAAATATATGTCACTACTAGAAAAAATGACATTTATGACCAATAATACGCGTCATAAAAAGGTCAGATGACGCGCAAATACGCGTCAATGAAGCCCCCATTTTAAAAAAAGAGATAAATAGTACCAACCAACTACTTAAACCAGTTGCGAATCATGATATGAATAAATTAAGGAAATATACAAAGAAAGACATACTTAATATTTTATAATGAATATATGTTTTCTATTTTGCACACTACTAGAAAAAATGACATTTATGACCAATAATACGCGTCATAAAAAGGTCAGATGACGCGCAAATACGCGTCAATGAAGCCCCCATTTTAAAAAAAGAGATAAATAAGTAAAAGCAAAACCAGCAAAATAATAAAGAAAAAAACTAAAAAAAGTAAATAAATAAAAAGATGACGCGCTTCACTTGTTTGTACATTATATATGAGACTTTAAGAGGTGTACCATTAAGTTGAACGACAAGAAATTTTGTTAACGAGCTAGCAAAGGTCTCTTCTATTTGAACACTCATAAAAAGATAAAATTTGCTATTTTGGACATCCTTATACGTTGCGTAGAGGTCTATACGTAGCGTATATAGTCTCTGAAAAATAATGATCGGGCTCTGAAAAGTCTTTATACGCAGCGTATAGACCTATACGTTGTGTATATATCGATCAAATCGTACATCTCCCTCTGAATTTTATGTCAACGACATCCCGAAAAAGAAAAATACGCTACGTATTCAATATCTAAAAATAACAGGAATGTCCAAATAGCAGGACCGCCACCAAAATACTAGCACACACTATGACACAAACAAACAATGAAACAAAACAGAATTTTGGGTTGATGTTTATTAATGTGAGGTCATTTTTTCCATTGGATCAAAAGTATAACATTTACAAAACCAGTGGCTAAAGTTGAAGTTTCATAGTTCAGGGACCATATTTGTAACTTACTCCCATAAACGATGAATCTTCAAATCCATTTCCCAATTCCCACAGCCGTTTCCAAAGACGAGAAGCAAGCTGCGAAGTTTTTATCTGTTTTTTTCCGTCGCCGGCAAATCATCACGGCGGAGTTCCACCGCAGGTAGCCGATACGATTAACTCATTTCCTGATCTTAGTTTTGCCCTAATTTTACTGCAGTTCTTCGTTAGTTTCAAATTGCTTCCATCGAAATCTGCTGATTTATTGCACAAAGTATTAATCCGTGTTTATGTACTGCAGTTTTCAAATTGATTGGCATTTTAGCAAAAATGTTTTCAAAATCTGGACCTTTTAAGCTTACATTGAATCTTACTTTGTTAAAAAATACACTAATATAAATTCTCTAAATCCCTAATTTTATTCTGCTTCAAATCGGTCGCGCCCATCATTTGTATCTCACAAGCAGTCTTCATCATGGCAAATCCAGTTGATGTAAATTGTTAAATATGTTCAATCTGTTTATAGATGTTCAATCAGTTTATGTAGTTGATGATATTTGTGAAAGCTTGAACCTTGAACACCATAGGGGATTAGAGGTAAAGTTTGGTAAAGAATGCAAAACTGGTAGCTGGTGTAGCTTATCTTTATATATGATTATATGATTTATATCAATTGGTTTATTTGTAAGGAATTGAAACTATCCAAATTTGAATTTTAATCTTAAATTGGTCTCAAATTGCTTATTTAACATTCTGTTTGAAATATTGGTCTCAAATCTTGATTAAAAAGGCTAAAACAAATACTGGTCTCAGATTTTTTACATAACAGGTTAACATTTCGTTTGAATTTTAGTCTTAACTTGCATCCAATTTTATTATTCTATTGGCATATATTGATATTCACGTATTTTGTTACAAATTGGATTGTTTACATTCTTCTTTTTCTATAACAATTAAATCTAGTTTCTTTGCATACATTTCACCAGTTTCAGTCAGTTTTTTATGTGACTGTCACATCTGATATTATACAGAATCCGTGTTTGTTAAAATGTCCGAATGGAATCTTCAATCTTGTATAGGCATGAACTCAAATGATATATCGTTTCTTCTTCTCGGATAGACAGCATTGTGTTCTCATCTTAATGATCAAAGTAGACAGTTTTGTAGAAAACAACATCCTATGAACCGGTTAATCTCTTTTATTGTGATGATTTATATTTTGTAGAATGTGGCATGCAATGTATCCCGGAACATATGGCTACTTCTTCTTTTTGTCTTTATTATATAGAAAATAACATTATCTGATTCTTAATTGCTTGTAGTTACTAGTTTATGATATGTCTGCTTATTGTCTTGAGTATTGTGAAACTTACGTTCTGCTCCAAATGAGTTTATGTGTGATTTTGTGTTTAAAGCGCTGATAAGTTTTGTTTGAATCAAGTAAATTCATGTGAATTTCTATTTGTCTAATTGTCTTGGGGTTGGTAGTCGAATACTCGAATAGGTTCAAAAGTAGGTTATGATTTGATGGAATGTGTTTGATAAACTTGAGCTTAGCGTATTCAAATTATGATATTCAATGGTTGGTGAAACAGCAGGGTAACATGGCCAAATGGGGCTTAAGCTGCCATGGAATTTATTTCTCCCTTTTTTTAAAAGATATTTCTACATAGGACACATTAAAGATTTAGTTTGATACTATTTAATTTTTTTTGTAATATCTTTTGGGTCTAAAGATAAAATGTCTACTTACTTTTGCCTTATAACTTACTAGTGTTTTTAGCTTTTGGATTGCTTTTTCCAAGCCATAGTGTATAATACATATTAAAATAAGAGAGATTAAACCATAGTCGATTGTTCTACACGTCAGATAACCAGGTTATAGAACCTTTGTACAACATATTCAATCAATTTAGAAATTTATTAAACAGTTCTATCAAATTCAACATTAAATCACAAAGATAATTTTCTGTTAACTCAAGATATGCTTTAAAAACACATTTCAAACAGTATGCCAGTATGGCTCATTCAGAACCAACTCCATTGCCTTTGAATCGTCCAATTTTATTAAGCAACCTGCCAACCTGTTAGTCATAACAGCAGGTGCCCTGTTGTTCTAATTTTGTTATTCCATGCTACTAATGTTATCTTGTTTGTTACACTTCTTGTGGAGAATTTGGGTTTTGTTTGAATTCGTTTGATCTGGGGCTCTTTCAAAGCTTTTCTTTGACTTAATTTAGCTTGGGGGTTAGTGTTAGTTTGACTGGACCTTTCCATTCTGTTGAGTATTTATAACACTGAATCCAATTAATTTGTGGATTTAGAGGCCAGTTCAAGGGTGAGGGAAATGAAAAAGTTCATAATGTCTTATTTTTTTATACCAGAAACTGAAGCACCTTGAAGCTGTTGCTGCAGAAGTAAATCCATGTCGTTTACAAAAGGTGACTTGCTTACAAAAACAAGAAAGCTAGTAAATGGTCTAGCCAAGGCAAAACCGGTTTGGCTTAAAGCTATGGAAAAGTATGTTCTCTGTTTTTAAAGTCTTTATGTAATTTTGGTTTTAAACTTTCCGGCTTGTCAGTAAGCTAATTTTCTGTTATTAGTTTTTGAAACAGAATACCGAATACTCTAGTTTGCGCTGAAAAGATAATTAAAACAATATTAAATTTTATAGGTCCCCGCCTGCAGTCTTTCCTCGGGCTGAAAAGAAAGTTGAGCGGATCTGCCTCCCGGAGGATGTTTATATCAACAAGTTCTACAAGAAGCATCCTGAATCATTGCATGATGATCCTCTCAAGTACTTCTTTGACCATATTGTCTGGATTGTATTTATATAAAGTTTAGTCATATTTGTTCTACTTTTGATTTTCTAACCCCGTCTTTCATACTATCAAAAGCAACCCTCTTTCATGAGCATTATCTTGATTTCAAATGCTCTTTCATACATAGACTAATCTTTACATTTGTATATTGTAGAATTTGTGATTTTGACCCGACCCCATCTCGTATATTTGGTTACCGGGTGCTAGAATTAAAGGAGCAAGGTGTTAGTGAAGAGGAAGCTATAAATGTAGCAGATGTAAGTATCTACAAACTTTAGCCTTCTTAAGTTGACTGTACCAAGCAAATGTTGTAGATGATGTAGTAGTGTCAAAACTGACAAGCTGGGTAACGGGTACTTTTTATTTTATTTTATAGAAATATAGTATAAAACTTTTCTTTGCAACTTTTACAATGAAGTGGTGGGTCCGTTATGCCATTTTGGATAGCAAAGCTGATCTTACTAAAAACAAAGTTTTGGGTCTTAGGAGTTGAGAGATTACTATTCACAACCTGTTGAACCCTGTTAAAAAATGGGGTATATACAAAGTTTGAAATTTTGGACAAAAACCGTTTGTCTTTCGTGACATGTCAATCAGACCGAACCCGTTTCCAACCACAAAATATTAAGTAGTTAGTATTTCTAATATTATTACAGGCAGAGTATCGGCAAGAGAAAAAGGCTAAAAAGAAGGCATACAAACGATTGAAAGAAATTGCACGAATAAGAGGAACAAAACCGCCTCCAAACCCATATCCAAGTGCTATAAAGCAGATACAGGCTGAAGAGAAGAAATATGTTAATGACCGTTTCTTCAATCCACGAATCTTGGAAATTGTTGAGAAGCTCAAGGAGCAGCAGGCTGCCGAGATGCAGGATAGAGGCCGACCTGGTGGCATGTAATCTTTCATATTCCCTACTTTCATGCTTCAAAACATAAATTTCCATTGTTCTTATGCATTTAAGATTGTTACTACGTTAACTTTTTCTGCGTTATTGTTAGCTGTAATAAACATCGAGTAGACGCTGTAATTGGCTCGAGTTCTGAGAATCTAGTCCTGGAGTCTATGGTCTATGGCATCTTTGCATGTTATGTGGAATCATTTATTTTGGTAAAGAAATTTAAAGTGTTTTAATTCCTTTTCTTTAAGATGATGGGTGCCTAAATACACATCTTGGGCAAATATGATTTATTTGAGCAAAGTAGTTTTGATACCTTTCTTGGAGAGTAAACACTCTTATACTTTGTCTGTTGCTTTGGTGTATGTAGCCATGTAGGTCCAGTTCCTTTCTTTCTAGACCAGGCTTGCCTATGTTTATGGAATTGTGGTGTGACCCTGTCCCTTTTTAACGACAAAATATATTACTTTTAATTTACCCCAACTAACTTATATAGATTCGGCGGGTCTCGAGCCCCTAACCTCAAGAAAAACGACACCATGTTAACGTCTAGCTTCAGTGACTTTGTCAATTGAATCTAATCACCCAGCCTATCAACATGTTGCTAATAAAACCTATGGTGTAATCTAGGTGTTAAATCAACTTTTATATTTTTTATAAATATTTGGAAAAGCTGCTATAAAAAATTAACTAAATAAGCAATTTACAGCGAAAATATTAAAAAAATTTAATGTTTAACATAACTTTAAAAATTAATATAATTTTTATGAATTTAATTATATAAATCTTTAATTTTTTATTATAACTTTTGAATTTATATAATAATGTACAAATTTATTTAATTGGACTTAAATGTCCCATATCAACTTTACGAACTTTACTTTAGCTTTTATTTTACATTCTTCTTTTTCCACCAATTCCTAATCCTAATTTCCCATAGACACCGGGTCACCATCGTCTATAAATATTACAAATTTATTCACATCCCTCAAATTCATAGAAATAAAAAAGAAAATCACAAAGAAATTATCAAAACCACACACGTGTCATCATTCTATTGGCGAACAACCTGCCAACTCCTCTTTCAGTCTGATATTTTCATAATCTCTCAAACAAACATCTCTCCATGGCCACAACAACCACAATTAACCCCCTCCTATTTCCCACAACTCCAAGATCAAGAAACTCAATCACAACACCTTTCAAAAGATCAAATCTGTTTGATCTTTACCATTCATACCCATCTGTTCTCAATCCCCAAATCTTAATCTCCACAAACCCAAGAAACTCCCATAAAAATCCAATCTTTCTTACCCACTGTTCTTCAAAACCTACCATTTCAGATGACAAAGATAACGTGATTAAAGATCAAGATTCTTCAGTTTTATCCGACTCAAATCCAAATATCCAAAACCCACAAAAACCCACTTCAAATCAAGGAAAACCCACCTCAAATTCTTTGGTTTCCAGAGGTTTAGTTCTTGATTTGGGTTCAGCGGGTTCTTGGGATGGTTTTGAAATTGGTTCTCCAGTGGTGAAGAGGTTCTTGAGTGATGAAGAAGAGAGGTGGTACATGTGGTATGGTGGGCGACCCGGAGGGAATTTGGTTCCGGGTTCAATCGGGTTGGCGGTTTCAAGTAATGGGATCCACTGGGAAAGAGGCAAAGGGGCTGTTCAATCGAATAGTGATGTGGGTTTAGTCTTGAAATCGAGTACCGATTGGTGGGCTTTTGATACAAATGGTGTAATGCCAGGTGAAATCTTGATTATGTCTAGTTCCAAGATTAGAGCTAGCAATGCGGTTTATTGGTTGTATTATACCGGTTTTAGTAACGAAAAGATCGAATCTTTAGACAATCCACTCGAGTTTAGTTTAGAAAATCCTGAAACTCGCGGTAAAAATGGTGAATTTGGGAAGATTTGTAGGTCATTGCCTGGTTTAGCAATGAGTCAAGATGGTAGGCATTGGGCAAGGATAGAAGGAGAGCATCATAGTGGATCGTTATTTGATTTGGGATCCGAAAACGAATGGGATTCGATGTTTATCTCATCCCCTCAAGTTGTTTTTCATAGTAGCGGTGATCTTAGGATGTATTATCACTCATTCGATTCAGAAAAAGGCTATTTTGCGATAGGGATGGCGCGATCACGCGATGGAATGAGGTGGATGAAGCTTGGGAAGATCATGGGAGGTGGGCAAGTTGGTAATTTTGATGAGTATGGGGTGATGAATCCTTGTGTTGTAAGGAACAAGAAAGATGGAGGTTATCTCATGGTTTATGAAGGGGTGGGTGGTGATGGTAGGAGGTCTATTGGGCTGGCCCAATCTTCAAATGGGCTACAAGAGTGGCATAGGGTCGAGGGCGGGCCCATATTGAAGCCCGCCCAAGAAAATGGTTGTTGGGATGATGGGCGGGTCGGGTCACCATATCTTGTTCATATGGATGGTGAGAAAGACGAATGGAGATTGTATTATAAAGGGGTAGGGCAAAATGGTCATTCGGGAATTGGAATGGCGGTTTCTGAAGGAGATGATGTCAAGAATTTTCGACGATGGACTGGATTTCATTTGTGAACGTTATAGTTTTGTAAATCCGCGATATGTATTCATACGTGTTAATGCGTTATATAACTTGTATCCTTTGATATTTACTCAAAAATGATATGTATGCTGCAGAACCGTTTAGCTAGATGTGTTTGTGGCAAACTTCTTTCCTTCTATCTTTACATCATATTGCATGCAATTTTCTCTCATACATATTCTATAAGGGCATATGGTATACCGCATGTGATGTTAAAGTTTAACACCGCCACGTCAGCGATGACTGGACTTTAACACCACATAACACACATGGGGTATACTCCATGTTATGTGGTGTGGTGTTAAACTTTGTTTTTTATTATTTTTTTTAATTTCGAAATAAATAATAAAAAAATATTAATCTTACAATTTAAATAAAAAAAGACGCTACAAATGCATTTCTTAAAAAAAAAAAAAACTACCAATACTTGATAAAATTAACATTTTTTTTACATAAAACATAGAATAAATCAATGTGACCGATTATAGATATCCTCGATCAAGTCGGCTTTTAATTGATTATAGATAATAGGTTAGCAAGACAAAAAATCTTTGTGGGAGAGGAAGATTATTTATTGGTTCTGAGTACGGTCATGTAGACTTCGAGAGCATGGTTACACTCCACTCATGCTACCATTTTTAATTTATGTTGAAGTAAGTAGTCTGTTTTCCCCAAAAATAACCAAAATGATCAAAGTCTCCACTCATGCTAACATAACAATTTTTGTTAAGGTGCATTTTTTATTTTACCCAATACCCAAAATGATCAAAAACAGGAAATGTTTATCCAAACACTTGAACCAACTATTACATGCTTAATTGTCCATCCTACCGTCAAGTCATGTATAATGAATTCTATTCTTCTTTGCCTTTTTCTTAGTATCATATACTTTTTGAAAGGGTATTTTCATTTCCTTCATTCTTTAAGTTCGTTGTTTGACATTGGCTAATATTGTGTTATTGCAGATTTTGTAAAATTTTGACTATATTCGCGTGGCCCGTCGTAACCATTGGCGAAGCTTGGACGAAAAGTTTAGGGGGGCGAAAAGTCACGGATCCTAATCCGGGGGGGCGGTCCTTAATATATATATAAAAAAATTTAAAAATCGAAGATATTAGCACTACGACAAAAAAAAAACGGGGGAGGGAGGGAGGGCGGTCGCCCCCCCCCCCCCCCCGGGTCTCCACTAAGCTGCGCCATTAGTCGTAACACGCGGGCGGGTCACCTTTTAGTTACCATATATAATTCATTTATAAGTATCATTTCATGTTGAGTTTGCTCGCCTCACAATTACTTCCAGAATAATTATGAATTATTTCTTTATGAACTCGCCGGTGAGCATATTACGACAATCGTATCCAAGACACCGAACTAAACTTTCCTGCTTTGTTACAATTTAAAATTGAGTTTGGTTTTCGTCTACGTTCCTATTTTTATTATCATGATAAGTGGTGTAAAAGTATATTTTATATAATATTAATCATCTCTAAACACATATTTAGATATAAAATATATTGTTTTGCTCGATTTTTTAATTAGTAGTTGTCAGAGAAAATGAGCTCAAAATATGTTGAGTTAATTACGATTTGCGTCCCTGTAGTTTGGCGATATATGCAACGGCGGCCAATTGTTTCATTTCCTTCAAAATGTTGTCCAACGTTTACATTCTCATGCGATATGAGTCCCTGACCCTAACTCTGTTAATTTATACCGTTAAATGTAAGAGTATTTTTGGAAATGCACCCTCACATGACTTTATCCCCTGATCCTAACTTTACCACCACCGCCGCCACCACCCTTTTTACCACCACCATTAACCTGTACAGGAACATTACCACCACCACCAACGCCTCCTTTCTTCCCCCCATTTCCGCCACCATTCCCCAACGGAGGACCACCACCACCCTTCATTTGCTGAGGTGGCATCATCCAACCTTTCATAAACTGCGACGGAATCTGGCCGATTCCGCCCTTCATCATCTGCGGTAACATATTACCCATATGACCCGGACCACCGCCGCCACCCACCAACACCGGCTTCTTCACCGGACCATCATCCATTTCATCAAACTCATCATCATCATCATCATCATCATCATCATCATCATCATCATCATCATCATCATCATCATCATCATCATCATCATCATCATCATCATCATCATAATCATCTTCACTCTCATCATCCTCCTCAACCACCTTCACTAGGGGTATTCAAAAATATCCGAGTCCGAATCCGTATCCGAGTTATCCGAAATTCCGTATCCGAATTATCCGAAAATTTCGGATATCCGAAACTCGGATATCCGAAAATTCGGACTTGGACTTGGACAAAAATTTACAAAATTTTCGAAAGTTTCGGATACCCGGTATCCGAAAATTTAAATAAATTAAAATAAATTTTATATTAAAAAAATAAGGAATTATTGAAGATTTGGACTATGTTTATTTGTTTTGTCGTTTTTAGGTCGAACTTATGTTTATTTGTATTTGAAGACTTGGATTATGTTTATTTGTTTTGTCGTTTTGTCGTTTTTTTAGTTAAATTGTGGTTTTTTTTTTTAAAAAAAAACTGGATTTTCGGATATCCGTTATAACTATCCGAGTCCAGTCCGAAATTTCGGATATCCGAAATTTCGGATATCCAAAATTTCGGACTTGGATTTGGACAGCGAAAACTGATATCCGAAATTTTCGGATACCCGAAATTCGGATATCCGAAATTCCGGGTATCCGGTTTTGAACACCCCTAACCTTCACCGTCTTCTTCGCCGGACCACCACCACCGCCCCCACCGCCACCACCACCACCAAAAGGTGGCATTTTCAAATCTTTAATCTGGGGATGATTTTTCAGATCCTGAAACCCCTTCATGTGCTGAAGCTGCTGCAACTGCTGAAGTTGCTGCGGTGTCGGACTGCAAGTTTAAGCTGAAGCTGCTGCAACTGCAAGTCTACAAGAGAAAGAGGAGAGGTTGAAGATGGTGCGTGTGGATCTAGGGTTTATTAAAGAACTAGTATTAAATAAGAAGTTAGGTGATAAAGTCAAGTGGGGGTGCATTTCAAAAAATACCCTTACATTTAACGGTATAAATTAACAGAGTTAGAGTCAGGGACTCATATCGCAGGAGAATGTAAACGTCGGGCAACATTTTGAAGGAAATGGAACTATTGTCCGCCATTGCATACATCGCCAAACCACAAGGATGCAAATCGTAATTAACTCAAATATGTTTGTTAAGTAACATATCATGTAGCAACAAAACAAGATGGAAAATTATTAAAAGGAGAGTGGGCTGTATTTTTACGTGGGCACTTGAATTTATTTGGGCTCTTAAGCCCAAATCGCATGGTGAACAAAAAGAGAACAACAATTTACAATTGGGGATTTTAGGGATGAGGGCTCTGATCGCACGAAATCAGAAAGACGGCTGGAAGAAAAAAATTGCAGCCTTTGGATGCTTTGATGACGTAGATCAAGACACTGTTAGGGAATGAATATTAGAATAAGTCCAGGGGGTGTTTTGTAATAATCAGAAAGTATAGTTGGGAGAGTTTTGTAAGATTTGTTAGTTGGAGGGTTGTGTGTGTAATATTTCAACTAACTAACTGAGTGTTAGTTGATCACAGTTATATTGGCCGTTTGTATCAATGAGAAGCATGATTTGATTTGGCCACAATTTGTTTATCCTCTCTTCCATTTTCTGTTCTTAACATTGGTATCAGAGCTTCGGCTGGCGATCCATCCACAATTCCGGTGACAATTGAGTTTTCCGGCGACGGCGACAATATTCACATGGCGAACAACACGAGGAACCAGGATTTTGACAAGCAATTGAAGGATCATGAGCGATCATTATTTCAATTAAGCTCGTCCGTAGAGGAAATTCGCAGCAATCAATCAACGATGGGGAAAACACTGACCGATTTAGCTAACAGTTTCAAATTGTTAGCCGAACAGCGAGCTTCTTCGAGTAACAATGATAATTGGCGATTAGTTGGATCAGACGATGATAATCGAGGCGGTAGGATCAACAACCGCTTCTACAAACTTGAAATTCCAAAATTCAATGGCGAGGATGTAGACGGCTAGATCTACAGAGTTGAACCTTTTTTGATTGACAACACACCAGAGGAGTCGAAGGTCCGGTATGCAGCAATTCATTTGGAGGATAAGGCACTGCAATGGCATCAATCACACCTGCGTACATGTAACAAAACAATTGAGAGTTTCACTTGGAATCAATACAAAGAAGCGATCGTACATCAGTTTTCTGACACCTGTGAGGAGAGAGCAATTGAAGATCTAATCTCCTTGAGGCAAACAGGTATTCTCACTGAGTATTGTGATGCATTTAATGCTCTACTTAATAAGGTTGTGATAAGTGAAAGTTATGCTGTGAACATATTTTTACATGGATTAAGACCTGAGGTCAGTGGGCCAATTAGGATGTTGAAGCCAAAAAGTTTAAAAGATGTATATTCATTGGCTAGAATTGAAAGTTTAACTCTCAATCATCCTATTAAAAGTGTTAAACCCAATGAAAATGTGGCTGTTAGCTCCAAGGCTACTGCACCATTTAACACATCCAGGCTGCCCTTGTTACCTTCACTTGGTATAGTAGGAACTCTTCCTAAATCTACCTTTAGGAAGCAGGTGCCAACTAAGGAAATGGATGAAAAGAGGGCGAGGGGAGAATGTTTTTGGTGTTCAGAAAAGTACACTAAGGATCATAATTGTAAGAAGAGGCAATTATATGTGATTGAAGTGCAGGATAGTGAGGATGAGGGATTGACTGCAGTGTATGAAGAGTTTATTAATGATCAACTAGACCCTCAGATTTCCCTGAATGCAATTACTGGTTACCCTTCTTATTCAACCATGAAGGTGACTGGTATTATTGGCTCAAAGTTACTGCATATCCTAGTAGACTCTGGTTCTACACATAATTTTCTTGATGAGAAATTGGCCATCAAATACCAATTTCCCTATCAAGAAGTGAAGGCTATGAAGGTTACAATAGCTGATGGCAGTCAATTATCCTGTATGAAGATTTATTCAAATTTCAGATGGAAAATGCAAAATGTGTGGTTTAAAACAGATGTGTTATTGGTACCATTGCAAAGCTATGACATGGTGTTGGGAGTTCAGTGGCTACAGACTTTGCAGGATATTGTATGGAATTTCCAAAAACTAACCATGCAGTTCCAGTTGGGGGGCCATTCTTTTACTTAGAAGGGGGCTACAACAAATAAAATAAGCTTGTGCTCTATGGAAAAGATGGCTGGGTTATTAAGCAAGCCTAACTGTTTGGCTAGTGCTCAACTATTTAGCCTCCAGTTACAAGACAAGTCCCAATTCCAGCATGAAACTAAAGTAACTCAAGAATCTGTTAGTAAGGAGTTGGAATTGTTACTACAAGAGTTTGTGGATGTTTTTGATATTCCTAGGTCACTGCCACCAAAGAGGCAGTGTGACCATAGGATCCAATTGAAGGATGAGAATGTAACCATTAACCAGAGGGCTTATAGATATCCAATGGTACAAAAAGACATTATTGAAAAGATGACAGAAGAATTATTGCAAAGTGGAGTGATTAGAGAAAGCTGCAGTCCCTTTGCATCCCCAATGGTGCTAGTTAAGAAAAAAGATGGAAGCTGGAGGATGTGTGTAGATTACAGAAAGCTTAATGAGGCTACAGTTAAAAACAGATACCCAATTCCTCTTATTGAATAATTGTTAGATGAATTAGGGGGTTCATCAGTATTTTCCAAACTTGATTTGAGGTCAGGCTATCATCAGGTGAGGATGTTTGAAGATGACATTCCAAAAATAGCCTTTAGAACACATCAGGGGCTGTTTGAATTCTTGGTGTTACCATTTGGGCTTACAAATGCTCCTGCAACATTTCAGGCATTGATGAATGCTACTTTCAAGCAACTGATAAGAAAGAAAGTGCTTTTTTTTTATGACATTCTGGTTTATAGCAAGAATGTGGAGGATCATTTAAAAGATCTCAGGGAAGTGTTGATGATCATGAGACAAAATCAGTTAAAAGCTAAGAGGTCTAAGTGTACTTTTATTGGTGAAAGGGTGGAGTACCTGGGTCATGTTATTTCTAAGCAGGTTGTATCCACTGATGAAGCTAAACTATTAGCTATTAAAGATTGGCCTAGACCAACAACAGTTAAGCAGTTGAGAGGATTCTTGGGTTTATCTGGTTACTACAAGAGATTCATTAAATCCTATGGAGCAATTGCAAAACCTTTAACTGAGCTATTGCAGAAAGATGCTTTTAAATGGTCTCCTGCTGCTCAACAGGCTTTTGAGCAACTCAAGTTGGCATTGGTATCAACCCCTGTACTGGCTTTGCCTGATTTCTCACAACCTTTTGTGGTGGATACTGATGCCTCTGCAGTTGGGTTGGGGGCTAAACTTATGCAAAATAAACATCCCTTAGCTTTCATAAGTAAAGCTTTGTCTCCAAGACAACAACTTATGAAAGGGAACTGTTAGCCATATTAATGGCAGTAAAGCAATGGAATCACTACCTACTTATGAAACCTTTTATAATTCAAACTGATCAGAAGAGTCTTAAGTATCTCAATGACCAGGTAGTGACTACTCCCCTGCAACAGAAGTGGTTGGTTAAAATGATGGGATATAATTTTGACATTGTGTATAGGAAAGGATCTGAGAATGTGGTGGCTGATGCTTTATCTAGAGTGGATGAAATGGCTTTTGTTTCAAATGGCAGTGTCTAATCTTGAGCCTGTCTTATTGGATCAAGTAATTCAGAGTTGGGCTGTGGATACTCAACTGCAAAGTATTATTCAACAGCTGCAAGCAGGCTTATCTCATCCATATTTTTCTTGGGATGGAACATTACTGAAGAGGGGACATAGATTGTGTGTGGGACAAGATCATGTCTTGAGGCATGAGATTATCACTCTCTTTCATTCTTCTCCTTTGGGTGGTCATTCAGGGGTGCGAGCCACTGTTCAGAGAGTAAAAGCTGTGTTTTACTGGAAGGGGTTAGCAGGGAACATTAAATACTTTATTAAAACCTGTGCAGTGTGTCAAAGGGTGAAGTATGAAACATTGGCTTCCCCTGGTTTGTTGCAGCCTTTACCTGTGGCTAGGAATGTTTTCACTAACATTTCTATGGACTTTATAACAGGGCTGCCTTTATCTTTGAACAAAAATGTCATATTGGTGGTGGTGGACAAATGTACTAAGTTTGCTTATTTTCTCACTTTGAAGCATTCTTACACTGCTAAAGAAGTGGCTCAGTTGTTTATTACCTCTATATTCACCATTCATGGGCCTCCTGCTACTATAGTGTCTGACAGGGATCCTATTTTTATTAGTAAATTTTGGCAAGAATTGATGAATATGTAGCAAGTTACACTGGCTTTCTCTTCTGCATACCATCCACAATCTGATGGTCAGACAGAGGTTCTTAATAGATGTTTAGAGAACTATTTGAGGTGTTTCACTTTAGATAAGCCACATGATTGGTGTAAGTGGCTACCATTTGCTCAATGGTGGTACAACACTTCCTTTCATTCAGTGATTCAAATGACACCTTATCAGGCTTTGTTTGGCATACCACCTCCTTTTGCTATTCCTTTTGTTCCTCAAGCTACCAAATTTGTTACCCTGCATCAGTATTTTGAAGATAGGAAAGAATTAACTTCAGTTCTTAAGCACTCTTTGGCTGCTGCTAGAAACAGAATGAAGCAGCAGGCTGACTTAAAAAGAACTGATAGGAAGTTTTTGGTAGGGGATTGGGTGTTCTTAAAGCTTCATCCTTATGTTCAATCTACCTTGAGGGTGCAGAAGTATTCTAAATTGGAACCCAGATTTAATGGACATTTCCAAGTGCCGCAAGTTATTGGGTCATCTGCATACAAGCTCAATTTGCCCTCTAATTGCCAGCTGCACCCAGTTTTCCATGTTTCTTTGTTAAAACCTGCTTATGGAGTGTATCATACCATATAGCCTTTGCCAAATGTTTCCAGGCTCCTGGATGAACCTCAAACAATTGTTGAGAGGAAGATGGTGAAGAAAGGTATGGGTTCAGCAGTCAAGTTTTTAGTGCATTGGAAGAATACTCCTTTAGAGGCAGCCACCTGGGAGGATGCTATTGAATTCTGTGCTAGATTCCCTGATTTTCGTATCTAAGTCTTGTGGTCAAGACTTATTTTGGGGGGGGGGGGGAAGTATTGTTAGGGAATGAATATTAGAATAAGTCCAGGGGGTGTTTTGTAATAATCAGAAAGTATAGTTGGGAGAGTTTTGTAAGATTTGTTAGTTGGAGGGTTGTGTGTGTAATATATCAACTAACTAACTGAATGTTAGTTGATCACAGTTATATTGGCCGTTTGTATCAGTGAGAAGCATGATTTGATTTGGCCACAATTTATTTCTTCTCTCTTCCATTTTCTGTTCTTAACATACACTTCTTTCTTTTCTTTATCTATGAGGGTATGAGACCGGGTATGGAAATACTTTTGAATTTTTTTTGTGGGTATAGGACGGGTATGAGATTTGATGATATACCCGTTATCCGTTCCGATTACCGAATAATATATATACTCGTTAACCAAATATATACCTGCTATAGTTTTCTTTATTTTATTTCTTTATTTTAAGTATATATTGTATGATTTTATTTATCTATTTTTTATTTTTACCTATAATACTAAGTTTTTTGTTAAAATATTCATTTACATATTATTAAATTTATATATGTTTACCTATTTGAGATATTTTATTATAATTATGAGAAATAGAAATTAATAGTTAGCCAATATAGACCCAATAGGTATGCCCGAAACCCGCGGGGATACCCGATACCCGATGGGTAAATATCCACGAGAAACCCGATGGGTTTTGAGCTAGGTATGTGTTGGATTAAATGGTTGGTTTGTCGGGTCAAGATTTAAAGGGTCGGTCTTAGTAATGGTTTAATTGGGTTTTTAAGTCTATACTATTTATGCATGTTTTATTTATGCATGTTTTAATATAAGGAGTTGGTCAAAGCTTGACCGAATTTTAAGATAGAAGTGTACGTTAGAAGTATGCTAGTTTCAAGTGGTCAAGATGTGTACCGGTTCTTTAGGTATGTTAGTGGTTAAGTGGTTAGAAATGATCCATGTTTTTTTAATGTTTGTAAGGCTATTTATAGCCTCTTTAGTTTAATGAATAAAGTAAGTTTTCCTCTCAAACACAATACTCCGTATCTTCTCTTTTGTTCATATATATTCTGCCAATTCTTGAGAGCTTCATTTGAGTGTTAGTGAGTTAAAGTAAAACACATAATCTCTTCTATTGAAGCTCTTGATATCCAACATTTAGTATCAGAGCCTAGGGCTCGTATCGGGGAAACGGGTTTAAAGATCGGAGGAAGCCTCTGCCACCGGCGGGGTTGTTGGTCGGTGGAGGGCAGGCGAGAAAGAGTGTTGGTCGCAACCAGAAGACTAATAACAACAGAAGATAGAGACATGAAGTTTGTTCGGGTCAAAAGTTGTCGCGAGGGGGGGGGGATGCCGTTTGAGACAACGAGGGTGACCGTTGATGAACATAGGCGGTCTTTGGCTGTTGGTTATGATCAACGCGGAGGAAAGACGATATTTCGAGTCGGGTTTACAGCAGGGGGTGCGGCTGTCCCAGGTTTGGCAAGTCCTTGATCGGTTTGTTCTTGATAAGGGGAGACTAGTGTAGAGCGTGAAAGACGAATGGAATACATCCGTCAAAGCAGGTGGCTTTGGATTGTGTTCGTTTAGCGGGGTAAAGAAAGCTGTAAAAGCGGGGTACCTTTGTTTTCTTGGTCGGTGGATATGCCTCTTGAACAAGGGTGATCGGAGAAGGTTGTAAGAAAACAAAAACGATGTGACATTATGTCGTTGGAGTTCAAATCGGGTGGCTTTGGATGTGGCCGTGGTGAGGTCGTTGATCCGTGATAAGTCAAGATATTAGTGAACGTTTCTAGCGGGATGCCATGTGGGATGTTACAAGTGTTGTGAATGATCTAGTGAAGACTTTGGACGTGATCGAGATGGAGGTCGGGTGTCCGGAAAAGGTCGAGACGAGGAGGGCCATGACTCAACGTTGTTAAGAGTAGAATGAGTGAACAACCGATTAAGGGGGTGAATGTTGGATTAATCGGTTGGTTGCCGGGTCAAAATTTAAAGGGTCGGTCTTAGTAATGGTTTAATTGGGGGTTTTAAGTCTTTACTATTTATGCATGTTTTATTTATGCATGTTTTAATATAAGGAGTGGGTCAAAGCTTGACCGAATTTTAAGATAGAAGTGTACGTTAGAAGTATGCTAGTTTCAAGTGGAGTGAAGAAGTGGTCAAGATGTGTACCGGTTCTTTAGGTAGGTTAGTGGTTAAGTGGTTAGAAATGATCCACGTTTTTTTTATGTTTGTAAGGCTATTTATAGCCTCTTTAGTTTAATGAATAAAGTAACCTTTCCTCTCAAACACAATACTCCGTATCTTCTCTTTTGTTCATATATATTCTGCCAATTCTTGAGAGCTTCATTTGAGTGTTAGTGAGTTAAAGTAAAACACATAATCTCTTCTATTGAAGCTCTTGATATCCAACAGTATGTGACACACTTTAATAACAGGGTATGGGATTGGGATTACTCAAACCCGCCCCATTGTCATCTCTACTGGTAGTGACAGTACTCGTTTGTTCGTTAATATGATCAACTAAACTTTCTCTAATTACTGACAGTGAACAATTAGTTTTTTTTATTTGATTTCAGTTATTACTGACTAGTTTGGATTTGTGAACATTTGACATATTCCGAATCTTGCTGTGTGTTTGATTTATTTACACAACTTGATTTACTTTTCATCAACACATGTTGCAATCATGTCTGGATCTTGTTTAGAATTAGGACTTATCTTGTTGCATGTGTGGTTTAATTGTATGGTTGGGTTGGGTCGAACAGTTGTAACAGATCCTTGTCTATGTGACTGCTAAATTGAATAACTGAATCAGATTAAGATATCATCTAACCGGGATCCTGAGGTCGAGATTGTAACATTTTTAATTAACTGCTTACAAACTTAATCAATTTTCTCTCAATCTCCAATCCAATTTAATCAATAAACAATGCATCTTCATAATTCAATAGTTTAATTAGATTAATTTTAGGTTAAGTTTAGTTTTTAGGATTGTCTGGATTAGTGACGGTAATTTTAATAAATTTCTGAAATCACTAATAATCACAAACTCCTTTAGATTGACACTCTAGCTTGCCCTATCTATATAAGTGTAGTTTTAGGTATTTATAACGGTACACAATAGCTTATTATCAACCCACAATATCCAAGTGGTTTCACCCATTTTTATAACCCGATTTTATAAGTCTAAATCATATATGAATCGTGATGTTCGGCTCTTCACAACTTCCATTATGGGTTGTAATTCCATTTGGCTTTTTGCATGCATGCTTTTGATATTCCTTAATAAGAAATTTGGTAATAATTCTCCTTCTGTATCATTACAAATCCAAAAACTCGTGGTGTTACACGAAGCGTTGTCTTTTACCGAACCAATGCGAAACATCAAAGTGATACTGGAAATAAGTATAGAAACAAGATTTATGTTTCAGACAAGATTTAGACACATTAAGCTAAAGACTTCATGTCTCTCATTTTCTTTTAACAAAATGACATTTTATAAGTCGAAATATATTCATAAACATAATGACAATAAAATACTAAACAAAATACATGATCTAGTCCAACAAAGTAAGCTTTTATCATAGATCTTTAGGGTTTTTAAACAAGGTTTGATTTCTAAACAAGTTATGAACATAATATGATATTTTGAACAAAATAATACACATACAACTTGTTAGATATGAAAATGATTGAGATATATAATTCCCGGCCGCTTTCAGTTAGTGTTCATTGCTGAGTGATCGCTCACTATCTGGTTGGAAAAGGTGGTCCGGAAGCGTCCTCTCTCCCAGCAAGCAAGATGAGATCACAACTTCTCTCGGACTTCCTTTACTACGTAACCTTAGCTTTAGATGTCAACATAATACTTCCATCAAAGCTCATCATTTTAACTAAAAACATAAGGTTTAACCATGAGATTCATCAATACTTGCAAGTTAGGACATATGGGTGTCTAGATTCGTAAAATATTATCTAGATAAAGAGTATGAACAAAAGAAAGTGAAGGAATCTCACGCCAAGCTTCCTAGAACTGAAACGACTTAAGTGGTTGTTGATAATGCTTCCTTGTTAAGCTCAAAACCACTCTTGATGCAAGATCTTAAAGGACTTAGGTGGAAACTTGATTATTCTAGTGAGAAAGCCAAAAATTCTAGAGAGAGAGAGGGAGGTGGCAGTTAAGAGAAGATGAGAGAAATGAGCTAGGGTTTTCTTGTAAGTGAAATGAAAGATATGAAGTATTTTTTATATAAGAAGGCTAGATTTTATGTCATTAGGGTTGATATGGGTGGCTAAGTAGTGAATCGATTAGGGTGTGCGCGGGGAGGGGGGGGGGTTGGTTTGGGCTAAACCAATGGCAGAGAGGGACAGCCGAGATATGTGGGCGATGAGTGAGTATGTTGTGGTGTGATCTCAAGTGTTTAGATAGGGTTTGAATCCTTGGTTCGGTTCATATAAGAAAACTGAGAGGACTCAGGTACACTGGTCAAAGTAACTTAATCAATACCTTAACAAATCTAGATGTTATGATTATGATTTTGACTGAGTTTAAAGTTGGACAAGTTATAACAGGGACTGACGTGGCTTATATGCTGAATTAGTTGAAATTAAAGTGGAGTTCAGTATGTTATGACCAATATGATCACAAGTTGTGATCTTTCTAGCAAAAAAGTAGTGTTTGATTCTATACTACATTTATATTTTCATTTTATTTCAAAAGATCCAAAAATATTTTCAGTGTGTTTTAGCATAAAATTAGAAAAATCAAAAAGACTTTTGGTGTGTTTTGACATAAAGTTTATAAAAGCCAAAAGGATTTTATTTTATATTTGTTTTCGACCAATCGACACTTGATACTAAACAAATTTCAAAATCAAATATCTTAGTTCTCCGAAGGAGATTTTTGTCAAAGATTAAATTAATTTTGGTTAATGACAAAAGGAAAATCGCAGTTCTGTCTTCTGAAATTGTAAATTGTGTTGATATGTACTCAAGCATGGTGAAAGGGGGGAGATTGTCAGATTTACAACAAAGTGGATCTTAAAGAATAAAATATAATTCAAGGTTGATCTAACCATGCAAGCTCTATAACTATCTGTAACATCCTAAAATCCACGTGTAGGGAACTACGTATCTGATTATGTTTACCTATGTGTTTTTATATTAAATACGTGTTAGGAAATAGTTTTATATGAACAAACACGTGTTTATATGGTAAAAATGATGAACGGGTTCAAAAATAATGATACATAAATGATTACGTGTTTTAATTGAAGATATACGTGTAAATACGTGTTTAAATAGTAAAAGAATGAATCATAAGTGTCCCGAGGCTTAGAAATTATTGAAAATGTATCCTAAAATGATTCATAAGATGAATTGATAAGCATACTAAAGTATGAGAGGCTAAAACGTAATTTAACAATAATGAATAAATAAATAAATATACATATAGGAAAATTGGATTTTAATAATATGAATTATCACTCATTGGCCGATAATAATACGAATTATCATGTTGGCATACAATAATACTAATTAACCAATCCTGTCTCTAGAATGATACACCGTATGTTTCTGCTTAACGGTGCTAATCACTTGCACACGTGGAACCTGACGTGGCTTAGTAGTTTGCTGACGTGGCTTAATTTGGAGGGTTCCACGTGTGCAAGTGATTAACACCGTTAGGCAGAAAAAGATGGTGTATCATTCTAGAGACAGGATTGGTTAATTGGTATTATTGTATGCCAACATGATAATTCGTATTATTATTGGCCTATGAGTGATAATTTGTATTATTAAAATCCAATTTTCTTATATATATATATATATATATATATATATATATATATATATATCATCGAACATATCCCGAGCCTTAGAAACCTTAGAAAATGTTAGAAATATGTCCCATAATGTTTTAGTACATAAAATGATAAAACTATAAAAGTTCGAGGGCCTAAAGTGTAAATTATAGAAGTGTAGGGGTTAAAAAAGAAAAAGAACCAAAATCTGGTCGGAATCCCCGTCAGTCGCGTATCGCACCAAGATACACGCCCTCCTACGTGATACGCGAGGGGGTTGTCTGCAGCAGAAAGATTTGCAGCTCGTTTTTTGCCACGACGATGGACTTGCAACTCACGTTTTGCCCTCCTACGCGTTAATTCCGGGTCGTGAGTCACCTTAGTATGTGTAAGGATGTTGGGACGCACCTCATACTATAAATACAGACCCCAATTCGTTCAAATTCGTCACAAATTCACAAAAAAAACATCACTAAAAATCCCTAAGAAGAACCAGCAACTTCGTCGATCAATTTCTCTAAAACGGTGAAGAGTTTAAATTTTAAATTTCTGCAGTTCAGCTACCCTAGGTATGGTCTAAAATAATCTCATTCAGTTTTTGATAATATCATGTCTAAGTATGGTTTCTAAAATTATGTAAAAATTAGGGTTGTTGAGCTTATTTTGCTAAAATTGGGTGATCAGGTGGGAATTAGGGTCTGAATTTTTGTAGGTAATAAAATAATGTGTTTTAAGAAAGCCCTATGTTATTTTATAATTGGAAAAAGTTTGGTAAAGGTTTTGTTAACGGGTCAAAATTAGGGTTTTCGTAACGTTGTTGATGCAACGCATCTTATATATGTTTTTGAATTGCAAATCCCGCATTTTTACCGGCTTTTGATCGAGTTTGATGAGATTTTGTTACTTAATTGCTTATTTGGTGAAATTCAGGAAATCTGGTGATGTTGGGTTGATTTATGGTGATTTGTGGTGAAAACGGAACGTGAATCGGAGTCCGGGAGAAAAAGATAGATGATTTTGAAATTTTGCTACAGCAGCCGATTCGCGGACAGCCACTCCCACACATTAATTTTAGAGTAAATTACGCAGAAGGTCCTTTATGTTTTACCCATATTTCGGATTAGGTCCTTTAACTAAAATAGCTATACTAGACATCCTTTATGTTTTATATTTGTTTCATAGTAGGTCCTTTATCACTAACGAGGTTAAAAAATATCGTTAAGTCAGGGACAATTTCATCATTTTACAAAATATTTTAATAAAAAACCTAAAATGAAATTCTTCGTTTAATTAAAATAACCAGGTCCTTCAAAGCTTCCTTGCATAAACAAGAAACTAGGTTAGCGACGTTCATCACTTCCGTCTCATTCCATTTCTCCGATACATGTATCAAACTCTCCGACCTCAAAATCGTTCCTCACCACCCCGTTCTCATCCACTAGTCCCAGCCTCTTCACTGCAGGAGCCGGCGACGGTGGGAAGAGAGGCGGCGGCGAAGGATAAGGAGGTGGTGGCGACTGAGGAAGCAATTGTGATTGCGGAACCGAGCTAATGAGTGATCGTCTCCAATTCCTTCTTCCTTCGTGTTGTTGGTTAATGAAGTTATATCGAATGTTTTATTGTAATTTGGGGAAATTGAGATCGAGTGGGTTTTAGCATTTGCATTTGATTTAGAATTGAAAAAAATAACCTGTTGATAATTATCGTCTGATCATCGTTTACGGATGTAGAAGAAGGCTAAGGCCACCAACACGAATCCGACAAATTTTACCAGAATTGAAGATTTTAACAAATCGAATCATAGCGACGTATAACGGCACCATCGCCGCCATGACTATGTAGAACTCATGGGCGGTGATCATTGTTGATTTGATTTGCAACGGCGATTGGTGGAGATGAGAAATTGGTGGATGTTCATCTCAGTTTTCCGGCGAATGTCTGTGAATCTGACAACAAAAAAATCCGGTGGGTAGAGAGAAACGGAAAGGATAAGGTCATTATTTGAAATATTGAAATATTGATTTTTAAGTTTTTTATTTAAAAAATATTGTAAAATGACTAAACTACCCTTAACTTAACGATACTTTTTAACCCCGTTAGTGATAAAGGACCTACTATGAAATAAATATAAAATATAAAGGATGTTTGGTGTAGCTATTTAAGTTAAAGGACCTAATTCGAAATATGGATAAAACATAAAGGACCTTCTACGTAATTTACTCTTAATTTTAGCTGTCCGCGAGTTTTTGCTTGGAAAAGAAGAAAAGTGTCAGTCGCGGACAGCCATTCCCTTGTCTGAAATTCTGGCTGTCCGCGAGTCTTATTCCCAGAAATCAGTTTAGTGATTTTCGCGGCCAGCTAATCCCAGAAATACTTTTTTGGCGGTCCGCGACTACTGGACAGTCGGCTAAAAATTCTAAAACGGGTATTTAAGCATTTTTGGAGCCTAGGGTTCAGGGAGTTCGACCAGAGAGCACGTCTTGGAGAGATTTTCGAGATTAGAGGTCATTTTGGAGCAATCAAGGGCCGGATTGAAGATCTTGGAGCTTAGATTGAAGATTTGAAGGCTTCGGTTGGAGATTTCTTCATCTAAATCGGTTTCTTCTTCCTAGTTTTTGATTGTTTGATCATGTATTACTTAGATTGGATTGATTTCATGATTAGATACATGATTTGTGGCTGATCTCATTCATATCACCTAGTTTAGATGAAGCTTTACCCATTTTGACTTTTCGGTTTGACTTTTCAACATGAATTTGTGATTTTTGCTCATGATTCTAGTTTTGGTTGCTTGAGATGATCATGTGTGCTTGATTAGCTGCTGTTAATGATGTATTGTGTGGACTAATTGATAGGGATTGTGGAATTGCAACCATTATTAGTTAGTTTATTGTTGATCCTTAGACTAGAATTGGTTTTTGGGTTGGTGCATGATCCGGAGACCTCCTACATGATGATATATCATTGATTAGTGGCTGATCTTGTGTGCGTCCATTTGAGGTTGACTTGACCGAGTCGTTTCTTATGCTAGTTATTGTCTAGGCATTGTTTAGTAGGTTAGATTGCTTGTGACCACAAGATTTGACCCTACTTATTCGTGTTTAGAGGTTTCTAGGTCTCAGGTAATTGAAATTAGAATCATTGCATGTATTAGGATTCATTTAGAGAGACCTCTCTTGGTGTTTCCCGATTTATGTGTGTTTTGCTTGTTTTGACCGAAACTGTGAAACCGTTGTGCAAATTCACATATTATGCTACTTGTGCTTCATTTGGAATTGTCTGATCATTCGGGATGTGTCTATAGTCCTCCTTGGTTGGGTTACTCTCACTTGGTGATAGTTTCATGTTGATAGGTCTTGTCGGGGGTCTTATTTGGGTTTAGTGGATTCTGTGCTAGGTGATATCTCTCTCATTCTGTTTCTCTGTCGTTTGCGTTGTTTACTGCTTACTTTATTGCTTGCTTAGTTTACTTAATTCAATCATTCCAATTGCATCGGTTAAATATTAGTTATGATACATTATCGGGAGTCTGATTACGCGTCCGTGGATTGATACTCGGTACTTATTGATACTATATTGCATACGACGGGTACGCTTGCCCTAGTGTGTGGTTTGGTCACTCAGTATTTATCATTTTTAACTTGACCGTTTTTATATATCCAAATTGACACATCAAGTTTTGAGGTATGCCAGGTCTCAGTTGGGATTTATGCGACACCCCCGCTTTGCCAGAAACCCCAGCGTACAGGCGTCTACCCTTCCGGTTTGCACGAACTTCTAATATCCGATTAACTCAGTATTTTTAATACTTCGTTATTTATCCATTTTAAATTCATATATACTTATTATGTGTATAAACATGTTAGTATATAAAAAATCAAGTCCCAATACGTCCCGGATTGTTTTATATTAAATATTCATATATCAAAACCCTAATTTCACGTATTTCTTTTTTCTTTATAAAAACTAATTTTTATTTGAAACCAACTTAGGTTATTATCCATTATAATATTTACACTTTAAAATATCAAAGCTTAGTTTAACACCGTTTACCCAATTTTGACATAAACAACGTTACGAAAACCCTGGTGATCCCAGAGTGATCGTCTACTTATAGGAATGCACGTCTTCATATTATCAATAAAAAAAGATATTATGCCTTTAGGGGCATTTTGGTTATTTTGACCCTTAAAATGAATAAGCTTAATAATTACATATTATTAAGATTATAAAGCGTTAAAATAAACATAGGGAGTGTTTATTATATAAAACATTGCTTTAACAGCATACAATACGCAATTAGGTTTAATCAGTAGAGATAACAAAGGTTCTATCTGAAATTACTACCTAAGAAAATAAGGTGAGTTCTATGAGCCCACTTTTAAATGTTTTAATGTTTTCGGGCTGATATACATGCAATGTTGTTACTTGAAAAGTATTTGAAATGCCTTTTACGTGTTTTGTGCTGATACACATACGTGGAATGTTTTAAGGCCTATAAATGTTATGATTATGATTGCATGTTATGAAGTGTCTTACAGGTTATAATAAATGGTTATTATAAAGATAAATCTTTTTAAATGTTTTGAGTGAAGAAAAATGTAAAGGTTTGGTCTAAGCTTATGTAGGTGAATAAGTGTCGGATAGATGTAATCTTATTGGCCTTCTTGTGATTATAAGAGGTAATCTACACTGGAATGGTTCTATATCATATGTGTTTGTATTTAAGGTGTGGTGGATACACCGCTGGTACTTCCTATATATATACACCCATAATACAATAGGAAATGTTATAGGCCCAGTCCTGTGCAGGTTTCGCTGTGGTTTAACAAGACCAATACCATTATATCTATAAAACGCTTATTCCATATATGGGTAATGGGTTGGTGTTGGAATATGTTTTGAGTCCAAAACACAGAGGTTATTTAAATGGACTTTTGAAGATGTTTTTTAAGAAGTTTTAATCTAAGCAAGATTGTCTAAGACGAGGGTAAGAGGGGAATTGAACAATTCAAGCGGGGGATGAAAATCCACCGGAGTGACGACGGTTACTCACGAGGTTGGGAGGCGACGGCCGACCGAAGGGGCTAAAGTAGTCCCAAGATAGACAATGCTTAGTAAAAAGAGGTTTGCTTATAATGTTTTGTATAACTCTTTTATGTTTTATACTTAATGAATATTTGTGCAGAGGATGGGTCCCGGAGGCCCAAGGTGTTTTAGAGTATTAAATAATTTTTAATACTGATGGTTTAAATGTTATGTTTCTTTATAATCCTGTTATGTTTTATACCTATTAAGTGTTTATAAAAAGGAGCCGTTAGGCCCGAATGTTTGAGTTAACATTTCCATGAAAGTTAAAAAGTTTTAAATACTTAGAACTCACCAGCGTAAGCTGACCTTTTAAAGCATGTATATCAGGTGAGGTTAAGGATCCAAGCATCAAGGGAAAGGCTCATGTTTGAGCATCTGGGCAAGCTATTAGGAGGAGCGGTTGAGGGAAGCTGGCTTAGTAATAACTATAGATGCATAGTTATAAAATAATCCTTTATAGTTACATTGGCAATACATAAATAAAAGTTTAAAATTTCCGCTGCTTTAGTTATCTCTGTTATACTTTGTATTCATGAGTAAATCCGAAGCGTGACCCCTCCTAGAGACAAGTCTGGGAGTGGGCGTCACACTATCTTTGGATTTCAAGTTGAAGATCTAATATAACAATGACGAAGATTAGAGATTTGGAGTTGAAGATGCAGTTACATCACGCTTGAAGGGGGCGCCTGTTAGAGCATAAATGAGTGTCTCGTGTGTTGTATCTAGATAAGAGCTATATGTTGAGTTAGGTTGTTAATTAACCAAGCTACGAACCAAGGGTTCGTGAGTAACGAACCTACGGTTCGTTGCTAGCTCGGTTAGTTGGGCAGTTAACACTATAAATAGTTGACTCATGTGCATTTGCACATAACTAACTGAGAGAGAACTGAGATATCTTCTGTGTGTTTCTGTGTGTGTACTGAACCAGAGCTATTGTATGTGTTTCCAATACAAACAAAGCTTATTCACATCTTTGTGTCATGGATTCTATCTCGTATTCACTAGATCAGTAGACGATCCATCGCTCATTGCGTTTACACCACTCTAGACGTCCGTCGCTTGGTTTAGCTTTAATAGCTTTTGACCTACGAGTCTTGCCCTTTATGGGTGTTTGTTAGCTTTAGGGAGTTCCCATGTTTTACTTATGCCATTTCGGGCTTTGTAGGACTCCCATGATTTTGTCCAATTTGCGAAGTCCAGTAACTTGCCTAGCCTTTTGCAACCGTGACAAATTATATTTGATCTGTCTTGTTAGTAACTTAGTATAGATACCTGCCTTAGCGCTGGTGGCCGAGGTACGCCATTAACTTATTTTATGTTGGAAATTCAGTAACGATTCAACAATCGGTTGATCAATTACAATATAAAGAAACAGTAATACAACGAATAGAAACAACTAAACGTAATCACCACCAAGTCTAATCACGAACAGCAGCAGGATCAGGCCCTGCAAAACAGAAGAACACAGAAAAGAAAACGAGAGGAACCGGGCTTGTGTTTGACACAATTCCCTTAAACAGATTCGACGTCTGTTCCCAGGGTACACCGGTTCAAAACTGTGTGTACAGCCGGACGAGAATACTTGCCTGAAACGAGACCGGAATGAAGCAGCAGCAGCAAGAGATCGTAGCAGCAGAGAAGTACGGGTGTGGTTTTGTGTGTATCTCCTATGACCCAATTCACGTGTTTATATACGAAAACAAAACACTAGATTAATGTCCCATAATGTCACATTAATCCATGGTAATTAAGCTCATTAACCATTGTAATGAATGGTCAGTTTGGAATGCAAAGGGTTGGTTCAATGAACCAAAATTCGTTCTAGAATCTGCCAAAAAGAAAGCTCTCGAAAATTAGCAAAAACTGGTCACTTCTTGACCCCCGTTTCGGAGCTGCATTCGTGTCCGCAGGTCGCGCGGGCACGAGTTCAGAATTTCAACCCGAATTGCCATTTTTCGCACCCCCCCCTGCGCGAGGGTATGAGCTAGAGTAAAACATGACACAAGTGATGTCAAAGCCTTTGAGGTTTATCCTTATAAACCAATTACCCTTTTGTTCCCACACCAATGTGGGATAGCTCACATTTTTCCAAACTTGAACAAAAAATCTTTTGAGATAAACATCTCATTCACACACATTTTCCAACAATCCCCCACATGAATGGAGGTTGATCTCAGAAGTAACTTAATCCCGATCGAATTTCAACAGTTGAATCTTGCATACGATAGGTAGGCGTTACCCTTTGAACCTTCGCTCATGAAACACACTTAGTCTACTGGCTCTGAGTAGGCGGTGATGCCTTTGAACTCGTCTGCCGTTTGTGTAGGCGACAATGTGCTTCACACAAGACTCTCCTTGACAATATCAAGTCCTCATAGTTATGTTCGTTATGGTCATGAACATTAGCCTGGTTCTGCGAGAGCTCTTAGGTATTGTGCCCCCTCAAATACCCTTCGAAGCGACCCCCACTTCTCTCTCACATAGGTGATTCACCACGTGTGGCTGCCTCAGCTGAATCATTAAAAGCCATAGGCTTAACCTCGTACTTGTCACTTTTAGGAATGGACTAGGAGATGTATCGATTCCAATTATACATCCCCTTCTTAAAGTGCGTGGAGTTATCAATTCTTTCCCCCACAGTGACCTCACTAGTTCATACAATTAGGTTGTCCTATTGAACTCAGATCTTGGGATCTCCAGTCAACTGAGTTAGGTTTTCCTTCATATGAACTTTAATCTTTCAAGGGCTTCAGTCCCATTCCCATGCACGACTTCTGAACTACCTCTCTACTTAGGCCTTTTGCCAGCGGATCCGCAATATTATCCTTTGACTTCACATAGTCAACAGTGATAATTCCAGTAGAGATTAGTTGTCGTATCGTATTATGTCTACGTCTTATATGTATGTTCTTACCATTATACATTGTGCTATGAGCTCTGCCAATTGCCGATTGGCTATCACAATGTATACATATGGCCGTTGCCGGCTTAGGCCATCTTGGTATATCCTCCATAAACTGACGTAGCCATTCTCCCTCTTCACCAGCTTTATCTAAAGCGATGAATTCTGCTTCCATCGTGGATCTAGCAATAACCGTTTGTTTCGACGATTTCCACGATATGGCTGCACCTCCAAGTGTGAATACATATCCACTCGTTGCTCTGGAATCCTTCGTACCCGATATCCAGTTTGCATCACAGTGTCCTTCAATCACTGCAGGATATCTGGTGTAGTGCAGCGCGTAATCCCTTGTGTACCTTAGGTACCTAAGTAACCTAGTCACACATCTCCAATGAGTTGAACTTGGATTACTCGTGTACCTACTTAGCTTGCTTACGGCATATGCTAAGTCTGGTCTGGTACAACTCATCAAATACATCAAACTGCCAATAATTCTTGAATACTCTAATTGGTTAACAGGTTGTCCTCTGTTCTTAGCTAGATGTTGACTTGTGTCAATGGGAGTTCTAGCTACATTAGAGTCATTTGCATTGAACTTTTCAAGAATTTTATCCACATAGTGGGTTTGTCCTAAAGCAAGTCCACTTTGGGTTCGTGTGATTTTAACTCCCAAAATCACATCTGCTAAACCCATGTCTTTCATATCAAATCTTGCTTTCAAGATGTTCTTTGTTGATTTTATCATTTTGTCATTACTTCCAGCAATGAGCATGTCATCAACGTATAGACACAAGATGACATAACCATCTGGTGTGTCTTTCACATACACACACTTATCACATTCATTGATTTTGAAACCAGAATCACGCATGACATGATCAAACTTTTCATGCCATTGTTTTGGTGCTTGCTTTAGTCCATACAAGGATTTGACCAGTTTACACACTTTCTTTTCTTGTCCAGAGGCTCTAAAGCCCTCTGGTTGTTCCATGTAAATCTCTTCCTCTAGATTTCCATTTAAGAAAGCGGTTTTCACATCCATTTGGTGAACTTCCAAATTTCTAATGGCTGCAATGGCAAGTACCAACCTTATGGAGGTTATTCGAGTTACTGGTGAATATGTGTCAAAGTAATCTAGACCTTCCTTTTGTTTGTATCCTTTGACCACTAGTCTTGCCTTGTACTTTTCTATGGAGCCATCAGGCTTCATCTTCCTCTTGAAGATCCAACGATGACCTAGTGGTTTGCATCCCGGAGGAAGATCCACTAGTTCCCATGTATGGTTTTGTAAAATAGAATCTATTTCACTTTTGATGGCCTCCCTCCATTGAGGTCCTTCTGAGGAAGTTACCGCTTCATGGTATGTTTTGGGCTCACTTTCTACCATGTACGTGTAGAAATCAGGACCAAAAGACTTTTCAGTTCTAGCCCTCTTGCTTCGTCTAAGCTCAACATCTTCTTCCTCAGTTTGCTCGTGTTCTTCCGGAACACAGTCTGGTTCTTCCGGAACACGTTCTGGTTCTCCCGGAACACATTCTAGTTCTTCCGGAGCATGTTCTAGTTCTTCCGGAACTAGATCCTCATGAATACGTTCATCATCTGCCCCAAACGTATTTCCATATTCTTTTGTAATGCATGGAAATATATTTTCAAAGAATGAGGCATTCTTTGATTCCATTATCGTTCCTTTGCGAATATCGGGAATCTTGGATTCATGCACAAGGAAGCGATACGCGCTACTGTGATCTGGATATCCAATGAATATACAGTCAACAGTTTTTGGTCCTATCTTTTGAGCCTTAGGTAGTGGAGCAACCACCTTGGCTAGACACCCCCACACTTTGAGGTATTCGTAGGACGGTTTCCTTTTCCACCATAACTCGTATGGGGTTTCATCTCTTTTCTTATGGGGTATCCTGTTCAAAATATAATTTGCTGAAAGGATAGCATCCCCCCACAAGTTTTGGTTTACACCAGAACTCACTAACATGGCACTCACCATTTCTTTCAAGGTTCGATTTTTCCGTTCAGCAATCCCATTTGATTGGGGTGAATATGGTGCAGTGAACTCATGTCTAATTCCGTTTTGCAAACAGAATTCAGCAAACGGTGAGACATACTCACCACCTCTATCACTTCTTACAACCTTGACCTTCCTTTCAAGTTGATTCTCAACTTCAGTTTTATATGCAATGAAAGCTTCAATTGCCTCGTCTTTACTTTTAAGCAAGTAAACATAACAATACTTCGTGCAATCATCAATAAACGTGATGAAGTATTTAAATCCATTTCTAGTTGGAATGGATTTCAAATCACACACATCTGTGTGGATCATACCCAAAGGTTCAGTGTTTCGATCGACCGGTTTGAATGATGATCTAGTTAATTTTGCTTCAACACACGTTTCACATTTATAGTTTGAGTCAATATCAAAAGTTGGTATGCAATTCAATTTAATCAAACGACGAATGGAATTAAAGTTAACATGACCAAGTCTACCATGCCACACATTAGAAGACTCAAGCAAATAAGCAGAACTGGTACCAGTCTTATTCATAGCATTGTTAACAACCATTACATTCAGTTTGAACATACCATTGAGGGCATAGCCCTTTCCAACATACACACTATTCTTGGTCAACACGACCTTATCTGACTCAAACACCATTTTGAAACCAAACTTATTCAACAACCACCCAGACACAAGATTCTTACGAATCTCAGGAACATACAACACATTAGTCAAGGTAAGCTCCTTTCCTGATGTCATTTTCAGGATCACATTTCCTTCACCTTTGACTTCAGCAGTGGCAGAGTTACCCATGAAGAGCTTCTCTCCATTAGTAACCTCCTTGAAGGTGTTGAACAAGTTCTTGTCAGCACACACATGGCGGGTGGCTCCGGTGTCAACCCACCATTCCTTGGTATTCGAACCAACCAAGTTAACCTCAGAGATCATCATTGTGAGGTCAGAGATCATGGCAACAAGATTCTCATAATCATCAACCATATTGGCTTGACGAGAGACATCTTTCTTTGGTTGTCTACATTCATTTGCCCGATGACCTGGCTTGTCACAGTTGTAACATTTGCCATCAAATTTCTTCTTTGCAACCCCACCTTTGGGTTTAAGATTAAACCCTTTCCCCTTGTTCTTCTTCTCAGCCCGTCCTCTACTTTTGTTACCTTTGGAGGATTGGCCATATTCAACAATATTGGCCTTTGCTTGCTCGGGGACATCACTCTTCTTTTGAGCAAGTTTGTTGTCTTCTTCAATACGAAGACGAACCACAAGATCTTCAACAGTCATTTCCTTTCTCTTATGTTTGAGATAATTCTTGAAATCAACCCAGCTTGGTGGCAATTTCTCGATCATGGCAGCAACTTGAAATGTCTCACTAAGTGACATTCCCTCCGCATGAATATCATGAAGAATGATTTGCAATTCTTGGATTTGGCTCATAACAGTTTTTGAGTCAATCATTTTAAAATCCAAGAACTTGGCCACCACAAATTTCTTTGTGCCTGCATCTTCGGTTTTGTATTTCCGTTCCAAAGATTCCCATAGTTCCTTGGCCGTGTTTACTTTACAATAGACATTGTAAAGCGAGTCCGCCAAACCATTGAGCACATAGTTCTTACACAAGAACTCAGAATGCTTCCAAGCTTGAACTGCGCTCACAGATTGAGCATCCATTTCCCCTTCAGACACTTGGGGAGCGATTTCAGTCAAGAACCTCGCAAGGTTCAACGTTGTCAAATAAAACAGCATCTTCTGCTGCCAACGTTTGAAGTTCAGACCGTTGAACTTTTCGGGTTTCTCAGCGTGGCTTGCAACCGCGTTAGGCAACGGTTCGACCATCACTGTGGTAACAGCAACGGAAGAGGTGAACACAGCAGAGACACCAGAGGTCGGTACACCAGAGGTTGGTAAAGGCTGAGATGAGTCCATTCTGAAACAAGACCCACAGGAGAACAGTTAGAAATATTCGTACACAGAGTGTACACCAATCTGTTTAAGTTTGTTGGAAATTCAGTAACGATTCAACAATCGGTTGATCAATTACAATATAAAGAAACAGTAATACAACGAATAGAAACAACTAAACGTAATCACCACCAAGTCTAATCACGAACAGCAGCAGGATCAGGCCCTGCAAAACAGAAGAACACAGAAAAGAAAACGAGAGGAACCGGGCTTGTGTTTGACACAATTCCCTTAAACAGATTCGACGTCTGTTCCCAGGGTACACCGGTTCAAAACTGTGTGTACAGCCGGACGAGAATACTTGCCTGAAACGAGACCGGAATGAAGCAGCAGCAGCAAGAGATCGTAGCAGCAGAGAAGTACGGGTGTGGTTTTGTGTGTATCTCCTATGACCCAATTCACGTGTTTATATACGAAAACAAAACACTAGATTAATGTCCCATAATGTCACATTAATCCATGGTAATTAAGCTCATTAACCATTGTAATGAATGGTCAGTTTGGAATGCAAAGGGTTGGTTCAATGAACCAAAATTCGTTCTAGAATCTGCCAAAAAGAAAGCTCTCGAAAATTAGCAAAAACTGGTCACTTCTTGACCCCCGTTTCGGAGCTGCATTCGTGTCCGCAGGTCGCGCGGGCACGAGTTCAGAATTTCAACCCGAATTGCCATTTTTCGCACCCCCCCTGCGCGAGGGTATGAGCTAGAGTAAAACATGACACAAGTGATGTCAAAGCCTTTGAGGTTTATCCTTATAAACCAATTACCCTTTTGTTCCCACACCAATGTGGGATAGCTCACATTTTTCCAAACTTGAACAAAAAATCTTTTGAGATAAACATCTCATTCACACACATTTTCCAACATTTTATGGGTTAAGGAAAGTTGCTGGGCTAACGTTGTCCCAAGCTGGGTGTGCGAGGCTGCCTTTATTTTGACCTTTTCTTTTCTCGAGCTATCCCTGACCAAGTTATTGAGCTTGAGGCCAAGGTTTTATCTCTAAAGCTCCCTATGTCATCATAAACATTTTGGCCGTTACACGCTTTTCTATTTTTCTTTTCTTTGCGTACCGTCATACAATCCGACAACTTTGTGTGCCAACGTTATCCCTGCGGCAACACGCACATGTAGCAAATCCAGATCGAAACATATATTAGTAAAGTGATCTCAAATAGCTCAATAACGAATCAACGACTCGACTTGTTAACTACCTAGCAACCAACAATAATTAAGTTAGCAACAACTAAAGTGGTTGAGGTAAGATACGCAAATATATTAAAATGAAAAAGTCTTGGGTTCAAGTCTCACCCACCCGTAACAAAAATTTTAGGGATCTAAGTTCGGCCAGGTGATTCTCTCATCTATGGTTAGTTTTTTCCTATGGATGGTCTTCGAGTCTTTTACTCGAAAAATGGAGATGGTCGGATATAATACAAATATATTGTTAAAAAAACTGAACACACATAATGAATTGATAATATATAGTGGTGGTTGGTTTTTTTAAAAAAACAGAAAATAAAATCGTGGTGGTAGGTAGAGAAATTAAGAACCATTGTCCCTAGGGATTAATAAATGTTTAATACTAAAAAAAGGCGATGTTCAAATTAATAAATGTTTGATACTAAAAATAGGCGATGTTCAAACTAATATAACAATTTAGCACACTGATTGATACCAGTTACCACTTGTAGGATTTTTTATTATTTCAGAATTGAGATGTAGATCTACATAGGGAGATGATAAAATCTAATATATATATATATAAATAAGGTCTCCGGCTGCATCATTATGTAGATTATTAAGCTGCAGTCATACATATTACAATATTATGGAGACCAGATACATGAAAGTAACAACACTGATCTCCCTTTTTATCATCATCTTTGCCACCACTTTATCAAACTCCAAATCAATCGTCAATAATCTTCCTGGATTTCCTGGTGATCTTCCTTTCACTCTTGAAACTGGGTATGCATACATTATGTGTTAATTTAATTTCTTGACCATATATATATATATGTACTTTTTGTTAATTCACTAAAAGTTAACAGAAATTAATTGACTTTGATTATATTTATGTTTAAAGATATGTGGGAGTGGGAGGTGAGGATGAAATTCAGTTTTTTTACTATTTCGTGGAGTCTCAAAGAGATCCGGCGAACGACCCTCTTCTTCTTTATCTCACCGGCGGTCCGGGCACGTCTGGACTTTTCCCTTTCCTCTATCAAATAGGTAAACTTATTATATTTTCAATGGTTGATTTTTTAATTAGTATTTAGTAATTAATTAATATATGCATGCATGTAGTAAATAAGGAATATTATACATTCCACTTTTCTAGCTAGATGTTGACCCTTCTATAGTGGTTTTTTAGTTTTCCAGCCAGTAAAGTAAATAAACTAAGAAGATGGGAGAATAAAAAGGCTGGAATATAAATACGGTGAAGTTACAAAAGAATTTTTATGTTTTACTTTTTTACCCAAATATGAAATTTAGCTTCATATTTGTGTTTCTAAAATCGAGAGATTGTGGAGTGGTCGGAGTGGTGTAATTTCAATTTTTGATGTTTCCGTTTGTTTGTTTTTCGCCTTTCTAGCTTCTTGCTAGTGGCGTTTTGTTCTATTGAAAGTTGCCGTTCAAAAAAAAAATTAGACTCTACTTTCATACAAACACCATTATATACATTTACCATTATCACTAGACTAATTAACAGCGTGACACCACTATCACAAGAGTGTTTGCTTAATATTTCTGTTTCTAATACCCGAACTCAAACACAATCTAAATATTTATCGGTTGATATGAATACATCATCTTTAATTGACTTGAATGTTTTGTTTATATGAGTACTTTTATTTTAAATTTTTGATCACATAAAAAGCCTAATCATTATAAGCCAAAATAACACACATTTTTTTAATCAATGTGTTAAATATGTCAACCTATAAAATACTGGGTCGACCAAACCGAACCCATTCAGCTAAACGTGTTCGGGACTAAATATGTTTAATTATTCATGTGCTTTTCTCTAATAATAATATTAAAGACACTATGTGTATAAAAAATATATATATGTTTTTAATATGTTAAACAAAATAAAACCATCTTAATTATGCATTTTGCAGGTCCATTAAGTATTCGTTGGATGCTGCTGGATGGAAAAACTTCACATTAGAGTTAAATCCTTATACTTGGACAAAGGTTCGTATATTCTTATTACTTTTATTATACAATATAAATTCCACTCTCCTAGACTAAATCCAGCTTTTGGTTCTATAAAACATTTATATAGATTTAATTGATTAATTACCAAGTATTCTGAAATTTTGTAGGCTGCTAATGTAATATTTCTAGATCTACCTGCTGGTGTTGGGTTTTCATATGCTACAACATTGAAAGGATGGACAAGTAGCGACTCTATTTTAGCTATACATAGTTATGAGTTTCTTATGAAGGTGAGACAAATTATTTATGATGTTATCAGTTTTTATAACTGATCATTATATTTCCAAGTTGCCTAGTATCCTATTATGTAACATCCGATCAAAATAATTGACAAATCCGAATTGGCTATTTAAAACTTGATCTTCTACATAATTTACTAAATAAAAATTGTTTGTGACTTAATCTTTCGTTTAATATAAGACTACATTTTCTGATACGCGTCATCAACATATCCATTATCACCCACTCATCTCTCATATTATATACCAACTTTCTCCTATAAAATACTAATGACTAATGATTTTGAATGATTAAATATCAAAAATATAAATATTATTATTTTAATAATTTACTAAAAGTTAACAAATAATAAAAAGATTCCAAGTATATTTTAACTTAAGCTATTATTTTAAAATTCTTGAATGTTTGTTATTTGTAATTTTTTAAATATTATTTTTTTTTATTTTACCAACGGCTGATAGTATCTAACATGTAAATCTTCTTAGAAATTATTATTTACAACATGTTGTACTTATTCAATTCATATAATATATAAGCTTTAACCTAGTATCATATATCTAAATATAGTGGTTTGTGGAGCATCCAAAATTTCTTAAGAATTCATTGTACATTTCTGGGATTTCATACATGGGGATTCTCGTACCTCCTGTTACTTTACAAGTGTACAAAGGTAACAATTTCTAAAACATATACTTTTCCATAATTCATATTACCATATATTAACCACAATTCTTTGAGTCGGATCGATTTGTGGAATCAAATACCATTTACACAAGTATACAACATGTATAATTGGTTGAATACTTTTGAACCATTTGCATTTGTGTCAACGATTTAATTGAATTGAGTACTATTGAATTGTCTTCGTGATCGAACCACTTATTTTAAAATTACTTTGATCTTTCAATATCTCATTAGTTTCATTTACTATTCTAGACTTCATATTTTATTTATCTAGGTTTTAGAATTTATTAACATTGTGAATTCACATAAAGGGATAAATTAGTTTCATATTTTATTTTAATTTATATATAATATATATATATATATATATATATTTAATCTTTAAATTATTTATGATAGGTATCTAGTTTTCAAAACATCTATTTGTGAAAACATTTTTATTGACTTGAAAAAATGCAAGTGTAGGAAAAATATAAAAAGGTAGTACAACCACGTATAAATAGATATAGGGGTATAGTTTCATTAAATTTAAATTAATTTGTTCTATTTACAATATTTCTCTAATTTTGTAGGTAATGAAAATGGAAGACACCCACAATTGAATATTAAAGTAAGTATCTAGCCTTATAAATTTTATAATTTCGTTTATAACTAATATCTGCTTTGGAATTCATATGATATATTGACATGTTTGGTTTTGCAAACTACAATATATATATATAAAACTCCTATTAACTAATATCACTTTCTTAACATGCAGGGATACCTAATTGTCAGCCCGCTCACCGATAGATTCACTGATCTTAATTCAAGATTAGAGTTTGCTCATCGTATTGCGCTTATTTCTGACGATATCTACGAGGTATAGAAATACATTTTCAAACGTCGTAACATAAAATACGGGTAAAATATGCTCTAACATTTGATTGATTTGTATTACACTCCAGTCTACAAAAGAAACGTGTCACGGTAACTATATATACCCTGATTCGAACAACAAGTTATGTTTACATAATCTTCAACGGTTTGAGGAGGTACCTAAAGTTGATAACTTTGACCATGTATATTATGTAGAACGTCTTGTATCACATCTTTAATCCTAGCTGATTTCCAATTACAGTGCACAAACGATATTAACTTTTCGGATATACTTGAGCCACTATGTGATGATGTAAATCCAGCGCCGGATTGTACGGTAATTTTTTTTTCCTGAATTCTTAGACTCACTCACACACCCATGTATGTTTTACATGCATATATATTTAAAAAATCATATGTAACACCTAAAGAAATGACAGTCTCCAATTTATTTACTTTGATATAGTTTTTAGATAGTTTTATGTTCAAAACATGTCTATTCATATATAAAAGAGAGAAAAAATGAGGAACTTAATTATTAATGTGAAGTTACAATTTATTTTGCGTTTAGGCCGCTACTAAGATAACTTTGGATGCTTGGGCAAATGAGAAAGAAGTTCAAGAAGCTCTTCATGTTCGTGAGGTATGTTTTTTATTCACATCAACTCTCACTACTTATGACAATAAATGATGTATTTGGCACCTTGCTAATTCTATCCCATAGTTTATTTTGTGTTGCTTATAACCCTCTTAATAATAAGGTTCAAATTAATTCTTATTTTGTGTTGCTTATTACCCTCCTTAATAAGGTTCAAATTAATTCTTTGTTGATTATCTCAATGTTAGATTTTAGGATGTGTGTTCGTTTTTTTGAAATTCTAAACCAAATACTATTTACACCAGTTGAGCCTATTATCAGAGAAAACCATATCCGCAAGTGGTCGGATGAAAATTCTCCATCTATGTTCATGTGTTTAACGTCTAGAGTCTTGAGCTCCTCATGTTTCTTTGATTTAATATGAACAATATTTGCATTTCACTATATACGGTTCAAAACAATTAAATTATGTCACCTTTTTGTTTTTCAGGGAACAATAGGCGTGTGGGAGAAAACCAATGAAACTATCCATTACACTTTCGGGAAAAATGACACCATATGTTACTCATATGACGTATACAGCACCGTCAACGATCATAAACAACTTGTTACAAGAAATTGTCAAGCGTTAATCATTAGGTACTACCAATACTCATACTAAAAAAAACGTACAACATTACATGCAACTTCACTCAAAACAATCATTTTACTTAGATAATATCAGTTTTCTAGTAGTGATTTATCGTATCTTTTAATGATCTATTTTATAGAAGTTATCTAACTTTAATAATTCCAATTAACAGTGGTGACCATGATATGACATTCCCATATGTGGGCACAGGAAAATGGATAAAATCTCTCAATGTCCCAATTGAAAGATCATGGAACCCATGGTTTGTCAATAATCAAGTTGCTGGGTGAGCTTAAACTTCTAGTCATCTTCCACTAGTATTACCCTCTTTAGTATTTTTTTTTGTAAATTTCAATGAGTTATACTTAGTTTATAATTGCTTTCCTTTTGTAGATATCAAATGACTTATGCAACGACAAGATACTCATTAGTGTATGCAACAATTAAGGTATGCAACATGACCCTTACCACAATAAGTTTATTAACATATATTTGATAAAACTTCCAACCCTCTGATTTTAAATGGTCATTTGAGGTTCCGTGGAACGACTGTTTACATGTAGGACTCGCGTCACATGAGTCCCTACTTTTTAACAAACGTTTCAATTTACTTTTAACTTTTAACTGGATGTTTGAATTTGATTTGACAAAAGGGTAATGTTGTGGGGTTAGCATGACCCTTACTAAATCACTATTCTCCACATGAAAGGTTGCAAGCTCAAATATTTAGGTCTATGTTACATGACCTACAAAACAATAAAATAAGGCCTAAGGGCTTGTTTGTAAACACACTCGGTCAGCTAAATGGACTGGGCTAGAAAAATTAAATATCCGGACTGGGTCATCTAAAGTTTAGGCGTGAGTCAGATGTTCTGATTCAGGCGCTAACAAACATGCTGACCACTTATCGGGTCAGTAGTTAGATCTGACTGAACCCAGTAAATGGTTATCAAACAACCCATGATAAACCATAACTTTATTTATGAGATGTTGTTAAAACTGAATGAAAGAGTATTAAAAAGAATAGTAACCGATCATTTATGTCATCCAGGGTGCCGGTCATTCCGTGTCACTAAACAAGCCTGAAGAAGCTTCGGTCCTTCTGGATGAGTGGCTTGCTTCTCGGACTTATTTAGCACTTTAGCTAGGTTAAATCTTGATCTTTCAATATTCATATTTTTATTTCTATTTCTCTTGATTCAGTTTTTCCTTAATAATAGAACTCTAGTCCTGCTCGTATCTATATACTATATAAAAGAAAAGATGGATGCTGAGGTGGCATCACCACATCCATCCTCAACATCAATTTCCCGTCTAAATGATACCCCACTTATTTACACGCGAATCTTAGATCCGACCCGTTTTCGTGATATAATCCAGATTGAATCAGAACCATTCTTTCCCTCATACGTTCATTCCTTCCATCTAGGGTTTTCTGTGAAACCACAGCCGATTTGTCAAACCTTTCGATCACCGTCGAAGCACAGGGATTCATCTTCAAGAATATCACAGCAATCCATCGATAAGGTAAAGGCTTCTTCCTCTCCACGCGATTACCCCTTCGTCATCGATCTATCAATCGGAATGGTAACCGTGAGTCGAATTAGATCTATACTACTGTCATTCAATTTCTATCTCTTCACTTTTTTGAGTTTTTCTTCCCGATGATTTCATCCGCTTAATTTAATTTAGTTATGTCTTTCAATGTGCTTTCTGGCGAATTTATTATTGATTACGATCAATTTTTTATATTGATTTGTTTATTGCACATCAGGTTGGGTATAAACAAATTGTTCATCGCATTCAAGTTTGTAGCGAATTCATTCATATACCCATTTAATCAGATTCAAGTTTGCAGTGGCTGGTATGTATTCGTTTCATTTACCCATCTAATCTCAGTTCTATCGATTAACACTAATTGTTCAATCACGCAATAAAAGAGATGAAACAAAATCATAGAAAAATCTCTTCATTTGAATACTTGATCTTCAATCACGCAATATGAGTTCTGACTATTGAAATCAGTAGCAACATCGTTTAAAACTAATTTTGATTTTTGTTCAACTCTATTCTCTCTATGAGACCTGTCTGATGAATTTCTAAATTGATTGTGGGCCAATAGTATTGCTATTTCAACAATATATTGTCTCTTCTCATCTCCCATCTCTCACTGTTACAATGTTAAAAATTTAGGGGTATTGCTTCCTTTTGAAGGAGCTACAAGACATGGAGACAAAAAAAAAACATTATCTGTGTATATGGAGAGTTTAGACCTAAAGTTCATACAAAGAAGGTGTTTTTACGGTGGTATGTTTTCAAGTTCAATTTTTATTCAGTTATGATTGTAAACAACTAATGCAGTTCATTAAATCTAAAAGAAACTTTTAGATGACCTTTAGCTATGTTGGACTTTTGTTGCACCTTTTAATTGTGTATTTTTGTTTGTTCTACTGTATTCACAACTAATGTAGGTCATCTTAACTACAGGTGGTTAACATCAAGGAATTTGGAAATTACAACTTTAAGATCTAAATGTCAAGGTCAGAACCTGTAACTACTGCAAGTTCTTCCACGGTTCCTAAATTTTACCTTTAATTAAGGTGAGCTAAATGTCAAGGTCAGAACTTTTGAGGTCTTTATTGAGCGCATGTTTCTTTTCGTTTTTCCTATTTGCTAATACACATCTTTAGATGGATAATTACCAAATATTTGCCAATAAGCTTTGATAGTAGTCATGTAAATACTAATGACTAATGATTTTGAATAATTAAATATCAAAAAAGATAAATATTCTTATTTTAATAATTTACTAAAAGTTAACAAATAATAAAAAGATTCCAAGTGTATTTTAACTTAAAATATTATTTTAAAATTCTTGAATGTTTGTTATTTGTAATTTTTAAATATTAATTTTTTTTATTTCACCAACAGCTGATAGCATCTAACATGTAAATCTTCTTAAAAATTACTATTTACATGTACTTATTCGATTCATATAATACATGATCTTTAACCTAGTATCATATATCTAAATATAGTGGTTTGTGGAGCATCCAAAGTTTCTTAAGAATTCATTGTACATTTCTGGAATTTCATACATGGGGATTCTAGTACCTCCTGTTACTTTACAAGTGTACAAAGGTAAAAATTTCTAAAACATATACTTTCGCATAATTCATATTACCATATGTTAACCACTATTCTTCGAGTCAGATCTACTTGTCGAATCAAATACCATTTACATAAGTATACAACATGTATAATTGGTTGAATACTTTTGAACCGTTTGCATTTATGTCAACGATTTAATTGAATTGAGTACTCTTGAATTGTCTTCGTGATCGAACCACAAAAATTTAGAATTACCTTATCTCTCTATATCTCATAAGTTTCATTTACTATTCTAGACTTCATATTTTATTTATCTAGGTTTTAAAATTTATTAACATTGTGAATTCATATAAAGGGATACGTTTCATATTTTGTTTTAATATAATATATATATAGGGGATACTAGGATAGTTATGGTGAAAACCACAATCAGTTTGGAAAACTTTCGAAACTCTTTAAAAACAGGTTCAAAAAGTTTTTTTTTTCATTCAAATTTTTATGGTGATTCTTTAGGTTATAAGCTACCCGTAGGTGGAAAAAAATTAAAAAAACGCCCCGGCAAATTTTTTAGAAAAAATCTCAAAAAACGGTTGTGTGACGCCCACTTCCAGACTTGGCTCCAGAAGGGGTCACTAATCGGATTTACTCATGAACACAAGGTAATAACAGAGATTACTAAGCAGCGGAAATTTTAAACTTTTATTTAATTTCCAAGTACTACAAAGTAAGAGATAATTTACATAAGGAAATACTAACTATCATTACGTTTTATTGCTATAACTATATCTATGCCAACTTGCCATAACATTCCTTCCTTCCGATAGCTTGCCCGTCTAATCCCTTATCACCAGGGCCTTCTCATAACTAGTCGAAGCCTCACCCTGACCTGACATACATACATTTTTGGAAAAGGTCAGCTTACGCTGGTGAGTTCTATATTTTAAAAGCTTTACCTCGGCGTGAGGTTTAAAACCCTTGGACCTGCAAGATCCCTTTTTCACAGACATTTATCAAGTATAATATATATCACAATTATAAAACACATAATATTCCTTAACACGAAACACCCCCTATAAAATCATTTATCCCGCTATCCCTTCCTACAACCCCAACATTTATTACCAGTGTAAGCCCTGCTAATGTATAAGAAGAGAAACCATCTTTGCGGAATGCCGAGTTTACCCCTTTAGGGTATTCCCTATAACGGTCAGTTGTCTCGCTTTCCCTTATTTGCTAACTGCCGAGTTTACCCTTCTAGGGCATTCCCTGTAACGGACAGTTGCACCGCCTTCCCCTATTTGCTAACTGCCGAGTTTACCCTTCTAGAGCATTCCCTATATCGGACAGTAGCTTTTTCCCCCTTCTATTTGTAGTGGTCTCCAATCCCTTTGAGCAACACTACCTCCTAACTCACCCCTCTGTACTACTGCCTGCCCCTAGTTAAATACCCAAGTGACTTAAGATTATTAGTAAGCAGTGATAAGGTCTTCATATACCGCAACAAGTGGACATCCCCCAATTTACCGTTGGTGTATGTATACATGGCGTATCCTCCACACTTCTGATATACCGGGTAACTAATATTATTATGCTTATATATAGGAAGTACCAGCGGCGTATCCACCACATAATAATAAAGCGAATGCATCACCTGTTCTCATATAATCATACATATTCACTATAACGTTTACTAATAATTCCTTTATTACTTGACTATTTAAAATTCAAAGCAATATAGCACATATAATATCACAGTTATTATAATTACGTTATAACACGTAAAAATATCATTTTCATAACACATCATATATATATATTTATCTATATATATTATCCCAAAAGCCTTTTAACAGTTTATCAATTCAAGATATTTCACGTATATGCATTTCCATAACAGTCCACGTATATATATCAATTCAATAACAATCTAACAGTTCAATATATCCATTGACAATTAGCACCTAGCAGTTTGATATATATATATTCATTTAAAGGCAATTCAACAGTTTAACACTCCAACAGTTCAGATATGCAACATTTCAGTCATAATTCATTTAAAAGCATTTTATAACACTTGTATGTATACCATCCCGAAAACATTTAAAACATTTAAAACATTTAAAACATTTAAAACATTTAAAGAGTGGGCTCATAGAACTCACCTTATGTCTTTAACTCGTTACACGAACGGAACTTCCGCAACGATTCCCGATTTAACCTAATTTGCGTATCGTATGGCGTTAACGCAAGGTTTACATAATAAACACTTCCTATGTTTATTTTAATATCTTATTATCTTAATAATATTCAATTATTAAGTTTATCCCTTTTTAAAGGTCAAAATTACCAAAATGCCCTTATAGGAAATTATTCGTTTCTTTTAACGATAATATGAAGACGCGCATTCCTATAAGTAAACGCTCACCCCGGGATCGCCCAGTCTTGGGATGCCATTGCCCAGATGGGATGGCGACACCCCCGCTATTGCCAGAAACCCCAGAGTACAGGCGCTTACCCTTCCGGTCCGCACGAACTTCTAAATATCCGATTAACTCGGTATCTTTAATACTTTATTATTTCTCCATTTTAAACCCATATATGTTTATTATATATATAATCATGTTACCATACCAAAAATCGAGTCCCCAAACCCTCCGGATTATTTTATATTAAATAACCTTATTTCGAAACCCTAATTTCATAAAATTCCCATTTTATTATCAAAACTCATTTTTATTCAAAACCGTCTTAGGGTATTATCCATTATAACATTTTATAATATCCTTTAAAATGGCAAAGCTTAATTCAAAACCGTTTACTCGATTTGGGCAGAACAACGACATGAAAACCCTAATTTTTGACCCGTTTATAAAACCCATACCAAACCTTTACCAAGTCTGAAAAAAACTTAGGGCTTTCTTATATAACATCATTTTAAGAGTACCTACAAAAATTCAGAGCCTAACTCCCACCCGATCACCCGAATTTGACAATTTATGCTCGAGAACCCTAATTTTTGCATAGTTTTAGATCTCTAATCTAGACATGATATTAACTGAAATTAACATGGGTCTATTGTAGAGCATACCTAAATACGTGGAACTGCAGGAGATGGCCTTCTGATTCCTCACCGATTGCTCGAATTTCGCAGAAGAAGGTCTGGGTTCGTTCTAGGGTTTTTAGATGAAGAATTGGTGAATTGCGAGTTGGAATGGATGAATTGAACCCGTATTTATACTCAATCTGGTGCGCCTAACCTTCCTACACGTGCCTAGGTGAGTAATCTAGCCAAATTGACGCGTGGACGATCGAATCGTGGTCTACAAGTTTGATTAACGTGGCTGTTTTGAGGCCTGATCTCGTTTCTGCGTCGCTGTAGCCGTCGCGTATCGCGCCGGGTTGAGAGGCTGGGCTCGCGATACGCGAGCCATCTTTGGCTAATGGGCAGATTTAGTCCCTTGACTTTATAATTACATTTTAGTCCCTAAACTTCTACCAAACTGTTATATTATGTACCGAACTATTATAAAACATGTTAAATAAAGTTTCTAAGGCTCGGGACACTCTCGATGATATACGTATACATACGTATATATTTTTATATATATTTATATATATTTTTCATTATTTACACATTTGGCCCCTCAAACTTTATAATACTTATTATTTTACTTACCGAATCACTTTAGGATATTATTATAATACATTATAAGCCTCGGGGTACTTATAAAAGGTATAGATACGTATAATATCCGTAAGTATTCATAACTTTAAATAAATTACACTTTTAGCCCTTTAACTTTTATCTTATGCATATTAAACCCTAATCTTTTGATGTAACTATCATTTTACATCTTATAACCTTCCTAAACATGTTTCTAACATTCTTGAAGGTTCGGGTCATATATAACAATATATATACATATATATATGTGTATTTACATAAATTACACTTTCCACCCTTCTGTTTTCTTGTTAACTATTAAGCATGCATTTTCTACACGTATAACTATCTAAACACGTATTTCCATATATATTCATCAAATGAATATTTCACATGCGTCTATGCTATTTAAACATATTTTACACATGTATTTGGTATAATGTAATCACGTAGAGGCATTTACTCCCGGTTATCATTTATTTCTATCGTATTAACGTCTAGCTACGTTTTTCATGCTAACATCATATATATATCAATTATTTTTGATATAAAACACATATTATTTCATTTCCTTTCCTCATGTTATCAATTAACACATATATCTTTCATGCAATACTGTTATTTATCAGTTTATTACCCGGTAATGGGTAAACATGCATTTTTCAAACGTTTTAACCACGTTTAGCTTTCCAACGCATATATAATGTATATTAATCACATTAGTCACGTATTTCTTAAATTTCGGGATGTTACAACTCTACCCCCCTTAAATAAGGTTTCGTCCCGAAACCTGCTCCGTTTTACGAATATCTTTTCAGCGAGATATCCTTAACTTACCTCTTTCTTTTCTAGGTTGATTTAAGAATCTAACTTAGGTATTCATAACTCTTTACTATAGGAACTATCTTGCTCCTAATCCTTCCTTCTAATTGCGATTTAGAACCGCAACACACATTTCTATATACGATAATCCGTCGTTTAGAACGCTTCTATCGAAAGATATCGTTTTCTAACTCGCTTGTTTCAAAACTGCAATAATCTTTCAAACGACATTTTAGCTAATTCTTGGAAGAACGCGTTTCCGTGAATCTTCTAATGCTCCATTCTTGCCCTTTGTACATCGAACGTTGTATCTATACTTGCATGGCTTGATCTTCATTCTTGGATTCCAACAGTCTTTCGTTTGCTTGCTAATAAGTGATCTATATCCATAAATTATACTGATTTGCTTTCCAGTGTGGCCCGTACTATCTACTTACGCGAGACTAACTCTAGTCCACTTCTTGTTGTATCTCAGGTGTATATATATAAGATGTACCAGCGGCGTATCTACCACACCTTTGATACAACCAGAGGTGTACTAGTCCTAGCCTAGTGTAGGCTGACATTACTATTCTAACCATAACAAAGTCAGTACAATTTATGACTATTTGTCACTTATTTTCAATGAACTAGTTGGACATCTTGATTAATGCTTTCATTTCTCGAGTGTAAATACTACTGTTGCAAGCTTCAAAGTCCTCGGACGATTTCTAACGTGTAACGTTCGTTATCTAAGGCCGTCTTACTTTAGAAAATTTCTCAGAAAATTTTCTAACACATAACGTTCATTTTTCTAAGGCAATTACGATCGAAAGGATTCTTGATCCTAACTAACGGTCTATCAAGCGATTCACAAAACTAATCGATAGAACTCATAATAACGTTAAAGTCATAACACGAATTCAAGCAACCTATTTATCGAGAAATGTACCTGAGGTCTCATCAGGTCCTTCGATAGCAGTTAGGTTGTAAACTTTACTTTTGGCTCCTGAAGCTGGAACTGCCCTCAATGGTATCGGGTTTCTCACTATTTTAGGGAAATTTGCTTTAACATGCCCCGGGCTTCCACACTCATAACATTTCTTAGCTTCTGGACAATTGTTAGAGTAATGTCCTTCCTTTCCACACCTATAGCAACTTGTTGGTTTTACCCAACACTCTCCATGATGATACTTGTCACAATTATAACACTTAGGCTTGTCACCTTTTAAATCTTTCTTCTTCTTGTGAAAATCTCGGTCATTCTTCTTTGAACTTTCTCCAGTCTCAGATATCTTCCTCTTAACTTCTCCCGGTCTTCCGTTGTCGCCATATTCTTCTTCATAGACCATAGCACTGATGTCAATTGCTTCTTGGTAAGTTCTTGGAACATGAGGCCTAACTATCTTTCTTACAGCAGCAGGAAGAGCCTGAACGTATCTCTTCACTTTTTCTTCCTCGGGTGTCACCAATCTTGGCACTAACCTTGCCATCTCGTCAAACTTGCTTGTGAACTCTTGATGGGTCATAGTACCCGCTTCTAACTTCAGAAAGTTAATCTCGATTCTCTCCAGCTCGTGTCTCGGGCAAAACTTGTTCATCACTAGCGTCTTCAAGTCATTCCACCTCATTGCAGCAACAGCTTGCTCGTCTCGAGATTGTAGAATTGAGTCCCACCAAAATAGTGCTTCTCCTTTGAAGGAATTGGTTGCGTACTTCACTGCTTGATCAGGACGACACTCACTAATACCTATTACAGCTTCCATCTCTCGAATCCAACGAACAGTCGAACCTGCATCTCTCTTCCCTTCGAATGTCGGAGGCCTACATCCACTAAACGATTTGAAAGAACATCCGTGATTGGCATTTCCCGCACCTTCAGCAGCATCACCATTGGTTCCTCCAGCTCCAGCTCCGTTTGCACCTCCACCAGCAGCTCCATAAAGTTGAGCGATCAAATTAGGCAACGCCGCCTGAAACATTTGATTAACTTCTGCCGCCATAGCTGCTCGTTGCTCGTCTGAAAAGACGTTAGCTCTCGCATTATTCTCTCGTTCGGGATTCGCACGCGCACGTCTTCCTGTACCGGTTGCTCTACCGGCACCCCTACCTCTACCACGTCCGCCTCTTATCATCATCCTACATTCCAGGTGAGTGACATTTCAGAACTTATGTGACGTAAAGTCCCCAAACTTTTGAATACATGATAACCAGATAAGTACCGGTACCAAAGCAATTATATAGTTATGATGTGTTCAAAAACCCAGTTACTTCCATCACAATCCTTCTATGTGTCCACTCTTCTCTTTATCCTTCTACCGGTAACTCTAAGTTAAAACCGGTCCTTCAAGTCATCTCACTTCCTAATTATACCGTCTCATAATTTCTCTGCACTTGGACATATAATAGTTAGGACCTAGGGTATGTTTATACGGCTAATACCAAATTGCAGTAGCTAATTGCAATCCGGTCTTTTCCACACTTCACATACTCTAGATGCTACTTACTATGTCCCTAATGCATTCTCGTTTCTACGGGCACAAGCTATCCTGGCTGGCATCTATATTCCTTATCTCATCCTACTTTGTCTTTCCAGAGTCCTAGTTTAAGTCTAGATACTGCATTAGTACCTAAATCTCTTAAACCAAGGCTCTGATACCAACTTGTGACGCCCACTTCCAGACTTGGCTCCAGAAGGGGTCACTAATCGGATTTACTCATGAACACAAGGTAATAACAGAGATTACTAAGCAACGGAAATTTTAAACTTTTATTTAATTGCCAAGTACTACAAAGTAAGAGATAATTTACATAAGGAAATACTAACTATCATTACGTTTTATTGCTATAACTATATCTATGCCAGCTTGCCATAACATTCCTTCCTTCCGATAGCTTGCCCGTCTAATCCCTTATCACCAGGGCCTTCTCATAACTAGTCGAAGCCTCACCCTGACCTGACATACATACATTTTTGGAAAAGGTCAGCTTACGCTGGTGAGTTCTATATTTTAAAAGCTTTACCTCGGCGTGAGGTTTAAAACCCTTGGACCTGCAAGATCCCTTTTTCACAGACATTTATCAAGTATAATATATATCACAATTTTAAAACACATAATATTCCTTAACACGAAACACCCCCTATAAAATCATTTATCCCGCTATCCCTTCCTACAACCCCAACATTTATTACCAGTGTAAGCCCTGCTAATGTATAAGAAGAGAAACCATCTTTGCGGAATGCCGAGTTTACCCCTTTAGGGTATTCCCTATAACGGTCAGTTGTCTCGCTTTCCCTTATTTGCTAACTGCCGAGTTTACCCTTCTAGGGCATTCCCTGTAACGGACAGTTGCACCGCCTTCCCCTATTTGCTAACTGCCGAGTTTACCCTTCTAGAGCATTCCCTATATCGGACAGTAGCTTTTTCCCCCTTCTATTTGTAGTGGTCTCCAATCCCTTTGAGCAACACTACCTCCTAACTCCCCCCTCTGTACTACTGCCTGCCCCTAGTTAAATACCCATGTGACTTAAGATTATTAGTAAGCAGTGATAAGGTCTTCATATACCGCAACAAGTGGACATCCCCCAATTTACCGTTGGTGTATGTATACATGGCGTATCCTCCACACTTCTGATATACCAGGTAACTAATATTATTATGCTTATATATAGGAAGTACCAGCGGCGTATCTACCACATAATAATAAAGCGAATGCATCACCTGTTCTCATATAATCATACATATTCACTATAACGTTTACTAATAATTCCTTTATTACTTGACTATTTAAAATTCAAAGCAATATAGCACATATAATATCACAGTTATTATAATTACGTTATAACACGTAAAAATATCATTTTCATAACACATCATATATATATATTTATCTATATATATTATCACAAAAGCCTTTTAACAGTTTATCAATTCAAGATATTTCACGTATATGCATTCCCATAACAGTCCACGTATATATATCAATTCAATAACAATCTAACAGTTCAATATATCCATTGACAATTAGCACCTAGCAGTTTGATATATATATATTCATTTAAAGGCAATTCAACAGTTTAACACTCCAACAGTTCAGATATACAACATTTCAGTCATAATTCATTTAAAAGCATTTTATAACACTTGTATGTATACCATCCCGAAAACATTTAAAACATTTAAAACATTTAAAGAGTGGGCTCATAGAACTCACCTTATGTCTTTAACTCGTTACACGAATGGAACTTCCGCAACGATTCCCGATTTAACCTAATTTGCGTATCGTATGGCGTTAACGCAAGGTTTACATAATAAACACTTCCTATGTTTATTTTAATATCTTATTATCTTAATAGTATTCAATTATTAAGTTTATCCCTTTTTAAAGGTCAAAATTACCAAAATGCCCTTATAGGAAATTATTCGTTTCTTTTAACGATAATATGAAGACGCGCATTCCTATAAGTAAACGCTCACCCCGGGATCGCCCAGTGTTGGGATGCCATTGCCCAGATGGGATGGCGACACCCCCGCTATTTTTGCCAGAAACCCCAGAGTACAGGCGCTTACCCTTCCGGTCTGCACGAACTTCTAAATATCCGATTAACTCGGTATCTTTAATACTTTATTATTTCTCCATTTTAAACCCATATATGTTTATTATATATATAATTATGTTACCATACCAAAAATCGAGTCCCCAAACCCTCCGGATTATTTTATATTAAATAACCTTATTTCGAAACCCTAATTTCATAAAATTCCCATTTTATTATCAAAACTCATTTTTATTCAAAACCGTCTTAGGGTATTATCCATTATAACATTTTATAATATCCTTTAAAATGGCAAAGCTTAATTCAAAACCGTTTACTCGATTTGGGCAGAACAACGACATGAAAACCCTAATTTTTGACCCGTTTATAAAACCCATACCAAACCTTTACCAAGTCTGAAAAAAACTTAGAGCTTTCTTATATAACATCATTTTAAGAGTACCTACAAAAATTCAGAGCCTAACTCCCACCCGATCACCCGAATTTGACAATTTATGCTCGAGAACCCTAATTTTTGCATAGTTTTAGATCTCTAATCTAGACATGATATTAACTGAAATTAACATGGGGCTATTGTAGAGCATACCTAAATACGTGGAACTGCAGGAGATGGCCTTCTGATTCCTCACCGATTGCTCGAATTTCGCAGAAGAAGGTCTGGGTTCGTTCTAGGGTTTTTAGATGAAGAATTGGTGAATTGCGAGTTGGAATGGATGAATTGAACCCGTATTTATACTCAATCTGGTGCGCCTAACCTTCCTACACGTGCCTAGGTGAGTAATCTAGCCAAATTGACGCGTGGACGATCGAATCGTGGTCTACAAGTTTGATTAACGTGGCTGTTTTGAGGCCTGATCTCGTTTCTGCGTCGCTGTAGCCGTCGCGTATCGCGCCGGGTTGAGAGGCTGGGCTCGCGATACGCGAGCCATCTTTGGCTAATGGGCAGATTTAGTCCCTTGACTTTATAATTACATTTTAGTCCCTAAACTTCTACCAAACTGTTATATTATGTACCGAACTATTATAAAACATGTTAAATAAAGTTTCTAAGGCTCGGGACACTCTCGATGATATACGTATACATACGTATATATTTTTATATATATTTATATATATTTTTCATTATTTACACATTTGGCCCCTCAAACTTTATAATACTTATTATTTTATTTACCGAATCACTTTAGGATATTATTATAATACATTATAAGCCTCGGGGTACTTATAAAAGGTATAGATACGTATAATATCCGTAAGTATTCATAACTTTAAATAAATTACACTTTTAGCCCTTTAACTTTTATCTTATGCATATTAAACCCTAATCTTTTGATGTAACTATCATTTTACATCTTATAACCTTCCTAAACATGTTTCTAACATTCTTGAAGTTTCGGGTCATATATAACAATATATATACATATATATATGTGTATTTACATAAATTACACTTTCCACCCTTCTGTTTTCTTGTTAACTATTAAGCATGCATTTTCTACACGTATAACTATCTAAACACGTATTTCCATATATATTCATCAAATGAATATTTCACATGCGTCTATGCTATTTAAACATATTTTACACATGTATTTGGTATAATGTAATCACGTAGAGGCATTTACTCCCGGTTATCATTTATTTCTATCGTATTAACGTCTAGCTACGTTTTTCATGCTAACATCATATATATATCAATTATTTTTGATATAAAACACATATTATTTCATTTTCTTTCCTCATGTTATCAATTAACACATATATCTTTCATGCAATACTGTTATTTATCAGTTTATTACCCGGTAATGGGTAAACATGCATTTTTCAAACGTTTTAACCACGTTTAGCTTTCCAACACATATATAATGTATATTAATCACATTATTCACGTATTTCTTAAATTTCGGGATGTTACAACTCTACCCCCCTTAAATAAGGTTTCGTCCCGAAACCTGCTCCGTTTTACGAATATCTTTTCAGCGAGATATCCTTAACTTACCTCTTTCTTTTCTAGGTTGATTTAAGAATCTAACCTAGGTATTCATAACTCTTTACTATAGGAACTATCTTGCTCCTAATCCTTCCTTCTAATTGCGATTTAGAACCGCAACACACATTTCTATATACGATAATCCGTCGTTTAGAACGCTTCTATCGAAAGATATCGTTTTCTAACTCGCTTGTTTCAAAACTGTAATAATCTTTCAAACGACATTTTAGCTAATTCTTGGAAGAACGCGTTTCCGTGAATCTTCTAATGCTCCATTCTTGCCCTTTGTACATCGAACGTTGTATCTATACTTGCATGGCTTGATCTTCATTCTTGGATTCCAACAGTCTTTCGTTTGCTTGCTAATAAGTGATCTATATCCATAAATTATACTGATTTGCTTTCCACTGTGGCCCGTACTATCTACTTACGCGAGACTAACTCTAGTCCACTTCTTGTTGTATCTCAGGTGTATATATATAAGATGTACCAGCGGCGTATCTACCACACCTTTGATACAACCAGAGGTGTACTAGTCCTAGCCTAGTGTAGGCTGACATTACTATTCTAACCATAACAAAGTCAGTATAATTTATGACTATTTGTCACTTATTTTCAATGAACTAGTTGGACATCTTGATTAATGCTTTCATTTCTCGAGTGTAAATACTACTGTTGCAAGCTTCAAAGTCCTCGGACGATTTCTAACGTGTAACGTTCGTTATCTAAGGCCGTCTTACTTTAGAAAATTTCTCAGAAAATTTTCTAACACATAACGTTCATTTTTCTAAGGCAATTACGATCGAAAGGATTCTTGATCCTAACTAACGGTCTATCAAGCGATTCACAAAACTAATCGATAGAACTCATAATAACGTTAAAGTCATAACACGAATTCAAGCAACCTATTTATCGAGAAATGTACCTGAGGTCTCATCAGGTCCTTCGATAGCAGTTAGGTTGTAAACTTCACATGCGTCTATGCTATTTAAACATATTTTACACATGTATTTGGTATAATGTAATCACGTAGTGGCATTTACTCCCGGTTATCATTTATTTCTATCGTATTAACGTCTAGCTACGTTTTTCATGCTAACATCATATATATATCAATTATTTTTGATATAAAACACATATTATTTCATTTCCTTTCCTCATGTTATCAATTAACACATATATCTTTCATGCAATACTGTTATTTATCAGTTTATTACCCGGTAATGGGTAAACATGCATGTTTCAAACGTTTTAACACGTTTAGCTTTCCAACACATATATAATGTATATTAATCACATTAGTGACGTATTTCTTAAATTTTGGGATGTTACAGGTTGTTATATATGTAACCAATATATGTATACAATGTTACATATGTAACAAGACCGTTTTTTTACATTTTTTTTAAAAAAATCCCGAGGCGTTTTTTTGATTTTTTTCCACCTAGGGTAGTCTATAACATAAAGAATCACCATAAAAAAATTGAATGAAAAAAAAACTTTTTTGACCCCGTTTTTAAAAAGTTTTGAAAGTTTTCCTAACTCGGAGTGGTTTTTATTTTACCCTTTCTCTCTCTCTCTCTCTCTCTCTCTATATATATATATATATATATATATATATATATATATAGGGTTAGGTTCAAATGAGAACTTTTTCTTTTGAGAACTTTTGAGAACCAATTTGGGCCACTAATTTTCAAGGGGGGAACATTCAAATTCATGGGGGGGTTTTCCATATACATAAACTAGTGGCTAAGATTAGTTCTTTTTAGTTCTCAAACCCAATTAGTTCTCAAATGATCATCTCCCTATATATATATATATATATATATATATATATATATATATATATATATTTTCCCTTACAAAGTTTACAGCTTTATAGGGGTATAGTTTCATTAAATTTAAATTAATTTGTTCTATTTACATTATTTCTCTAATTTTGTAGGTAATGAAAATGGAAGACACCCACAATTGAATATTAAAGTAAGTATCTAGCCTTATAAATTTTATAATTACGTTTATAACTAATTATCTGCTTTGGAATTCATATGATATATTGACATGTTTGGTTTATATATAAAACTCCTATTAACTAATATCACTTTTTTAACATGCAGGGATACCTAATTGTCAGCCCGCTCACCGATAGATTCACTGATCTTAATTCAAGATTAGAGTTTGCTCATCGTGTTGCGCTTATTTCAGACGATATCGACGAGGTATAAAAATACATTTTCAAACGTCGTAACATAAAATACGGGTAAAATATGCTCTAACATTTGATTGATTTGTATTACACTCCAGTCTACAAAAGAAACGTGTCACGGTAACTATATATACCCTGATCCGAACAACAAGTTATGTTTACATAATATTCAACGGTTTGAGGAGGTACCTAAAGTTGATAACTTTGACCATTTATATTATGTAGAAATCTTGTATCACATCTTTAATCCTAGCTGATTTCCAATTATAGTGCACAAACGATATTAACTTTTCGGATATACTTGAGCCACTATGTGATGATGTAAATCCAGCGCCGGATTGTACGGTAAATTTTTTTTTCCTGAATTCTTAGACTCACTCACACACCCATGTATGTATATTTGTGTGTTTTACATGCATATCTCTTTTAAAAATCATATGTAACACCTAAAGAAATGACAGTCTCCAATTTATTTACTTTGATAGTTTTTTGATAGTTTTATGTTCAAAACATGTCTATTCATATATAAAAGAGAAAAAAAATGAGGAACTTAATTATTAATGTGAAGTTACAATTTATTTTGCGTATAGGCCGCTACTAAGATAACTTTGGATTCTTGGGCAAATGAGAAAGAAGTTCAAGAAGCTCTTCATGTTCGTGAGGTATGTTTTTTATTCACATCAACTCTCACTACTTATGACAATAAATGATGTATTTGGCACCTTGCTAATTCTATCCCATAGTTTATTTTGTGTTGCTTATAACCCTCTTAATAATAAGGTTCAAATTAATTCTTATTTTGTGTTGCTTATTTCCCTCCTTAATAAGGTTCAAATTAATTCTTTGTTGATGATCTCAATGTTAGATTTTAGGATGTCTGTTCGTTTTTTTGGAACGCTAAACCAAAGACTATTTTACACCAGTTGAGCATATTCTCAGAGAAAATCATATCCGCAAGTGCTTGGATGAAAAATCTCCATCTATGTTCATGTGTTTAACGTCTTCAAAACAATTTAAAAATGTCACCTTTTTGTTTTTCAGGGAACAATAGGCGTGTGGGAGAAAACCAATGAAACTATCCATTACACTTTCGGGAAAAATGACACCATATGTTACTCATATGACGTATACAACACCGTCGACGATCATAAACAACTTGTTACAAGAAACTGTCAAGCATTGATCATTAGGTACTACCGATACTGATACTAAAAAAACGTACACCATTACATGCAACTTCACTCAAAACAATCATTTTACTTGGAAAATATCTCAGTTTTCTAGTAGTGATTTATCGTATCTTTTAATGATCTATTTTATAGAAGTTATCTAACTTTAATAATTCCAATTAACAGTGGTGACCATGATATGACATTCCCATATGTGGGCACAGAAAAATGGATAAAATCTCTCAATGTCCCAATTGAAAGACCATGGAACCCATGGTTTGTCAATAATCAAGTTGCTGGGTGAGCTTAAACTTCTAGTCATCTTCCACTAGTATTACCCTCTTTAGTAATTTTTTTTAAATTTCAGTGAGTTATATTTAGTTTATAATCGTTTTCCTTTTGTAGATATCAAATGACTTATGCAACGACAAGATACTCATTATTGTATGCAACAATTAAGGTATGCAACATGACCCTTACCACAATAAGTTTATTAACATATATTTGATAAAACTTCCAACCCTCTAGTTTTAAATGGTCATTTGAGGTTCTGTGGAACGAGTGTTTGCATGTAGAGCTTGCGTCACATGAGTCCCTACTTTTTAGCAAACGTTTCAATTTACTTTTAACTTTTAACCGGATGTTTGAATTTGATTTGACAAAAGGGCAGTGTTGTGGGGTTAGCATGACCCTTACTAAATCACTATTCTCCGAATGCAAGGTTGCAAGCTCAAATATTTAGGTCTATGTTAAATGATAAAAAAAACCAATAAAATAAGGCCTAAGGGCTTGTTTGTAAACACACTCGGTTAGCTAAATGGACTGGGCTAGAAAAATTAAATATCCGGACTGAGTCATCTAAAGTTTAGGCATGAGTCAGATGTTCTGATTCACAGGCACTAACAAACATACTGACCATTTATCTGGTCTGACTGAACCCAGTAAGTGGTTATCAAACAGCCCATGGTAAACTATATTTTTATTTATGAGATATTGTTAAAACTGAATAAAAGAGTATTAAAAAGATTAGTAACCCATCATTTATGTCATCCAGGGTGCCGGTCATGCCGTGTCACTAAACAAGCCTGAAGAAGCTTCGGTCCTTCTGGATGAGTGGCTTGCTTCTCGGACTTATTTAGCACTTTAGACCACCCACATCGGTGGTATTTAGAAGCGTACGTACGTACGTACGGCGTACGTCACTGATGTGGCGTACGTACGTACGTGCTTACGTACTTCCCCACGTACAGCCATGTACCGAGAATAGTGGGCCCCCCTTTTTCTTTTTCCTTTTTTCTTTTATTCTTATTAGTAATAAATATAAACATTTTTCTTTTTTTTGTTTTATTTTAAACCTTTACTAATTTAAATAAAATATAAATAAATTTCAAAAAAATTTGAAAAAAATTCTAAAATTCATAATTAATTAAAACATTAATTCTAATATTTTTTTAAAAAAATAACGACTATTTTTTTATTTGTCTTATTATAACGGCTAGTTTTTTAATATAAAATATTAATAACGGCTAGTTTTTTTGTCTTCTTCCTAACGGCTAGTTTTTCATCACTACTATAAATACCCTCAGTATTCTCATTTCATTTCACACATCTCTCTCAAAACCCTCTCAATATCAAATCTCTCTCAAACCCAAAACTCTAAAAAATGAATCCTGGTTTCCCTGGTATCCCTGGTCTCAACATTCCCGACACCCTTCCCGAGCACATCAAACTAGCACTAGACATGAGTGATCTTGTCCAACTGGCGGAAGAGTACGAAGCGATGGAAGCTTCAATTGCTGCCAGCGAAGCTGGTCCATCCCAACCAAGGAAGAAGCGAAGAGAAATAAACAGAGAACGTGAAAAAGGTGATGTGGGTTTGTTCAATGACTATTTTGCTGAGACTCCTGTGTATCATGAAGGCCTCTTTAGAAGGCGATACAGAATGACCCGTCGCCTTTATAACCGCATTGCTGCCGATATTACTACAGAAGGTATGTCTGTTAACTGGCGATACTTTACACAACGTCGTGATGCTGCTGGCAGACTAGGCCTTTCAACAAACCAACAAGTCACATGTGCTCTTCGCCAGCTAGCATATGGTGCTTCCGCTGATCAATGCGATGAATACATACGCATTGGTGAGACTACTGCCATCAAATGTCTACACAACTTTTGTAGATCTATTGTGGAGATCTATAGGGACAAGTACCTAAGAAGGCCAACCCAAGAAGATGTTGATCGATTAACAGCCTTCCATGAGGAGAAGCATGGTTTCCCAGGGATGCTTGGTAGCATTGATTGTATGCATTGGGGTTGGAGGAATTGTCCAACTGCTTGGAAGGGGCACTATACTCGTGGTGACCATGGTTATCCAACAATCATGCTTGAGGCTGTTGCTTCACAAGACTTGTGGATATGGCATGCTTTCTTTGGTGTTGCCGGATCAAACAATGACATCAATGTGATCAACCAATCTCCGTTGTTTAACGAGATCTTGCAGGGGCAAGCACCTAGACGTGACTTCCATGTGAATGGGAATGTCTATAGGAAAGGTTACTATCTTGCAGATGGTATCTATCCTGCATGGTCAACACTTGTGAAGAGTTTCACATATCCCCCTGAGAATAACTTGAAGATGAGGTACTTTAAGCGTCGACAAGAGTCTGCCAGGAAAGATGTTGAGAGGGCATTTGGTGTTCTCCAGTCTAGGTGGGGAATAATTAGAGGACCATCAAGGTCAATGGATCTACCAAATATTGGTGATATTATGTTGGCATGCATCATCCTACACAATATGATTGTGGAAGACGAAGGCCGTGATGTGTTGAATTGGACTCCTAAGGATGGTACACCTCCTCCACCTCCATATAATCATGGGGCACCTCAAGCATTTGTCCATAACCTTGAGAGGTTCATAGACTTGCGTGCTAGGGATCAGCATACGGCTCTAAGAAACGATTTAGTCGAGCATCTTGGGCAAACAAGCCGGTGTGGGATGAAGATTAGTGCTCAAGTCCTTACTTTGAATCTGTTTGTGTTTCCTTTCAATTATTGAATAAGTTGTATTTCCTTTCAGTAATCTTGTATTTCGTTTAGTGGTTTGAAATTTATGTACTTCAGTTTAATATGTTATGAGTTCTCAATTAAAACATAATTAGATTGTGAAGCAACCTAAGATACTTATTCAAACTGAAAAACAACCTAAGCTACTTATTCAAACTGAAAAATAACCTAAGCTACTTATTCAAACTGAAAAACAAACATTAAACAGACAACCATAACCATTACACACACACGTAGATTATTAACCATGAAACGAGTTATCAGACGAGTAGCCGTTGTATCCATCTGAGACGTAGTCCTCTGGATAGTGTACTTGTCCATAGTACCAAGTCTCAAAATCATCAACGTTGTGAACATCTTTAATGTTCATCCCAACTTCTGCTTCCCGTTCCAACTCAAAGAGTGCTTCCCACTCTTCAGCATGGTCATCATCAACAAATGGTGGGGATGGTGTACGACCAACACGAGGTTGTCGTACTCTTCTTGCAGCAGCATTGCTTGACTCGCCGCAGTGAAGGTTGTTCATTTGGGTGATTGGTGGAGGTGGTGG